>OX419733.1:26632363-27859186 GCA_948477245.1 Thumatha senex
GCTACCTTTTGCTTCTTAAGCTACCCTTAACGTCTTCCACTTGGCTAAACAACTGACATGTTACTGGCAAACGAGACCAACCGCTTAACGTGCCTTACAAAGCTCAGAAACATGAAAATGCTACAAAGCAGTGTCGCATCTCAGGACCAGGGGGCCGAGTCTACTATTGACAAGCCGTAGAATATAACCAGAACTGCTTTTTTTAGCTCTCTAAATGTTAGCCACTCAACCGTTCAGGCAACCAGGGCAGCTCCAACTGACTAGCGGCCACTAATTAGTATAATTCTATCAGCCGACCGATAAAATACTATAGGAGTTCGATTGTTATTGTAGACTACGAAAAAGTCAGAATTGTACCGATGACTTTCTATTGAGCGACGATTTCGACACGATTTAAATAGCAGACTCGGCCCCCTGTCATAGCGTACGATGCCTAACTTAGTGATCGTTTACAGAACGCTTTGGTTTGTTGAACGCGCTAATGTCAGGAACTACTGGTCAGATTTGAAAAATTCTTTTTGTGTTGGATTATATCGAGAAAGGCTACAGGTTTTATATCATTACGCTACTACCCTGGAGAGCGGAGCAGTAATCATAAATGTCGACAAATCGGGGATTTTTTTGTAGAATTTATAAGCGACGGGATTAAATAAGTGCGAACAGGCGAAGCCGGGGGGGTCACCCAGTGTAATGATAATGTTACTGACAGCGTTTGGTCTTTCTTGTAGGCATTTCATCACTCGAGCAGAAATTGGGTTAAAATAGAGACGGGTACCTATAGTATGTTCTGCCCGTGCCAGAAGGCATAGTTATATGCCAATTTCTCCGATACTACCTTGAAGACTTGTACAATCGATGACACTTAGCGTTAATATGTCTGGTTCTTATGAAAGTGTCATGTAGTTTGAGTCTTGTTGGTCTCCAATTTATGTCGGTACTTCGTACCAATCAAAGACGTAAGGTTATTCTCTAGTTTCGACCTATTGACACAAAACGTAGAGCACTTTTACTCTTGTGTATTGTATACTTGGCTTACGTACAACAAGATAGACAGATGTCAAATGTGATATATTAAAGCAACTCTACATTAGTACACAAAAGAATACACATATAAACCTACGACCCTTCAATAACGTAAAAGCTCAAATAAAGATAGCAATCATCCACAAGACCACTGCATGCGGGCTCTATACAGAAAGGAGCTTTATAATTGACCGTCATAGTTACATTAAATTACCAATTTGTCCACCCTCCTGTTATTATAACGCTTATTTATGGCTTCGGTCTATATTAAGAATCACTTTAAGTCACTGATACGGAATTGAGAATGATAAACACTGGTTTTAATTTATTTATCAGTCATAATTTTATCCCCGAAGATCGCAGGGGTATACTAAGCACCCACATTTGACAGTATCAATATTTGTTCCATGTAACAAGTGGTTAGCCCATTGCCGTGTTGAAATGGACAGGTACAGGTGGTGGCAAGATGTCGATGATATTTTTTCGAACCGTACTATGATTTTTTGAACTTAGCTTAACAACTGCCATACTAGCTAAACAGGGACCGGGCCAACATCTTAACGTACCTTCCGAAGCACGAAAAATTTTAATAATAAGTAAGATACTTGGGGTATAAATATGAAAACATTGGGGCATTAATTAGATCTTCAGGGTCCAAATCAGCTTTACTTGCAACTGCCACTTTATGGCGAAAAGCGTACCAACAGTGTTTGGCCAGCGCTAGCCAAGACGTCTGGAAAAGGCTTAAATCTAGTAGTGGACTGCAACAGGCAAAATTTTGGAAAATTCTGAAACAATTAATTATTTATTTTTAGTAACAAAATTAATGTTGTGTTCAAAATCAAATCAAAATACGAGCGATTCTAGTTGCCAGTTCTAAGGGCAGCCTACCCTTTATAAAGAAGAATCTGGCAAGAAAGTCCATGGATGCTCTTCTAAAATGTAGGTATGGCTTACAATATTAATATTTCACTTACATTGTGGGTATATTGATATAGGGTAAGACGCCTCTAGTAGAGCAAGAGAGTGATATTGATTCCATGCTCTGTGTTACACATACGAACTGGCGATTAACTACATACCACCACAGTATAAAGAGTAAACCTATGTCTATCGGCTGTGATACTACCTTCAAATCGAGTCTTTAATCGATTCATCATTCCTCTGTGAAAACTACTTAATAGGTGTAATCAATTACGTTTTAATCGCAAGAATTCATAAATCGAAGGTGTTCATTGGGCGTTCATTATCACCTCACTTCCCCTTTTCTTATAATCCACATAGAAGCAACAAAAACCACACAGTCTCTACCTATCTGTCTAGCGCCGGGCGCCCTGGATAGCTCCCTGGAAAGATGTCCCAGTATCATCTCAGCTCCCTTACTATCTATCTACGTTATACTTGCCTGAAATGAAATATTTTCAGAAATTTGATGAAATATTAAATCACTTTTACCAAGAGTAATTACCTCTACCTGTACAATATCTGATTAAGCTCCTAAAACATTATTTTTGTTAAGTGCTGAAGTGCAGTTTTCTTAGGACAGCAGAGCCTTTCGTCCACTTTCGCTTAAAGGTTAATTTACCGTACTTAGCGGCCCATCATGACCGAGCGCGTTTATTACGACTCATAGCCACGCGCGGCTGAAGTGACAATAGTTAGAGTTTATAACTTTATATTGTATGTCATTCACAGAGCAAGTAATATTGTTCGCTCAATCTCGATCGCGCCTAATGGAGATGGTAACACTGTATGCGTATATCGCATACAGTTTTTTTAATAAGTGTAATCGTATGAAATAAGGGTGACGCGCCTGACACGCCTGATTCTAAGGCTGGGCTTTTCTAGTTAAAAGCGCGCGAGTGACATTGCGATTTTCGTTGCTCTTCGACGGCACTACATCAGCCGTAGACTGCACGTGTCTTGAAAGTCTCGAAGACAATGCCATAGACTTTCATAGTCTGACTATTGTCCCATCAACCGCGTGCGTTAGTCAGACTCAAACGAAAAAATGCACGTGGTCAGTCGCTACAATCAGAGTATGAAAATGTACGGCATGTGTGCGTCTGACGCAGTTCTTAGAAATGACTCCATACAATGGTGCTGTGTGTGAAATTGCTATCAGCCGCGTGATATAGCAATGACCCTTAAGTAAATTTCATCTGAAGTACATTAATTGTCAAAACATCTGTTCTGTATTTGGGCCTTGTTGAAGTGAAAATTCTTTATCGACGTTTAGAGAAATGATATGTTAAAAAAATCGTCACGTTATTCGGTTACGCGTGATGTTGTTTCTAAATGAAACTTCTTCATCAAATGTAAAACTTCTTTATCGACGATTGAGAGAAATTTTATAGCAGGAAAAAAAAAATCGTAAAATAATTTAACTTCTTACCTGTAACACACATATTTTTTTTAATATAATTACGATAACAAAATGAAGTGATTCTGGGAATCTGTAATCTTGGATTGATTTCATAAATATAAAACGGGACGGTGAGGGTTAGATGTTACCCTAGAGAAAGCAGGTCCAAGATAAGTGCTCGGAGTGTATCCGTGCGTGCGTTTTTAGGGGAAAAAATAATTGACACCCAAACAAAAGAGTCACGATTATCGACTAAGGTGAGGGTCCGTTTCACTAGCTATATACAGCCATTAAGGAGTATGGTGTGCTTTTATTGAGTTTGAGTAGGACATGCCCACACAGGGCATATTAACTCCAGTGAGGCTACCGTGAAATACCCACTAGTAAAAAAATATGTGTGTGTACCGGAGTACACAGATAAGAAGTGAAACTTCTTTACGACATTTTTTTGCAGCTGTAAAATTTCTCTCAACGTCGATAAAGAAGTTTCAAAATCTTTTAAACAATAAACAGCGCGTTTTAAATAAATAATTGAGATGTGGAAACAAATTAATCAGGGTATAGCGTGACTTGAGGAATATTTCATTAGCTTCGAGCGTAATTTGGTAGCTTAGCGTTTGTGAATCCACTATCCCTTCCCGATTTTTCATATATGTAATGCAATCATATCTAATTTGATGATCTATACACCGACTTTTACCAGTATTTTTGTTGTTCTCACGTAATAGGCAGAAGGCAAACCTAATCCTATTCCCATCACCGGTCACGTTACAGGAGAAAAAATCGAACATCCAGAATAGACGTTAAGTACTTACTTATCTACAAATATAATCTCTACAGTCCAATGATTAATATACAGATTCAGTTTTTCGTCTACAGCCTTTGCTCAAGGAATTATATGTTTAAGGAACAATTTTAAACATACTCGTAGTGGTATTTCCGCAGGGAAATCATCGTCGCCGATGTGTGCGAAAAACGTTGAAATAAAAACGCCTGTTGCAGTCTCTAGAGTAAAGCAAAAAAATTTACACAAGGCATAAGTGAAACTTCAGAAAAGTAACCAACGAGAGAACGATATAAATATAGAGTTTCAGGAGTATTAGTATAATAAATGAAATTTTCATAGGTACATAAATTTTTAATAGGGTACTTTTATTAGAACTTAACATAATCTATATATTAAACTAACTAATGGGCGTATGTAAAAAATGTGTCTTTGCCACCCTTTCGTGTGTGATTAAATAATTAATTTTTAATTCTATATTTTAGGATTCAGTGGGCTAAAATTTTGCCTGTGGATCCCAAGAGCGACATAATTTACGAGCCTAGTCTTTAATTACATAATATAGCGAAAAAGTTTTCAATAATATTTGTGAATCCCACGGGAGCGGTGTCATGGGAGCCAAATGTCCAGATGCAAAAATTTTAAAGGAGCACAAAACTTTAAAGACAAATTTACAATTACTTTACTTGATTCAACTTGAGATACATTCAATACAATTTGCAAACAGTACCAAATAAATTTCCTAACTACCACAGACATAACTAAAAACAACTAAAGACGAGACTTACATATAAAGACCACGTGAACAGATTGCTCAAAAATGGAAAAGTCAAAAGTACTCGGATACCCAGAGGTGCGTGAATTAAGCGATTGATGAATCTGCAAGAAGCGAAAGAAGTATGCATGGATCGCGAAGCCTGGCAATCTGTCCTCTCTGACTACCCCGTCAGGATTACAGACATAACTTTGTTATATAAATAAAGCACACATTAAGTTCAAAGGTTTACACAATGAAATGAGTTAAAATATCAATGAACACCCAAATGGACCCAAATCCAAATAGATTTGTAGTACTGTGCATCCCCTTATAATGTCCCCCTAGGGTGTGTGTGAGCGAACCGACAACTTGGGCCCACTATTTGTAAAGTAAAAATCTCTGTAGATTTTATAAGCGCCTGGTACTTGTGGAATCCTTCGCATTCATAATTTGTACGTTTTTTGTTGGATAGCTTCTACATGCTACCTTTACAGGATTGTTGTATTACTAAGACGGCAAGCAAGGATACAGTTCACCTGTTCGAAAGGGTCACCGTAGCGTATACACGACCAAGCTTGTCAGTCTCTAGAAATGAAATTCTAATCTTAATGAATGTTTGTGAGGAAAGTTACCGAGCAACACCGAGTACCAGCAAGACCTCCTACCTGCTGATTAAGTTGCATAAACTTTTTGGTGGGCTAGCCGTGATCCCTTAGTGGGTGAACCTAAATTATTGCTACCTCACTCAGCATGGTGTGAGAACCTAGTAGCGCCGTAATCGTATACTGTCCGACGTTTCAGTAGTATAAAAGAAAATGTCATAAACAGATAGGCTCACCAAGTACTACGTGGAAACAATAATAACTTTCAGTGCCATGGATAAAAATCATAATACCCCAGAGCACAAGAAACGCTCGTGGCCCCGCTGATACAGTGTTCTGTAAACGATCACTGCGTTAAACCCGTCACACACGTAGCTATAATATATATATTCATGTAAATATAACAAGGCATATTACGATATATTTTCTATACAAATAATCAAGTGACCGCACACGCAGCTATAATATAGATTTCTATGATGTCACCACCATATACCGTAATCTATGAAGCGCTCGTGGCCCCGCGGTCTCAGTGTTCTGTAAACGATCACTGAGTTACGCAACTTTCACTATGACTGGTCCTCGGATGGGTGACCACTTTGTGGCATTTACATTTTCCGTGCTTCGGAAGGCACGTTAAGCCGTTGGTCTCTGTTGCCAGTAAAATGGCAGTCGTTAAGTCAAGTTGAAGGCCTTATGGGCGGCTTAAAAAATTCTTAACGTGCCTTCCGAAGCACGGAACTGGGGTGGGTCTAAAAGGCCGAATCAATTTAGTAAAATGTGTCTATTTTAGATGTTAAATTTGGAAGAAATTTTGAACTCGTTGTCTTTTTAGTGAGGTAACAAAAAGGCTAAAAGATCTTATGTGCTAGACACTAATTAGCACGACCAATTAAAGTCCTGGTAGTCTCGGACTGAATTTATAGTATCGCATATTAATATATCTACAAACCCTCATCAATTAATGAAGGCAAAATATATATTATAGCATCGTCTCCGTGTGTGGTAGCTTACTATAATATATATTATAGCACTATATATTAATATATTATACATAGCTACGTGTGACGGGCTTTAAACAACTTTCGCGATGACTTTTGGCGCTTTGTAAACTAAACTAAACTATGACCTTTGGTCCTGGTTGTCAGTCGTAATTTTAACAGCAGGTCACCAACCAACCTGCGTCTGTTTCAATACGGCAATATTATGTGGGGCAGGAATGTACACGGTGAAATGTTGGCGTACAATATGACTTTTCCACCCCTTGACTGCAGTGTATGCGATTGACGCGCCGAGTTCCGAGGTTCGATTCCAGGGTCGGAATAAATATTTGTGAATTGTACAATTGTATTGTGTAGTACAATATGTATGTAGTTACAAATATATATGTATGTTTATCAGTTATCTAAATCCCATAGCACAAGCTTAAAGCTTAGTTTGGGCTAAATGGCGTTGTGTGAAAAGTGTCCCACAATATTTATTATTTATTCGGAGCTAACACATGTCGGCAATGGGCTCACCACCTATAACGTGGGACAGGAATACACATGGTGAAAAGTGGGCATACAATATGTATGCCTCTGCCGATAAGGCGTAATAGATAAAAAAAATCACAAACATATATTAGCTTATTTTATTTAAATAATTTGAAAAAACACTCTTGTCTACCACCACAGAAATAAATCAATAAGGTATTAAGGTATATTTGACTGCCTCTCTGGCGCGGTGGTAGTGTATCCGACTGCTACGCAAGAGGTCGTGGGTTGGATTCTAACCCAGGGTAAAACTTTGTGTGATGAGCAGGATGGTTTATTCTGTGTCTGGGTGTTATTTATCTATAATATGAATGTTTTTAAAAATACATAGGTATGTTTATCAGTTATCTGGTTACCATAGTACAAGCTCTGCTTAGTTTGGAATCAGATGGCGTTGTGTGAGTTGTCCCAACAATATTAATTTATTTATTTATATACATTGTATCAATTAGCGGCTCACTGTGGCTCAAATAGACCCTATGTACATTGGAAATAATAAATAAAAAAAAATGTACAATAAAAATATCTAACAATATTTTATGGAAAATACTTTCGGAGAAGAATGAAAACTCATAACAATAAACCTCTCCCACTGTGACAAGCCCTGATAACTTCATATTTCCACTCTAAAAGTTAGAGGGAGTGGAATGTTATCTAAAACGCAGTACTCGTATAATGGTTGGCAACAAATAAATGTCGCATCCCCTAGCGTAACTCTGATAACGATATTAGTTAACGAGATTGTAAACACTTTGAGAAAGGGGCCAACCCTAAGCGAGTTGTACAAAATGTAATGCTAACTTCTGCCGTTTTATAAGCGCCTAGTATAATTTTGTGGCAAAAAAAAAATGTTTCATGAATTGAGACGGGAAAATATCTATGAGATTATTATTTATTCCTATGCATTGGGGTGGTAGAGAGTTGTCAATGGGTAGCAAATTGGGAGGGTTATTGAAAATAGTAGATTATGATACAAGTGTGTAAAGTGACTACGAAGACGGTAATCAACAATACACACGTGTGTCAATCGACGTTTTTCAATACACTTATGAGTAATATAATACTAAATAAAACAAAAATAATTTTAATTTCAACAGGGAAAACGAAGTGTGAAACTTTATGGTACTGGCGGGTACAATTACTTACTTTTTTTTTATGCGCGCGCATTGACCTCAAAGTAATGAAAAATAACCTTTTCAATACACTTTATATGTATTGAAAAGGTTATTTTTGCATATGGAACCCCTCAAGTATGCTATGCCAGTCTCTTACCGACTAAAGCCACACGGTGCCTACCCTTAGTCTATGGTGAGCCCTCGGAAGGACAGCCCCAGGGCTCCCAACACAGACTTTTTCCGCCACCAGGCCGCGTTTCAAGGTTCGGGTTATATCCTCTTCTTTGGGAGGGTTCCGCTGCTATCCTTCTTTACCACCGTCTAAGACCTGCTTCTGTGAGAACAGCGAGCAGCCCACCCACCGTTCTCAGGTCCTGTGTCTTTTACGAAAACAGACTGCTGAACTCGGGAGGGAGAGTTTCCTCTCTGCCGCCTATTGAAAAAGGGTAAAGTAAATACAGAATACCATCAGGTTGGAATACCTTTTTAGCCTGCTTTTTTATGTTTTTAATTGTTGCCGACTTTTTTCTATAACTCTTTTTTGAGCCAATTTAGCGATTAGCCCAAATTAAGCTGCTAGAAGCTCCTGCCATGGAATCTAGACAACTGTTAAACTTACTAAAATTCTTAAGTATTTCTAAATACATTCTTAATATACATTTACAAACTCAAACTTCTGAACAAACATATGTAGACAACACAAATGTTTGTTCGGGCCCAGGTTTTGATTTTGAGACCTAAGCAACTATAGTTCTTTTATAGCATTTTTTTTATTTTATGAGTCAGATGAGTAAGTTTGGAATGCACGCACGGAACATTGCTTTTAAAAAAAGTTCCCGGTCCCTATTAGTCTATGTGTAAATCCAGTAAACCACATTTAATCCAAATTCGTCCAGCCGATTGAGAGTGAAGTAGTAATATACATAATTATACACACACTCATAAACTTGCGCTTTTATAATATTATAGTATAAATATTATCTCCAATTATAAACCATAAACCAAAGCGCCTAGAGCATTATTTATCATTTTGGAAATTGTTATGAATATTAATTATTTCATAACTTCTCTAAAAACTATGAATACTGAACAAGACCGAATCTTAAATAACCAGAAACTTACAATAAGATTTTCATTTCCCATTTTTGCAACCCCAATAACAGCTTGGCTGGATTCAATCTTCCGAATTATTGGTACATTTGGTAAACAACTGGGGTTTGGCGGCGACAACGCGACGCCATTTTTGTTTTCGTTGTCCGAACAAAACATTGAGTGTTTTGATAGTTATGAAAGAATTACGTAAAAGACAATAGATGTTTTTGCCAATAGAAGTCGTATTGAAATTATTATTTTCTTTCTTGGCAAATAGGTACCTTAGGTGATAAGCCATATTAATTTTAAATTTTTGAGGTGTATTCTCATCTATACTAATATTTTAAACAGGTAAATTTTGTGATGTTGTCAGTTTATAAACTTGTAAATGTTGTCGGTGTAGATTATTAAAAATATACATAATTATAAAAAAGTGAAACGACTTTGAAAATTCTTTCAGTGTTAGAAAGGTGTATTACCCTGAGTGCTATAGATAGACCAGTAATCGGGTTATACAGTGGGAAACAGGTACAGGACCTCTTATTATCCTACTAATATTATTATTATTAAGCCTGGTTGAAGGCCTTATGGGCGGCTGGAAAATTTCAATAGCAGGTAGCCACTACCCGCGTCTGTCTATTTCAACACGGCAATGGGCTCACCACCTATTACGTGGGACAGGAATCCACTCGGTGAAAAGTGGGCATATAATATGCCTCAGCCACCCCTTCGGGGATAAGGCGTGATGGATATTTATTTATTTATTTATTTTATAAATGTATGTTACTCTTTTACGCAAAATCTACTGAATAGATTTTGATGAAACTGTACAATAATATAGGTTACACATCAAAAAAACGCATAGGCTACTTTTTTCCTGGGAACAAGTTCCTGTGGGAAACGGGAGCGGGAAATCTTCTCTACGCGGGCGAGGTCGCGGGCGTCAACTAGAAATAAATTATTTGAACCTACAGTGGTCACGCATTAGTAAACAAGGTGATAAGATTCATAAATCTTTACAAAATCATTTTGACTCCTGTGCATTGTTATTACAATCCCGCAGTAGTTGAACATGGAGAGAAAGAAGGATTAAGGACTAAAAGAAGAACACTCACGACAACGCATGAGAAGAAGATTAGAAGTAGCACTTGAAGCTACCGAAGTGAAATCAAGGAGAAATCTTTTTTAAATTTGGCGTCAGCAAGAGCTTTTGTTTTATTACTATATAGACTTTAAACTATTGTTTAAAACTAAACTGATTTGTTCCTGTAGTATATATATGTTGGTTTAACTAGCAACAGGCAGGCTCACTGACATATTAAAGAGGTCATTTTAGTCAAAATCCGTCAGGAAGATCATTATTGCTGTTCATTTTCGATAAGATATATTAGGGCTCGTGGTCCCGCTAACTCAGTGTTCTGTAAACGATCACTGCGTTAAGCAACTTTCGCTATGGCTGGTCACGAACGGGAGACCGCTTAAAGGCATTTTTATTTACGAGCGTTTCCGTGCTTCAGAAAGAAGGAACGTTAAGTCATTAGTCCCGGTTGCCAGTAACATTATGGCAGTCGTTAAGCCAAGTTATTATATGGTACGATTGTACGAAGCTCGCACGGATCGAGACGTGATGATAGTGAGTGTGAGTGTGAGGGTGTTGTCCATTTTCAAATCAGCAATCGACTCACCACTTGTTACGTGGTACAGAAATGCACGCGGTGAAATGTGAGCATATAATATGCCTTGCCACCCCTTCGGGGATAAAGGCGTGATTGTACTCGCGTGATACCCATTTGGTACAAATTTTCGGGACAGTTTCGAACCGCGCCTACCTGCAATTTTTCGTGTGAATCGCACCTATTTAAATATTGGAAAAATAATGAAAACCAAATACCTCCTTCCGTATTATATTGCCTTGGTGCTTGAATAGATTTTCGATAGGAAATAGAATGTCTATAAAATCAGGAGATGAATTTTTACCGCGTTCAAAATGAGAAACTGTTTACATTACGAGTATGTTTAGAAATATCTATAAATAATATGTAGGTACTTTTTAAAGTGAAACTTCTTTATTGACGTTGAGAAAAATTTTATAGCCGTAAAAATAATCGTCACGTTTTTCGGGTACGTGCCATGTTGTTTTGAAGTGAAACTTGTATAACATAAGTGAAACTTCTTTAACGACGTATGAGAAAAAAAGACGTGTGGCACTCGGAGACTGCCGCGGTAAAACTATTGCATACCTTTGTTTTTCTTTGATATTAATTCAAGTTACACTGAAAAAACAAAAAAAAAACCAAAAAAAAAACCCCCACCCTCACCCTCTCCCTCACCCTCACTCTCACCCCCACCCTCACCCTCACCCTCACCCTCACCCTCACCCTCACCCTCACCCTCACCCTCACCCTCACCCTCACCCTCACCCCTCACCCTCACCCCACCCTCACTCTCACAGTCACCCTCATCCTCACCCTCACACTCACACTCACTATCATCACGTCTCGATCCGTGCGAGCTTCGTACAATCGTACCATATAATATATGTACATACACGTTAAGCCAACGCTCGGCCGTGCTCGGTGAACTTCGTGTGACCTCGTCTCGACCTTCGTCTTAGGTTTTTTCCTTACGGAATTTCTTGATTAAAGCCCGCGATAAAAACTATGAATTAGCTTAAAATTTATACCTGAAAAAAAAAACACATATTTTTTTATATTATTAAGGTAGGCAAGAAAAGCATACGGTCAATTTGACCAAAAGTAGTCACCGTAACCTTATGAATGACTAGTTGATGCCCGCGGCTTCGCCCGCGTAAAGAAGTTTCCCGTTCACGTTTCCCACAGGAACTTGTTCCCGGGATAAAAAGTAGCCTATGTGTTATTCTGTAAGCTATATTATTGAAGTTTCATTAAAATCCATTCAGTAGTTTTTACGTAAATTGTAACAAACATCCATACTTACAAACTTTCGCGTTTATAATATTATATAGATAGGATTAGGATAGCAATACTGAAGGTGCTCAACAGTATTACAAGAAATGTTGCTTGCTCACTTCGCCTCGCGTCCTAATAGAGACGGAAGTAATAAATATCGCAAGCCAAGTTTACATACAGCTGTATGCGAAAGTGGTATACACGTCCTGTCAGTTACCTAACGACGATACGAATACGATTAGGTCTACTACAAAGGATGTATACCTAAAGAGTAAAGGCTGACGCTCCCTGACACGCCAGGTTGTATGAAATGTTTAGGTAAAGCGTCTATATCGGAGCGCGGGTGACATTGATTCCTTGCACTGCGAGCTAAATCCTAACTAACTAACTATCTTCACGCTATATCCCTAACGGAGTAGTCAGCATTGGCTTGATATTACTGCATGGCGTTCAAGATATTTGGAGAATCCGAAGAAATCGCAATGTGGAGAAAAAACCTGTAGTATATTTAGACGAGACCTATATACAAAGTGAGGAGGAGCCTGGGATGTTCGTGTCAGAGTCATCAGGGAGTCGTTGGATAATTGCTCATGCGGGAACTGAAAAGGGTTTTGTTAATGGTGCATTGTTAACTATAACTATCTTCACGCTGTATCCCTGACGGGGTAGTCAGAGAGGACAGATCGCCAGGCTTCGCGATCCATGCATACTTCTTTCGCTTCTTCAAGATTCATCAATCGCTTCATACACACACGTCTGGGTATCCGAGTACTTTTGACCTTTCCGTTTTTGAGCAATCTGCTCACTTGGTCTTCATATGTAAGTCTCGGCCTACCCTGACCTCTTCTACCTTCTGCTTTCGCACAATATATATTCTTCGTCAATCGTTCCTCACTCATTCGTTGGACGTGTCCAAACCAACGGAGCACGCCCTTTTCCAACTTAACGCTGAAACTTTCATTCAATCCTGCCATATTGCGTATCACTTCGTTAGGTATTCGGTCGGCCAAGGTAACGCCGCACTATTTTAGAAGTAATCGCATCTCCACAGCATTCAATTTACTTTCATGCATCTGCTGACATACCCAGGTTTCGCTACCGTAAAGCAAAGTTGGCACTAGCACTGCGTTATGAATCGCCAGTCGTGCTTCTTTTACGATGCTTTGTCGCTTTACTAATTGGGACAAAGCACCGTTAACTAAGTTTCCGGCAGCTACTCGCCGTTCTACATCCGAATCACATCTTCCATCCGCGCTAAACATACTCCCTAAATACACAATTTCATTCACTTGCTCTAGACGTTCCTGGTTTACCCTAATCTCGCATTTAGTTCTTACGTCATCTCTTTCAAATACTAGAACCTTAGTCTTACTTGCATTCAAGCGAAGACCCTTACTTTCACACTCCTCTTTCATATTAGTGACTAATGCCTGAAGATCGGTTTCTGATAAAGCCATGAGCACCGCATCATCAGCGTACAGCAGACAGTTTACTGAAAAGTCACCCAAATTCACTCCCATATCACAATTTTTCAACTTCTGCAGGCAACTGTCCAGATACAATATGAACAGCCAGGCGGACATGACACAACCCTGTTTGACGCCTATACAGACATCAAAAAGAGGTGACACATCCCCCCCTACTCGCACGCAAGCCTTACAGTCCTTATAAAGCGACTGTATTGCCCGCAGCAGCGAGCCGTCCACACCATATCCGGGCAGCAAATCCCACAGAGTTTCCCTCACAACGTTATCAAATGATTTCTCCAGATCCACAAAAGCGCAGAATACCCTCTGGCTAATAGCCAGAAACTTCTCCGCAATCATGCGGAGAGAAAACACTTGATCCATGCAACCTCTTCCACGTCGGAATCCGCATTGAGCCTCCCATAAATACCTTTCAGACTTTTCTTGCATTCTTGCCGTTATAATCTTTGCATACACCTTACTAGCTAAGCTGACCAAGCTGATCGCCGCGTAGCTGGAGCAGTTTAGGCGTGAGCCTTTCCCTTTGTAAATAGGTACTACAACTGCTATTCGCCAGTCATCTGGGACCTCACCCGTCCGCCAGCAAAAGTTGCATAACAGACATAGAGTGTCTCACACACGCGACCCACCGTACTTGATCATCTCAGCAGTAACTCTGTCTTTTCCCTCAGCCTTACCACATTTCATACTTCTTATCGCTTGTACTATTTCTTTCATACTAATGACTTTAATGACAACGGGGTCCGGAGCATCGAAGTGAGCTCCACTTCCCGACGTGGCATCTCTGTCTTTTCTTGCATACATCTTTCCATAATATTCACTCCATCTCTGCAGGACGTCAGTTTGGTCTGTTAGGACGTCATTGTTAACACTAAGCACTTTTTCATACTTCTGCAGTATGAAAAAGTGCTTAGTGCTTAGTTGCCGAACAACTACTGGTCTTCCCTACCTCTTTCCAGAAGAGCCTGGCATTATCCCGGAAATTGGACGACAACCTTTCATCCGCTTTCATTCTGCACCTTTCACGAGCTTCTTCTATCAGTGCCTTCGTGTTAACTTTTTGCAGCTTGTATCTCTCTTTCATATTAAAATCATTCCGCGAGGCTAAGTAGTCTAACCATGCTTTCTTCTTCATTCGAACTGCTTCTTTCACTTCCTCATTTCACCATGCGTCACGCTCGTTTCTCCACACACTTCCACAGCGGCATTTACCATAATAGTAGGGATAGCCCTAAGGTTCTGCCATACACTTTCCACATTCTCACTACTAACATTGACGTCGTCAACCTTTTCGGCTACCCTTTCTTTATATTTATCCCTAATGGATGCATCCTGCAGCTTCCAGCTTTTGATGCTATGAGTCGGCTCAGGTTCAGGACACTCGGTACGATGACGCCAACCCGCGAACAGACCCCTTATCCTAGTTATTACTAGGTAGTGGTCTGATCCTAGTTCAGCGCCTCGATAAACCCTGGTGTCCATCACCTGTTTACGGAGCCGACTATCCATTAGGAATATATCTATCATGCTTCTCTTTGACTTACATCTCCTCGTATACATATGAATTTGTTTGTGGTTGAACATTGTGTTCGCCACAAACAAATCCTTTTCCTTACAAAATGCCAGTATAAGCTTGCCAGCGTCATTCACCCTTTTATCCCCATACTTCCCGAGTACCGACTCAAAACCATCGCGAGCGGTACCCACCCATCCATTCAAGTCTCCACATACTATAAGTTTTTCATTTACTTCTATCACATTTAGAGCTTCTCTCATACTCTCCCAGAAGTCCTCTAGCTCACTCGCGTTCGACGAAGATACTGGCGCGTAAGCAGCTACCAGGAAAATCTTCGTCAAACCAAGCTTTAGACGGATCCAGAGGATTCTAGGACCTACCAGTTTATACTCATACATACCGGAGGCCAATTGCGAGGACAACAAAATTCCAACCCCCCGACTGCCATGCTCGCTCTCTGGTACTCCAGACCATAGCGCGAGTACCCCACCCGGGAGCTCCACGACTTCGCTGCCCTTGCGCTTGGTCTCTGTCAAGCACACTACATCTAACTTTCTCTCATTCATAACATCCATCAACTCATTCATCTTTTCTGCCATTCCTCCCCTAACATTCCACGCAGCTACCCTGCACTCCGTCCTCCACTTCCCGCTGTCGGGCCACGCGTGTAGGGTGGCGGTCCCCTACGCCGCTCTGGCACACACTTTTCGCACCAGCGGGGACGAACTGGTGCGCGTCGCCTCGGGGGCACGCCCTGGTGGCACTCGTGTTGGAGTAGAATTGCAGCCGTAGCTGGCAGGGATGGCGACGTGCACGCTTCTACTCTTCATCCCTATTGTTAATGTTCAAATCCCAATCCAAATCCTCAGATTACCACGATGACATGAACTCAACAAATTTTTTGAAATGGATGAGTGAAAAAGTCATTTCTAACCTACGTGAAAGGTCACTTGTGGTAATGGACAACGCTCCGTATCACTGCACTCAAATAAATAAAGCACCTACAATGTCAAGTATTAAACGTGACATGCAGGAATGGCTGCGAGAAAAGGGAGTATATTTTGAAGATACTTGGACAATAGCTGTATTATTTGAATTAATTAAACAAAACAAAGGTCTACCTACATATGCCGTGGATTATTAAAATCTCACAATCATGAATTGCTAAGATTGCCGCCTTACCACTGCGATCTCAATCCGATCGAAAAAATGTGGAGCCTTGTAAAGAGATGGGTAGCGGATAAAAACGTGGGCCAAGATCCAAAAGAAATTGTACGCCTAACAGAAGAGGCTTTTGAGACTGTTACAGCGGAAGATTGGGCAGTTCAATGTAAACATGTACAGCATTTGGAGGAAGAATATTTAAAAAATGATGGTCTTATGGATGAAGAAATGGATCGTTTTATTATATCCATGGCTAGTGATTGTGAAACAGAATCTGATTCTGTTTCTATTCACTCTTCTGACAGTGATCATAGTATGACCGATCATAATTATTCAACAAAACTTTGAATAAAAGTTTTAAATGTTATTTTATTTTTCTAATATATTTAAAGTTGGTCGAACATCTCCATTTTATATTTAGAAATTACAGGAAGATTTATTTTTACACTAATCTGACCTTAGCAGTATGGACATCAAATAGGTACCTATATTAAAAATACATTCTATTAAAAACATTTTTTTTTCTTATCTAACTATTCGAGTACCTAGTTAATAAAATGAAAGTAAATGAACTATAAATTATTTCCCCTGATTTCCCCATATTTAACCGTGGCAACATTATGTCGCGCGAATACAGCACTGCGTCTGCGGGACTTCTTTCGTGAAATGGACTCTATCAATTGACTTTATCTGATTTTTTAAATTGTTTTATGGTCTGGTTACTAAGATCTTTTAGGCAAATCTTATTTTTATCATATTTCTTCAATCTTATGTTTTAATTGAGTCCAGTCTTTTGTCGATGTTAAGTTCCTGTGTTCTTGCCCTATTGACGTGGTAGAGTAAACTATCAGTTTTACACAAAAAACAAGGTGTGTCATGTACTAGTTTTTGAAAATAATATAACAGTAAGCGGTGCTATTGACCAAGATCCCGCGCAAAGACCTTTTTTATTCTCTCTGGTCACACCTGGTAGTACAATAGACTAAACCAACAATTTTTTTTTATCTATTTTTTTATCAGTCAATAGGTAGGTACTCTATTGCTTTTTTACTCAATGTATCCATAATTAATGTATTTAAGTAGGTATTAGTATATATTAATGTATTAAGTAGGTACATCCAATAATAAATTAATATACAATATATTGTATTGTGGGACACTTTTTTACACAGCGCCATCTAGCCAAAGCTATAAGCTTGTTCTATGGGATCTAGACAACTAATAGACATAGTTATATATTTCACAAGCACCCAAACTCCGAAACCATCATTTGTGAATCACACAAATATTTATTTCGATCCGGGAATCGAACCTAGACCCTCAGCGCAGCAGTCGCATACACTACCACTGCGCCACCGAAGCAGTCAATAGCGGGCAAGGTATGATTAATACGTATACGTACATTAATTCTACATAATATCTAGACAAATTAAATAACAATTATTAAACGCGCAAATAAATTTAAAAACCATTCCAAAAAAAAATTTTGCATGGATCAAGTGTTTTCTATACGCATGATCGCGGAGAAGTTTCTGGCTATTAGCCAGAAGGTTTTCTGCGCTTTTGTGGATCTGGAGAAAGCATTTGATAACGTTGTGAGGGAAACTCTGTGGGATTTGCTGCCCAGATATGGTGTGGACGGCTCGCTACTGCGGACAATACAGTCGCTTTATAAGGACTGTACGGCTTGCGTGCGAGTAGGGGGGGATGTGTCACCTCTTTTTGATGTCTGTACAGGCGTCAAACAGGGTTGTGTCATGTCCGCCTGGTTGTTCATAGTGTATCTGGACAGTTGCCTGCAGAAGTTGAAAGATTGTGATATGGGTGTGAATTTGGGTGACTTTTCAGTAAACTGTCTGCTGTACGCTGATGATGCGGTGCTCATGGCCTCATCAGAAGCTGACCTTCAGGCATTAGTCATTAATATGAAAGAGGAGTGTGAAAGTAAGGGTCTTCGCTTGAATGCAAGTAAGACTAAGGTTCTAGTATTTGAAAGAAATGAAGTAAGAACTAAATGCGAGATTAGGGTAAACCAGGAACGTCTAGAGCAAGTGAATGAAATTGTGTATTTAGGGAGTATGTTTAGCGCGGATGGAAGATGTGATTCGGATGTAGAACGGCGAGTAGCTGCCGGAAACAGAGTTAACGGTGCTTTGTCCCAATTAGTAAAGCGACAAAGCATCGTAAAAGAAGCACGACTGGCGATTCATAACGCAGTGCTAGTGCCAACTTTGCTTTACGTTAGCGAAACCTGGGTATGTCAGCAGATGCATGAAAGTAAATTGAATGCTGTGGAGTTTGCTCAAAAACGGAACTTCGAAAATTGTGCAGCGTTACCTTGGCCGACCGAATACGTAACGAAGTGATACGCAATTTGGCAGGTTTGAATGAAAGTGTCAGTGTTAAGCTGGAAAATGGCGTGCTCCGTTGGTTTGGACACGTCCAACGAATGAGTGAGGAACGATTGACGAAGAATATATATTGTGCGAATGCAGAGGGAGGGTAGAACTAGAGGCCGAGATTTACATATGAAGACCACGTGAGCAGATTGCTCAAAAACGGAAACGTCAAAAGTACTTGGATACCCAGACGTGCGTGTATCAAGCGATTGATGAATCTTGAAGAAGCGAAAGACGTATGCATGGATCGCGAAGCCTGGCGATTTGTCCTCTCTGACTACCCCGTCAGGGATACAGCGTGAAGATAGTTAACCTAAGTTTTTAAGTATATACAAAATAGCTGCATGGAATCCAATTAAAGTAAAAGTAGCTATTTTTTTTTTAAATTGTGCTCCGTTAGTGGTTAATATAATATTTTTTTACTGCAACAAGTATCCACAAAAATCTCACTCAAAAAACTGTCCTTTGTATAAGTTCGCCAAGGATATGTATACCAATCTATTTCTGTAACAAAAATTGTTCATTCTTCCACAAAATAACCCGAAAAGTATCGCAAGGACCCTTATCGATATTTTTATCTAAACTGTTCCAATCTCTCCTGTCCCTCGGTACAGGACTATCCCATCCAATCCCATCCCAGTCGTTTTCTAACTGTATCACGCTTCACATGTGCGGAGCGCTCCGTGCCGCGTCTGCCCCCCTGGTACTTTTTGTGATCTAGTGAGTGTAAACTAACTTGTTTCATGTGGTTTTGACCGGATTTTTGTAAGTTCTTTTTTTTTAATTCTGAGTATTGCTAAAAGCCTTTGTTTAGTGCAGAACTTATTTAATTTTATCCTTCCAAATTGTTGGCGTAGGATCGTGATTTTATAATGCATATTCCTTCTACCAGTACCACTTGTAATTAGTTTTCCAAAATTTGAAGTCATTCGAATTCATATTTTTTCATAGACTGTACTCGTATATATAAAACTTAGATGAATTTGAATTTGAAAAGATTATATAATTATGTCCTTTATGAACGTTATATTTCCTGACCGCCACTTAATAGGCTAAATTGATTGTCAAGCTGGCCCCTATTAAGTGGTAGGATAATTTAGACGTTCTTTTCTCCTATGATTTTGAAACCTCAACCATATCATCATTTGTCAGTGATTTAGAGATCCATATTTCGCAATGACTGTATGTTCTGAATGAATATGCTGATTCTACTAAATTGAGACTAATTTTAGACTAATGAACTATCGTACATGAACACCAACGTCCAATAATTTCTATTACATTTATTACTTAACCGTAAAATCTGCTTTGTTGAAACTTTATAGGCGTCTATTCTTCTAATATTCATATATTCGTACTAATTTTCACTGACTTTTTATTGCTTTTTTATAAGTATATAGAAAAATATACATTAATTCAGTAATACGACTCATAAACCGTTGAGATTTGTGCATGGTAATGTAGCAAAGTATGTAATGCTTTCATCGCATCACAAAATCTCTGCGTAATGTTGACTTGGCCTCCTAATATTTTAGTAGGACCTCTTACATCGAACGCGCTCTTTTTAACCGATTTCAAAAAAGACGAGGTTATATATTCGACAGTGTGTATTTTTTTTTTGCGTATACTGTCTTATTTTTGTTCACTAATGCGTTATATTCACCCTAACTATTCCATCCTAGCATTAATTCTTAATTGTTAGCAATTGTTAAGATTAGGATTTTTGGACACAATAACATAAACATAAATCAACTTTTACATACATAATATACATACATCAATATTGTCATGCTTTATCCCCGAAAGGGTAGGTACATTATACGCCCACATTTCACCTTATGCATTTTTGTCCCACGTAACAGGTTATGAGCCCATTGCCAACAACTTTTAATATAACTAATATGAATTACTCATTCAGTAAAAAAAGTTAGCGCCCATTAACCGCCTTGCTAGACTATTGAAGGTAGGTGGACAAGCATATGCTATACTCATTAAGCCACTTTAATCTTTGTCCATTCACGACCTAAATACTGATGCTACTTTATGTATTAGATGATTGTTTAAACAGCTGCTGTATCCGTTAATAGTATAATCTCATGCTATCGTTAATACCCGGTTGCATAGAAAGCTCCACTTGTAGTTAAGATTTTGACTCTTTTTATCATGGGTTCGAAAACAAAGTCGTATGATTTTGACAATGCCTCGGTGGCGCGGTGGTAGTGTATGCGACTGCCGCGCCAGAAGTACCGGTTTCCATTCTAGGATCGGAAACATCCAAACTCCGAAACAAACATTTGTGGATCACACAAATATTTTTTTCCGACCTGGGAATCGAACCCGGGACCTCAGTCGCGACAGTCGCATACACTACCACTGCGCCACCAAGGCAGTCAATACTTACATTCATAGTTCCAATAGCAGGGGTGTAAGGGGCCACTACCAACATCTCCGGAGCCCAAGCGACCTCACCAGCTGGCGGTGCACCTGCTGACTAACGGACGAGGCAACGACGCAGGCGCCCTTACGTGGTTGGGAGGTCAGACGGCACTCGCTCCCAATAGCAAAGTTCAAACGATAGCTACTCCAAACTAACTAAAGTCACTAACTATCTTCACGCTATATCCCTGACGAGGTAGTCAGAGAGGACAGATCGCCAGGCTTCGCAATCCATGCATACTTCTTTCACTTTTTCCGTTTTTGAGCAATCTGCTCACGTGGTCTTTATATGTAAGTCTCGGCCTACCCTGACTCCTTTTACTCTCTACTTTCACACAATATGTATAGCTACTCCTAGCATCTAAATAGTGGACTCCAGGTTCCAACTCCAGGTAGGGTTTGAAAGCAACTGGGAATACACTAAGATGAAGGAATGAGATTCATAGTTCCCGTATTAAGTTGGATGCTGAAACATATCAGCCATGTAGACTCACACAAACTGCGCAATTTGTGCACCTATCTAATTAGTTCATTTCCTTCGTAGCACACGATAAAGCAATGTTATATTCTACATTGATAATGAATATTAACAACTGATGGTTTTTTTGCATTGACCAATTTAAATAAAGTGAATGGAGCCAGGTACGCCTTTATGAGCAGTCAGAACGTGTCTAAGAAGGCAAGACTGGCTGTACATAGAGGAGTGCTGGTCCCCACACTTATATATGGCAAAAAGTTGGGTATGGCAGAAGACGCATAAAAGTAAAATATTAAAATAAATAAAATAAATATCCATCACGCCTTATCCCCGAAGGGGTGGCAGAGGCATATTATATGCCCACTTTTCACCGTGTGGATTCCTGTCCCACGTAATATGTGGTGAGCCCATTGCCGTGTTGAAATAGACAGACGCAGGTTGTGGCTACCTGCTGTTGAAATTTTTTAAGCCGCCTATAAGGCTTTCAACCAGGCTTAACGACTGCCATTTTACTGGCAACCGGGACCAACGGCTTAACGTGCCTTCCGAAGCACGGAAACGCTCGCAAATGTAAATGCCACAAAGTGGTCACCCATCCGACGACCAGCCATAGTGAAAGTTGCGTACCTCAGTGATCGTTTACCGAACACTGAGACCGCGGGGCCACGAGCGCTTCAAATATTTGCTGTGGAAATGAGAAGTCTGCGAAGTATAGCTGGAGTGAAGTTGATGGATAAAGAAAGGAACAGCGTGATAAGGGAACTTTGCGGTATGACAGAAGAGGTAGTGACTAAGATAGAAAAAGGGATGCTTAGATGGTTCGGACGCGTGGAGAGGATGGATGAAAACAGACTGAGGAAACAGATATATGTGGCGAGAGTGAATGGGCAAACTGGTAGGGGTCGACCTCGGCGTACGTATGTCAATCGAATCGAAATCAATCGAATCGACGTGTATGAAAACACTCATGAAAGTTGAAGAAGCGAAAGCTGTATGTCAGGATCGTAGCAAGTGGAAAGCCATAGTCTCTGCCTACCCCAATGGGAAACAGGCGTGATAATATGTATGTATGTATGTCTGTAATAAATAATTATATAAATTTAATATAATTAATGTGTATTTAAGTCCGAGACTACCAGGACTTTAATTGGTCGTCCAGTTACGTGCTTCAGATGGTACGTTAAGCCGTTGATCCCGGTTGCCAATAAAATGGCAATCGTTAAGCCAAGTTGAAGGCCTTATGGGTGGCTTAAAAAATTGCAACAGCAGGTCGCCACAGCCTGCGCCTGTCCATTTCAACACGACAATGGGCTCACCACCTGTTACGTGGGACCAAAATGCATACGGTGAAATGTGGGCGTTTTATATGCCTCTGCCTCCCACTTCTGGGATAAAGGCGTGACAATATGTATGTATGTATGTATGTATAATTAATGTGACCACCACCGGTTTGGAACGCGGCCCACCTGTCGCGGTCGTTCTTTAGACCATAATTCAATTATTTTTTTAAGTTTGTACTAATGTATCTTTAGGTCGAAGACAATCGCTTTCAACGATCGCAAAAAAAGAAATAACCACAATAACCTATCTGGTCGACTTTTTTGACTTCTAAACCATAAAGTTTGGAAAAGTCTTATAAAACGTCTCAGTCTGTCCTTCCATCCGTCTGTCTGGTATGTATCTATTTCTCAGCAACCATTATAAGATAGAGACAAACGGTTTGGGGCATTCCATTCTGGACATCATGAATACGTGCATTGTGAAGTTTCTACCACTTGCGTTTCGGTTTAGAAATCGTCTGATTGCTTTGCGACGATAGTGAAGGGTGCGTTACTTGTTTCAACTTAATTTAGTACTTTAGTGCCATTAATTATTCTGTGCTTAAGTGCACCTATTCTCAGTTGGTCAAAGCCAACCTGGATCCCATGGTCCAGGTTTGACTGCCTCGGTGGCGCAATGGTAGTGTATGTCACTACCGCGACTGAGGTACCAGGTTCGATTCCCCCTACTCGCACGCAAGCCTTACAGTCCCTAAAGCGACTGTATTGCCCGCAGTAGCGAGCCGTCCACACCATATCCGGGCAGCAAGTCCCACAGCGTTTCTCTCACAACGTTATCAAATGCTTTCTCCAGATCCACAAAAGCGCAGAAAACCTTCTGGTTAACAGCCAGAAACTATTCCGCGATCATGCGGAGAGAAAACACTTGATCCATGCAACCTCTTCCACGTCGGAATCCGCATTGAGCCTCCCATAAATACCTTTCAGACTTTTCTTGTATTCGTGCCGTTATAACCTTTGCATACACCTTACTAGCTAAGCTGACCAAGCTGATCGCCCTGTAGCTGGAGCAGTTTAGAGCGCGAGCCTTTCCCTTTGTAAATAGGTACTACAACTGCTACTCGTCAGTCATCCGGGACCTCACCCGTCCGCCAGCACAAGTTGCATAACATACATAGTGTGTCCCAGACACGCGACCCACCGTGATCATCTCAGCAGTAACTCTGTCTTTTCCCGCAACCTTACCACATTTCATACTTCTTATCGCTTGTTCTATTTCTTTCATACTAATGACTTCAATGACATCAGGATCCGGAGCATCGAAGTGAGCTCCACTTCCCGATGTGGCATCTCTGTCTTTTCTTGCATACATATTTCCATAATATTCACTCCATCTCTGCAGGACGTCAGTTTGGTCTGTTAGGACGTGATTGTTAACACTAAGCACTTTTTCATACTTCTGCAGTATGAAAAAGTGCTTAGTGCTTAGTTGCCGAACAACTACGGGTCTTCCCTACCTCTTTCCAGAAGAGCCTGGCATTATCCCGGAAATTGGACGACAACCTTTCATCCGCTTTCATTCTGCACCTTTCACGAGCTTCTTCTATCAGTGCCTTCGTGTTAACTTTCTGCAGCTTGTATCTCTCTTTCATATTAAAATCATTTCGCTAGGCTAAGTAGTCTAGCCATGCTTTCTTCTTCATTCGAACTGCTTCTTTCACTTCCTCATTCCACCATGCATCACGCTTATTACTACTGCCTCTTTTCGTTTCTCCACACACTTCCACAGCGGTATTTATCATACTATCCCTAAGGTTCTGCCATACACTTACCACATTCTCACTGCTTACATTGACGTCGCCAAGCTTTTCGGCTACCCTTTCATTATATTTATTCCTAATGGATGCATCCTGCAGCTTCCAGCTTTTGATGGTATAAGTCGGCTCAAGCTCAGGACACTCGGTACGATGACGCCAACCCGCGAACAGACCCCTAACCCTAGTTATGACTAGGTAGTGGTCTGATCCCAGCTCAGCGCCTCGATAAACCCTTGTGTCCATCACCTGTTTACGGAGCCGACTATCCATTAGGAATAGATCTATCATGCTTCTCTTTGACTTACATCTCCTCGTATACATATGAATTTGTTTGTGGTTGAACATTGTGTTCGCCACAAACAAATCCTTTTCCTTACAAAATGCCAGTATTAGCTTGCCAGCGTCGTTCACCCTTTTATCCCCATACTTCCCGAGTACCGACTCAAAACCATCGCGAGCGGTACCCACCCATCCATTCAAGTCTTCACATACTATAAGTCTTTCATTTCCTTCTATCACATTTAGAGCTTCTCTTATACTCTCCCAGAAATCATCTAGCTCACTCGCGTTCGACGAAGATATTGGCGCGTAAGCAGCTACCAGGAAAATCTTCGTCAAACCAAGTTTTACACGGATCCAGAGGATTCTAGGACCTACCACTTTGTACTCATACATACCGGAGGCCAATCGCGAGGACAGCAAAATTCCAACCCCCCGACTGCCATGCTCGCTCTCTGGCACTCCAGACCAAAGCGCGAGCATCCCACCCAGGAGCTCCAAGACTTCGGTGCCCTTGCGCTTGGTCTCTGTCAAGCACACTGCATCTAACTTTCTCTCATTCATAACATCCATCAACTCATTCATTTTATCTGCCATTCCTCCCCTAACATTCCACGCAGCTACCCTGCACTCTATCCTCCACTTCCCACCATGTCGGGCCGCGCGTGTAGGGTGGCGGTCCCCTACGCCGCTCTGGCTCACACTTTTCGCACCAGCGGGGACGAACTGGTGCGCGTCGCTTCGGGGGCACGCCCTAGCAGTATTCGCCCTGGTGGCACTCGTGTTGGAGTAGAATTGCAGCCGTAGCTGGCAGGGATGGCGACGTGCACGCTTCTACTCTTCATCCCTTTTATTTATATAAACTATTTATTTCTGAAACAGATCTGTTTTGTATTCCAAGTGACTCTATTATTAAATTTTTAAACAAAAAACAAGAGAGACTCAGAGAACATCCTAATTTCACATGCAGGAACATTTTGTATTGAAAAATTTGATGGTCATATTTAGTTATTGCTTTATTTATTATGTTTGTTTCTACCCTGAATCTTTACCAGCAGAACAAAATTAGCCACATCGGTTAGGCAAACTCGAGTTTTAGCGAGACTAACGAACATCAATTCATTTATATATATAAGACAAGGAGCAGTTATCATTTGTTTTTTGATTTTCCCCAGCCCCATAAGGATGCCTGCCTTGTCCATTGGTCTGCAGGTGCACCGCTAGGAAGTCACTTGGGCTCTGAAGACCTTGGCTGGAGCCCTTACTCTAGTTCAGTTAACTATGACCTCCAAGGTACAAATTTAGGATTTATTCAACACACATGTCGCAAAGTTCCTCTTTACATAACTTTATGAGACCCCAAAAAGATTTTGTTATCTAAACAAAATGTTTATAGTGAAACCATCGAAAATATAGGTGTCTTTTTCTCTCATATGTAATAAAACAACACACATACGAACAATCAATCAATTGCTAACAATAAATATCTATAATATTTTGTCAGAGAGCACTAGCACGAATGTTTCAGTCCCCTCGGTCCAAACTATCCTCTTCCGCTAGTCAAACGAATGAACTATAAATCTAAAAGGGAACAGCAGTTATTGAAGGATATACATTTTCGGACCCCCTTATAATATAACTGCTAACAAAGAAAACCTAAATAGAAATCATGAACGCGTCCTGATTTTCAACAATGTTTTCTATTAACTCCCTTTACTATTACATTTATTTTTTTATTAATACTACAATATTTATCTCATATCTAAATTTTACTTTTACTGCCAGATTCGCAAAGCAACAGGTAAAGCCTATTTTTAAGAATCTTGTAAGAAATCTCATGGCCACTCTTTTTTTAATTGTCAAGAAACCCAGTCGCAATAGGATTTAACCCGAAACAAAAATTTAGGTAAGTGGACTTTTGCAACACCAAAGAAAAATCCGATTTATAAAGTTGTTCCAACATAATTGACTTTAAATATAATATCTAACTAAGGACAAAAGAGCAAAAAAACAAATAATTTATACAAAATAATGAAAGCAGAAATAACCCTTGAGGAACATCCCACCCCTATTGCCGATCTTTACCTTCCCCTGTGTACGGATTCACATCGCTAAAATTGGAGTCCTGAGACCGATATCTTGAAGCTGTTTTTGATTACTCATCCATTAGCAAATAAAATACTGAATGATTTGTACTAACTGCGTAATGGAATACAGAGCATTTATTTAAGGGTTTATGAAAGCTAGAAGGTTCATGAAGGTGTGCAGTCCCGCCTTATACTGGATTTGGTAGTATGAGGGGAGGGTTGATGACAATCCAACGATAATGAAGACTCCAGAGGCAGCTGAGGCGTCCCTAGAACTCTTCCCATTTCTGGCACTTCTGGATGTAATGTATGGACCGGGAAATCCGGAAAATCCACACACGTCCTCCGACTCCAAAACGGGAAATGTGGTGCATTCCCGCGTAAAATAGCTTCTTACCTTTCAACTTTCTGATACACTGGGTGCCAACGTGCCAATGCAATAATGGCCCTCATGTTGGTAACCATTGCTAGAATACTCCATATTTTCGCAGTGTCTGAAAATTACTTCATTACAAAAATTTGAACTAAGAGACATTACCCAAGCACAAGCATAAAAAAAAACTATTAAAAGGAATACGAAAATCATTTTGAAGCAAAGCGTCTTAAACAGCTCAACACATGAAGCGGGACACTCACTTTCAATTTAACAAATCAAGTTAAGTAAGGGTCGGCTTTCATTCATAATTCAGAAAGAGGTCGATGCCACTATTGATAAAGCAATATGGTGACGCGCCAATCGACACATCCTGCCCAATTGCGCGCACGCATGCGAAACAAAACGCACACACGCACTTATGTAGCACGTGCTTGAATTTGTACCTGCACACACACATACAAAGCAAATATTTGTATCTACACATACAAAGATTTGATTGTGTAGAATTACGAGATACAGTTCATATGTGGGTAATCATTTAACACCACGCAGTGAGTTGAAAAGTATTACAAGTTCAATACTTCATTTGTTTTGCATTTACAAATTACTACGTTTTGTAACAGTTGTTCTTTGTTTACCACAATTGTTGATGGTTTAAATACATACTAGGTATTTGTCGATTTGTAAGATGAACTAGGAACTCGGCTGTTACGGGAAAAATGCTATCGATGTCCCACCGTTCGTCCGTTCGTCCGTCCATTCAGTCTACAGGTCGAATTATTCATCGGATTTGCATGCAACTTGGCATGGACAATCCTTGATATATCCAAAAACCTTTAACCAAGGGGAAATGGAGGCAGGGGAGGGGAAATGGTCCCGCTTTTACCTCAATTTACTCCAAAGTCTACGGTTCACAGAACCACTAGTTTTATATTTCGTTCGTTTCGTGCTCTTGTTGCACCCTTACACCTCTAACTCATGCATCTAATCGATTTCATATATTTTCATCCCCTTATTTACATCCTTAAGGGAAGAATTTCGAAAAATCCTGTCGACTTATAGTATTTTAGTGTATATCGCATTTGACTTATTGTAATAATAAGTTATAATTATCAAAACCAATTATTGTCAAAGGAGAATGTCTTTGAACTCACTTAATTTCTTAGTCAAATCATGCTGAAGTCATTATCGGATTACATTAGTGTCGCGTTTAAGTTGTTTTGTACTAAAATATTGTTGAAATTAAGACTTTTTGAAGTTCCATATTGTCGAAATTGACTTTTGGAAGTCATCAAAAAAACTTTGAAAAACGATGAAGGTTCTTTTAAGGACAGCGGTATCACAAAAGGCGATATACTCCTTCCTCATTATTCCATCGCATTCAACAGAAGCCATCTATTACGAAACTGGTATCACACAGTCATTGTGACAATTAGCCCAGCTCCCTCCGTCCTGCCAAGTTAGTTGACCCCATATTGTTACACAAATTATGTGCAGCGCTAATGGTAATATTAATTTTGATGTGTGCGACAAACGATGAAATTTGTCATTTTATTATTATGTCGAAAGCTTGGGATTTATTCCCAGTCACGTGTTTTACACTTTCAGCAAGTAGTAAGAAAATAAAGCAGCACTTAGGGAGTAAAAATACCAAATTAAACGCAGTGATCGTTTACAGAATACTGAGCTAGTGCACATAGTAAAATTAAAATTAGGATAAAATTATTCTTATCTAAACTTTTGAAACCAGTTCTGAATAAACCTTATCAAATTGTATTTGTTGACAGGCTTCAACAGTTTAAAAACAGGAGATCAGCGAAAGGCTAAGATGGCTCGGAGTCAGACATAGGTACAATGATGATTAACGTGCTAAGGACTATAAGGACAGAAGCATGGTTAGTGGTGGTGCTAAGTGTGATCGTGATGGTGGAAGTAAGCGCCCTGAATGGATCCAACGTCTGTATGGTCAAACAGAAGTAAGTATTTTAATATTTATTTATTTATTTTTTAAGCTATTGCATAGTTTTTATCGAGTGGGCTTTAATCAAGAAATTCCGTAAGGAAAAAAACCTAAGACGAAGGTCGAGAGGAGGTCACACGAAGTTCACGGAGCACAGCCGAGCGTTGGCTTAACGTGTATGTACATATATAGGTATTATATGGTACGATTGTACGAAGCTCGCACGGATCGAGACGTGATGAAAGTGAGTGTGAGTGTGAGTGTGAGGGTGAGGATGAGGGTGACTGTGAGAGTGAGGGTGGGTGGGGTGAGGGTGAGTGTGAGGGTGGGGGTGAGGGTGAGGGTGTTTTTTTTAATTAATATCAAAGAAAAACAAAGGTATGCTATGCAATAGCTTTACCGCGGCAGCCTCCGAGTGCCACACGTCCTTTTTTATCTATCACGCCTTATGTGGCATAGGCATACTATATGCCACATTTTACCATGTGTATTCCTATCCCACGTAATAGGTGGTGAGCCCATTGCCGTGTTGAAATAGACAGACGCAGATTGTGGCTACCTGATGTTAAAATTTTTCAAGGCCTTCAACTTGTCCTAACGACTGCCATGTTACTGGCAACCGGGCCAAAGGCTTAACGTACGTTAAGCCTTTGGCTTTCCGAAGCACGAAAACGCTCGCAACTGTAAATGCCACAAAGTGGTCACCCATCCGTGACCAGCCATAGCGAAAGTTACTAACACAGTGTTCGTTTACAGAACACTGAGTACGCGGGACCACGAGCGCTTTAAATAGTAAATCTATACTCTATACTAATATATACAGCCGAAGAGTTTGTTTGTATGTTTGTTTGTTTGGTTTAACACACTAATCTCAGGAACTACTGGTCCGAATTGAAAAAATCTTTTTGAGTTGGATAGTCCATTTATCGAGGAAGGCTATAGAGTATATATCATCACGCTACTGCCCAGAAGAGCGGAGGAGTAATCATAAATGTCAAAAAAACGGGGAAATTTTTTATACATTTCTGTAAAAGCGACGGGAGCAAATGGATGCGACGGGGGTTCAAAACATGTCACGGGCGAAGCCGCGGGGGTCACCTAGTTATAAGATAATTTAATTATTACACAGTATTTTACTACCAACTTAACTCATAGCTAGGGACTAGCTGACCCCCGCGGCTTCGCCCGTGATATCCTTTGAATCGAACCTCTGTCGCACCTATTTAATCCCTTTGTTTAAACATTTACAATAATGTATTTAAATGGCCAGATTTGTTGACATTTATAACTACTGCTCCGCACTCCAGGGTAGTAGCGTAATGATATATAGCCTTCCTCAATAAATGCTACTCAAGACAAAAAAAAACAATTCTACCCTGATTCCTGAGAATAGAGCGTTCAACCAAACAAACAAACTCTTCAGCTTTATATATTATGGATTCTGTGGACAATATTAAGCAGACCCCGCAAATAAGCTTAAAGTTAATGTTTCCTGTAGTAGTTCTCTGTCTCGTGTTTAATTTTCTTATTATAAATAATAATAAATAAATAAATATCGGTCGGACAACTCACACAACGCCATCTGATTCCAAACTAAGCAGTGCTTGTACTATGGTAACCAGATAACTGATAAACATACTTATATATTTCTAAATACATACATATTATAGATAATTATTATAAGAATTTGGAATATTAGAGGAGTTTTACAAATGACCTCAGCAGAATTCCCTTCCTTTTGGAGACAATTTTAAAACAAATGTTTCCAGCAAGTTTTCCTTAAATCTGAAAACCTGTCCAACAAGAAGGCTAGACTCAGAAGAAAGATTCTTCAAATGGAACCTACGTAATATAATTTTGATTGGATACCTAATTAGTGCCTATATAGGCCTACTGGAAGAGATTTCTGTGCAAATAAGTAGGCCTTTGTACATTTTTTTCTTCTTGTTTGTTTTTATTTTATTATCATTTGTGTGTACATAAATAAATAAATAAATATATAAAATAAATAGAAATAACCAACACAAAACAGAAACTGAATAACAACAAAATCTTGTTACTGTCCTGCCTTTATCTATAATAATATTATAAAGCTGAAGAATTTGTTTGTTTGTTTGGTTGAACGCGCTAATCTCATGAACTACTGTTGGTTTTGAAAAATTATTTTTGTGTAAGATAGCCCATATATCGAGGGAGGCTATATATCATCACGCTACTTCCCTGGAGAGCGGAGCAGTAGTCATAAATGTCGATAAATCGAGCAAATTTTAATGCATTATTGTAGAATTTATAAGCGACGGATTTAAATAGTTACGATGAGTTTGAAGTCTGCCACGGGCGAAGCCGAGGTGATTCCCCAATCACCTAGTTTTAAATAAACGGTGTAATCACATTCGGACCACGCAGCGACACTAATTTGGTACTTATTCTAAATTCCTTTACTGACAAAGACGAATGAATGACCCTAAGACAATTACTTCAAATTACAGAAATAAATCACATCAGCAAGTATTTCAATTACTATTTCAACTTCAATTACTCTATCATATTTAGTAAAACAGTAACAATCACTCTTACGATAATCAAAGTCATTTATTTCAAAATATTTAAAGACAGCTTTTTTAAATCCAACATATTTTACAAGAAGTGCTCGTGGCTCCGCGGTCTCAGTGTTCTGTAAACGATCACTGAGTTACGCAACTTTCACTATGGCTGGTACTCGGATGGGTGACCAGTTTGTGGCATTTACATTTGCGAGCGTTTCCGTGCTTCGAGGCACGTTAAGCCGTTGGTCCCGTTTGCCAGTAAAATGGCAGTCGTTAAGCCTGGTTGAAGGCCTTATGGGCGGCTTAAAAATTTCAACAGCAGGTAGCCACAACCTGCGTCTGTCTATTTCAACACGGCAATGGGCTCACCACCTGTTACGTGAGACAGGAATCCATACGGTGAAAAGTGGGCATATAGTATGCCTCTGCCACCCCTTCGGGGATAAGGCGTGATGGATATTTATTTATTTTTATTTTAAGTATTTTGACAATCGATTATTGAAATGAAAAATAATGAATCAATTGTAAAGCTTAATTCACTAAACCGTGGCAGAGAGTCACATATATAAATCTAGGTCACCCCCCCGGCTTCGCCCGACTTCGAACTCCCGTCGCCCCTATTCCCTTCGCTTATAAATTCTACATTAATGCATTTAAATTGACCCGATTTGTCGACATTTATGACAACTGCTCCGCTCTGCAGGAAAGTAGCGTGTTGATATATAGCCTTCCTCGATAAATGGGCTATCTAACGCAAAGAGAATTTTTCAAATCTGACTAGCAAGTCCGAGATTAGCGCGTTCAACCAAACAAAGAAACTAACTCTTCAGCTTTATAGTATTAGTATAGATTAGTGACAACCTACCAATAATTAAATATACTTACAATGATAACAAAATTCTCCGCTTACTCAGTTTTAAAAAACGATCTCTGCATTTAGGCCCGTATTCCAGAACACTCAATCGACGTTTATCAATACTCAATCGACGCTTGAGAGTAGATTTTACAAGGCAAAATCTAGACTCAAGCGTTTATTCAGCATTGAGAAACGTTCTGGAATACGGACCCACGTGTCTTAAGATACGGCTTGACCTGAGATGGGTGAACTGAACGTTCAGTCGTATATCTATTTACGATCGTTTCCGTGTTTCAAATGACATGCTAAGCCGTTGGTAATAGTTACCAGTATCATGGCTATTTAATCAAGTTGAAGGCCTTATGGGCGGCTTGAAAATTTAAAATAGAAGAAGTCTGGTCCGCTTTAACAAGGGTTTGGCAGAGATATTGTAACACCTCTGATGTTGCTAACGTAAAGAGGCTATCTGCTACCTAAATGGGACATAAAACTCTAAATTGAAAAATAATAATCATCTAATAATAAATCTTAATAATTGATTACCCCGTCAGGGATACAGCGTGATGATAGAGAGTTAGTTAAATATTGACTTTTGATTATTGTGTTGTTAAGCAAATGGACGCTGATTTATAGCATCAAATAAGAAGTACGACTCGCGATTCATAATGCAGAGCTAGTGCCAACATTGCTTTACGGCAGCGAAACCTGGCTATGTCAGCAGTTGCATGAAAGTAAATTGTATGCTGTGGAGAAGCGATCACTTCAAAAATTGTGCGGCGTTACTTTGGCCGACCGAATACGTAACGAAGTTATACGCAATATGGCCGGTTTGAATGAAAGTGACAGCGTTAAACTGGAAAAGGGCGTGCTCCGTTGGTTTGGACACTTCCAACGAATAAGTGAGGAACGATTGACGAAGTATGTATATTGTGCGAAAGTAGAGGGTAGAAGGAGTCAGGGTACGCCGAGACTTACATATGAAGACCACGTGAGCAGATTGCTCAAAAACGGAAATGTCAAAAGTACTCGGATACCCAGACGTGCATGTATGAAGCGATTGATGAATCTGCAAGAAGCGAAAGAAGTATACATGGATCGTGAAGCCTGGCAATCTGTGCCCTCTGATTACCCCGTCAGGGATACATCGTGAAGATAGTTAGTTAGCTATCAAATAATAAAATGTGGCAATCATCCTCAGGTACAACATAACGAAAAGGGTGAAGTACCGAGCACCCATGTCGGTGAGGACTTACGAGTGGTGCTTCTCCATGCCGCCAAGGTGCTCCAAGTGGAGCACCGAAATAAGAGACTTGACCAGACTTGAGGTATGATTTCTTTTATTGCTATTTAGTTTTGAAGTGAAACTTCTTTATCAACGTTGAGAGAAATTTTATAGCTGTAAAATTAAATGTCGCTAATAAGTTTCACTTCTTACCCGTGTACACACACATTTTTTATGTTTAATTAGATAAGCCATTAAGATTGCAAAAATAGAAAGGAGAAAAATAAATTGTAATCAAACAAACAAAGTCACTTAGGGCCGTATTCCAGAACGTTTATCAATACTTAAGAAACACTTGAGAGTAGTATTTATAAGGCAAAATCTAGCCTCAAGCGTTGATTGAGTATTAAGAAACGTTCTGGAATACGGCCCTTAGAGTTGGTCTTACCTTTTCAACTCCTGCTGGATTGCTTTAAAATATATTTATGTTAAACCACAAAACTAGATTATAGGATGTAACTATCAAATGTATTATTCCTAGTCTGTTTCTTAAGTCGTGAAAGCTTCGTCGCCTTAAGTGATGTCCAATTCACACTATTGTTTCCTAATTTAAGTGCAAAAACGACCACTCTCCTTAGGCTGCTATCAAAAATGCAACTGACTAGCGGCCACTGGCACGGTTCGTGTTAGTAGAATTCTATCGGCCGACCGATAGAAGTCTGTTGGAGTACGATTGTATTAGTAGCTTAACGTTCCTTCCGAAGCACGGAAACGCTCGCAAATGTAAAATGCCACAAAGTGGTCACCCATCCGAGGACCAGCTATAGTGAATGTTGCGTAATTCAGTGACCGTTTAAAGAACACAAAGACCGCAGGGCCACAAGCGTTGGTCCCGGTTGCCAGTAAAATGGCAGTCGTTAAGCCTGGTTGAATGCCTTATGGGCGGCATGAAAAATTTCAACAGCAGGTAGCCACAACCTGCGTCTGTCTATTTTTTCAACACGGCAATGGGCTCACCACCTATTACGTGGGACAGGAATCCACACGGTGAAAAGTGGGCATATAATATGCCTCTGCCACCCCTTCGGGAATAAGGCGTGATGGATATTTATATATTTATTTTTTTATTTGTATTAGTAGACTTCAAAAAACTGTCAACATTGTACCGTCGGCTTTCTATTGAGTGATGATTTCAATTTTTTTTCTGACGCGATTGAATTAGTAGACTTGGCCCCCGGTTTTAGACAGAGCTGGGCGTGTACCACAACCTAACCTCTCTACCTCAAATATCACCGTAGGTCTAGTTAATTAAAAAGTACTACAAAAACAATTGCATTTTAAATTTATTAATCATGTCTTTATCCCTGAAGGTTTGGCAGAGGTATATTATATTTTTCTCAGTTTATATTTTTGTTTTACGTAACAGGTGTTAGCCCATTGCCGTGTTGAAATGGACAAGCGCAGGTTGTGGCGATCTGCTGCTCAAATTTTTTAAGCCGCTCATAAGGCCATCAATGGCTTAACGTTACCACAACACGGTTACCCATCTGTGACCAGTCATAGCGAAATTTGCTTAACGCGATAGTCGTTTACAGAACAATGACTTAGTTACGAGTATTAAACATTTTTGTAGGATTTATTTCGATTATCTAAATATTTTTTAATATAATTACTAACGAACAAACTTTTAGCTAGAATTCTTTAAAGATTTCTAGTGGCCATGAGTTTTATTGTCAAGTTCTTCCTCAGGCTCTACCTATTGCTTTGCGAATCTGGCAGTAAATGTAGAAGTAATGATCTTGACGTTCATAAGTGTTACTTTATGACCTACATGAATAAAGATTTTTCATTTCTTTTTCACTTCATTTCATTTCAGACAGAAGAAAGAACAGCTGAGGTAGCAGTTTGCTGCCCTGGTTACAAAATGAGAGATGTTTCCTGCGTGCCCATCTGTCCTGATGGAAAGACAGGCACCGGGTGTTCGGAAGGTACTTCTTTGGTCAATGCTTGTGATTTAGACATTTATTTTGTAATAGACCGGCTACGTATGTTAAAATATAATAAAGGAGACATTAATTTAAAAAAAAAAAAGGATATTAATGGGCTCATTCCGCCATACTTCTTACTGGATCTGTTTCGCCTTGATGTTGCCCTAGCATTTCAAGAAAATATTACACAAACAAATTCTTTCGTAATTATAATAACTAAATTTTACTATTACTACTACTATCTTTGCGCCGTGTTCGCCCGTGTAAGGCCCCACCAAGATCTTCGGGGCCCAAGTCAACCTCCCGTGCTAGTGCGTGCACCTGCTGATTAACGGACGAGGCTCTGGCGCTGGCTTTCCCCTCTGGGGTTGGGAGGTCTGAGGGCGTCGCTCCCTTAAAAGCCACCGGCCGAAACAAAAATGGAAAAGGACTATAGGAATGCTGCTAGGGATAGGGCGCTGCCGCAAAACGGCGCGCAGGAGCCCCGCCCGACTCCTGTGGCAAGTGGGCTAGGGCTGCCGTGTGTCGGGCCAGCACGGCTAAAGAAGTTAGCCCCAACCATAATCCGCTTCGCATCTTGAAACATTGGCACGCTGACTGGGCGTGCGGTAGAGTTGGCCGAAGTACTCTCCAGGCGGAGGGTGGACGTGGCGTTCCTGCAGGAGACTCGGTGGAAGGGCAACAGAGCCCGGCCCTTGCAGAACGGCTACAAGCTGTATTATGCGGGTGCGCCTGGTGGGGAGAACGGGGTGGCCGTTGTGCTCTCCGAGGGGCTGCAGAGTGGCATCTTGGAGGTGAAACGCTGTAGCGACCGGCTTATGATCGTGAGGGTGCTTATCGATGGCATTATTACCCACCTGATAAGTGCCTACGCGCCACAGGCCGGTTGTAGCGACGCCGATAAGATGTCGTTTTGGGGTCAACTCGAGGGAGTGCTTCGGAGCATTCCGTTGTCACAAGGAATCGTTTTGGGCGGCGACCTAAACGGTCATGTGGGTGAGAGGTGTGAGGAGTTTGAGCGTGTTCATGGTAGTTTTGGATACGGCACCCGCAACGCTGAAGGAGAAACTATCCTCAGAACGTGTGCGGCTGCCGATATGGCCATTGTGAACACGTATTTCAAAAAGAAATCCGAACATCTCATCACCTACAAGAGCGGGAGGCGTACAACTCAGATCGATTTCCTACTCACTAGGTGACACAGCATCGGCAAGGTGGCCAACTGCAAGGTCATACCCGGTGAGAGTCTTACTGCACAACACCGTCTCCTTGTCATGGACCTCTGCGTGAAGCCCAAAGGCAAACGCATCGAGCGGTGCCAGCGCCGCATCAGATGGTGGCTGCTTGATGAAACTAGGTCCCAGGAGTTCGTCTCAGCTGTCGGTGACAAGTGCACTGCCACTGCAGGTGAACCAGTTCAAGATTGCTAGGACAAAGTTCAGGCGGCCATCCTTGGAGCGGCGAAGGTGGTGCTCGGTGAGTCTAAGGGTGGACGCAAATGTGACAAGGAAACTTGGTGGTGGAACGACGCAGTCCAGAGGGAAACTAGGAAGAAGAAAGCCCTCTTTAAAAAGTGGCAAGCGACCGGATCTCCTGAAGACCCGCGACGCGTACAGGGCTGCCAAGCACGCCACAAAGAGAGCTGTAGCCAGAGCCAGACGTGACCACTTACAACCTCTGTATGATAAGCTGGAATCGTCTGAGGGGCAGAAGCTCATCTATAAGCTGGCGCGCTCCAGGGTCAAAGCGGCACAGGATATATCCAAGTGTCGCTGTGTAAAAGACCTTGAGGGCAACCTGTTAAGCGAAGACCTCGCGGTAAAGGAGAGATGGCGCTCGTACTTCCACGAGCTGCTTAATAAACAGCACAAAGAGGTGCAGCCTCCGGACCTCCCTCCGAATCAGGGACTAGTGCCACCGGTAACGCCTGGAGAAGTCCTGACTGCGCTTCGCCGCATGAAGAATCGAAAAGCTGTCGGACCCGATGGAGTCCCCATCGAAGCCTGGAAGGCGATGGGTCCTCGCGGTGTATCTTAGTAAACCTTTTTAACCGCATACTCCTCAGCGGCCAGATCCCAAAACAATGGAGACTGAGTATTATTACTCCAGTCTTCAAAGGTAAGGGGTCAGTGCAGGAGGGCGGGAGCTACCGCGGTATTAAGGTGATGTCCCACACCATGAAGATCTTCGAGAGGATTATAGACTCTCGGATCCGGCAGGAGTGCACTCTCTCGGAGTGTCAATATGGGTTTCGCCCTGGTTATGGGACCACGGACCCTGTTTTTGCCCTGAAGGTTGTCGCAGAGAAATACAGGTCGAAGAACACGCCTCTGCACTGTTTGTTTCTAGACATGCAGAAGGCCTTCGACTGTGTTCCTCGTGCGATGATCTGGTGGGCACTGCGGTCCAAAGGGGTTCCAGAGGTCTATATTGACACTATCCGGGACATGTACTGTGACTCCGATTCAATGGTTCGGACTGCTGTTGGCGACACGAAACCCTTCCCCATCACCGTCGGGGTACAACAGGGTTCGGTCCTTAGTCCGCTTCTGTTCAGTGTAATATTAGACGAATTGCCTCCATGGTTGCTCATGTATGCTGACGATATTGCGCTGGCAGATGCGGACAAGGGCAGATTGGTGCGACGTATAAAGGCGTGGAAGGAGACGCTTGAGAACGGCAGTCTGAAACTAAATGTGGCGAAGACCGAGTACTTGGCACTAAACTCGACAGATCCCACATCCGTCCGCATAGGCGGTGATTTGGTCGAGCGCACGGACCAGGTTAAATACCTGGGATCTGCTTTTCACACGTCCAGTGACATCAAGTCACGCATTGCTGCCGCGTGGGCCAAATGGCGGGAGATGACCGGTGTCATTTGTGACCCTAAAATGCCGATCAGGTTGAAGGGACAGGTCTACAAAACCATTATTAGACCTGTCCTTTTACATGGCAGTGAGACGTGGCCGATATTGGAGCGACACAAGCAGGAGCTGCGTGTCACGGAAATGAAGATGCTGCGGTGGATGTGTGGGGTCACGCGGATGGACCGCGTGAGAAACTCTCGCATCGGCAGCCTTCACGTCCGTGACATTGCAGACAAGTTGCAAGAGTGTCGCCTTCGTTGGTATGGTCACGTCTTGCGGCAACCGCGCAGACATTTGTTACGTAGGTAACAAATGTCTGGCCATGTCAGCCCCGCCGGGTCCCGGTAAGAGGGGAAGACCCAAGAAGTGCTGGCTTGACGTCGTAAGGGATGACATGCGTGCCAATGGTCTCACTACAGGGGATGCCGAAGACCGTGCGAAGTGGAGGCGAAAATGTAGGAAAGCGGACCCCGGGCGTCGCGAGACGCAACTGGGACAGACGCTCGGATGATGATGATGATCTTTGCGCCGTATCCCTGACGGGGTAGTCAGAAAGGACAGAGCGATCTATGCATACTTCTTTCACTTCCTGTAGATTCATGAATCGCTTCATACATGCACGTTTGGGTATCCAAGTAACTAGTTATTGACTTTTCCGTTTGTCAGCAATCTGCTCAAGTGGTCTTCATATGTAAGTCTCGGCCTACCCTGATTTCCTTTACTTAAAAAAAAAATTACCGACTCACTTTTTCTTATATCACTGATGTGGCAGACAAGCCCACCTGATGGAAAGTAGTCACCGTAGCCTATGGATTGCAACACCAGAGGTGTAGCACTCGCTCTGCCGTCTCTTATTTTTTTTCTTATCGCCATAGTTGAACATGGTAACATCGTCCATCTGTCTTCTTTAACTTATCCCGTTACAGTGTGAAAATAGTCAGTTACTTAGAATGAAAGAATGACGGAAAGCGGCCCTTTAATTTGGAGGTAATTAAGAATTGCAAAGTTATAATCATAATCAATAATATTTATATGCCTCGGTGGCATAAGTGGTAGTGTATGCGAATGCATGCTTAGGTTTCGACCGAATCCAGGGTCGGAATAAATATATGTGTGATCCGCATATGTTTATTTCGGAGTTTGAGTGTTTTCTATGCATATGTGTATTTAGGACATATTTAATCACATGATCACGAGTAGTATTACGCAAAAAAGACCCGAATAACATAAAATGTAGTTTAGTCGTTAGTTAGTCGTGTGAGTTTAAAAAATTGTTAACTAAATCCAAAATTTAAAGTGAAAAATATTTCAGCCTCTAGCTAGACTCAAACCAGCGTCTTCTGGCTTGCCGGGCCAGACGCTTTACCGATTATGCTACCGAGACCCACACTTCAATTCGTCGCTTTGTGAAATAGTAATGTCTCTTTTTCATCTATTTTAGGTTCACCAACAATAGTTTCCATATTTATAACTATGTTTTAGACACGTATAACAGTAATCGCAATTTTTTTTTCTTAAAAGTAGACTCAGCTAAAGAACTACAAAAATCTTAATAAGCTAATTTCTAAAATAAAGTATACCAGAGTACAAGTTCTGAATACAATGTATAAATTCCGTGTATCTCTAATGTTTGTTTTGAGCATGTTTATTTTCTTAATTTATTTTTCTCATGTTCCTAGAAACATATCAGATCAGTCTATTACACATTCACCCAAGAGTCAGGCGCGTATGGCAGTTAAATGTTAAAATTATGCACATTGAATAGCCAAACCAAGAATTTTAGACACGATACATTTTGTTTATATTATCATCCACGCAATTTTTTGAGTTTGAGTTCTTTGTTTATGAAAACATTGATTTCAACGAAACTCTCAGTATTGTCAGCACAAGTTATACTTACGCAATTTAATTTTTATACCACAGTGGTGGCAGACAAGCGTACCGCCCACCTGATGGAAAGTGATCACCGTAGGCTATGGACGTTTGCAACACCAGAGGTGCAGCACTCGCGCTGCCGACCCTTTATAAACCTTCTAAGATCCCTTTTTAAGAACCCCATACTGTAGACGTTCGGGAAAACCCAGGTAGGAAGCTCATTCCACAACCTAAGCGTACGCGGCATAAAGCCTCTATCGGACCTAACCGTGCAAAATACAGAAAACCCAAATAATATCTATATAAATAAAAATGTATCGCAAAATATGTTGCTTAGTGCAAAACTCGAAGACGGCTGGACCGATACGAGTAATTTTCTTCTTTGAATTTTTATTCCTTGAATTCTAAATTAGGTTTTTATGGAGAGAAAAATTGGAAAAATGCACGGATGAGAAACGGGTAAGTTTAATTGCGAGGGCGAAACCGCAGGCATTACTAGTATACAAATATATATCACTAATTACTGACAATTCCAAACGGGTTACAATTTTAATGTAAAGATGGACGACAGCAGGAGTCAGAAGGTCTCAGTCCTGTTAAAACAATAATATATTTTTTTGGTTATAAGTAATAAAAAACGTCCAAGACTACCAGGACTTTAATTGCTCGTGCTAATTAGTGTCTAGCACATAAGAACTTTTAGCGTTTTTGTTACCACCTCACTAAAACGGCAACGGGTTCAAAATTTCTTCCAAATTTGGAAGTGAAATGGGCTCACCATCTGTTACGTGAGACAAAAATGCATATGGTGAAATGTGGGCGTTTAATATACCTCTGCCTACCCCTTCGGGGATAAAGGCGTGACAATATGGATGTATGTTTTTAATAATAATATACAATAATAACGATCATTTTCAGATTGCCCAGCGAACAAGTGGGGCCCTAATTGCATCAACGAATGCAAACGATGTAAGAATGGATTTTGTTCTCCAGTCACGGGAGAATGCGAGTGTATAGACGGATGGCAAGGTGAGAGGTGGGTTACCACTTTATTATACTTAAATATCCTCGATAAACATTCCTATGACATTTTAGGCTCATTACTGAAAACTGGTTCATTTATTCAATTGCTTTTCGTTTTCAGTTGTGATGCAAGCATGCCACCAGCAACTACAGCAATCAATTCGAATGAGGGATTACTAACAACACTCACAACTAAACTTCCGACTTCTAATACAACACCAAAGGTCACAACGACGGGTCCGCTAGCTTCTTCCACCAAAGCAACTTCAATAATTTCTTCAACTAACACTGCTACTTCTATTGTACCAGTAACTGTTCCTAATATTGCTGCTACACCAAAACTAGCAATTGATCTTTCAACTACAACTCCTGCGATAAAAACCACAACAATTGCTACGACAAAACTGTCAACTACAACAATTTCAGCTACCACAAAAATATTAAACCCTTTACAAATATCAAGTGACAAGAAAATATATGCAGAATCCACATCAAATGTGATAACAACAGAATTACCTAAGTTATCTACAATAGTCAACAGTACGACTTTTACTAAGACAAGTTCATCAGCAAGCAATCCAGTCACTGAGGAAACCACGAAAATAACATTTATTAAACCTGTTCAAAGCATTGCAGAAGATACAGATACTACAAAATTTACAGAATCAAGTTCAGATGTTCCAGTTTCTCAAGAATCTAATAGCCAAAAAGAACATAAAAAGCATATTCTTGTAAAAGCTACACAAAAAACAACAATTACATCAACATCATCTAAAGACATTATGTTCAAGACTAGTACAACTAATAAGGAAACTACAATCAAATTTATTCCTTCAACGCCGAAATCTAAACCAAAAGAAATATGGATAAGACCAGCTCTGAAAGGTGAATCTTCAATAGTAGAAACAAAGATTAAAATGACACATGATATTCCGAAATACAGAAGTGTTAATAACAAAGAACTAACCCCAACGAGCACAACTACAAAAACCATTATTGTGTCTATTATACCCACTTCGATATCGTACTCGACATTTAAAAAGATTGCCTTAACATCTTCATATTTGGCTACTAAGAACACAACTAATGTACCATCATACAGTAAAATTGATGACGAATTTGCCACTCAACCCATGTCAAGTGTAACAGTAAAACCAACTCTATCATCTACTAAACCAACTAGCAAAGTACCGACTCCAACATTGAAATTGGAAACGAGTACTATGGCACTACCAAGTACTTCTGTAGCTGCACATGCAACTAAACCTTCCACAGTATTAAAATCTTTGATAACATCTCAAACTGTACCCTATGTTAATAGAACTAATAGCATGGTCACTGAAATTAACAACAGTACTTCAATCTCTATAACAGATACATCTCCTAAAGCAACGTATACTACACAAAAACAGAATCAACTTCTTCCATTCTTAATCACTAAAAAAATTCAAATTTCAACTACAATACTACCTTTAACAGATCGTATCACAAAACATTTGGAAAATCAAATAACACTCGGCACTACTAGAAATGTTTCTTCTGTAACAAGTACATATGAAACGAATAATATGCCAAAAGTCATTAGCAAAGAAATTATTAAGTCTAACATTACTAACAATTTGAATAAAATGACGACTGGTGAACCTGCAGATGACGAAGAATTTCATATTTTGACAGAGCCTGAACATATAACAGCTGTAATGGGAGACAAAGGTACAGAGAGAACGTCAGTTGACTTAATATCAGTAATCGGTATAGCAGGAGGAGTCATGATGGCAGTGATAACTGTGGCAGTAGTTATTGTGATGATAGAGCGATGTAAGAAGCCAAGATATGAGGAAGTGAGAAAAATTAATGATATAAGAATGCAAGTGATGATCGACAACAATGATGGGCCGCCGCCATATGTGAGGAATATCTTTCATACACCACTTCCAGGTAAGAACAACATAATTTAAGTTATTTTTGTTAGTTGTGACAAATTATAGGAGAACTGCACACAAATCACTTGGTATATGTTACGAATAAGTTTTGTCAAATAATTATTGTTTACACATTATGGTATAATATGTGAATAATAATTCGTCGAAAGGTCAAAAAAGATTAATTCTTATTGTATAGGTACAATAAGAATCATCACTTAATCTCTCTTATCCTAGTAGAGTGATAAATGTGAAAGTAACAGTTGCGTGACCTCGGGACAGCTATAAAACTGAAAACTGACATGAGGCTGTCAAATCTTCAGTTTTCAAGGTACTTGACTATCTTATTTTGTATTTTCACAATTCCAGAGCCACCTTCGTCTGAAAAGTGTCACTACCAACCAATATCGACGCTAGACCGCAATTTGAAGCAGTTTATGAGGCCGGTTGTTGTTCAGACGATATCACCTTTAATGCTGGAAAATTTCAGAGGTTAGTAATGTTTGACATATTGATACCAATCAAAAATCTATCAAAAATTGTATTGGTACCGATTTCTAATAAACCTTTTTTGATGCAATAGACTGAGCGGATGACATTAGGATAGACAAGATTTTCTTTTTGACTAATTGCAATATAACTATAAGGTATCTATGCTGCAATGAGAGAGATTTTTTGTTTTTTTTTTTTTTTTTTGTTTTTGGCTGCTTTGCATTGCAGTTGGCCACAGACAAGTTGAGAGAGATTTGAAATTATATGTTTAAGAAAGCTACCTTGTCAATATGACAGAAGCTGGAATATACAGAATTGATTAATACCTAAGTGCTATAGTACTGTTTGACCCAATGTCAGAGTCGATGCTTTTTGCTAGTTGATTTAATTGATACTGTTAGTTTTACTGTTACACTTGACATGGATGAGGATGAGAGGCCAGTTCATTATCAATCTGTTTGATGGTACACATAGATGCAAAAAAATCTCACGACTTGAAAAATTTTAAAGAAAAAAAACTACTGGGGGTGAGATTTCTCTAGAGCTGTGTGAACATTAGCTGTGTTCTTAGTATGTAAATATTAAAATCTATGTTAAGTGTCTAGAACTTAAAGGCTAAGAAGTACATTTGTTGGGTGGTCAGACATGGTTCCTTTTTCACAAAGCAGAAAATATTCAAAATATAATAGTGGAGAACAGACAGACCTAGTGGGAATATAGGACTTTAATTAAAATAAATCAGCCTTTCGTAGTCCAATGCTGGACGTAGGTCACGTGGGTCACTCCTAATCATTTTGGAAGGTATTTATTGTACTAGTATGTACCTGGCAACGGACAAGGTGCCATAAAATTATCATCAGATAGCTCTTTATAATAAGATAAGTAATATCAGTCATCTTTTTAATATTTCAGGTATTTTAGAATGTCACTACGATCATTTACCGAGAAGAAGCAACGATTTCGGAACTATTCAAACTCGTTCCTCAGCAGCGCCATCTCTCCAAGACTGTGGTGAACTATGTCAACTACGAGCTAGCATGACTGAGTCGGCGATAGAAGCTATGAAATGTGAAGCTAAGCTTGATGTTATAGATAGCACCACATCTGAACCTTTATATGCTGAAATACCTTGTTGGAGACCACCTTCGGAACATGCTATTGAAATTTTGAACATGAACGGTGAAGCTGTAACCGAGTTATGACCGTCAAGTGCTAATAGTTCTACTACTGTGTACTAGATGGCAGGATATTATAGAGTTACAAAATCACAGAACTTTGTGTGAAATTAAAACTACAATAATTAAAAAAATATATAAAATGAGATTTTTATTTTTATATCTCGTTCATTCCCTATAGTATAGTAGCCTCGACCTGTTCCTACCACTTTTCAATACATGCAGTTACAGGGTCGGTAGCGCGAGTGGAGGTTGCACACGTAGGTACATACCTAGGCTAAGATTACGACTTTGTATTGTATTTAATCAAAAACAATTTACATTGTATTATATGATATTAGGGACAATTATTTAAAGATACAATGACGATGTCACAGCAGTATAATAGGTATTAAAAAAAAACTTTCCAGCAAGTGGGCCCGTATTTTAGACGTTTCTGCCATACCTTATTACTGGAATCAAACATAGCTCACATCTCACATCGGACTCGTAATACACCGGTACACCGGTACACCTGGTGCTACCCATTTTTCTAAAGATGTTCATCTAGTGGCCTTCCTCGCCTCCCACTTTGCAAATGATGGAAGAGGAGTTTTTCCAACTCCCTCAAATTATCTTCTGATTAATTTCGATACGGGTTCCAAGACATTCTTTCTAACTCCTCCATGTACTTCACGGAGATTGAGCTTGATGTTACTTTACCGGTCTTGCTCATTGCTGTAGATCTGTAATAGGAATGCGGGTGGGGTAATACCAAATAGGGCGCAACGAGTAGGTAAGCACAAGAAAGCTTTAATTATTTTTGAAAAAAAGGGGTAATCCAGTCAATTTAACGGGTATTAGAAATCATTGCTCATAACCTCAGCAAAATGGTGCATTTGTTAACTGCCAAAAATAACAACAGTATGCAGGCAAGTGGTTGTTACTCCCAACAATGCCTGAAAACGCTAAATCACTGCTTTGTTTATCAGCCAATTAAAGCGTACCCTAGGACACGTGTAGGTTTTAAATTTGACCTCGATTTGAGGTTAATATGCGTTTCAGTTAAGGTGACTTCTATAATATCGATTGTACAATCTTATATAGGCATACTATACGCTCACATTTTAGCAGTAGGTGACTACGTTTGGTGACGCGTTTAAATGAAATTTTTCAATACATCTTGACCTTCAATTTAACTTAAAGGCTACCATGTAAGGGGCCACCACAGACTCACTTCCTTTAGTATCAGCAACGCAATAGCGGATATTTTATCTCTTTTTAGAAGTAAAATACATCGATGCATTCCCAAAATCGGTTGCGAAATTCTACAAGTAACTAGTTTGCGGTGGCCCTTACTGCCTGGACGAACGGCTTAACGTGCCTTCTGAAACACGGAAACACTCGTAAAACTAAATATCTACAAACGGTCACCCATCTCAAGGCGGAAACTGATAATACCTCAACTTGTCCCTCAACGTTCTTCTTCCCTTGGTAACTAACCACAGAGATTAGATGCAGATTGATATTTTAATGGCCAACTATTTAAACCATCACTGCGTTAAGCAACTTTCGCTATGACTGGTCACGGATGGGTGACCACTTTGTGGCATTTACATTTGCGAGCGCTTCCGTGCTTCGCACGTTAAGCCGTTGATCCCGGTTCCCAGTAATATGACAGTCGTTGAGTCAAGTTGAGGGCCTTATGGACGGCTTGAAAATTTTCAACAGCTGGTCGCTACAGTTTGCGTCTGAATACAGCAATAGGCTCACCATCTAATTCGTGTGACAGGAATACACATGGTGAAAAGTCATACATATAATATGCCTCAGCCACCCTTACCACCCACAACTATTTAAAACTTAAAATATGGAGATTATACTATTACGATTTAAAATATTACGTTTCATGGAAGCACAGCATAGATAACATTATCAAGGTCAAAGTGCGTGGGTAATACCAATTATCATTGTACATCCTATGACACAATTACTATAAATTATGATTGAATATATAAAGAAGCGCTCGTGGCCCCGCGGTCTCAGTGTTCTGTAAACGATCACTGAGTTACGCAACTTTCACTATGGCTGGTACTCGGATGGGTGACCACTTTGTGGCATTTACATTTGCGAGCGTTTCCGTGCTTCGGAAGGCACGTTAAGCCGTTGGTCCCGGTTGCCAGAAAATGGCAGTCGTTAAGCCTGGTTGAAGGCCTTATGGGCGGCTTAAAAATTTCAACAGCAGGTAGCCACAACCTGCGTCTGTCTATTTCAACACGGCAATGGGCTCACCACCTATTACGTGGGACAGGAATCCACACGGTGAAAAGTGGGCATATAATATGCCTCTGCCACCCCTTCGGGGATAAGGCGTGATGGATATTTATTTTAATATATAAAGTGGTCGTAATTCCGCTAGATTTGATTGTTCTTTAAACGATCACTGCGTTTAGTTTTTACTTGAGTTTAAGTGCTTCAGAAGGCACCCAGTTTAGGCCAGGCTGCGGCAATATGGTTGTCAATAAGAAAGATTGGAGTCCTTATGGACGGCTTCCAATTTTTAACACACAACTATATCTAATTTTTGCCACAACCATCTCTCCGTCAGTTAGTCCGCAGGTTCGCTAATGAGGTCGCTTGAACCCCTTACTCCCAAAAATATGTTTCTTTTATCTATCCCTCCCATAAATCATACATATATACATATTTTCACTCCTGTCTCCTATCGGGGTAGGCAGAGACTTTGGGTTACAACTTGCTACGATCCTGACATAGAACTTTCGCTTCTTCTACTTTCATGAGTGTTTTCATACACGCTCGCCGGTTAAGGGTACTTTTGACCTGGCCTTTTTCCAAATGTCTTCGATTTAATCAAAATACATGCGCCAAGGTCAACCCCTACGAGTTTACCGATTCATTCTTGCCACATAAATCTGCTTCGTCAGTCTACTATCATCCCTACTCTCCACGTCTTTTCTATCTTAGTCACTACATCTTCTGTCATGCCGCAATATTCCCGTATTGCGCTTTTACTTTCGTTATCCATCAACTTCACTCCAGCTATGCTTCGCAGACTTCTCCATTTTCACTGCATTAATTTTACTTTTATGCGTTTTCTGCCACTCCCAACTTTCACTGCCATACATTAGTGTGGGAACCAGCACTCCTCTCTGTTCAGCCAGTCTTGACTTCTTAGGCGCGTTCTGACTGCTCATAAAGGAGAACATGGTTCCATTCACTTTATTTCCTGCCATAAATTATTCCCATATATCATGCACACAATTACGACAATACTCGTATATGAATGAAGGTATTTTAAAGTCATTTAAACAAATATAGGTACTACTAAAACCTTCTCTATGTATTCTATGATGTCACCCATGCTAAACAAGTGGTACTGTTTTTATAGTTTATTTTTTGCTTTATAGTTGAGTCATTTATAGCAAAAAATGTTCTTAGTATTCCTTTACTCGTTTATAAGTGATGTACAAGGAAAAGGACTGTGTATCTATAGGTCTAAGTATATGGAGAGCTGTTGCTAGGAACGGATTATTTTCTGGCAACCAGGACCAACGACTTTCAGAGAACAGAACCGCTCGTAAATTGCAATGCTACAAATGGACACCCTCTTATGGCCAACCGTAGTATACGATGCTTAACGCTGTGATCGTTGACAGAAAACTGAGCTAACGGCTTCAGTCGGTGTTATACAAAGACACCCTAATCAAAGCTATGAAGTGTATAACTTGTAAAGAATAGGAAGTAGAGAATTGCCGGAGTAAACATACTGTGCCAATATCAGCATATTGATAGTTGATAACAGGGGTTAATCTGTGTAGGTAGCAATAACAGAACGCACACGTACATCGCTTTAATAATATTTGCTCTTAATTTCATCAAAACATTGCAAAACTGATATAATTATCTCATCGTTTCCGACTACTGTTATGACGATATCGTGCCTACTAGGAATTAGGGTTCCGTGGAACGAATTTCTTACTAGTAGGATAAAATAACTAATTAATTTCTATTTTAGTTTTTTCCTCTCTTTTACATCTCAAGTGTTTGCTTCCAAATCCTATTGAATTACGGAGACATGGGTCTAGCTTAAATTGGCTCCTAGGAGCGAATATCGTTAGGCTTTTAATTTTCGGCATTGTTGGGTGCGACTACCGTCAGACAGAGTTGCAGGTTTAGTCGCTTTGGCTTTAAGGGGCCCCGGCAACATCTCTGGGGCCCCTTACGGCCACCCAACCCAGCTTTTCTCCTGAATCAGATTAAACATTGTTGAAAATGACTAACAAATATAAAATAACAAGAAAGAGCAATTAAAGGTGCTTCAAGAGATACCTCGCTCGCTTCATTTACTGTACTTCGATAATGTTTATGACACAAAGGGCGTGGAGTAGGCCAAAATTTGGCATAAGATTTTGCAGCAAACGGTTCGTCATTCCTCCGTTACAATTAGTACAGGTTATCCTTGACCGTTGTGCTTTAGGATTGACGAATCGAGGGTGTGTGGTGGGATCCTTCTACCCTCCTTTATTATCGTTCTACGATGGATTTCCGCCTTGTATCACCGGAATCAATTAGTCATCTTTTGTTAAGAAATGAGTAGGAGCACAGTAAATAAATCAGACTCAATTTTTTTTTATTTGTATATATTTTTGTATGGACAATTGGTATTCAGTAATGAAGCATATGTCCTTAAGTAACTTCTTGTGCATACACGTACACAGCATCAGGCTGAAACCTGAGTTTTTAGAATCTGATTAACTTACTCTATCCTTGCTCTGTGTTTAATAATAGTAAAATTAGTTACTCCTGTCTAAATACTCCAATTATAGTTACTCTAGGTTTTTGTCTATGTTTTATAATAAAGGTGTATAAGTGTATAGTGAATTTTTAGATGTAAGTTGGCACGTTTAAGGTCATATTGATCGTCTACCAAAGCTAAGATAGTCCAGGTTATTGAATTCCATGCGAAGGCATGACCAGGGGGCCAAGTCTACTAAATCCATCGCGTCAGAAGAGAATACAAATCGTCACTCAATAGAGAGCCGACAGAAAAAATTGACAGTTTTCGTAGTCTAGTATTACTATTGCACAATAACATTCTATTGGCCGACCGATAGAATGTTATTAACACGTGTAGCACATTGCACAATAACATTCTATCGGTCGACCGATAGAATGTTATTAACGCCTGTAAGTAGCTCCTAATTTGCATTTTTGGTAGTCTATATTTCAGTCCGAGACTACCAGGACTTTAATTGGTCGTGCTAATTAGTGTCTAGCACATAAGACCTTTTAGCCTTTTTGTTACCACCTCACTAAAAAGGCAACGGGTTCAAAATTTCTTCCAAATTTAACATCTAAAATAGACACAGTTTATTAATTTTTTTCGGCCCTTTAGACCCACCCCAGTTCAGTGCTTCGGAAGGCACGTTAAGCCGTTGGTCCCGGTTGCCAATACAATGGCAGTCGTTAAGCCAAGTTGGAGGCCCTATGGGCGGCTTAAAAAATTTCAACAGCAGGTCGATGCAGCCTGCGCATGTCCATTTCAACACGGCAATGGGCTCACCACCTGTTACGTGGGACGGAAATGCATACCGTGAAACGTGGGCGTTAAATATGCCTCTGCCTACCCCTTCGGGGATAAAGGCGTGACAATATGTATGTATGTATGTATGTATGTATATTAATATTTTGATAGATTAAAATAGCTATTTTGCCTCTATTCTGCAACTTGAGAAGTGTGATTGTGAAATATATAATAGTTTCAGTAGACTACCTATCTAAATATAATATAATATTTACTCGACCTAGACTATGACACAACTCAAGCGCAACGCTTTTAAAAGTGTCAGTTTTGGACTAATCGCAATAGATCCTCTATAGAATAGAACGGTTTTCTATTGGAAAATAGTAGACTCGACCTCCAGATTACGTACAGCCATTTACGTACGGAACCCTTACCTTGGAATTATTCACGCATATATATAATATTTAAATCAGTATATCACTAAGGTCTAAGTTTAACTGGCAGTGTGACGTTAAGTGTAGCCGAGACAACAAGTGGAGCCCGTATCGGTAAGTTATGCTTGCTTATGTCATACTTATTAACGTGCTAACAAATTATGTTTTACCAGTGAATGAAATATGTCAAGTTCAATGTTGTTTTGGTATTTTCCATTCAATTTTAAATAGCAAATAAACAACATTTTTGAGGTTAACATCTATTGGCGCGTTAGGGAAAAATGATGAGAGTAAATTTTATACAGGCCGTCACGAAAAACCGACGCCATAAAGTTAGTTGATAAGTGTTTCCATGGCAACTTATAAACTACACTCAAAGTATTTTTCATCCTTTTGATGTTTTTATATTCTTAGTAATTTATCATTCCTGTTACAAACAAAGAGTTATGGTGATGAAATCTTATTAGACTAAAGATGCATAACTTCTAACGAAGAGAAAGTACATAAGTATACGTATACACACACACTTTTTTTTGTAAATGATTATTTTATTTATTATTGCTTATCTTAAACGAAAGACATAATTATGCCGGCGCAGACTTTTCTACAGACCTATAAAAAGGAATAGAATAGTATTGTTGTAAATTGTTTTGTTATAACTCTCATTCGTTTCGGTAGCGTCTTCTTCCGATTTTTCCCGACATGTAGAACAAGTGTCGTCTTATATCAACCTATTAATAAGTAAAGCATTAACAAATTATATACCAAAATCTTCGATTAATGAATCTACAGGAAGCGAAAGAAGTATGCATGGATCGCGATGCCTAGCGATCTGTCCTCTCTGGCCAGCCCGTCAGGGATACAGCGTCAAGATAGATTTAGAAATATCTATGTATTTTTTCAGTTGTCTATATGATATAGCACAAGCTTCGCTAAGTTTAGGCTAGATGGCGTTATAACATATTTATTTTTTAACCAACAATCCTTTAAGAATCTGCACATTCTACAAATCTGGTTTCAGATCATAATGCGTTTATTCCTACTGACCGTTCTGGTCACCTACGTTTACGCATCTCCACAGTTTGTCAAATCCCAGTATTCCAGCGGTGTCAAAAGTGGTTATACCGGACCACGATACCAAGGTGGAGAAAATCTTATAAGGTGAGTACAGAATTAAATACTTCTTTTTAAAGTTCCGTACCTTATTGAGTACCTGAGTCACGAAAATTTATATAAATTATATAAATTTTTGTGACTCTCTCATGCTCGTGGCCCTGCGATCTCAGTGTTCTGTAAACGATCACTGAGTTACGCAACTTTCACTATGGCTGGTCCTCGGATGGGTGACCACTTTGTGGCATTTACATTTGCGAGCGTTTTCGTGCTTCGGAAGGCACGTTAAGTCGTTGTTCCCGGTTACCAGTAACATGGCAGTCGTTAAGTCAAGTTGAAGGCCGTATGGGCGGCTTGAAAGATTTCAACAGCAGTCGCCACAGCCTGCGCCTGTCCATTTCAACACGGCAATGGGCTCACCACCTGTTACGAGGGACAAAAATGCATACGGTGAAATTTTGGGAGTTTGCCTCTGCCTGCCCCTTTCGGGGTGGCGTGACAATATGTATGTATTTATGTAATTAAAAATTAATAAATACCCTGCGCCAAAAATACTTATAGTTTAAGAAACAACCCTTAAGAAATATGAGTTTTCAAAGAGTTTTGTTTACTGGAGACCATTCTGGTTGCAGCACCAGGTCAATGTGACTGTATTGCAAGATCATAACCTACAAGGTACTCATTGGTACTAATCTATTGAACCCAAAAACGATATATCTGCTGTGAGTTTTCGAAGAGTTAGGTTCTCTGGAGAACATTCTGGTTGCATTATCAGGTCGGAGTTATCAATTAATTTCACCGATTTTTTTTTATATAAGAAATTTACATTATGCTTGCACTTTTTAAATAATAAGTAATAAAATAAATAAATAAATATTGTGGGACATTTTTTTTACACAACGTCGTCTAGCCCAAAGTAAGCTAATATAAGCTTGAGTTATGGGATCTAGACGAGTGATAAACATACTTATATATTTCTAAATACATACATATTTTACATAGGAAGCACCCAAACTCCGAAACAAACATTTGTGGATCACACAAATATTTTTTCCAACCTGGGAATCGAACCCGGGACGGAAAGTTATCACGAGTTCCTGTGGAGGAACGGGTGGAGATGTTCCTCCGACACAAAGGGAGGATCCTCCAACCAGGCAAGGTGATCACGCCTGGCGGGCCGCGGCCCAACGGTTGATGTTGGGCTGTTGTATATATCATTCTTCAGCGTGAGAACTCTCATAGCGCGATGTAGGATTCTTAGTATCGATGTAGTTCGATAGCTTTACGCTAGGTGGCGCTGGTCGCCACATCACTCCCCTTCGAGACCGGAGGTCGATTGTGAGTATGAGTCTGGTGTCTTCGTCTGTTGTGATTTGCGCCAGTGCCAGATTGTGTAGTCCCAGTGAGTCGGAACTGTATGCCGCTGATCCCAGTGAGTCGGAATCGTATGCCGCTGAATCCAGTGAGTCGGGATCGAATGCTGCTAGTCCCAGTGAGTCGGGGCTGAGTACAGTGCTGCGGTGCGCGGTGAGGTAACCCCAGTGAGTCGGGGTGGTTGCTGCGTAGTGGCTGGCTGCTGCGTAGACGGGAGAGGTGTGCTCTTCTAACATTGACCGTAGTGCAGTGTGCTGTGCCTAGACGCTGGTGTGGCCGAGGAGGTAACCAGGCTGGAGCGGTCGCTTCTAGCTAGTGGTATCCCTGATGAGGCCGGAGATGCTGGCTGGCTGAGACTAATTACCGTCATACTGGAGTGCTGTGATGGTGGCGATAATGCTGCTGATCTGCTCCGTGAAGGCTGCTTCCAATCACGTCGGGGTCACCACTGTGGAGGAACGGGTGGAGATGTTCCTCCGACACAAAGGGCGGATCCTCCAACCAGGCAAGGTGATCACGCCTGGCGGGCCGCGGCCCAACGGTTGATGTTGGGCTGTTGTATATATCATTCTTCAGCGTGAGAACTCTCATAGCGCGATGTAGGATTCTTAGTATCGATGTAGTTCGATAACTTTACGCTAGGTGGCGCTGGTCGCCACAGTTCCCTACAAAATCTCTTTATATTTCGAAATAAATCAATACATTTTGATGCACTTGGTAATTCGAACGAAAAAATCATTGCTATAAAACAAAACGACGCGTTAATTCGAACTCTTAGGCGTCCAACATTCGACAATTCAAAGTTGCAGAGAGAAAGAGGCGGAAAAATTGTAAGTACATTTTGCAACAAGTTCAAACGAAAAAGTTCAAACAAAACCTTACAAAGCTTCTGTCTTCAAAACAAAAGTGATATAAAAGCATTTCAGGCACTTTTTCTCTTAAAAAATTTGTTATTGAGCAGTCTGAGCAGCAGCAAAACTAGTATAACAGAGTTCTTTCGGACTAATTAATTCTCATTATGAATACATGTACGAGTATGTACACGAATGTACCTCTAAACATTGACATTGTTTTAGAATAACAGTTAATAAATAGGTGGAAAGTGGGCATGTAATTTGTCTCGGTCAACCCTTCGGGGATAAGATAGATAAATAATACATACATACATATTGTCACGTCTTTATCCCCGAAGGGGTAGGCAGAGGCATAATAAACGCCCACATTTCACCGTATGCATTTTATTAAGGCGCCCATAAGGCCTTCAACTTGGCTTAACGACTGCCATTCCACTGGCAACCGGGACCAACGGCTTAACGTGCCTTTCGAAGCACGAAACTGGGGTGGGTCTAAAGGGCCGAATAAATTTAAATAAAATGTGTCTATTTTTTTGATGTTAAATTTGGAAGAAATTTTGAACCCGTTTCCTTTTTAGTGAGGTGGTAACAAAAAGGCTAAAAGGTTTTATGTGCTAGACACAAATTAGCACGACCAATTAAAGTCCTGGTAGTCTCGGACTGTAGATAAATAATATATCACGATAAATATAATAATTGATCAACACTTAATAATTCAAAGGTTTATTTATCACTCTTACAAATTTCAAACCATTTGATATTTCAAACACTCGATAATTCGTAATATTTTAAGATACCCTAGAGTTTCGAATTAACGAGAGTCGACTGTTTTACTTTTACAAAAATGTATGAAAATTTGCCTGATTTGTTGACATATGTGATTACTGCTCCGCTCTCCAAAGCAGTAGCGTGATGATATATAGCATATAGTCTTCCTTGATAAATGGGCTATAGAATACAAAAAGAATGTTTCAATTCGGACCAGTAGTTTCTGAGATTAGCACGTTCAACCAAACAAACAAACTTTTCAGCTTTATATATTAGTATAGATTAAAGAAACCGCCTTGTCTAATTCTCTTTTTGTGCACAGGCATTTTAATAATACTCAGCCTGGATATGGAGGCTACGTAAGACCTAACTTAACCCAACCTTTGGACTTTGAGAAAGGAGTCTGCTACAGAGAAGTACCGTAAGTATATTAACAAGATTAAAATAAATAAATATATATTGTGAAACACTTTTTACATAGCGCCATCTAGCCCAACAGACAGTAAGCAGACCCAACGTTAGCGAAAAAGCGTAGTCTATAACACACACATAGGCAGGTAACTTAGCTGAATTATTTCTGATGATTTCTTGGTTATGAAACTTCATCACTCTATGCACAACAACTTTTGTATATTTTTTTGTCAACTTTTCTAAAATTTTACAATAATATTACGTAATATTTTCACTTCAACACATAAACTTTGATTTAAAGATGACAGCGGCGGTTGTCATTACAAGTTTATAGCTTATTTGTAGTAGAACAATTGGCTATGCGCTGTTCGCTGTCAATGTGTGAGTTAGATTTAGCTACACAAAAATAACAAAGATTTATACAACAAATGCCAAGAGTGAAGAGCAAAGGAATATGTTAGGTCTGCTTACTCTTTTTTGTACGTCTGTGGCTATAAGTTTGTACAATGGGATCTAGACAACTGATATACATACTTATATATTTCTAAATACATACAAACACCCAAACTCCGAAAAATACTTATGAGGATCACGCAAATATTTGATCCGACCTGGGAATCCAACCCGGGATCTCAGCGAGGCATACACTACCCCTGCGCCACCGAGGCAGTCAAATCATGATGGCGTGATAGACAGGAATTGAGAATTCTTATAAGTGTACAAGCTGCCTCCCGCTACTTCGCCTGTGAAATAAGTACTTCGAATCCTGTGGCACCCATTCAATCACATATTTTAATTTTACAATACCCAAAGCTAATAAGAAATTAATGTTATTATAACATGTCGTTCTCTCACAGTACTGCCAGTATAGCAAAGGATCCTACCCACGTCCCAGCTGGTAACGGAGTAAGTACTTATTTCATTATTACCAGACCCATACATTTTATTACTAAACTCTTACCATACCCCACCAACCTATCCTACCAATATTATAAACGCCAAAGTTTGTAAGAATGGACGTTTCGCGCAAAATCTACTGAATGGTTTTTGATGGAGTTTTACAATAATATAGCTTACACATAAGAATAGCACATAGGCTACTTTTTTCCCGGAAACAAGTTACTGTGGGAAACGCGTACGGGATAACTTCACCACGCGTGCAGAGCCGCGGGTGTCAACTAGTACTTTTACAATATGTTAAAAAAACCCAGTCCGATCCTTGAAGGTATTGGTAGGTATCGAGATGTGATTTTATTCGTGTAATCCTTTTTAGAAATTACCCCAAAAAATTACCTCAAAAAATGTACCCCAAAAATTTACGCCGAATAAAATAAATTAAAAATTAATATAATGTGGTAGTTTACATGGCAACACAGGGAAAGGGCTATTCGGAAATGCAAGGGCAAAAGGTCAGCTTACACCTGCCGGCGGTTTCTTTTGATGACACATACACTCGTCGCCGCTTGCCAACAAAGGGGCTGTCAGTTTTTGAAAATTTGCTATATTTTAAGGAAATTGGACCAATTCTGATACTAAAGACACGCATTTAAAAAAATGATAACTATTTCATACTTATAAATAATACAACTGAAGTCCTGACTGCGCTTCGCCGCATGAAGAATCGGAAAGCTGTCGGACCCGATGGAGTCCCCATCGAAGCCTGGAAGGCGATGGCTCCTCGCGGTGTGGGCATCTTAGTAAACCTTTTTAGCCGCATACTCCTCAGCGGGCAGATCCCAAACCAATGGAGACTGAGTATTATTACTCCAGTCTTCAAAGGTAAGGGGTCAGTGCAGGAGTGCGGGAGCTATCGCGGTATAAAGGTGATGTCCCACACCATGAAGATCTTCGAGAGGATTATAGACTCTCGGATCCGGCAGGAGTGTACTCTCTCGGAGTGTCAATATGGGTTTCGCCCTGGTCACGGGACCACGGACCCTGTTTTTGCCCTCAGGGTTGTCGCAGAGAAATACAGGTCGAAGAACACGCCTCTGCACTGTTTGTTTCTAGACATGCAGAAGGCCTTCGACTGTGTTCCTCGTGCGATGATCTGGTGGGCACTGCGGTCCAAAGGGGTTCCAGAGGTCTATATTGACACTATCCGGGACATGTACTGTGACTCCGATTCAATGGTTCGGACTGCTGTTGGCGACACGAAGCCCTTCCCCATCACCGTCGGGGTACACCAGGGTTCTGTCCTTAGTCCGCTTCTGTTCAGTGTAATATTAGACGAATTGTCGGACAGCATCAGAAACCCGCATGAGCAGCCTCCATGGTTGCTCATGTATGCTGACGATATTGCGCTGGCAGACGCGGACAGGGGCAGATTGGTGCGACGAATAAATGCGTGGAAGGAGACGCTTGAGAACGGCGGTCTGAAACTAAATGTGGCGAAGACCGAGTACTTGGTACTAAACTCGACAGATCCCACATCCGTCCGCATATGCGGAGATTTGGTCGAGCGCACGGACCAGGTTAAATGCCTGGGATCTGTTTTTCACACGTCCAGTGACATCGATTGCGATGTCAAGTCACGCATTGCTGCCGCGTGGGCCAAATGGCGGGAGATGACCGGTGTCATTTGTGATCCTAAAATGCCAATCCGGTTGAAGGGACAGGTCTACAAAACCATTATTAGACCTGTCCTTTTACATGGCAGTGAGACGTGGCCGATATTGGAGCGACACAAGCAGGAGCTGCGTGTCACGGAAATGAAGATGCTACGTAGGTAACAAATGTCTGGCCATGTCAGCCCCGCCGGGTCCCTGTAAGAGGGGAAGACCCAAGAAGTGCTGGCTTGACGTCGTAAGGGATGACATGCGTGCCAATGGTCTCACTACAGGGGATGCCGACGACCGTGCGAAGTGGAGGAGAAAATGTAGGAAAGCGGACCCCGGGCGTCGTGAGACGCAACTGGGACAGACGCTCGGATGATGATGACTTATAAATAATACGATTTTTTTTTGTTATGTTTTTGAAGTGCATATGTGCCCCTTTCGGGTCAAACAGGGTTTTCTTAACACATTGTATATGTTTAGTAAGTGTTAATACAACCTATAGGTAAGCTGTATACGCTATGTATTATTATAACCGTATACGCTGTATCCCTGACTATCTCGTCAGGGATACAGCGTGAAGATTGTTTGTTACTTCAGTTTACGTGCTAGGGTCAAATTAGACTTTTCTATTAGTTTCCGCTACCAACTACTACTGCTTTGGTCCATTCTAGTCCAACATACCCACCTGGAATATGGGCGTACCGAAATTCATTCAATTTCTAATTAGAAGTTAATTCGTCTAGTTGTAAAAAAATGCCTTTTTCTTAAATTTTTAATATAGTGGAAAAGACAATTCGATTCGAGACAGGGATTGAACCAAAGGTTGGTTAGGTTAACCAAAGGTTGGTTAGGCAAAGGTCACAGGTTCAATCCCTGTCTCGAATCGAATTATCTTTTTCCACTTTATTAAAAATGTATGAGAAATTTAGTAAAATAATTGCTTTAAAAATTTATCCATGCCTTTTTCTGTTTTATGAATACGAGTAGATCAGTGACATGCTAAGTATTCAAAGTAGACACATATAATCTAACGTTTACATCATTGATGTTCGCCTTGAGATTTAAATAATATGATGTCATAAGGTCATGGCAATCACCGAGACCAAGTTGAAATATCCATAGTCGCTAGTAAGGTTAAGGTTAAGAAACCCTCACTCTGTCTATTAAATATCGCGTACTAGTATACTGGATGTCCCAGAAACATTGTACTAACCCTATAATGTCAAGATGGTTTGAACATTTCCTACAGCAGCAACCTGCTTCGGTCTGTTTCAACACGGCAATAGGCTCACCGCCACCATGGGATAAAATATTGTGGCCGTATATAGGTTTACTCTTTATACTGTGGTATAATACCTTTACGTACTTCTTCGAAATGAAGTTGGGCCGGCAATATTTGGATCAATTGCTGTCTAACCTCCCTCCCTGTATGTAACGTAAGAGCGCTAGCGTTAGAGCCTCGTATATTGATAATTAGGTGCACCACTTGCTGTTAAGGTTGACTGGTGCCCCAGAAGACTCCTGTACACAGCTAAAATATTTGTTTAAATCTCATTCAAGTCAGGTTTAAAGTTAGGTACCTACATGGGCTGCTCGCCGTCCTTACAGAAGCAGGCCAGGCGAAGGCGTAGCGTGACAACTACACGTACGCCCTTCACCTTCTCAAAAAGTGGGATAGCACCCGAATCCTCCTCAAAGAAGCGGGATAACACCCGAACCTCCCTAAGACTGTCGGGAGTTTGTCTTTCGAGAACCCTGGGGCTATTCATCCGAGAGCTCACCCGGGGCTCCTGGCCATAGGTGAAAGAGCCTAGTGTGGTTTTAGTCGGTAGGAGTTCGTCATAGAATCCATGAGAATTGCCACACTAAAAAAATAAAGTTACACTATCTAACTCATTACATTTATTTTTAATTTACTAATTTACTATTACAGTCTCGTCCCGACTTGAGCAGCGTCAGAACGTGCTGCAAGGGCTACACCAGAAATATTCACAACTTCAAGCTTTGTGATCCTGTTTGTACACAAGAATGCATCAACGCCCTCTGTACCGAACCTGAGGTCTGCACCTGCTACCCTCAACATGTGAAAAACTCGGCCGGCATCTGTGTGGCAACCTGCCCCATAGGCTGTCAAAACGGCGTATGCTCTGGTGGTGAATGCATTTGCAAGAATGGATATAAATTAGACTCCGAAAGTAAATACTGCATTCCAGTGTGTAGAGATAATTGTGGAGGATTGGGTGAGTGATATTAATCTTGTTACCAACCAACCAGTAATTTTAGAGTAATGGTACGTTCACACGAAGATGTGCCGGATCTGATTTTCACGGGATACAGATTGGTTAGTGAGACCGGTGAATAATCGAAACGGGCAAAACTTGCCATGTGATTTTGCGACTGATCCAGTCATATGGGATAAATCTTTAGAAGACAATAGGAATATATGACAACAAGAGTGTTCACGTACATCTTTTTGAGTGGTTTTTCGCAAATAATTTATTTGCATATTCATAGCATGATAAAAATAAGCACAAAAGAAGCACGACTCGCGATTCATAGCGCAGTGCTACTGCCAACGTTGCTTTACGGCATCGAAACCTGTGTATGTCAGCAGATGCATGAAAGTAAATTGAATGCTGTGGAGATGCGATCACTTCGAAAATTGTGCGGCGTAACTTTAGCCGACCTAATTCGTAACGAAGTGATACGCAATATGGCAGGTTCGAATAAAAGTGTCAGCGTTAAGCTGGAAAAGGGCGTGCTCCGTTGGTTTGGACACGTCCAACGAATGAGTGAAGAACGATTGACGAAGAATATAGATTGTGCGAAAGTAGAGGGTAGAAGGAGTCAGGGTAGGCCGAGACTTAGATATGAAGACCACTTGAGCAGATTGCTCAAAAAAGGAAAAGTCAAAAGAACTCGGAGACGTGCATGTATGAAGCGATTGATGAATCTGCAAGAAGCGAAAGAAGTCTGTCAGGGATACAGCGTGAAGATAGTTAGTTAGTGAGTTTCATACCATGATAAATTGTAGCACGTTAAAATGAAATTGTAAGATCAATTGTAGCAAGCTGATCAGACGAGTTTAGTACGTAGTAGACGAGTAGTAGAGGTTTCTTCTCTTCACTATGTCATCCCCTGTCAAGTCTGCATATTATATTGCTCTTACAGGATGGCTAGCTTGAACATCTTACCTACCTAGCTCTTTGCTAGCTCATCATCATCTCAGTAAGGCCTTATCATATCTATGAATGGACCATTAAGTAATGCCTAATCATTTGTACTTTCTAGGTAACTGTACAGCTCCAAACACGTGCGAATGCAAAAAAGGTTACATATCCAGTCCTGACGGAACATGCAAACCTCATTGCGATCGATGTGCAGCATTCTCACAGTGTGTGGCTCCCAATGAATGCCGCTGTGAGCCGGGATATGTGAAGAATCAAGCCGGAGCGTGCATCTCCCAATGTGATAAGTACGTCTCGTTAGCGTACGTGTTTTAATGGCGGCTATAAAAATTTTGTTTCAACTAAACGTCTATAACGTTTAGTTTAGATGACAAGGCATGTTTAGCTATGTTTTATCATTCTTAATTCAACTTAGACCTTGTTTCCCAATTTATGACTTATGCAAAATCTTTATTTTCCAGTAACTGCCAACCGAACGGACGTTGCGTGGGTCCAAACAAGTGTGTTTATCCAGTTACTTCTACAACTACCTATAAACCCATAGGCTATTATCCTCAAGGAGCACAGAACCACTCTCTCAATCCGTATCCGAACTATCCAGGTCAATACTATCCCGGTAATCAACAATCACTCTATCCCGGTAACCATGAATCCGTCTATCCTGGTAATCAACAATCACATTATCCCGGTAATCAACAGTCAGTCTATCCCGGTAATCAACAGTCAACCTATCCTGGCAACCAACAATCGTATTATCCTTATCAACAGCCAAATCAATTTGGAAACCAACAATCTCACTACCCAGAACAACAACCTTACCAACCAAATCGTCCAGGCCAATATAATCAATCCTATCCTTACAATCAGCAATCTAATTATCCTACTAACTACTCCGCTAATTTTCCAGACCTTCAAAGCAATAATCCCGACATACAAACTGCATATATCCACCACCGCGTCCCTTCCAATTATAACAATCAGCATTCCAATTATTCTGTTAATCAACAACAAAATACAAATTTACCCATTAACAGCGGTAACCATCCTACTAACCAACATCGACCTTCATATCAGCCATCATATCCAGGTAATCAACACTACTATCCACAATATCCAAGTCAACAAAATCAGTCATATCCATATGACCAACAATCTCTGAGTCCTGATAGTCAGGTTGAAAATATTGGGAGTCTATGCTCCAAGCCTTGTATCAATGGAATATGCGTTGGGAGGGACAGCTGTAGTTGTAACCATGGATACGTAATTGATGATTCGGATCCTACGGTGAGTAGGTAAGTACCTACTTAAGTATTGATTTATCTGGGGAGTATCAAAAAGCTAATAATTAGCCACTGTCATGTATCACTTCCTAGCGGTGCACCAGCTGATTAACAAGAAAGGGTTACAGGGTTGGGACATCAGACGACAGCCGCTCCTAATAATGCCAGAAACGAAGCGACTCTTCCAAAGGGACCTTTAGACATATCTTCGTCCGTTGTTGGCATATGCTAGCCTTGGACTCTAGGGGCCGTATTCCAGAACGTTTCTCCATTCCTAATCAACGTTTGAGAGTAGTATTTATAAGGCAAAATCTAGCCTCAAGACTTAAGGTCCCACGAAAAACTAAGCGATAGCTGCTTAAAGCAGACAAATAACAGTGGACCCCAGGCTTCAAATCAAGGGGCTTGTAAGCAATTGGACTTACACTAAGATGAATAAGAAAAAGAAGATAGGATGAGATCGGACAAGTCTTTTACATCGACCACGACTTAAGCTCATATATAGTGCTCGATGACTCCAGCTTGACCTGAATTTTGGATAACTCCTACATTTTGTTCCGGCTGAAGGGGCAGGTCTATAAACCACCATTCAGCCTGGTCCGGCAACGATACCGGTACTTACAGAACCCAGGAATACTTTAGGAACCCAGACTACAAGTTGCGGAAATGGATTTGTGACATCTGTCATTATTCGCTGACAGAAGATCGGAGCAGGAGTCGGTGGCCAGTAATTAGTCAATGGAAGGAAATGATGATGATCGTTGAATGAACGATCTTCTGCTTAATTTTAGCGTATTCCCAATTGCTTGTAAACCCTACTTAGATTTAGAGCCTGGAATCCGCTTTTGAGCGGATGAGGTTAAAGTAAAGTAGTTATTTATTTTAAACTATCTACAAGTTATTGTTCGATACCAAAATTCGCTAATAATATTATAAATGCGAAAGTTTGAATGGATGTTTGTTACTCTTTCACGTAAAAACTACTGAATAGATTTTAATGAAACTTTACAATAATATAGCTTATACATAAGAATAACACATAGGCTACTTTTTATTTCGGGAACAAATTCCTGTGGGAAACGGGAACGGGAAGACTTCCTTACGCGGGCGAAGTCGCGGGCGTCAACTAGTTTATAATATTTAGATAACTTTCTTACGAGTCATTGCTTTTTTTTTTTCAGATGTAAACCTTACTGTCCAGGCGGTTGTCCAAACGGTATGTGTTCCTCTCCGAACTTCTGCATTTGTGATATGGGTTACTATAAAGATAGCGGGGTGAAGGGTCAAGCTAGGTGCGTAAAACGTGTCAGGAGATCTGCCGAAACTCCCATCAACGTCGCGGAGCTCCTAGTCTTTGAAATACCTGAGGATGAAATTGAATTGTGATGGAATTTTCTAGATATTAGTAATGAATGCTTAAAGTCATATATGTTTATGCGGAGTGTGAATTCAAAATGATCTGTAATAAAATGATTACGAATTCAAAATATCAAATAGTTTTATTTAGATCTATACAGATAAAAAAAAATTGAAGTGCCGTTTGTAATCCTAAATGATTTGCTTTTCACTGAATGCATGTGAAAGTATACTCGTATAACTTAGGTATTTACAAAAAAAATCCTTATGTCTGTTTGTTCTGAAACTGTTGCACCGATTTTAAAGGGACTTTACTTCCCAGATAGCTGATATTATAAGGAGTAACTTAGGCTACATTTTATCCCCGTATTTCCACAAGAAGGAGAACTAAACAGGTGATACCGCTAAGCGCCCGCTAGTATGAATTACAAGAAAACAAAATGTCGGTTCAGTCGAGTACCCTAAGCTTGATTGAATGGCACGGTGTTGCAAATCGTCAATGCACAAGTTTCAGGCAGATCGTAAAACAAGCATCTGTGTTATTAATTATATTATAGCACATAACCATGCGTCTCTGAACCTCAAGATCGATAGGAAGCACATTAGATCAACCTCAACGTGTGCCTGCTGTACGTCCAGCAAGAGAATATCAACAGTGAACAATAGATTTAGCTACGCAACTTATAATGGTAACTTACCAAACCCAATCTTAGCAACCCAGAACGGCCCGTCGATCCGGACCCATGTCAAACCCGGAAAAATTGCACTAGAGGTAGCTATAAGAACTTTGGCTAGAGTCCTGTGGTACCCTAACAAACAATGTGACTCGAATCTGTTAATAATTTCATCTCAATTATTTATTTTGAATACTGAATTGGTTCTTTCATACATGCATACATATTGTATGCATGTATGAAAGAACCAATATATATATACGCCTTTATCTCCGTAAAGATAGGCAGAGACATCCTAAACGCCCACATTTGTTCCACGTAAGAGGTGGTGAGCCCATTGCAGTGTTGAAATGGACAGAAGCAGGCTGTGGCGACCTGCTGTTGAAATTTATTAAGCCGCCCATAATACCTTTTAACTGGGCTTCACGACTGCCATTTTACTGACAACCGGGACCAACAGCTTAACGAAATGGTTCTCAAAAAATTGAAATACTTTTACAATCTATACGAATATGTTAAGCCGAAGAGTTTGTTTAAACACGCTAATCTCAGGAACTACTGGTCAGCATTGAACAATTATTTTGTGTTGGATAGCCCATTGCCAGGCTATAGGCAATATATCATCACGCTACTATGCTGGAGAGCGGAGCAGTAAGCATAAATGTCAACAAATCGGGCAAATTTTTATACATTATTGTAAAAGTAATAAACGACGGGATTAAATGGGTGCGACGGGGGATCAAAAGATGTAAGTATGGATGGATGTTTGTTACTTTTTCACGCAAAATGTACCTAATGGATTTTGATGAAACTTTACAATAACATAGCTTACACATCGGAATAGCACAGGCTACTTTTTATCCTGGAAATAAGTTCCTGTGGGAAACGGGAATGGGAAAACTTCACTACTCGTGCGGAGCCGCGGGTGTCAACTAGTATTATATACTCTTGCATGAGTTTATTGAGGAACGGGTATAGTGATCCTATGATCCTCAGTTGAGACAAGTCACGGCCCAATAATTGATGTTGGGCTGTTGTATACATCATTCTTCAGCCTGAAAACTTTCAGGCCAGCTGCTGGATTATGATCATTTTTGTAGCGATAGCTTAGCTACACGGGGAAGACGGAAGACGGCTCAGCAGATGCACTGGCATCGTCTAAGTGTGCGCAATGATAATAAAAATGAAGTATTTGTAGAGCATATAAATACTGCATAACCGGTTGAAACGTCGTAGGTATTGTATTTAACACTCTTAACAGTATATGTCTGATGCATACGTATATTTTGTTAATTCCGATAGTACTGTAGATTTGAAAGGAAAATTAGTCAAAGCATAAAAATCTAATTTATTGCAAAAATTCTTCACATATGACTGTGCCGTTCACTCTCTACTATCTCCTTCTTCTTAGAATAGTGGAACGGTATACTCGAAGTATGTGGACCAGCGTCTGAAACCGTAGACGTTTGACAAATATATATACTTATTAGATCTATGCGAGGAACTTGATGAAGTAACAAAACTTATAAGCTCTGTAAATTGGCATTTGACTATAGCGTTTAATCATGTTGATCATGAATATCATATTACAAATAAGAAACGGAAATGGATATATGGTTCCAGTTCAATATTTTAACAATAAAGTTATGTTATACAATATGAATCTTTATAAATAAGTAAACGGGATTACTCGCGTTTTTTTTTACGCACACAAAGAGTGCTCGGAAAGGGGTTCGCACATCTGAAAAAGGCTGTCTAAATACAGCTGAAACCGGTCGGTCTATTACTGGTCGTAAAAACGTGAGTAATCCCGTTTACTTATTTATAATGTGTAATAATAACGTTAGTTAAAATATGAATCTTTTACTAGCCTATTTCAAATCACCTAAACAGTTGTCCTATACTCAAAAATAATATGAGCCCTAAATTTCTTCAGTTTGCTGAGCTTTGTATTTATAGATCACTCACTAGGCATTAATATGGACTATGCGAGGAAGTTAATAAAGTAACAAAACTTATTAACACTGTAAAATGAGATTTGTCTAAAGCGTTTGATCATATAGATTGTGGCGACATGACGTTTAGTTCCCAATCTCGCCACTAGAGTCGAGATAGATAATCTGCGAATGAATATTAGATTATCTGTGGTTCTTGGCCTTTTATTATGTTACAGTACGCGCCACGAGTCATGAAAGTGCGCAAACGACGATAAATAGGTGTCAGTTGAGGTAGGGGTGAGGGGCGGGACGAGTAACCACGGCAACGAGCGACGTGCAGTGATTCCTTGCCTCTCTCGACCCGCACACGCACTGGGCTCGCCTTGGGTACCAGCGATAACACAAGTGTCACGTAATTTCATTAATCGGACAATACTTATTATAAATTATTTGTTTAGAACGACAATTTTATGTGTTTATATTAAAATAATTAAAAGGTATTGTAAGTATACATAGTGTTAGATATATTTGAACTTAGTGTTTTTGTAAACAGTGTTGTAAAGAGGTTATATATAATAGTGTTTTTTGTGTTATTTTGAAAGAAGTGATTTTTTATTAGTATCTACAATGTCTGCCAATGAGTAAAAAATATAAACGTACTCTTAATAGACAAGCGAGAAAAATGGTGTATGACGTTTAATGCTTTATGAAAAATAAATTCAGTGGACTGAATTACTATATACAGGACAGTAAAGCAAGCTGTAATTGTGCGTGTACAAGGAGGGACGTGCGCGTGAATACTATAAAAAGTTGTAAATACCCGTTTTTAAAATGGTAGTGAAAAAGTGTACAAGATGTAAAAAAAACATAACAAAAAAAATGCCGGGACTAGAGTGTAGTAGATGCGATGTATGTGTTCACACCGATTCTGCATGTTCAAAGTTGTCCAATAAACAACTAAAGACCATGTGCAACTCGCCCGGTATAGAGTGGAGCTGTGAGGATTGCCTTAAAAACATCTCTCGGAGGTCATCCTTTGTCATTCCTGAAATCGACGAAGATGATGATAATGATGAGTGCGAACCAGATCATGCCCAACTTATCGATGCCAAAAAACTAGTACAGGATATCAGTCGAGAAGTAAAAAAGACTTTCCGTGAAGAAATTGGAAATCTGGAACAATCTCTTGACTTTATGACCGACCAACTTACATCCATAGAGCAATCCATAAAAAATCAAGATGCTAGGATCAAAGAGCTCGAAAATAAGAATAATGATCTAACAAACCGAAATAAAAATCTAGAACTGCGTATTTCTGTATTGGAACAAGACATGAAGGATACTGAACAAAAGCTGCTGTCTAATTCTCTGGAAATCTCGGGACTACCAGAAGTATCACCCAAGGCAGTTGATGCCATTGTATCAACTCTCTGCATTAAATTAGATGTGGATAGGAATGAGGTACAGTCAACACAACGTTTACCAGGATCCAAACAAAAACCGGGACCTATTCTCGTCGAATTAAAATCTAAAATTATACAGCAGCAGTGGATAGAAGCCGCCAAAGATAAATGTTTTACCGTCGGAATGGTGATGCAGGATATCATGAAGGAAAAAGTCGATGAACGTATTTTCATTAGAGAGGCTCTCACTAAACATCAAAAAACCCTATTATATAATGCTAAGGTACAATTGTTAAATAAATCGTGCCAATATGTGTGGTGTAAAAATGGAAAGGTATGTGCCCGAAAAACTAGTAATAGTAATTTTTTTTATATTCGTAAGATCCAAGATATAGATCAAATTGTAAAAACAGCTCCATGTAATCTTCAGAAGCAACAAAATCCTTCCATTTCATCTAAAATATTGTAAAATCATTACTACTTAATTAGGTATTATGCTCATTATTTTTTATCTGTTATTACTTCTTAAATATTAAATAATATGGACACACAAATGAATGAAATTTCGAACTGTGGTCCCTAAATAGATTCTTCCAACAACTACCACCAAAAAGTTATTTGAACCTGTCATGTCTACATTTCAAAATTAGATCACTTAAAAAACACTTTTGTAAATTGCAGCAAGTCGTTCAAAACTGTAACTATCCACTAGATATAATAGTAATTACGGAAGCCAATATCTCCAATAATATTGCTAATTTATACAAATTAGCTGGCTATAACCTGCACTCACAACTGCGAAAAAATAAAACAGGAGGCGGAATTATAATTTACGTACGAAACCATCTTAAATTCACGGAAGTTGAACAAAAAACTAAAACATTTGAGAACCTATGTGGTGTAGTAAAATTTAATTCCATAAGAAGTGCAGTTGTTTGTGCGGTTTATAGGCCGCCACGTACAAATAAACACTTGTTCACGTTCGAGTTAAGTAAATGTATTTCAAAGTTTGAATCAAAACAAAACTTTATACTTATTGGCGATATTAACATTGATTTAAAAACTTCAAGTTCGTACAAGGATTCCTATTTGGGAGTACTAAGCGAGCGCGGACTTATGTGTGGAATATCGGACTATACAAGAATAGAAACAAAAAAGAACATTGTTACTAAATCCTGTATAGACCATATTTTTGCCCGATTCCCCACGTTACATACGTATTCGGCGGTGCTCGATGTCGTACTGGCTGATCATCGCGGTGTAATCTTTGCTTGCGTTAGCGACGAACCTATAGCGCCTAAATGTATATGTAACGCCTAAAAATATTGTGGACTATAATATTATTTATAAAGAACTAAAACATGTAGACTGGTCAAGGTCTAAAAAGATGGATTCCCCGGATGAGATTTTAAAATTCATCTATAATTCCTTCGTAAGTGCAAAAAAAGTGGCAACAGATGCTATGAGTCAAAAATTTATTAAATCGGCAGTCAAATACGGCGTGCCTTGGATTGACGGTAACGTTACCCGACTCTGTGAAAAAAAGCACAAACTATATCGAGACTGGAAAAATAATCCAGATAATTTTAAGTTACGATTGGAGTACAATAGGGTGCGTAATAAAGTTCATAAGGTAATTGAAACGAAAAGGAATCAATATTATATAAATCAAATAAATAGTAATTATAAGAACATTAGGCAGTTATATCGTATTCTAAACGAGATTCTTGGTAAAGTAACTTTGTCTATTGATGTATCTATATTAAAGGCGTTTGGCGCACAGGGACTCACTTCTAAAGTTATTGTCGACAATTTTGCTACTAACTTTGATCGATCAGTAAAAAATGTAATTCCTAATTGTAAAATTAAATTATTCAACCGAATGACTTCTAAGTCTCTCGACTCCAGCATTCTCTTTCAGAAAGCGACCACAAATAGCGTACTTAAAATAATTAAAAACTTAAATTCAAGAAAAGCACCGGGTTTAGATAATATTGCAATTTCTGACATTAAAATGATAGGTGAATATATTTCTTCTGTTATCTCAAATTTAATTAACCGTAGTGTTGTAACCGGCATTTATCCAGACAAATTAAAGGAAGGATGTGTTAGACCGGTGTATAAAAAAGGTAAACGTGACGATTACACAAATTATCGGCCAATCACGTTACTTTCTTCAATAGATAAAATCGTAGAAAAGTACGTATGTGAGCAAATACAGGAGTTCTATAAAAAGCACTCGGTGATTAACCCGAACCAGTATGGATTTCAATCGGGAAAAGGAACTGCGAGTCTTTTATCGGCTTTTACAGATCAAGTCAATGGTTACCTAAATGATAAAAAATACATACTGGTCCTATTCATTGATTTCACGCGTGCCTTTGATACCTTTGTCCATGAACAACTAGTGGAAAAGCTAGATAATTGCGGAGTGCGTGGCCCACTGCTTACTTGGTGCCAAAATTACCTAAAAAATCGTTCTTTCTCAGTTAAGGTTGACAACACATACAGCAAGTCCATGTCGGTGGAGGGGGGAACGGCTCAGGGCTTGGTATTGGGACCTCTGCATTTCTTGTCTTATGTCAACGATATGGTTAGCTGTATCTCCAACAGCATATGCTACCAATTTGCAGATGACACTTGTCTTATAGTTGGAAATAAAAACCTACAAACTGCCAGCAAATTTCTTCAGTCAGACTTAGATGCCTTAACGAAGTGGTGCCATGATACTGGGCTAGTGCTAAATGCTAATAAAACTAAATTATTAGTTATAAAGTCTCCATATATTAAACAATCCCAATTTAAATCTCTTGTGACGCATAATCATAATTGTCTGCACTCCAACGGCACCTTTGTATGCTCCTGTCCAGTAATAGAAACAGTCGATAACTATATATACCTAGGACTAGTAATTGACAACAAATTCAATTGGAGTTACCATATCGAACATGTATGTACAAAGCTAAGACAGTTCCTGGCAAATATCATTGTATTAAAAAATCGAATCCCGTTCAAAGTAAAGATGATGTTATATAATGCACTTGCGGAGTCTCAGGTCCGATACGGCCTTAGTAGTTACGGTCGAACTTACAAAACATACCTTGACCAAATTTATAACTTACAACAGGAACAATTTTTCAATGATCGTATAAAAATACCTATTCAACATCCTGTATACACTAGAGCAATTTCAAGAAACCGGCTTGTCAAACCACGCGTAAACAATGTGTACGGTGAGCGAACTAGTACCTACATAATACCCCAACTAATAAATACCCTGCCGCGCGACTTGGTTGACGTTCTAACCAAAAAGAATATAAATCATAAACTTGGAGAATATTTTCTCAATCTGTAATAACAATGTTTGGTTGTGAGACTTGACCATGTTAATTAAATTTGTAATTTATAGTTATAGTAAGATTATTTATTCTACCCTCCTTGTAAAAATGTATAATGTAAACGTAGACTAAGTCACTCGTAAATAGCTTTAGTATTAAACCTTAGTGGTTTTTTAAATGCTATTAAGTTTAAAACCATGTAAATGTTTCTTTTAATTGATAAATAAAGGAAAAAAAAACCAATTGGATTTACTAACGGTTTTTAGAACTCCCGGGAAAAAACGAAGTCGGGCATTTCTCATAACAGGTGTAGATAATTTTGACCAAGGGGTGATAAAACGAGCTATTCACAATTTTCACGTAACAAATAATGAGATTCCCACAGTTAAAAAACTTTTATCAAAATTACAAAATGACATAAATTTTCGAGGATCGGAGACAAAATTAAAAATATAGGTTTTAGTTGGAAAGCCTGGTCTGCTAGGTCAACAACGGGTTTAAAAAAACGCATTTCAAAGGGTCACCGTGTGGTTATTGTGCATGCAAGTTCTGAGGCTGGTTTTGTACCAAACTGTCTATTACTTTTTAAGTCCGGTACATAAACTGGTGACTACCACGACGATATGAACTATGAAAATTATGAAAAGTGATTAAAAACACAACTAATACCTAACCTCTCACCAAGGCCCGTCGTGGTAGTTGACAATGCCTCCTACCATAATAAAGAATACGATTCTGCACCAAATTCCAAAAGCAGGAAGTCAGAAATGCAAGCTTGGCTGACAAGCAAAGGCATATCATTTAGGCCTGAAATGTATAAGCCTCAGTTGTATGAGTTAGTAAAATTAAATAAGGAGATACACAAAAAAATAGTATTGATAGAATACTAGGCGAACATAACCACGAAGTTCTCCGCTTGCCACCGTACCATCCTGATCTCAATCCTATTGAGATGGCTTGGGCAGCAATTAATGGTTCCGTTAGTAGTAAAAACGTAGAGTGGATGAGTAGATGAACGCGTTTGATAGCGTAACAGATTTGATAAAAGAAAAGGTAGAGGCAATGGGGGCTAATGATTGGCAGAACCTCTGCAATAAAGTAAAGTCGATTGAAGAGGAATATATCAAAAGCTACCATATAGTCGACCACATGACGGACGAATTAATAATACGGGTGGGACAAGACTCAGATAGCGACGACAGTGATTCTGATCAGGAAGATTTTGCCGAAGAGGATGAGTTGTTCCCAGGCCCAAGTTCTGGAGAGCCATCCGATCCAGCTCAAGCTGCTAGCCAAAGCAAACTGCAGTTTCCACCAATGGAAGGTGTAATGCCGTTGAGTGACAGTGACACTGATTAACTTTTATTTCAAGTGTATGTGTAGTTATGTATCAAATAAACATAACAACATTTTTTTATTGTTATAATCATTTCTATTTACAGCGATTTATATTGAATATCATTTTCTACACGCGCACGATAAGTTGAGACCTGCGAGAAATGTTGTTCCCCGATTATTATAATAATAAGTCTACAAATTAGAACATTTAATAATATAAGATTAATTATTATAATATAGAATAATACAAATAACTTTACATTTTTTTACATCTGTACCAACTTATTACTGTGAGGTCATAGAGGTCAAGCCTCAACATATCGTATTTATAGTACACTTTTCTCTTCGAATATACATGCGCAGTCGACGCCATTTTCTTTCATGACTCGTGGCGCGTACTGTACATAGGTTACCCTATGCTAAGATCTGTTATGTACGCCGACTCGTAGAGATTGTTCACCAAACACCAATATTCACTTACACATACTATTCTTTAAGGATCGGAAACAGAGATAACGTTATACAATTGAACACAGTTCCAGTTCTATAATATAAACAATTACAAGAAGTATAATGAAAATATAAATCTTTTGTTAGTTGATTTCAAATGTTCTACAAATTAGATCAATATAGTTCATTAGCGGTCAAAATATAATCTACAAACGTCTCTCGTACTAGTAATTTACAAAATATATATATATATATATATATATATATTTATATCTCCATCACACCTTATCCCCGAAGGGGTAGTAGAGGCATATTATATGCCCACTTTTCACCGTGTGGATTCCTGTCCCACGTAATAGGTGGTGAGCCCATTGCCGTGTTGAAATAGACAGACGCAGGTTGTGGCTACCTGCTGTTGAAATTTTTCATGCCGCCCATAAGGCATTCTACCAGGCTTAACGACTGCCATTTTACTGGCAACCGGGACCAACGGGTTAACGTGCCTGCCGAAGCACGGAAACGCTCGCAAATGTACATGCCACAAAGTGGTCACCCATCCGAGGACCAGCCATAGTGAAAGTTGCGTAACTCAGTGATCGTTTACAGAACACTGAGACCGCGGGGCCACGAGCGCTTCTACAAAATATACTTAGGGAATTAACCGTGAAATTTAAAATCAATTCAACATACTCGAAAAGATTAGTGAGAATACATTTTACCTTCAACAAAGTAGCTCCGCCCTCTAAGAAAAACTATGATAGGTACTCGAAGCCACGCAACCAATATCACAATGGCAGCCAATACTACAATTACAATTGGTAACAAAACCGCAGCCCAATGTTGGTCCAACCTGAAAGCAGGTAAACTTCCTATTAAAAATCTAAATGTATAGACTTGCTATTTGAGATGCTATTTATTTATTTATTATAGGTATTTATAATGAAGATAATGTCGAAGACGCTAATCACGAAGTAATAAACGCATTGAGGAAAATGGGTTTCAGTTTACAAAACTTGCCTGATAGATTAAAAGGCAGGTCGAAGCGTCAGGTAATGAAATAAATTTAAATTATATTACTAGAACCTATGCAGAAAAATAGTTATAGAGGAACCTACTGCAGCTAGTTAGGTACATCATTTTTATAAAAGAGAACCCGGCAATATTCTAAAATATATATATTAGTTTAACATTGAAATACAGTACAAAATTATGTTTACGACTGAGGTTCAAGAAACATTTGTTTGATCTGCAAATGTTGGAATCAGAAATTGTGTGTATTGTATGTCCAATATTTATTTAGAATTATATAAAGAAGTTTATCTAGGATGACTCCATCTCCATGATGATGATTAATCTTTTGCTTATTTTTTTTTAATCATCATAGGTATTATTTAAACCTTACTAGTTTTTTTTTAATATTGATGCTACAGACATACTAAAGTCAATCGCACATTATACTTATAACTTACCATGTTGATTCTCCACTGGATTTATCAATTTTGTTAGTAGTATTAAGCTCTTTAGTATAGTTATAGTTAACATCTTTATATGTTCTGTTATCATTTGCGCTTTTGATTAATATTGTTGATGGTGTAGTAGTCAGCACTATTGCTGGTCTTGGTATAGTTGTTTTAACCATAAATGTTTTTGTCTTTGTTGATCTAAATATCGGTATTAAAGGTGTATTGGTTGTTGGTGAAATAGTTCGTTTCAATGTAGTTGTTTCAACTGCTGAACTTATGCTTGTTGTCGTTAGTGATTTAACTATTGATGTTTGTGTACTTTTGGATGCAGTTTTTAACGTAGTTGCTACGTCTCTTGGTGTGGTTGTTGTGGTAGAAAAAATACAAGTATTCGGAGCAACACATACTCCAACACAAAACTTACACGATGGCACACAAACAGTACTATTGGCTCTAATCATATCAGATAAACTTTTGTATATATCAATTTTGTACCCTGAAAGACATTCGCATTCATTTGGCGCTACACAAGTCCCGTTACCACATGAGGGTTCGCATTTGGGTAGACAAGAATTATTTACTTCAGTATAACCAGGTTCGCAATCAGGTACACACATTCTTTCCACAGTAACATTTCCAGCTCTTAAATGAAAACCAAGGTTGCATACACAAACATTTTCAATACAACGTCCATTCTCACAACCGTTTGTACAGTGCGGTCCATAGGTACTATCAGATTTTTTCAGGCACGGCGGATTACAAATGGCTTCACATAAAATCTCACTGAAAGCAAACACAAATTTTACAATTGTTAAAGTTACGAGTAGCAGCGCTCAGAACCCCGCCCGCTGCCGCTGTATTCTTTAAACGGTCACTGTGTCACGCTACTGTTAGTCCTGAGATGGGTGACATTTTATGGCACTACCATTTTATGAGCGTTTCCGTGCTTCGGAAGGCACGATAAGCCGTTGGTCCCGGTTACTGGTAACCTGGCAGTAGTTAAACCAAATTAAAGGCCTTACGGTCGGCTTGAAAATTTTCAACTGCAAGTCATCATCAACACCTATTACGTGGGATAGAGAAGCACACGGTGAAATTTGGGCGTATAATATGCCACTGGCCTTTAGGGAATTTAAATGTAGTTCGCTATTCGATTGCAGAAATTTATAAAATGAAAGCGTGGCCAATGATGATATCGATGTCCTTTGAATGTGTGTCGCGGAGACAGTTTAAGAAGGCATGAACAACTAACTTGTTACTGGCAACCGACACCAGCAGCTTAACGTGCCTTCCGAAGTACGGATACGCTCGGAATGAAAAACGGTAAAACAATTAAAAAAAAAACGGAAGTCGTTCCCCTATTTCAGTAAAGCAAAGGGTCAATCGTTTACAGAACTATGAGTTAAAAATCAATCAAGATATGTATGTTACCATACTTACGGTGTTTGAGTAACGGCGGAACTAACATTTACTTGTGAATAACCAGGACAGCAATATTTTTCTATTGTTGTCTCTAACCTCTGAAAAAAATTATGGTGACAGTTATTATGTACGAAAATTTTCCCGTTTCGTTGATTACTGCTCCGCTTTCCAGGGTAGTATAGTGATGATATATAGCCTTTAGCCTTTCTTGATAAATGGGCTATCCATTACAAAAAAAAACAATTCGGGTCAGTAAATTAGATTAAATGAATAAAATGTAATGAATGAAATGAAATGAATGAAATGAATAAAATGAAATTAATGAAATGAAATAAAATAAATAATATGAATTAAATGAAATTACTTTCTTTGAATTATTTCCCAGACTAATGTGTAGGTATATACGGTAGGTATTATATAAAAAACCTCCAGTGTATCCTGTTCACTGGCCTTAAATCAGATCAGTGATGGTAATCATTATATATCATAACGTGGAAACTAAGCAAACCTCAAAACTAATTTATAATTATTGTGGTGTAGGTACCTTTATTATGTTCATACGCAAATCGGTTGCCGTGCTCCAAGCTGAAGAGTTTGTATGTTTGGTTACATACACACATACAAATCGTCACGCCGTGATCCCCGAAGAGGTAGGCAGGGGCATCCTTTACGCCCACAATTCACCGAATGCATGTTTTTGTCCCACGTAACAGGTGGAGAGCCCATTGCCATGTTGAAATGGACAGACGCAGGTTTTGGTGACCTGCTGTTGAAATTTTTCAAGTCGCCCAAAACGCCTTCCAACCAGGCTTAACGACTGGCATTTTACTGGCAATCAGGACCAACGTATTAACGTGCCTTCCGAAGCACGTAAACGCTCCTAATGTAAATGCAACAAAGTGGTCACCTATCCAAGAACCAACTATAGTGAAAGTTGCTTAACGCAGCGATCGTTTACAGAACACTGAGTTAGCTAGGGCCACTAGCGTTTTTCGTTGAACCGGCTAATTTTAGGAACGAACGGTTCTAATAGTTTTTTTTTGTGTTGGATAGCCTATTTATCGAGGATGGCTATAGGCTATATATATTAACACTACTACACTGGAGAGATGAGCAGTACCTACCTAATATCATCTCATTCAAAAGTCAAACAGCTTGATATCTTAATCACTACATATTATAAAACAAAGTCGCTTTTCGCTGTCTGTCCCTATGTATGCTTAGATCTTTAAAACTACGCAACGGATTACGATACGGTTTTTTTAATAGTTAGAGTGATTCTCATAGAAGGTTTTTATATATAATTTGTAAAGTTTTTGTATATATTTACCAAACTATAACAATATTTGTTGGGGATGTCGGAAAAAATAAGCCGTCTGGGAGCTTTCAACAAAAACGCTGCCTAAACCCTTGGAGATATAACAAAATAATGTATGGTGCAATTGTGTATCTTATAAAGGTCTACAAAAAAGTCCGCGACGACATATACCTATCTCTTGAGAATAACATAATATATCCATTTCAATACTTTAAAAAAACAGCAATTATAAAGTGGTAATTTGAAGGCTATTTACACAAATACGCTATTAATCCTTATTATTTTTACTACCTTAGTTAACTTCAGCATTTCATGAAGATTATTTTGTCCCTTTTTACCTTGCAAATTAAATGAATATCTTACGAGTTATCGCAGATTCAAAATAAAGCGCAAAGAAATTAATTTAATTCGACCGGGCCGTGCGGGCATAGTAGGTAGGTACCTAGGTACTGGAGAGCGGAGAAGTAATCAATGAATTTGGAAAATGTTTATACATTATTGTGAATTTGAAATTATTAAACAACGGGATTAAATGGGTGCCACGGGGTTCGAAGTATGTCACGGGCGAAGCCGGGCGGGACAGCTAGTAATATTATAAATGCGAAAGTGTAATATGGATGTTTGTTACTCTTTCGCGTAAAAACATTTGAACGGATTTTAATAAAACTTTACAATTATATAGCTTACACATCAGAATAACACATAGGCTACTTTTTATCCCGGGAACAAGTTCCTGTGGAAAACGGGAACGGGAAAACTTCTGTACGCGGGCGAAGCCGCGGGCGTCAACTAGTATTGAATAAAAATCAGGTGTGAAGGTAACCGACACCCAGATTTAACATATAGGCTACTTTTTGTCCCGGGAAGAGGTTCCTGTGAAAAACAGGTATGGGAAACCTGCAAAAAGCGGGCGAAACCGCGGGTGTGCTACCTACTACTACATACTATGATTTTTTTCACTTGGCTAGCAACAACTGTTTATCTGGTAGGAAGAGCACAAACTTGGATCTGACAAACTTTTTAATTTAATTTATCACATTTTAGTATTATCAATTTAGGTACAGTAACTTAACAACACTAATCTAGTAGGTAGGTATTAAGGGTTTCTGGACCAGTGGCCAGACAGACAGAACATGAAACGGAAAAGGGGATACGAGACGAGCAGCGAGACGAGCCGCCACCTCTAAAAAAATGTACCATAATAATATGTTTAGCTCGCGCGAGAGTGTAAATAAGGTATGAGAATTCCTTGTTTCCTACGCAACCTTATGATATGATCCCTATTATATGCATGTCCATTATTTTCAAAGTTGGCCATAGAGTAGGTAATAAATCATTCTGTCTTTAACGGCTTGTATAGGGCCGTATTCCAGAACGTTCTTCAATACTCAAGAAACGCTTGAGGCTAGTTGTTACCTTATAAATACTACTCTCAAGTTTTTCTTGAGTATTGAGAAACCATTGAACCAAATCAACCAAACCAAACCCGACGATGACATACGTATGCTGATGCAGCTCTCGATGTGTGTGAAGGAGAACGCTTAGATTGTCGAATGAACTACTTGTGTTCTTCAAAAGCGGTCTTATAAGGTTTTTCCATGGTAGCGCGAGTGCTGCGCCTCTGGTGTTGCAAACCTTCATAGGCTACGGGGACCACTTTCCATGAGGTGGGCGCATGCTTGTCTGCCTTCGTAGCACATGACCCACATAGTGGTATAAAATATAGTGTACAGTGCAATGACGCTAACAGATTTAGGTACAAACCATTTTAGATTTAGACACAAGCCTGGTCTTCTGTTCACTCTTATAGCAGCTGTACGTCACAGTACTATCATAATATAGTTCATAGTTTTCATATTCGTACTCGTTTGGCGTTGAATATTTTTTGGTGCATGTCGCAAAAGTTGAAACGTAATAACTTTCTGTTTCAAACACCAAATACGTAACTGGTTTCCTGCAAATACAACATTTAAAACAATATACCTACATGAATAATTTGTTCGCGCAAACCGTTTGACTCTTATCTATTATGGTTCATGAGAATTGTTGATTCTTGAAATGTTCTTGAAAGCAATTAACAAAAAAGGGGTCTTTAGTATTTTGAAAGCACATTCATGTTTATTTATCTATATACCAGACTTTTTTACATACCTACCTTAATTTTCATATTTTATAATAGGTATGTTTAAAGAATTCCCTTTTTTTAGTTAAAATGCCCCAAGAGTGTTTGGCTTACCTACACAAGCCAGAGATTATCGAGTTTTCAACGTATTTTTAACTCTGACGAATGAGCGAGCTCTTATCGACTCGAAGTTGGCTGATTATTGGGTGGCTGTGCCCCCCTATCTTTTTTTGAAGGTTGGATATTTTGCCAGAGAAGTGGTGGAGGCGAAAAGATAGGAAGTAAAGTTTTTCTTTCAGTACAGGTACAGAATCTGTAATTTCTGTAATCAACTAAGTAGATCGAGCACGCGAAAGAATCGCGTTAATGGCTCCTGCATTTACTGCATCAGCCTTCATGTCCGTGATACTACGAAAAAGCTGTAAGAGTCGTCTTCGCTGGTGGTGATGTTTTGGGGCGATCAACAGGTTATGTGGGAAACATGTGCCTAGCTATCCCTTTTCTTGGAATTGATATAGAAGTGAAAATGTTTCAAAATTACATAGATACAAGAACATATTATGAAGTAAAATGATCTTTTTAAATCTTGTTTACTCCTTCGCTCGCGCCCTAATAGAGACGAAAGTAATAAGAATACCGCGTTTTTTTTTTAACGTGTGGAAATCCCCTCGGATGGCATGCCGGACTAGAACCGGCTAAAACCACATAGTCCCCGCCTAACTGTCTATTGCCGGACGCCCCGGGTAACTTCGGCCAAGTTTAAGTCAGGCTGTAGGCGAAAACCGCATATGGCGGCCTGTCAATTGCCCGCTACACGTCGTTTGGTGTGACTACAGATCGGTTGCCGTCTGTAGTAGGTAATAAGTGAAATCGTATGAGTAAAAGGTGACGCCGTATTATCGAGTACGTCTCCATTAGGGCGGGATGAGATTGATCCCCTATCATAGGGGATAAAAGAAGAACATATACATTTCGGGCTCCAATTAGGGAGCTCCGAATTAGGAGCCTTATGTGATATTTAAAATTTAATAAAATATCTTACGTTTTACTTCTAGTGCAAACTTTGCTATCCTCATTTGCTATGCACAGCACTAAAAATGAGCAGAACACGACACATTTTACAAACATTTTAAATTATAATAGGCACTGTTATCAATGAGCTCGAGCATTGGAGATGACAGTCTAATTTTAACTGTTAGCTGCAATTCGTGATAGGGACACCAAGGCTAGTATGAGTCAGGGCACCATAAAGGAAGTAGGTAGGTAGATACGGGATAAGCTACAACATCTATAGAAAGTTATTTTAAACTGTGGAATAGTATTTGAAAAAATACTTATATTTATTTTGCATAGACCATTTTAACGGCGCTTATAAAATAATATACATTTACTACAGAGTACTAAGTATATAATAACATGACCACCACCGGTTCAGACAGACCTACCTAATCCAAATTTATTTGTATTTTTATCATTCACGTCTTTTCCCCGAATGAGTGGCAGATGCATATTATACGCCCATTTTACCGTGTGTATTCCTGTCCTATGTACCTAGTAGATGGCGAGCCCATAGCGGTGTTGAAATAGACAGACGCAGGTTGTAGCTACCTGCTGTTTTGTCAAATAAATCATCCAAATTTAACTAATATAAACGTGTGCTATGGAATCCTTCAGTCACTTTCCATCAGTTTGGCTGTATGGTTGTGTACCACCTCGTTAATATAAACATAAAATATATAATAAATCCTTTAAACTGATAAATACTGTGCATGTACCTACGATCGATGACGCAGGTTGATGTTAAAAGTACCTACGCTTAGTAGCTGGCAAACAATCAAATCCACTTCGAGCTCCAAAAGGAAGAGTTATGATGATATTAAGGAATTCAGGAGAGAAACCCCAAAATGCTCTTCAGTGTGATATATAGGTACTCCTCTGCGCGATTGACGGGATCGTCAATAATCTGAGCCGAGCAGTCTAGAACTCGATATCAATCAATAAATCTAATTCTATTTCGCCAAACTGTGCTACACTGGCCATATGGGTAGGTACCGTTTTAGGTCGAAGACGAATTTAGGTACAGTTTGGTTCGACGTTTCCTTATCCTCGCCATGACCTCGTTATTACCTGTTATAACGCAACTGCTAAAAGCTGGTGCACCATTTGCCTTTTTGGCCTTGGGCCCCCAAGATCTCTGTACGGCCGCAACGCATCCTTGGTCAGCACACCTACCCGATAAATCTGGCTTCCATAAATAAAGTTTCAATCATTTCACGAACAATTCTTTAGCAAGTGTCATTCAGTGCAGAGGATGCATAAATGTTAAAATCAAGTCCATGATTAAGTATCAGCTTTAAGCTGAAAAAAAGGGCGTGCTCCGTTGGTTTGGACACGTCCAACAAATGACTGAGGAATGATTGACGAAGAATATATATTGTGCGAAAGTAGAGGGTAGAAGTAGGAGTCAGAGTAGGCCGAGACTTACATATGAAGACCACGTAAGCAGATTGTTCAAAAACGTAAAAGTCAAAAGTACTCGGATACCCAGACGTGCGTGTATGAAGCGATTGATGAATCTACAAGAAGTGAAAGAAGTTTGCATGGATCGCGAAGTCTGGCGTCTATACTCTTTGACTGCTGTATCCGCCAGAGATACAGCGTGAAGATAGTTAGTTAAGTCCATGATTGGTTTCAAAGCGGTTCTTCGAGTAGTGTAGGAATTATTAGCGAATGCTGCGATTGCTAAATTAATGCCAAAATTAATTTTCACTACTAATTCATGAATGGATTGTGTCATTATGAAGCGATGCTAATGCTAGTAGTGTAGGGCAGTGTCAGAATGAAAAGTGTTTGGTTGATATTCAGTCCATTACTTTTCTGTTCTTATTATAACTTCGTACTGTTATTAGAAAGCTTGTGCAATTTCTTTCATTTTAGGATGAGTTTTTGTCAATCTGTGAAAGCGGTGAATTGAGTAAGAAGTTGAAGTTCAGTATGAAGTTTTATCTATTAGCATTTAGCTTAGCAATAGCACCTCGCATGCTAAGAGGTATATAGGACGCTAATGAAATTAATCAAAAATAGCATTAATTTACATTACTAGCTTCGAGTAGAAATGTTCTGCGATCGCTGATTTGCTTTTTTTTACCTATAAGCTATGTACCTACCTCCCTAGCTATAGTACGCTTAGTTTTGCCTATATAGGAAGTACAGAAGAATTAAAACCACTTAGATTGCTGGACAAGATATACATATATATATATATATATATATATATATATATATCCCTATATAGACAAGGGACTTCCCAGCCATTTCGGAAAAGTTCAGTACAAACGCCTCGTTTTTTCCTGTAACAAAACCCGAATGTGTTATCATCGCGATAGCCCGTGAGTCATGTTGTTAGACTACTTTATAAACCTTTTCTGACTAAACAGTCTGAAAACCTATCAAATTTATACTCATTTTCAATAAACTAAACAAGCAAGGTTATTAACTACAATAAAATTTTTAAAAGTTTTACTAAACTAGCAATAAATATTTATTTGTTAAATATTCTGTTATAATTAATGCTATACAAAACATGATCAAAAGACCGGTTCACGAGACTTGTAGCTTTCAAACGTATCTTCTGCTTCCGATATGATGTTAAATATTTTTCTTTTAACACTGTACTGTAACCATGTCGGAAACTGTTTAGTTGTTTCACACATGCTCTCAAAAAACGAGTTCAACGGATGTTTGCCCCGATCTGTATATCCACTTTGATCTTCCATATCAATTATGGTTTCATCAAATTCATCGTGTTTTCTTTTTCTATATTTATGTTCAATTTCTTGTGTGGTATCAACATCATTCTCTGTGTGGTCTGGACTGAAGCTTACGTTATCCACATTTGAAGTTGAAGGAACAACTAGGAAAGAGTCCGATGGGGATAGGGATAAATCTTCGGCATCATCATCAACTGCACTTGCCAGATTTCTACCTCTTGTACGCGTTTTCATGTAAGGAAGGAGAAATTCCATGTGGTCTGCAAATTTCCACTTAATAACTTTTGTATATTCAGCTGGTTGTGCTCCTAGAGGACCGATTGCCCTCGCCCTTTTTAAAGCATCTCTATGGCTGTCTCGGAGTTTCTTCCACTCTGCTTTTGCAGTCCTAACTGGAAAACAGATTGAGAAAACTTTAGTGTGATCAGCAATGCAATTGACTTTGCATAGCAGAACATTATCTACAAATTTAAAATCTACATATTGCAATATAAATACATGGTGAAATGTGGGCACATAATATGCCTCTGCCACCCCTTCGGGGATAAGGCGTGATAGGTAAATAAATAAATATATAGAATTCAGTATATATACTATTTAAACAAGTATACATTGTTCTTGTACAATTATGTTTATTAGGCATCATCATTATTTATTCCCCAAGGAGTAGACAGGCATACTATAAATCCATATTTCACCACATAACTGGTGGTGAGAGCCCATGATATGATCATGGAGAGGCGCAATTCTTATACAATTTGACATATATGGACAAACATGCAAATTTTTATTAACAAATCTGTTCTTTAATTTGGGTTGTCTTAATCAACTTTTGAGGCTCCCCGTACATAGCACATGAAGCAATGTTTTTGTTGAGAACATATAAAAAAAAGACAATCCTTTATACATAAAATTGTAAGCTTTTGAGCACAACAGTTTTGCCACTCTAGAATTACATTTACATACATACATACATATTGTCACGCCTTTATCCCCGATGGGGTAGGCAGAGGCATATTTAACGCCCACGTTTCACCATATGCATTTATGTCCCACGTAACAAGTGGTGAGCCCATTGCCGTGTTGATATGGACAGACGCAGGCTGAATCGACCGGCTGTTGAAATTTTTAAGCCGCCCATAGGGCCTCCAACCTGGCTTAACAACTGCCATTTTATTGGCAACCGGGACCAACGGCTTAACGTGCCTTCCGAAGCACGGAACTGGGGTGGGTCTAAAGGGCCGAAAGAATTTAATAAAATGTGTCTATTTTAGATGTTAAATTTGGAAGAAATTTTGAACATTGCCTTTTCAGTGAGGTGGTAACAAAAAGGCTAAAAGGTCTTATGTGCTAGACACTAATTAGCACGACCAATTAAAGTCCTGGTAGTCTCGGACTGAATTAATTATTAATAATTAATTATTAATAATCAATTATTAATTAATTACATTTACCCATTTTGTTTGGGCACAGTTTCAAATGTGTTGTCTAGATGCTGTTCAACTAACTATCTTCACGCTGTATCCCTGATGCTGTTCAAGCATGTTATAATAGCAAATCTTTGATATTATAAGCTGTGACCTCCTTTTTTCATATTTCAAATATTGAAAAACTACCCTGACGGGGCAGTCAGAGAGGACAGATCCAGCTTCGCGATTGATGCATAATTCTTTCGCTTCTTGCAGTTTCATCAATCGCTTCATACATGCACGTCTGAGTATCCAAGTACTTTTGACTTGCTCACATGGTTTTCATATGTAAGTCTTGGCCTACCCTGACTCCTTCTACCCTCTACTTTCACACTATATATATATTCTTCGTCAATCAGACTGAATGTACAGCCCAAACCACTCAATGGATACCACTTAAATTCCGCACATTGATAGGGGGAAAAAACTACATTATGCAATTACGAAAAAAAAGACTAGAAATTTTTCAATTTAAGGGGTTTCGCAGTTTGTAGCGCGTCAAGCCGCGGGGCACAGCTAGTGAACACCTTATCGACAACACAATCTTACCGTCAGGTATGTCTTGAGATTTTAATTCCTGAACAACTCGCTTCCAAGCCGAGTGTTTCTTTCTCATATCTCTATATTCACGACATTCCATGTCCCACAAACAAGGACACTGTCTCACCAACAATATGAATTGCTCCATTTTTAATATTATATATTGCTTCTATGTATAAAATAATAAAAATAAAGCGAGATAATAATAAAAACAAATTCAAAAGTAAAATTTTGTAATGCCTATTTTGGCAAAATGCAATAAATAACAAATAATGGACAACTTTTTGTGCTAATTAAAGTCAACAGATACTCATAACACTTTGATATTGCTTTTTTTTGAAATGTGCATAATATATATTTATTTTATAATTGGTTAATTTTATGATTTTAATTCACATTTTTGTTGTTATTTTGATATTTTTTTTGTTGTCTTCGCCCATATTGGGCAGGCAAAGGAAACATTGTCCATACAGCCTGGTCTTCGGTATTTATATTTTATTAGTATTTAGTCCTGTCCAGTCTTTGTCGATATCTAGTCCTCAGTCCTAAGTCCTGGTCCTTGCCCTCAATATAATGGTGATTCTTATACTGAGGTTTTCAGTGAACTTTTCGCGGCAAGAAAGAAAATAGCATTGCTGCATATATATCATTGTCTTTCACTATAGCACGTTAACACAACCTTTATGTCCAAGAAACCACCACTTCCGCACATAAAACAAGATAAATGCACTAGTTTTAGAAAATAATATACAACGAGTGTCCGCACTTGACACTCTAACCGCCAAAAGTTCTATTTATTTTGGTTTCCATGCACGTTTTTTTTAGTTGTCTTCGCCAATCTTGGACAGGCAAAGAAAAAGTTCAATTTAGGCAGTGGATCCCTTAAGAAATATAAATATTGTGGGACACTTTTCACACAGCGCCATCTAGCCCAAAGTAAGCTAATATTAGCTTGTGTTATGGGATCTAGGTAACTGATAAACATACTTATATATTTCTAAATACATACATATTGTAGATAAATAACACCCAGACACAGAATAAACCATCGTGCTCATCACACAAAGTTTTATCCTGGATGGGAATCGAATATAATAATAATATAATACGGCGGCTATCTATGGATATTTGGCACTAACACAAACATTACGGCTATTATTTGCAATATTTCACTTTCGTTCACTAATTTTCCGAACTCTTTATGTATTATATTCTACCATTATTAAACACAAAAACACGAATTTTACACTAGATTTTGAAAATAATATACGACAAACGTGCGTCACAGCTCACGTTAACGCCAAAGTCCTTTTCATGCACGCTATTGACAATATGTGTCAAATAATTTGACATTCGTTCTATTTACAATTATTATATAGCTCGCAGGTGTATTATGTAACTAAAATGGATATCAGTTTGATTGCGATTTGCGCCAATCAGCTGTCAAAATTCAATTTTACTAACACAAACAACACCGCTATTATTTGCAATATTTCACTTTCGTTCACTAATTTTCCGAACTCTTTATGTATTATATTCCACCATTATTAAACACAAAAACACGAATTTTACACTAGATTTTGAAAATAATATACGACAAACGTGCGTCACTGCTCACGTTAACGCCAAAAGTCCTTTTCATGCACGCTATTGACAATATGTGTCAAATAATTTGACATTCATTCTATTTACAATTATTATATGGCTCGCAGGTGTATTATGTAACTAAAATGGATATCAGTTTGATTGCGATTTGCGCCAATCAGCTGTCAAAATTCAATTTTGGTATTATCTAAGTTCAGTGGGCAACTGAAATGACGTCATAGATGCGATATCCATTATGATTAAAATTGGACAGCTACTTTCGTATCGATAGTCCTATAAACGCGTGAAATTGGTATTATCTGAGCATAATGGACTTCAAATTTATAATTATAATCGTTAAATGCGTATATGAAGTTTTGATAAAAAGCAACTAATGTGCGGTTGATTTTAAAATTGTCAATAGCCTAAACACTAATAAATATTGATGTACTTGTAATTAGATTTACAAGTGTGACAACTGCAAATCTGTACATTTTTTTAGATTTCAATAAGACAATGGGCTACACCAATGCATATAGGGATATGTGGGTGTATAATATGCCATTGCCTTCGGGGATCTGCGGGACTAATAAACTTATAACTATAAGGTAGCTCGTGCCATATTTAGGGATTTGCCGAGGAAGAAAGTTAGGAGGTATAAGAGTAGGTAGGTATAGTAATATACCGAGTGGCGCCTAGGATATCATCGATTTTTGGATATTTATTAAAATATCACCGTCTAATAAAATCTCTACCTCAAGCATAAAATATCCATACAAAAGTAACATAGCAAGAGATAATGGTTTTAAAATAATAATGTATTAATTACTAATAAACTAAAAAAATATAATTGGTACGGGTTACAAATAAATCCGCCATTTCTACAGTTTAATCATCACGGCACGTCAAATTAACTACTATGTACGTATTATAAATTCGTAATTTTTACAGACTGTTTACTCTGGTGATTGATGGCACTTGGTAGAACTTCCTACACATCTTGAACTAAAACACTTGTACTGTTCCACTTATTTATTACTTAAACCTGACCGTTAGCACATATTATTTGTATTTCGGATGTCATTGATAAGATAAGTTACCATATTGTACTCAATCACATCCGAAATACAAATAATATGTGCTAGCCTTTGAAAATACCGTATGGCGAAACCGGTCAGGTTTGAGTAATAAATAAATGGAACAGTACAAGTATTTTAGTTCAAGATCGTAATTTTTAATTACTTTCTTGACCTTCTCTTTCGATACTCAGGTTGTGTTTTCAGAAAGCGATCACTCTTAGCGATAAGACTGTCATTGTAATCTCTAATAATGAGTATAGGATTATCTATCTTATGCAAAAAGAACCCACATTGGGTAAAGTGAAATAAAATGAACAATGGTCGCCACATACACGCAACACAAATAAAACATACCAGTCAGACACAATACAATTACTTTTAATTTGTTTTAATATTCTGCTAAGAGTCTCGAAATTATACATTTTGTTTCTTTTTAAAAAGGGCGCTCTAGGTCATGGTGGCCGGCTGCTTTAATGTACCTTGAGTTATTCAAATTAACTATTTCTGTCTCATTAAAAGTTTTACGATTTTAGGTGAATACAATAAAAAATATCCTACTATCAGTGAATTGATTTATGGTGTATTAGTTTTAAGGTTTAAGTGAAAACAAATTTTATTTTGTAACTTGTTCGTGTGTAGGGAAGTCATGTAGTGACTGTATTTAGTACCTACCTATGCCGCCGCGCCGGCCGCCGGGTCGTTGTGACAGTGAAGTGTGTGATTATTAGGTACCGAAAAAGTTGTTAGTTACCTAGTTGAAATTTGACGTGATTTTTGTTTATTTTCTGTTTGACACGATGCCGCGAGTGAATTATACCGCCTCTTAGTTCACTGGCATGCAGGCGCATGCGATCCATAGAAGCAAATAAGCACTGCATACCCTAGCCCACAATCCCAATACTACAAGTTGTATAAATAAATAATTCCCTATACAATTAAATATGTTTTAGTGCCATCTATTAGTATTTTAGGGAACTACTAACCTAACACCTAGCAGTATGTATGGAGGTCAGTGCCTTATCGGCAAATCGTATCGCGACTGCGACTAGCAGCGCTGCGCTCGGATTTATGCAAAGCTGATGTATGCTTTTTGTAATCATATTTTTATAGTGCAAATCATTTGTAGTGTGTGTCTGTTTTACGATTGTGTGCGAAATTATGAGTCGCAGAGGTAGCACTACCTCTGAGTATAAAGCGACATATTTAAGTAGTTGTCAAAATAGAATAGTTGTTTCGAATATAGATCTATTTTTTAGGTAGTATAATATGAATACGCCATTTGTAATTAAAATATTGTTTCACTACACTACTGTCTAGTGAATTTAAGCGCCGTGTTTGATATCTAATTAATAATTATTTACTTTAACTAACTTTAACTAACTTTAACTAACACAAATAAATTATTTTGTTTTCCTTGTATATTATCTTCAAAACAAGATAAAAATAATGTTTGATCTTATATCGAGTATTCAGATTTAAATATTTTTTACAAAGTGGCTGCTAAACACAATTTGTCGGAAAAACATATAGATTCTTGTTTAAAGTGTAAAATTTTTGGAAAAGGTAGAATAGAGTCTAGTTTGAATAGCCAGTTCAAATTAGACGTTGATAGGCACAACGCAAAAGTTGATAGGAATAGAAATATTTTTAAACGATTGATAGACGTAGTTTGCTTTCTCGGTAAACAAGAATTAACTTTTCGTGGTCATGATGAACACGCTTCATCATATATAATAAAGGTGATTTTTTGGAACTTGTAGATACATATATACATATTATCACGCCTGTTTCCCATCGGGGTAGGCAGAGACTATGGCTTTCCAGTTGCTACGATACTGACATACAGCTTTCGCTTCTTCTACTTTCATGAGTGTTTTCATACACGCTCGCCGGTTAAGGGTACTCTTGACCTGGCCTTTTTCCAAAATATCTTCGATTTGATTGACATACGTGCGCCGAGGTCGACCCCTACCAGTTTGCCCATTCACTCTCGCCACATATATCTGCTGCGTCAATCTATTTTCATCCATCCTCCCCACGTGTCCGAACCATCTCAGCATCCCTTTTTCTATCTTAGTCACTACATTTTCTGTCATTCCGCAATGTTCCCTTATCACGCTGTTCCTTTCTTTATCCATCAACTTCACTCCAGCTATACTTCGCAGACTTCTCATTTCCACGGCATTAATTTTACTTTTATGCGTCTTCTGCCATACCCAGCTTTCACTGCCATACATAAGTGTAGGGACCAGCACTCCTCTATGTACAGCCAGTCTTGCCTTCTTAGACACGTTCTGACTGCTCATAAAGGCGTACATGGCTCCATTCACTTTATTTCCTGCCAAAACTCTTCGCTCAATGTCATAGTCACACTTTCTAACTCTCGTAAATTTTGTACCCAGATATACAAACTCTTTCACTTGTTCTACTCTTTCTCCTTCCACAAGAATTGAGCAATCCGTCGTACTTACCTCTCTTTCAAAAACCATTACTTTCGACTTGTTTACATTCACTTTCATTCCTCTGTTTATTAACGAATCAGGCATCAACTGCAACTCCTCCGCCGATGATGCTAGTATTACCTAATCATCAGCGTAAAGGAGGCACTTGACGGTCAGTTCATCCATTTTTATACCACACGTACTCTCTTGCAGTTCTTTCAGGTAACTGTCCATGTATAGGTTAAACAGCAACGGCGACGCTACACAACTTCGCTTTCTCACACCTTTTTCAATGTGAAAAAAGTCTGTGCAAGCTCCGTTGATCCTGACACCCTCATAGAGAGATTTCAGTGCTCGTATCAAGTGTCTGTTTACTCCATACCTGGCCAGTGTTGACCACAGTTCATTCCTCACCACTCTATCATAGGCCTTATCCAAATCTACAAATACGCAATAGACTTTTTGACTTTTCGCCAAAAGCTTTTCTACTACGCATCGTAAGGAAAAGACCTGATACGTGCATCCCCTTCCTTTCATAAATCCTGCTTGTACATCCCACATTTTTCCTTTAGTTTCATTCATCACTCTTTTTATCAAAATGTTTGCATACAATTTGCCGAAAATGCTGAGCAAGCTTATGCCGCGGTAGTTTTTGCACTCTTGCTGTGACCCTTTTCCCTTATAAAGCGGCACGATGACAGCCTTACACCAATCTCTTGGTACGCTGCCATACCTCCAACAAAGGTTGAAAAGGCAGTACAGCTGGCAAGCTACCACGCCTTGTCCCGCTTTCAGCATCTCGACAGAGATCCTATCAAGTCCCGCGGCCTTTTCCTATTTCATGCTATTCAATGCTTCCACTATATCTTCCATACTTATGACTTCTTCCTTGCCAATTTCATTTACTTCCCAAAAACTAGTATGTACTTGCATATCCTCTTTTTCAAACAAGTTTTCGAAATATTGCTTCCATCTTTAAACACACATTTCAGGTTTCTGATAAGGTTGAGATGTGATGTCGTCTGTTGACCCCTCACTGTTTTTATGGACTTCCAAAAGAATTTCATATTCTGTTGGAAGTCATCAGATAACCTTTCAATCAATCAAATCATCTTTGTCATTCTCTTTCTTTCTTTTCATCACCTCTTTTGCAACACGCTTATACCTTTTGTACTCCTCTTTCGCTATTTTTAGGTCCACATCCGCTGCCTTCTGCATTCTTTGATTGACTTTTGTAGTCAGCCAATCCAACCATGCTTTCTTCTTATTAAACAATGCCTTTCGGAGTTCTACACTCATTCCCTTTCCCTTACATCGTTAGCTTCTCTTGTTTACCCCACACACTTCACAACTTCTGAGAGCCCTTCCTTAAATGACTTCCATACGTCTTCGATCTCACACACTTCATCAGAATTTTCAAATTTCTTGCTCAGCTTACTCATAAATTCCTCTTTAATGCCTATCTCTTGCAAATTCTCGACTTTTATGCGCTCTAATACACTAACAGGTTCATAGATACGATGCCGCCACCGTCGAAACAGACCTCTTACTCAGAAGTGGTCTGTGTCAATCCCGGCACCACGGTATGCCCTGGTGTCTAAGACTTTCTTTCTCATTCTTGCATCTACAATCACAAAGTCGATCATACTTCTCTGATTTCCTTCATGTCTCGTAAACAAGTGGATATCTTTGTGGTCAAACATGGTGTTAGTTACCACAAGATTCCTCTCCAAACATACTTCAAGCTCCATTTTCATTCACTCGCTTGTCACCAAACTTTCCCAATACACTTTCATGAAATGAAATGAAATATCTTTATTCATGTAGGTCACAAAGTAACACTTATGAACGTCAAGATTATTGCTTCTACATTTACATTTACTGCCAGATTCGCAAAGCAATAGGTAGAACCTGAGGAAGAACCTGGCAATAAAACTCATGGCCACTCTTTTCTAACCGCCAGTATTTACATTTGTTTGATGATGACATGATGTAAGACCAATTATATATTAATAAAAATACTTTTAAAAATAGTATGAATCGACTGCTTGACTTATGCTTAACTAATATATACGGCAGTCGGGCACTGTCTGAACCTGTTACCCTAGTTCCTATGAACCCCCTTCATCCTCCTTATTACCTCCTGATGCCTATTGATGGTAACTTCTCTAAGCCGATGCCAACTAAGTTGCAAAAAAGGTACTATTATGGTAGTGGTAATTATGAATTAATTAACAATGATATATTAGAAATTGATTGGTGTTCACTGTTTCGGCATGATTCCATTGACGATAATGTTAGTATTTTCTACGACAGCATTAATGATATTGTACGTAAACGAATTCCCACTAAGCGCGTCTCCAATTCTAACTTCCCAGTTTGGCTTTCCCCTGCGCTGATTCACATTTTTAAGAGCAAAAACAAAGCTTGGATTAAATGGAAAACTTATAAAAATAATTCGGACTACTCTTTATTTTCTATGTACCGCGGCCGTTTCAAAAGAGAATCACAAACATGTTACAAAAAGTATATGAGTTCAGTAGAAGATAGTATACCTAATAATATTAAACACTTTTGGACTTATATAAAAAATCGAAAAATACAATCTGACTTCCCAGCCAAAGTTCATTATGGCGGTACTGAGGCTGATAAACCCGAGGACATCTGTAACCTCTTCTCCTCGTTCTTCCACTCAGTTTTCCAATCCTCAGATGTTTCCGATTCCTTCTGTTCGAATAACATAGTTAACGAAGACTTGGAAATGCCTAACAGTGTTATAATTGGTGACATGCATTTGTTGGAAACCGATGTATTGAGACAATTAGAGACATTAGATATTACCAAAGGTGCTGGGCTGAATAATCTCCCCCCTATATTTCTTAAAAATACAGCCAAGACCATATGTAAGTCACTGTGCATCATTTACAATAAGTGCCTAGATGAGAGTGTATTTCCTGAAATTTGAAAATCAGCTAGGATAACACCAATACATAAGGGTGGTACAAAAAGAGACATAGCTAACTATCGCCCAATTTCTATCCTACTGTACTGCACAGGAATATATTGCCGCAACAACATGGTTTTGTCAGCAAGCGTTCCACTAACACAAATCTTACTATTTATATCTCTGAAATTTTCGATAATTTAGATAACGGTGGGCAAACAGACAGCGTCTACACCGATTTTCGGAAGGCGTTTGATCGGGTAGATCACAAGATGTTGTTGGAAAAGTTGGCATTCAATGGTATTCGCGGAAATCTCTGGAAGTGGTTTAAGTCATATATAACAAACAGAACACAAAAGGTTGTCATCAATGGGTACGTATCGGAAAAGGTTGTTGCGTCATCTGGTGTGCCACAGGGGTCTATTCTCGGTCCCCTATTATTCATTTTGTTTATTAATGATGTGCATACCTGTTTTTATCATTGTAAAATTCTATTATATGCTGATGACCTTAAGATTTATCGAACGGTAAACACCGTTGATGATTAACATGAGTTTCAGGAGGACTTACACAGATTTTCCAATTATTGTGACACCAACAAATTGCAGCTCAGTCGTAATAAATGTAAAATTATCACCTTCACAAGAAAACGCCCATATAAAACATATAGTTACTTAATAGGCGGTCATTGTCTCGAAAGAGTACAAGTTATCCGCGATCTTGGTGTTACGCTGGATTCCAAACTGAAACTAAACGCACATGTCGATAATATTTGTAGTAGGGCTTACGGGATGTATGGTTTTGTTATGCGAGCCAGTAATGACTTTACTCATCCAAGTACTTACTTGCACCTCTATAGGACATTAATTCGCTCTCAATTGGAATATGCTGTGTGTGTTTGGGACCCATTCTACGAAAAATATTGTGATGCTCTTGAAAGAGTACAGAAAAAGTTTCTGCGCTGTATGCATTATAAATGCTATCACAGCCGCCAATCTTACTCAAGACTATTACAAACCTACAATCTTTTGGACCTTAAGTCAAGAAGAATTCAATTACAAGCAATGTTTTTACATGATGTTTGCCACAACAGGTACGACTGTATTGACATTGTAAATGAGATCAACTACAGAGTGCCGCTCAGACTACACGCACGAAGCTGTCGTACAACCCCTCTTTTTTTCACCCGAACACCGCGCACTAACGCAGGCTTGCGCGCACCCCTTCGTCGCTTACTTGATTTATATAACAGTAACTTTAACCAATTAGACATATTTGCAAATAATACCTGTATTTATAGAAGGTTGGTAATACAGAGACTCCATGATTTAAGGGCAACCCTTTAGTACTGGAGAGTAATCTGGCACTACTTACTGTAATTTATTAATTTATATAACGGTTGTATTACTCTTAACCTTTAGGATTATTATGTATTTAATAGACTTGTGATAAACGTCGTGGATGTCACAATTACTACTAGGTATGTTAAAACTTAACTATTTTAAGCATCTGCTATTGTGATGTTGTTTGTTTATCCAATTAAGAATAAAAAAAGATAAAAATTAATGAATTTATACAAAACAAAAACAAAATAAATGTTGTGTTTAAAATCATATCATAATTAGAGCTATTCTAGTTGCCAGTTCTAAAGGCAGCCTACACTTTAAGAAGAATCTAGCAAGAATGTCAATGGATGCTCTTTTAAAATGTAGGTGTTGCTTACAACATTAAAATTACACTTACATTGTTCCATTGGATTTATGTGAGAACAGTTGACTAAACTTAGTTTGCTTTAAATTTAAATAATATTATTTGTAATAATTGCTAAAACAGCTATGAGCTGACCAGTCCCAACAGACGGCACCCGTTCATATCAGCCTACTCAACCGTATTATAGGGAATAAGGCGACCCGATACATACGCCACCAATGCCAGGACACTTAGGCGAGCATGACATACCCAAAAACTGCGCAACAACTATCATGTCAATTTCAAAATAATAAATAAGTCTACATGGTGCTCACACAATAGCAAACTCAAATTACATCTTTGTAGATTAGTTATTACCGGAACTAAACGCAGCCAATTAAGAAACCTTTAGTTGTCTGACGTTGCAAATTATTCACAATGTAAAAATACAATATATATGCAGATTCAAGACAAGTACAAAAATAACACACGATTCATTCGAATCCTAAATAGCTCGAGCGAAGAGCAAGCAACTCATTTCCTTTTATTTTTATCATTTAAATAATCATTAATTGTGTAATAAGCCCTTTTCAAGAGGTGCGTCTTAATTTCCGCCTTAAATTTATGTAACGACAGGTTCATAATGTCTAAAAGAATTTTATTAAATAGGCGTACGCCAATTCCTGCAAAAGAGTCATGAACCTTTTGTAAACGATGATGCGTCCCAATTATTTTATGCTTATTTCTAGTATTTATCGAATGTATGTCACTGTGTCTATTGTACAAATGTATGTTCTGTTTAACTAAGATGATATTTGCAAATATATACTGTGATGCAACCGTTAAAATGTAAATTTCTTTAAATTTCTCTCTAAGAGACACTCTAGCACTCAATTTATATATTGCACGTATAGCTCTCTTCTGGAGTACAAAAATTACTTGTATATCAGCCGCTTTACCCCACAGCTAAATGCCGTAAGACATGACACTATGAAAATAACTAAAGTATCCTAGCCTGGCAGTTTCCACATCAGTGAGCTGCCTGACTTTTCCCACGGCAAAGGCTGCCGAGCTGAATTTACCTGCAAGACAAGTTATTTGGGCGTTCCACTGCAGTTTGCTATCTAAAGTGATCCCCAAAAATACAGTTGATTCTACAAGATTAAGGGTATCACCGTTCAATGTTATATTTGTACCGCAATTCCTGACATTAGGCATGCTGAATCTGATACATTTTGTCTTCCTAGCGTTTAGTAGTAAAATATTGGTCGTAAACCAATCTACAACTTGGGCAAGTGAACTATTTACGCCGTTAAAATCAGTAAGCGTGCGATCAACTTTAAAAATAAGTGACGTATCATCAGCAAATAGAACAATATCGCACAAGTTCTGTATATAGAATGGCAGATCGTTAATATAAATTAAAAATAGAAACGGACCTAGAATTGATCCATGCGGTACGCCCATAGCTACAGATGCTCCAGAGGAGCTAATTCCATTCACATCAACATGTTGTACTCGATCGTTTAGGTAAGAGGCAACAAGGTCCAGTGCAGAGTCTTTAATACCAAAATAAAATAGTTTTCGCAATAGTGTTTTATGGTCAACGCAATCAAATGCTTTGGAGAGATCGCAGAATACTGGTGTATTCTGCGATCTCTCCAAAGCATCTTATTTTTTTATATTATTATTGGTATAGCATCTTGTCTATTCACCCAGGCGCTATATATATGATTTAGAAGTGTCACACCTGCATGAATGGTAGAACGGCCCCTTGTGAACCCTTACTGCTCTTTATGTAATAGCATATTTGAATTAAAATGAGCTTGTAATTGTTGCAATATAATTTTTTCAAAAATTTTGCTAATGGCAGATAATATTGAAATTGTTCTGAAATTACCAGGGTCGGTTTTGGATCCAGATTTAAATAAAGGTATTACTTTACTGTGTTTCATTAAATTCGGAAACACTCCTTTATCTACACACTTATTAAATATTTCAGCTAGATGTCGTGATATATTTACAATAATAGACTATATCAATTTTACAGAAATACCCGACAAGTCAGCTGTTTTTTTTTTAGTTAAGTGACTTGAATACTTTAATGATATCGTCGGGGTTTACATATTTAAAGCTAAATAAGACACTACACTGATCCACGCTGCCTCCAAGCATACGTTGAGCTTTTATTGGACAAGAATTTAAGGAGCTAGTTGTTTTCGCGGGTATGTCTATAAAATAGTTGTTAAAAGTTTGTGCTACATCAAATTTATTATTAATCACTTTGTTATTCATAATTAACTCAATGTTATTATCACGAGTTAGTGATCGACCGGTTTCAGTTTTGATTACATTCCAAGTCATTTTTATCTTATTTTTTGACTCTTTAATTTTATTACTTATATGTAACGACTTGGCAGCAGCACAGGCCTTTTATGAAGGTTTTAGAATAAATTTTAACATATTGAATAAAGGCAGGATCAAAATTAGATTGCTTCATACCATATAGTTCGTACAATTTAGCCCTGATTTTGTAAATTCCTGTAGTTACCCACTCACAAAATTGCAAGTTTTTGTTTTTATATAATGTTTTTGATTAAATATGTTATTGTACTCGGCTTTAATTGTATTAAATAAGGAGTCATATAAACCGTTTGGATCTTCCTGATAAAAGTCAATATAAGTGACTTTTGCTGAAACATTAACGTTAAATTGTTTAAGTCGATATGCACTTATTGGCCTACATACAATTATATTCCCTTTAGAAGTGACATTAATAGGAAATGCTGCTTTTTTTACCAAGATGATCTGATGGAAAGGTACTTAGTATCTCCCTTGTTGTTGATGAACAGTAGCAGAATATATTATCTATACATTTTCCAGAATGTGAGGTGATTCTAGTTGACTCACAAAACAAATTTTGTAAGCCAAAAGATTTAAACAAATTTAAAAATCTTATACATCACGCTTCACTCCAATCCAACCATTAAAGTCACCTAACATTACAATCCTTTCATTTTGTTTGCATCTACTCAAAACATCACTCACACTCTCCCAAAATGCCTGTCTCTCACTTTGGTCTTTTGGTGATCGACGCCACCGTGCATCTTGCGGAGCATAAACTCCTACAACAAAGATGCGGGTGACTCCAACCTTCAATCTCAACCAAAGGAGTCTTGGGCTTTCACATTCATATTCAGTCACACATTCATTCAGTCTAGCAGACAGTAGTACACCGACACCCTGGCACGCTGGACTGGTAGTAGTGACACCTGATCAGTATGCCGTGAGGGTTCCATGTATGGTGGTGTCACACCCTTTCCTTTTTGTCTCATTCACGCACAGAACATCAATTCGTCTCTCTCGCATCATCTCGCATGCCTCTTCAATTTTGTCTTTCATTCCTCCTCTAACATTCAAAGTAGCAAAGTGGCTATCGCAAGTCCACTTTTCGCCTCGATGGGAAACGAGACGTGACGGGTGACGAACCTCGTCGCCGCCATTCTGGATTTTATTTTTGAAAACCATTGCGTTCCCACGATTAGCTAGGGAATTATCACGTCCACCTAGACAGAGCCCCGCTTATCTAGGTAAGGCTAGCCTTGTTCTGGGGTCGCCCGGTCCCAGGGCAATAAGGCACGTTCAGACTAGGCTCTCCCCTAGCCACGCAGCACATAGGCACGGCAACCATTGGCTTGGCGGACGGAGGATTGGAAGAGGATGAGGTAGGAAAAGGATTTAGGGTTGGGACAAGGACGAGAAAGGAGAGGGGCTAGGATAGGGTATATCTAACATTACCTTCTGTCTTGTACTTGTAGATCTGTTAGCTAAATATGACGGTAATTTAGAAACTCATTTACAATCGAAATCTGGTAGCTCATTTACGGGATTGTCAATCAGAACTCAAAATGATCTGATTTCTAGCGTCGCGTCTGGAATGTATAATGAGATAAAAAATGAAATAACACAATCTGATTTTGTTGCTGTTATTGTTGACGAAACTCCGGATGTCAGCGGTCGCGAACAGTTAGTTCTTGTTTTAAGATATTTTCGTGACTCAGAAATAATAGATCGATTTATAAAATAAATTGATGTTAGTTCTGATCGGAGAGCTGTCACTTTAAGCTCGATTATTATCAAAGTTTTAGAGGAATTTAATTGCCTAAATAAAGTATTTGCGCAAACTTACGATGGGGCGTCAGTTTTATCTTCTGAGGTTAATGGAGTTCAAAGCATAATAAATTTTTAATAAAGTGGAAAAAGACAATTCGATTCGAGACAGAGATTGAACCTGTGACCTTTGCCTAACCAGGGCAATGTTCTAGCCACCCTGAACTACCCGAACCGGACGATTAATGTTATTGCTACACAACTTGATAATTTGATAGATATGTTTGACCATATGCTGGAAAATGACGAAAAATGGGACGGAGAAACAATAACACTAGTTTCTTGATTTTTAAATAATTGAAAAGAATTCGAATATTATTTTCTAAACACTTTACAGAATTATTTTCCGAGACAGACATGTTGTATGAAATATTACAGAAAAAAACTAGTGATATTGTTTATTGTGCTAAAAAATATAATAAGTTCGAAAATTTCATGGAACAATACCGAACAAATTTTGATATCAAGTCTACATTAGAATCAAATTGCGATCGACCGAAAAGAAAACGCGGTGTTGACAATGTTCGTAAAACACGCGCCTGTAATATTTACAGGCGCGTGTTTTACGAGATTATTGACAATGTCTGGAACGAGCGCCGTAGTCGTTATAAATCCTTAAAAGACCTTAAGTTTTTTAACCTGCTTTCGTATGAATATTATGCTATTGTAATAATTTTCCAGAACAATCTTTTATGGAACTCATTAATTCGCATTAACATTCCTTTAACGCGGATCGCCTAAGAAATGAGCTCCGATGCGTTTATAAATCAGACGAATTAAAAACGTTACGAATATTTGATCTTATACAAAATTTACGTACAAACAATTTAACAGCCGTTTTTCCTGAAGTTTACAAATTAGCTAAATTAATAGTTACGATTCCAGTCAGTAGCGCATCGGCTGAACGATCATTTTCTTGCTTAAAACGAATCCATACTTATCTACGAAACACACAGGGCCAAAGCAAGACTCACAGATTTGTCTATGATTTCTAACTTTTAATGATTTTAAAACGATCTTGTAATTTTTACGACGACGTTATACAGAATTTTTTAAAAAAAGATAGGCGCGTTGATTTGATTTATAAACATTAAAATTAAACGTGCGTACAGTTAAGTATGTAAATAATTATGTTCATTTATGTAATGTAGGTAGTTTGCTTTTGTCGCATATTAAACGCCAGTTGTAACGGACGTTTCTTTGTGAGCGAACCTATCTTCGTAGTACAGCATTGTTGTGGTGTATGCAGCCTTCATACATATCATTTGGAGACGAATTACGAGCTCAGCGTAACAGTAATTTATTATTTTTATAAAAATGCCGATTGGAAAAATTAATTGTTTTGACATCAACAGTGACAGTTGGGAGTTGTATATTGAGCGACTAGAACAGTATTTTATAGTAAACGACATAAAGGATGCAGTGAAATTGGCCACTTTGATAACGGTAATAGGCAGTGAAGCATATGAATTAATGGTAAACCTGTGCACGCCAGCGCTACCAGCCGAAAAAAGTTACAGTGACCTTATAAAAATCATGCGTGACTACCTACAACCCAAACCGAGTATCTTAGCGGAACGATTTAAGTTTCATCAGCGCCGTCAAAGAGACGAAGGTATAGCTGAGTACGTATCGGAGTTGAAGAAACTGTCTAAACACTGTGGAGTCAATGCAACGAGTTTACTTGAGAATTTACGCGATCAATTTGTGTGTGGGCTAGCGAGTGACACCATTAGACAGAGGTTATTTGCAGAGGATAATATAACTTTCGAGAGTGCGTTTAAGTTAGCGATCACCCTGGAGATGGCAGAAGCGGATGCGGCAGCTGTAGAGGTGAAAACGGATTCACAGCAGAACAACCAGCCGACTCTGGTCTATCAGATGGCACCAAGGCCAAGAGATCACGACGGGCGTTGCCACAGCAGAGGACAGAGGACGAGTACGGGTGACCGCACGAATACCCAGGGTATTAGTAGGGCTCAGAGGCCAGCGCGCAGTATAAAGGACGGGAATAGCGGCAACATTGTAAGCGCGCCGAATGGTAAATGCAGTGCTTGTGGGCAACAACATGACGTTGCCACTTGTAAATATCGCACGTTCGTATGCTGAGTATGTCTAAAGGAAGGGCATCTACGCAAAGTTTGTCCCAACAGGACGACCAAGGCAAGGCAGATATACCATTTAATGGAAAATCTAAGTGTGGACTCCGATAAAAGTGATGAGGTATTTATTCATAATCATTCGTGTAACCAGTTTGCTAAATATCAACCTTTTGTATTAATGTTATGGTAGACAGTGTGCCGATGTCTATAGAAATAGATACAGGTAGTGCTATTTCTTGTATAAGTTACAAGACTTTTACAGAACAATTTTATACACATAAACTAATTAGCTGTAATCTTAAATTAAGGTATTATACCGGAGAAATAGTAGTACCACGGGGCGAATTAACACCTATTGTAAGTCATGGGAGCGCCAGAAAAATATTATTGAACAAGGCACAACTAATTTATTAGGTCGAGAGTGGATGGAGGAATTAAAAATTAAATGGCCTCCACGGGTAACATGCAACAAGGTTCTAATTAGTGAAACGAATTTTGATTTTGGTAATTCAGTTCCAGATTTGCTGAGGTATTCGAAGACGGTTTGGGAAGGTTCACTGGCGGTACGGTTGGATTCCGACTTCGACCGGATGCTAAACCTGTATATTTGCGCCATTGGCCTACGCACTGCGTGAACCGATGGAACGCGAGCTGGAGCGGCTGATGAAGGAAGGGGTTATCACGCCGGACGAGTCGTCGGACTGGGCCACCCCGATTGTACCAGTGATGAAAAAGGATGGCAGTATACGGGTGGTGTGTGGTGGTTTCAAAATTACTTTGAATAAATGCTTAGAGGTGGACCGTTTTCCCTTACCTAAAGTAGAGGATTTGCTTGCGAAATTACTCGGAGGGGTCAAATTCACTAAGATAGATTTTTCCCAGGCCTATGCACAATTTGAATTAGACGAGTCAAAAAAATTACGGTCATAAATACGCATAAAGGTTTATTCCGCTATAATCGATTAATTTATGGGGCGTCGTCCAGTCCCGGTATTTTTCAGAGAATAATTGAACAAATATTCAGTAATATACTTAGAGTATTTTTGGATGATGTTATACTAACCGGTCGAACCAACCAGGAACATTTAGATACCCTACATAAAGTATTTGAGAAACTTAAAAGTTATGGTTTGAAAATTAGGCGGGATAAATGTACCTTTTTTGCGGATTCAGTAACGAATTTAGCATTTGTTATAAACAAAGATGGTGTACACACAAGTCCGGATAAGATCCAGGCTATTAAAGAAGCGCCAGTTCCTAAAAATATAAACGAAGTACGTTCCTTTTTGGGACTTATTAAGTATTACGCAAAATTTGTTAAAAATATTAGTACTATATTAGAACCGTTATACAAACTTTAAAAAAAAGACGCTACTTTTGTTTGGACTGGTGATTGTAACAAGGCCTTCAATAATGTAAAAGAATTACTTATTTCAAGCGAAGTGCATTATTCACCTGATTTACCGTTAGTTTTAACAACAGACGCTAGTAGCGTAGGAATAGGCGCCGTAATTTCACACGTACTGCCTGGTGAACGCGTCGGTGCCACCGCGGGGATAAGCTGTGCCGAGAGACCGATAGCGTACGCATCGCGAACATTAAATATAGCTGAACTCAGATTGAAAAAGAAGCCTTATCTATTATATTTGGCATTAGAAAGTTTCACCAGTATTTATATGGTAGAAAATTTATATTAAGAACTGACCATAAACCATTAGTTTCGATTTTTGGGGATAAGAAGGGCATTCCAGTAATGGCGGCGAGTAGGCTGCAGCGGTGGGCTGTTACAGTGCGACATAAAAGAGTTGACAATAAATGAGGGCGTCACTATCGCTTTTGTATCTTGCATGTAGCAACACAGTTAGTAAGAAACAAACGTTTTTGATACTTGTATTATTTTTGCAAGTTTAATATTTGCAAGACACGAATTCTCATTTAAACAGAATGAAATAAGTATCTATAAATGATATAAATATAGTATGTAAAGGGCAATTCAGAAAGGGCATGGAAATCCAAAAAGAGGTCAGTGTACCCATCAATACGACTACTTTGCTAATTGAACATTATGCTAACCTTCCTGCTCTTTAGACGTTTTCCTAAGTCGACGTTTGATCGTGAGCGCAACTTTTACAATAGCATCAACCAAAACAATGAGAACATTGATATAAAATATTAAAATATAAATCAGCGTCGTACATACACTCACACAAACTTTCGCAATTCAAAATATTGTTCTTTTACTCATTATTTTACCTACTATATTTCATTTCTAAAATATGCAATTTGTATGCATATATTACTTCTATACAAATTCTTCTTTATTTATTTATATGCTTATTTCTTACTTGCATTATTCATTGAGTGAAAACAAGTATCAAATGCAGTAGTCTCGCTATAAATACTTTTTTTTTGTGTTGCCTGTAAGAGTGACTAGTTAGTTCTTAAATAATTAATTTCTACTCTTTTATGTCGCACTGTATATTAGCGGGTTACGATTACGTCATTGAGTACATGCGGAGCGATAACAACTCAGCTGATGCGTTATCTCGATTGCCAGTCGGCAGCGCGACTAAGGAGCGCGAACAAATTACTTATTTACACTTTGCACACAGTTTCTTACCTTTTACTAAGCAACAGGTACGAGAGAGTGTTTCTAAAGATCTTATTATGAAAGATGACAGGGACTTAAAACCTTTTCATATAAGACGACATGAACTGTATGTAGATAACGGATGTATCGTATGGGGATATCGGTTAGTACCTACATCATTAAGGTCGCAGTTGTTAGATGAGTTGCACGGCGGTCACATAGAAATGGTTGAAATGAAAGCGTTAGCGCGTAGCTATATGTGGTGGCCGGGCATCGATAGCGATATCGAGGAGCGGTGCCGCAGCTGCACCGCGTGCGAACTCGAGCAGCCTGCACCGCCCCGCGCGCCCCGGCAACCCTGGCCCTACCCGCCAGAGCCCTGGCTCACATAGATTTTTTAGGCCCTTTTCAGGGCAAAACCTATTTAATGTTAATTGATGCAACTTCAAAGTTGATCGAAATGTTATGTATGAAAACGACCACAGCTGTAGAAGTTATTAAAATTTTGAGAGAAACTTTCGCACGTTTTGGTTTGCCTAAAATTGTAGTATCGGACAATGGCCCACCTTTCAATAGTAATGAATACCACACATTTATGAAAACAAATGGTATAAACGTAGTTCATTCTGCCGTTTTTCACCCGGTATCGAACGGAGCCGCTGAGGCTACTGTTAAATTATGCAAACGGACGCTTAGGAAGGCTACCAAAGACGGGATAGCACCGGACGTAGCATTACAAACGTATCTTATGGCGTACAGAAACGTGGAATAGCTACCATTCTACTGGGAAGGAAATTGCGTACCCGTTTAGATTGTTTAAAAGGGGACCATGAATTGCAAATAAAGGTAGGGGATAGTCAAGACAAACAGGTATCGCATGCTGGGGGTACAAAGAGAGATTTCTAGATAGGAGATAACGTCTGGGTCAGAAATTATGGAGTAGGTGAAAATGGGTAAATGGTAGGATCAGAGGCAAATTAGGTCAGCGAAATTACATAGTAGAAAGGCAAAACGGTCCAACACTCAAAAGACATATCGATCAAATTAAAAAAAAACTGGAATCACACACTTAAGGTACCCGAAATTAGTACATCGTCTGAGGTACAAACGGGTGTGGTAACAGGACAGTCGAAGTCGCCTGGGCGGAAGCCTCAAGAGGTAAAGAGAGAGGAGGAAGCTTGTGAGCCACCGGGGAGCGTTAGTCCATCGCACTCAACGCCGACGTTGTCCGCCTCGCACCCATCACCGCCCGTGGACATTCCCAGGCGTGTTCGGAAACCGGTAATCCGATATGGTTTAGATATAGATTAAGGTTTGTTAGTATGTAAGTTTTGAATATTTATACATTGTTTTAGATCTAAGTCTAGTGAGTAAGTACTGATTAAGAGGAAGGATATGTAATGTAGGTAGTTTGCTTTTGTCGCATATTAAACGCCAGTTGCAACGGACGGGTGTCTTTGTGAGCGAACCTATCTTCGTAGTACAGCATTGTTGTGGTGTAGGCAGCCTTCATACTTATCAATTTATTTATGCTTATTTGCGCAATAAGCACTTAACATCTCACGGCCTTGTACTACCTACAAGGCCACTTTGGATATCATTTAGGTTACTTGTACTCAACATCAGTCATTTATTTGGATATTCATGGTGGCCACACACCACACACTATGGTTATGGCTAGCTGCTGTTGAAATTATAAAGTCGCCCACAAGGCCTTCATACTTGGCTTAACGACTGCCATGTTACTAACCGCGGTTGCCATGCCAGTAGGCAGTAACATGGCAGTCGTTAAGCCAACCAACGGTTTAAGATGCCTTCCAAAGCACGGAAACACTCGCAAATATAAATGCCACAAAGTGCTCACCCATCCGTGACCAGCCATAGCGAAAATTGCTTAACGCAGTGATCGTTTACAGAACACTGAGTCAGTGCGGCCACAAGCGCTTCATTTCTCGCGGGGATTTCGGGTAGTTAGGGCATGCATACCCTATCCGAAATCCTTGTGCACGCCACTGCTGGCATGATACTCATTTACGGCAAATGCGGCCTTAGCGTTAAGGTAAGGACATACCGTGAGAATTTCGGAAACTGTCACACATGTCCTTCTGAATCCCGAATCTTCCTGTAATAGCTGTGCAAAGATTGCGGGATAACCAGCACTTGGTGCCAAGGAGACTGCGGAGACCATATTATACGACGATGTCTGCGGTGCATAGACGTAAATGGTGAACATATTGAGAACATAAAAATTTAAGTTATTTAGGTATATATGTGAAGTGTTTTTATTAGAACTGTTATAGTGGCAAGTAATCATTTAGAAAAATAAAAGTGCAGTAGGTAACTAGGTATTGGTTTGATCATTCTGCCGCCTTTTGTCAACATAAACACGCGTTGTTATGGCAGCCGTAACGTTGCCAGTTTTCTCAAAGGTGAGAGTACTTTCATTATAAATTAACAAAAACGGGATGTTCTAACTTTCGACTATTTTTATTCTATTTATGGTATTCTAAAAATGCATTTTTATTTTTTTCTCACAAATATTATTCTATGGATATGACTAGGTTTATATCAGGGAGTGTTATCAGGCATTTCAGTTAATGTGATAAGAAAGGAATCGCCCGGTATATATATTAATAGGAGCTAGGACTTGGGCAAAAATTACTTTTAGGTACTACTATTGGAAACGATACTTGGGCAATATTTGATTGATTTTATATGAGATTGAAACTTAGCATATTTTAGGCGGTTATTTATGTAAATATTTCGCGATTTGAACCCATGTAGTATTGGTAAAAGGGCTCTCGCATTGTTGGTGGCAATACTAATTTAACCTATGGTTTATCTTACACAAGCAGGTCCATACTTACCTAACCCACTTTTACACATTTTTTGCCATATCTCAAAAATGGTGCATCTGAGCTTGAAAATAATGTCATTTTTGGTCCCCTTTGTAACCCCCATCACGAAACACCTCATTCACTACTAATTAAAAGATAAAAAGGATAAAAATTTGACGTTTTTAATTTTTTTCTTAAATTTTTTTAAACAAGTATTTCAAATAATGATAAAACCAAGTTGGTGACTATAATTCGGACCCTTCCTCTTCTGCATCGATTTTTTCTGTAGAAAAATCTTGTTACTATTAAACTAAAATTGCCTACGATATACCTACATAAAATAATTTACTCACATTATAATATTCAATGAACAGTATAAAACAAAAATACAATAGCTTTCGGATGCCAAACATTTCACAAGGTTTTTAAATTTGCAGCAAATAACCAACATTCCATAAATTCTCGGTGTCTATCAACTATAAACCGTTCACGTTAAAATGTTTGTGAACTCTACAAAGATAACGGCTAAATAGGTATAATTGAACATGGCCGCGTAAAGTCGATAAAATGGTAGAGTTGTCAAAAGGTTTGCTGAAAGACACTGTACTCGGTCGCTTTGAATTGTAAAACGTAATACCAATTTCACGCAACCTTCTAGTTTGCCCATCCCTTTGACAAGTGGTTTAGTGGGTCTTGCCGAAACTAAAACCAAATTCTGTAGTAGTGATGGATAATACCCCCTACCACTCCAGGAAACTAGAATCGCTGCTTACAATGTCTTGGACTAAACCCAGAATACAAGAGTGGCTATTTATATTATATTATATTTCTGTCGAAGCAACAATGGTTAAAACAACTCTTATAGACATTGTACGGCAGCACAAACAAGAATATTGCGATAAGTATGTTGTGGACGAGATAGCAGCGCAGCATGGGATAATTGTTTTACGTCTGCCGCCATACCCCTGTGAGCTCAATCCCATTGAGTTAGTATGGGCGCAGGCTAAAGGATATGTTGCAAGAAAAAACAAAACCTTCAAAATGACAGAAGTAAAGGAACTTTTTAAAGAAGGACTTCTACATATCGGACCTGAAAAATGGAGTAGCTGCGTGTCTCATATAATTAAAGAAGAAGACAAAATGTATGGTCTCGACCACATGATCGACAATGCGTCAGACAGTTTTATAATTAATGTCACCGAAAGGGATAGTGATAATTTTTTTTTAATGATGAATAAAAAAAATTATGTCATAAGCGATGTTTTTTATTTGCATTACCTACCTATAATTGTTATATACATCTATAGTTTTAACTACATGGTGTATTGAAAATAGGACAGTCTTACAAGTTTCCTCGCAATGTTTTCCTTAATGTTTAAAACACTCTGTATTCATATTCAGTATAGGTCAAAAACTTGTTGGTATGTACAAATTTCAATCATTCACTTTGTCACAACATTATTTTAATTTCATCAAAAACTGACAACACAGTAAACGTCAGTTGACTTCGTCTAATTAAAAATACGACTATAAGGTCCGTATTCCAGAACGTTTCTCAATACTCGATCAACGATTGAGACTAGATTTTGCCTTATAAAATCTACTCTCAAGTGTTTCTTGAGTGTTGATAGACATTCTGTAATAGGGCCCTAAGTTAAAGCTATAGAAATATAAAAAATATAAATAATGTTAGGACACCTCACAACACGCCATCTGATTCCAAACTAAGCAGAGCTTGTACTATGGTAACCAGATAACTGACAAACATACTTATAAATTTCTAAATACATACATATTATAGATAAATAACACCTAGACACAGTATAAACGATCGTGCTCATCACACAAAGTTTTATCCTGGGTGGGAATCGAACCCACGACCTCTTGCGTAGTCGGAGGCACTCCCACCGCGCCACAGAGGCAGTCAATGTTGATTAAGATCATATTTGTATAACCATAGTTGCTGTAGAACAACATGCTCACTTCATATTTTATTACCTCAATGATACTAAAGACAAGGCTGGATTCAACAAGGGAAAATTGACAAGTGCGGACGCTTGTTAAAACGTCTTGTTAAAACTTGTGTAAACAGTAGGCTGCAGAGCTTGCTGCCTACTGTTTTCTAAAACTAGTGCATTAATCTTGTTTCATGACATAAAAATAAATGGTATAATTATGGGTCGGCAGCGCTGAACACTTACCATTTCTACGGTGACCACTTTCCATCAGGTGGGACGGGACGTATGCTTGTCTAGCACCTCAATGGAATAAAAGATTAAAAAAAAATGTGTTAACGTGCTATAGTGAAAGACCGTGATATCAGTGAAATGCCATTTTCTAAAAACCCCAGTATTACAACCGCCATTATACTGGGGTGAGACTGACTTTGACTTAAGATTCGACTTGACTAAAACGTATAGGACGGAGACATATTAGAAAATAAGTAAGAAGATTGAAGAAATATCAATTAAGATTCGACTTAAAGGTCTTAGTAACCAGGCCATAAGAAAATAAAAACCGGCTGTACGGTTTGAGTTAATACAACCTTACAGCCGGTTTGAGTTTTACCTTTGCAATTACTGATGTCAATGGACTTTTCGCGGGAAGAGTGTCAAGTGCGGATGCTTGCTGTATGTTATTTTCTAAAACTAGTGCATTTATCTTGTTTTATGTGCGGGAGTGGTAGTTTCTTGGACATAAAAGTTGTGTTAACGTGCTATAGTGAAAGACAATGATATATTTGCAGTGGAATGCTATTTTCTCTCTTGTCGCGAAAAGTCCACTGTAAACCTCAGTATAAGAATCACCATTATACTGAGGGCAAGGACCAGGACCTAGGATTGAGGACACGACATCGACAAAGACTGGACAGGACTAATTAGAAGATAAGATTGAAGAAATATGATATAAAAAAATTGATTTGCTAAAAGGTCTTTGTAACCAGGCTCTAAAATAATTATAAAAAAAATTATGTCAATCATGTCAAAATTAATCTTCAAGTTATGCTTTCAGTTTTGCGATTCTTTCAGCAATGTTTTACAGATTTGGTCTCAATATACATTATTTTTGCTTACATTATCAAATTCAGCTATATAAAATCTTTGCGACACATATAACGTACTGAACTCCATAATTTTATTATGTACTCAGAACTTATAATAAGTTTAATCACTGTACAAACGTTATAACATATTACATTATTGTCCATATAACCTGTTTTCTGAAAAATAAATGATATTCATAGCTTTTGAAGAAATACGAGTGATATTCTTTAGCTTACTATTGGGATAATCCTCTCTGACTCAGAAACTTTAATATATGAAACTTTCAATTCAGTTTCGAAAGATTAAACAGTTGTTTACCAGTGTTATTATTATCATATTGGAAGGTGCTGAGCTACTGTAATTCCTGTATACGAAGATCAACAGCATTGACCACTTGTAATAAAATTTGTGATATCAAAGTAGTAATAAAAGGTTGTACTATGATGAGAACTTATACCCGTAAAAGGCCTCACAACCAGCTCATAGAGAATGTTCAAGAACTTTGTAGATTATGTCTTTGCAAAGCTGAAGGGTTGGTACCAATATTCACTGACACCAATAGTACCTGTGCAGCATTGGCTTTAAGAATAATGATTTGTGTTGGTTTAGAGGTAAGAGTGTTTCATAATAAAAAATCTAAACAGATAATTGAAGTGTCTATTTTTAATTCCAAATTAATAGCTATCACTAAATGCATATGAAAATATAAACAGTACTAACATAAAAAATCTACATTAAAATTTTTCTTTGTCTGATGGTTACAGTTAAAATGGCTGAACCGATTTAAAAAAGATCTTTCACTGGTAGATAACTGATGTTATAAAAACTAACTTTGCCTACTTTTTCTCTGTTACAAATACTGCTAAATTAAAGTACATGTTATACCTACTATTTTCAGTTTTACATACCAAACCATACCTGGGTTAATGGCCATGGAGATCACCACTAAAATTTTTAAAATCTATAAATATTCTTCCAGATAAAAAGAGAAGATTGTCTTCCAAATGGTATATGTTCAGAGTGCATAAAAAATCTGGACAAATATTATACATTCCGAAAAAAGTGTGAGGTTTCATATCAGAAACTAAAATCTCATGTTTTGGCTATGAAAGAACATCAGTGTAAACTAGAGTTACAACGGCAAAATGAAATTGCACACAATAAAAATATACAAATGATAGATGCCGAAGATGATATGACGTTTGTGGTGACTTTTGATAAAGACCAGCTTGCTCAAGTCAGTATGACAAAAATAAAAGATGACATGAGAAATGTAAGTTGAATGGTAAGACTTGAATTATAGTGTTTTTCAGTCTGATATTTTTGTTTTGTATTAACTTCTCCCTAGTTTTCAAACCCTGACTGGATGTGGCTGTTCAGAGCAGCATGATGTGGCTTTTAATTTTAGACATTGGGAGTTAGTTGCCGTTTAATCTCATAAACCCAGATGGGTACCTAAAATATTTCAATGTTTCTCTGAACTGTATTAGACTAAACATATGTACCACCATACCCTGTTTTTATATCGCTCGAAGTACCAAAGCTTATAGTGCCGCCTTAGGGAGGTTACCAAATAAAAGTTGTGGACTGTATAAAATTCGCTTTAATGCTTTAAATTTAATAATATAATTGAAAGCAAGTAAGTGCCTGAGGTCTAGCGCGTCGTGGAGATAAATGAGTGGGTTAGCCGTGGCTAGCCCCCCGGCCCGCCGCACCTTTACGTTACCGTCGCCTGTTGGTAGGCGAGATGCGCCGACAGTGATCTTCAGGTTGACGGCCCAGAAACATGCCTTTTCAAGCTTCTCTTAAATGACCCAGGATTGTAAGAGGAGGAAAACACGTGCGCTGGCAGAGAGTTCCATGCTTTTATGGTGCGACACAAGAAAGAACTGTGGAATTATTATTTAATTATGAAGTATTTTGCAGAGCCATCCCAGAGATGTGATCAGTATTCCACGCACGGAAGAATCTGACACTAATATAATAAGAATCTCTGCTTCGGCGTGAATAACCACCTCACCCTGTTAAGGATTCCGAGCTTGTGAGAGTCCAAGCTGATGCACCCGTCGATATAATTTTTTTTCCATCCCCAGGATGCTGAGGTATTTTTGCAGCAGTAATTTTGTGTTCTGAAGGGGAAGGAAAGTGGATTTTTTGGCAGTAAATGCACACCCCTGCGTTTTCCTAGCATTGAACTCATTCAGATTATTGGTACCCTACCGAGAGAGGTACCCCACCGAAAGGTGCGGTCCAGACTCCGATCGAGCTCCGCCACAACTTGTCCCCTCATAGCCTCAACATCTGTCCGCTTTGCCGTCGGATGACTTACATACCCCCTAATGTAATGTACTATCATCTGAAAACTAACTATCTATCTTCACGCTGTATCCCTGACGGGGTAGTCAGAGAGGACAGATCGCCAGGCTTCGCGATCCATGCATACTTCTTTCGCTTCTTCGAGATTCATCAATCGCTTCATACACGCACGTCTGGGTATCCGAGTACTTTTGACCTTTCCGTTTTTGAGCAATCTGCTCACATGGTCTTCATATGTAAGTCTCGGCCTTCCCTGACTCCTTCTACCCTCTACTTTTGAACAATATATATTCTTCGTCAATCGTTCCTCACTCATTCGTTGGACGTGTCCAAACCAACGGAGCACGCCCTTTTCCAGCTTAACGCTGACACTTTCATTCAAACCTGCCATATTGCGTATCACTTCGTTACGTATTCGGTCGGCCAAGGTAACGCCGCACAATTTTCGAAGTGATCGCATCTCCACAGCATTCAATTTACTTTCATGCATCTGCTGACATACCCAGGTTTCACTACCGTAAAGCAAAGTTGGCACTAGCACTGCGTTATGAATCGCCAGTCGTGCTTCTTTTACGATGCTTTGTCGCTTTACTAACTGGGACAAAGCACCGTTAACTTTGTTTCCGGCAGTTACTCGCCGTTCTACATCCGAATCACATCTTCCATCCGCGCTAAACATACTTCCTAAATACACAATTTCATTCACTTGCTCTAGACGTTCCTGGTTTACCCTAATCTCGCATTTAGTTCTTACGTCACCTCTTTCAAATACTAGAACCTTAGTTTTACTTGCATTCAAGCGGAGACCCTTACTTTCACACCCCTCTTTCATATTAGTGACTAATGCCTGTAGGTCGGCTTCTGATGAGGCCATGAGCACCACATCATCAGCGTACAGCAGACAGTTTACTGTAAAGTCACCCAAATTCACACCCATATTAAAATCTTTCAACTTCTGCAGGCAACTGTCCAGATACACTATGAACAGCCAGGCGGACATGACACATCCCTGTTTGACGCCTGTACAGACATCAAAAAGAGGTGACACATCCCCCCTCTACTCGCACGCAAGCCTTACAGTCCCTATAAAGCGACTGTATTGCCCGCAGTAGCGAGCCGTCCACACCATATCCTGGCAGCAAGTCCCACAGCGTTTCTCTCACAACGTTATCAAATGTTTGTCTAGATCCACAAAAGCGCAGAAAACCTTCTGGCTAAGAGCCAGAAACTTTTCCGCGATCATGCGGAGAGAAAACACTTGATCCATGCAACCTCTTCCACGTCGGAATCCGCATTGAGCCTCCCATAAATACCTTTCAGACTTTTCTTGCATTCGTGCCGTTATAACCTTTGCATACACCTTACTAGCTAAGCTGACCAAGCTGATCGCCCTGTAGCTGGAGCAGTTTAGCAGTTTAGTTTACTATCATCTGCATAGCAATATATGGTGCCCTGGGAAATCATATTATTGATATGCAAAAGAAAGAGAGTGGGCGACAATACGGAACCCTGCGGAACGCCAGCATTTAACCGCAAGTAGTCGGAGGCCTGACTGCCACATAGAACCCAAATACGGTGTTCGTGCAGAAAGCTGGTGAACCATGTGCATAGCTGTGGTGGCAGACCACATACCAGAAGTTTGGAAAGGAGCGATGCATGCCAGAATCTATCACATGCCTTAGCGATGTCCAGGCTGATGGCCAAGGATTCACCATGCATGCTCACCCCAAAGGTGTGTGCGACGTATGCCAAAAGACCACCCGTAGACCGTTTCGGCCTAAAACTATATTGCCGGTCGTTTGGAGAGGAGTGATCTGCCAGGTAACGCCTGAGCTGCTTGTTAATGGCTAGCTCAAAACCTTACAAATGATTGAGGTGACGGCTATTTGGCGGTAGTTGCCTGGGTCTATACGCTGGCCCACAAGGCCGGGTCTGGCCTTGTGGGCCAGCGTTCCGTCAGGTTACCGTAGCGGTGGCAAGCAAGTAGGTGTGAAAGTCGGCAGAAGTTAGATTGCACGACTTTGGCCAGTCGCCAATATCCTTGGCTATCTGTGGGATGCGAGGTAAGTTCACTGTATTGGGTCAAAACTACAGCCAACTACACCAAATATCCTCTAATAAAATATTAAATTCAAAATGCCCATATGTCAAGTATTGGAAAACACTACAAGAATGTTTATGTTTGTATTTATGTAAAGAACACCATAGTCTACCTTTAACTAAAACTAACTATCTTCACGCTGTATCCCTGACGGGGTAGTCAGAGAGGACAGATCGCCAGGCTTCGCGATCCATGCATACTTCTTTCGCTTCTTCGAGATTCATCAATCGCTTCATACACGCACGTCTGGGTATCCGAGTATAGTAGTCTACCTTTAGCTTACCTTAAAGATAACCTGTGTCATATCAGGAACAGCTATATAATGCAAATAGACCTACGAATGAAGCAATATTAAATTATTTAATTTATTTAATAATAAATGCAATAGTAACTTCAGAGATGAAATAAATTTATAAAAATATGTAATGTTACATTTCAGGAACTTCAAAATGTAACAAAGCCAAATAATGTAAAAGGCAGCCACCCACACAGCTCTCAGGAACAAGTGAGTACACATTTACTTTCTCTAGCTATCACTGGCAGTCACTAATGAGTTTCTGAGGTTAAATAGTTCAATAAAGGATATATTAAACGTTTGGAAGAAGAGGAACTCAAGTCATGCATCAAGTTTGTTCAGTCAGCTTAATATAGAGTAATGGTAGTAGGCGACAAATGATCCTGTGTTACCTGCTTTATTGGCTTGTTGTAAAATTTTAGAGCCATGCCCATTTGGACTCAACAAAGTGGAATGGCACACAAACCCTACCTAAAGAAGCGGATAATACCCGATCTCCCGAAGAAGAGGCCGCGTTGGCGGATAAGGTCTGTCAGGAGCCCTGGGGCCATTCTTCCGAGGGCTCACCCGGGGCTCCTGACTATGGGCAGATCGAAAGGCACCATGTGGTTTTAGTCTATTTGGTAGGAGTCCATTATAGCATCCATGAGGGTTACCATTACCACATGTAAAAAGATATTGCCCACATGGACATTGTTTGTTGGCTGTCATTGGTGTTAATGTTGTACAAAATGTTTTGCAATATTTTTGAAAATTTCGTTAACAAGTTGACGCCCGCGGCTCCGCACGCGTATTAAGTTTTCCCGTTCTCATTCCACACAGTAACTTGTTCCCGGGATAAAAAGTAGCCATATGTGTTATTCTGGTGTGTGAGCTATAGTATTGTAAAGTTTTTACAAACTTTCCTGGTTACAAAATTTTTGTAGGGTTTTGGGGGCTTACATGTACCGTTCAAAAGTAATGATATAAAGCTTTAGAATTACTGATTTAGTAAATAAATATTCTCTTTGTATAGGAACAAGAACACATTAGCTCCGAACCAGATATATCAACATTCCTGATGACCGTGTTGCTGCAGCTCGGTATAATGAGAGAACAAGAAAATGGATCCATGTTGGTAGAACAAAACATTAAAACCTTGGATGTTGAGACTGGGGATAGCAGTCAAATTACATTTGAGTTGACTGAGGAAGATGACTCACAACCAGTACCAGTTTTGGTAGGTAAAGTATGGAATAGTCCTTTTAAGTTGAACTGGAATATGATCAAGCCATATAACAGGAAGGTTTAATAAGTCATGGCTTCACTTCATAGAGGAAAATATTATATTTATTTCTGTAATTTAATATTATAGCAGGTGGACCTTCCGGCATTTCCTATAACTCACTTTAAAAACAAATACTAATACAAAATCCTTTGACAAATAGTTTTTTTTTAATAATAATAAAACCCTATTATTACTCTCGCGGCCCCGCGGACGTTTTGTTCTGTAAACGATCACTGCGTTAAGCAACTCACTATGGCTGGTCCTCGGATGGGTGACCACTTTGTGGCATTTATATTTGCGAGCGTTTCCGTGCTTCGGAAGGCACGTTAAGCCGTTGGTCCCGGTTGCCTTATGGGCGGCTTGAACAATTTCAACAGCAGGTCGCCACAACCTGCACCTGTCCATTTCAACACGGCAATGGGCTCACCACCTGTTACGTGGGACAAAAATCAAAGCATACGGTGAAACGTGGGCGTATAGTACGCCTCTGCCTACCCCTTCGGGGATAAAGGCGTGAAAGTATGTTATGCTATTATTACTGAACCCTGAATTTGAGTTTTATTAAAAAAAATCGTTTTATTTTTAACTGTCAAATGCCATCCAAATTAGCTTACGAAATTTAACTATGTTAGGACTTAGGAGAAGTATCAAGATGTTTCAAAATTGGAGTGATAATTTCAATATTCCAGGAGGAAAGCATTGTGACGGAACAGTCAGTAGAGCCCACTGAAGAGGTGAAAAATACAGACCAAAATGACATTTTCATGAAATATGTCACCGCTAACATTATTGACAGAAGAGCTGAACGGAAGTACCCAACAAGTAAAAAGACGTAAGTTTAAATAAAGCACTTCTACGATCACAATTTGCTGAGATCACCTGGATACGTTGAATATGAATGTAGGGACTCTGGCCATCAGCCTGGCCGACAAGTTGTGACTTGTGGAGGTGTAGAAGGCAAAAGCCAGGTAAGTGATTCCCACTTAACTGGACGATCGACATTTGGTAGATGCCTCCTGATCGAAACATAGGCTCTATGAGCTCTACCAATGTATACATTCGAAAATCAGTTTTTTTTTTTATTAAGTCTTGAATCGTGATATTAATATTTTTGTACTACAATGTCAAATATTTTATGAAAAGAAAAAGAAGTATAGCAACAAATTTAGAATATTTCATTTAAAAAATGCAACACTTCCTTCCTAGCGGGTTGCCGATAAACAGCTCTCTCATAATCCCTCTCTTCATGATCCATGCCTTCCCCCAGCATGGTTCCCTCAGTACTTTCTACTCTTTTATTAATGTTGACGACCGCGGCTTCACCCGCGTAGAGAAGTTTTCCCGTTCCCGTTTCCCACAGGAACTTGTTCCCGGGATAAAAAGTAGCCTATGTGGTATTCTAATGTACAAGCTATATTATTGTAAAGTTTCATTAAAATCTATTTAGTAGCTTTTTAAATGGAAAAAGTAACAAACATCCACACAAGCTTTCGTATTTATAATATTATTAAGGCTAGTTGACGCCCGCGGCTTCGCCCGCGTAGGGAAGTTTTCCAGTCCCGTTTCCCAAAGGAACTTGTTCCCGGGATAAAAAGTAGCCTATGTTGTTATTCTGATGTATAAGCTATGTTATTGTAAAGTTTCATTAAAATCTATTTAGTAGTTTTTACGTGAAAGAGTAACAAACATCTACACAAACTTTCGCATTTATAATATTATTAAGATATATTAAGATTCAAATGGAGTGCCACAAGGAAGTATCATGGGTCTCAAAGGGTCTCTCTCTCATACTAGAGATGCTCGGTGCGACGAGTGCGGTAGGCAATTGGCTTCCCGCAGCGCTTTGCAGCGACATCGTAGGATACACTCTGGGGAGAAGCCTTACGCGTGTGAACATTGTGGACGGAGATTTACTCAGAAAGAGGTTCTGATGCGACACATATTGGTACATGAAGGTAATTTTAAGATACATGTTAAAATTAAAGTAATATGCATGATTTTTTTACATTTTGTAAAATTATTAATAATATTAGTAAAAACAATTTTGAAAAGCAATTAGTATGCTAACATTTTTTCTAAATTTAAATTTTTAAAGTGGAAAAAATTTTCAGTCACGAGCTGGACTCGAACCAGCGTCTTTTGGTTCAACGCACCAGACGCGTTACCAACTACACCACCGTGACCTGCTCGTAACTGACGAATTAATCCACCTCTTTACGTCTTAAGGCGACGTAAGGCGCCATCTACCGGCACTTAGCAAAGTTGCATCCAAAGTCTATATTTGTCTGTTTCGATCGTCATGGCAGATTTGATTCGATTGCTGACCTTTCTGAATTCATTTCATTTATTTATTTGTGGAGCATAGGTTACAGAAGTTCTTACAATTTTCTTAAAATCTATGTGTCCTCTATGTCCTACCATGTACAACAAACTTATTTTATAAAATTCATGCATATAAATTCAGTATATTGCTACATTAAAGCTAGTTTATTAATACATTGACCGTAATGATTAAAATTGGGTAAATATAATAAATTTGTACAATTAATGCCATTTTTTGGGAATAAGTAAATGTCAAATACAGTCTGGCCAAATGCTTTATTATGTCAACAAAATATTAAATTTATATTAAAATGTTATTGTTTGCTAAAATACTGAAACACTTTTATGAGATGTATTTCTCGTTAAGATATTCCTGTACTGAGTAGAAACATTTCGCTACAAGTAGTTCACGCGCAAGCTTCTTAAACTCAGATAATTCTGTTATATCTCTAATTGATAAAGGGAGTTTATTGTATATCAGTGGGGCTTTACAAAAAATACTATTGTGCATCGCAGTTGTTTTACTGGGCACCACACATCATTTACCTTTTTGACGCATTCTCTCCTTTAGGTCAAACAAATGAATATTTTGCACAAAAGCAAGAACTTCATAAATATACAAACAGGGAGAAGTCATTAAACCGTGCTGCTTAAAGTAAGACTTGCATGATTCTTTGGGTTTAAGGTTAAATATGGTTCTAATACAACGCTTCTGAGCCCTAAACACTCGCAGCCAATCAGTTGAATTACCCCAAAAGATTATTCCATAGCGTAGTGTTGAGGAAACCTGCCCATGATAAGCTGTGATAAGTACATTCCTGCTAGTTACGGGTTTTAGTATGTATAAACCATATGCCAGTTGACTAACCGGTTTTCACACATGATCAACGTGGACTTTCCAGTTGATTTGTTGATCTAAGTGTTGCCCTAAAAATGTTATGTCTTCTTTTACTATTGAACCCATATAGCTGATATTGGTGGACATGTGACTATTTAAACATGGTTTCAGCTTAAAGTTAACGATTTTAGTTTTGTCAAAGTTTATTTTAAGATTATGCGTAGTCAACTAATTAATAATAGATGTCAATGAGGCATTTATATAAAAAAGAGCAAAGAGTGTCATCCTATCCGTAATGGTAAATGGCAAACTGTTTATACACTCCCGGACACCTAAATCGAGCCACCTTGATTTTTTTGTTTGGAGTACTGTAACTTATAAAAGATGTATGTAGAAGGAAAATGTTTTGATGCAGTTTTGGAGCTGGTATACTCATCATTCATTTAGAGTGCCACTGTTCTAAATTTGAACTACAGTTTATTAAAAAAGTCGAGTTACGTTGAAACAAGCCCATATTAGCTTTTTTCAACGAAAAAAATCTAATTGATTTTTAAATAAAGACATGTTTTACATGAAAAGTTTATTTAGTAACTTGTATTGCCTCCCAGTGCTTTTTTGTGACAGCTCTCATACGGTTTGGCATAGAATTAATCAATGTCGTTATGACATGTTGAGGAATGTCCTCCCATTCTTCCAAAATTACATTTTTGAATTCCTGCATGGTTTGCGGGGCAGGATGATGAACTCGAACACGCCTCTTCAGCCATAGATGCTCTATAGGATTCATATCAGAACTTCGCGCTGGTCATAACAGTGATACCGATGTCATTTAAGTACTCCCTGACGATTCCCGCAGTATGGGCCCTTGCATTATCATGCATTAAAACGAAATCTTGGCCAATAAATCCAGCATATGGCATCACGTGGTTCTCTAAACATTGGTGAATGTATCTATTGCCATCTAGGGGCGGCAGTCGTGGTCCCGTAACTACCTCTAGCTCAGTTTTGCCTTCCATAGAGATTCCTCCCCAGACCATGATCCTGTCCATGATCCTCCACCATAACTCACTTTCTCGTCAATACAGCATTGCGCGAAACGCTCGTTCTGTCTTCGATACACCTTACTCCTTCCGTCATTACCGTATAGCATTATCTTGGACTCATCTGTGAAGAGAACCTGGCTCCATTGATGTCGAGTCCAATTTAGATGTTCGCGCGCAAACTCTAGACGGACTATTCGGTGTGCTCGTGTCAATTTGGGTCCATTGGCTGGCTTATGGGGCTTTAAACCACGCTCATTGAGTCGCCTTCTAACGGTCCGAGCACTTACAGCCACGCCGTAAAAGTCCCTGAGCTGTTCTTGTATCTGAACAGAGTTAAGGCGTCGATTTCGTAAGCTAGTAGTGCCAATGTATTGATCTTGTCTCGCCGTTGTCACTCGGTAACGAGGTCCTTCTGTTCGCCGAACGAAGCCGCCAGTCTCCAGGTATCGGTGGTACACTCTTTGAACAGCGGAATGACTTATGTGAAGTTGTGAACTCACATCTCGCTGACTTAGCCCAGATTGAAGAAGTGCTACAGCTTGCGCGGCTACTTCAGGTGAAGTATCCATAATTTTCAAGCCAAAAACGGTTAAAATTATAGAAAAATAACTAAACTAAACTTTGGTTAACAACAATTGCGAAAATTCAAACCAAATCGACATTAAATTGCTTCAAAAGCAACTTTCAACAGTCATTATTGTCATTATTGTGTTGTGTATAGTCTTGACTGCCTCTGTGGCGCGGTGGGAGTGCATCCGACTGCTACGCAAGAGGTCGTGGATTCGATTCCCACCCAGGATAAAACTTTGTGTGATGAGCACGATGGTTTATTCTGTGTCTGGGTGTTATTTATCTATAATATGTATGTATTTAGAAATATATAAGTATGTTTATCAGTTATCTAGATCCCATAACACAAGCTAATATTAGGTTACTTTGGGCTAGATGGCGCTGTGTGAAAAGTGTCCCACAATATTTATTTATTTATTATTATATTTTTCAAATCAGTGACCAAGCGCGGCTTTTGTTCTTTATTTTAAATTCTAAAATTCAAATTTGGAATAATACATACGGGAAAGACAATGAAATATGCCAGCATTAAAAATGCATAAAAACTTTTTTTGTTATATTGTATATTTTTAGGCCCGGGAATGTAAGGTACTACTACAAAAAGTAATGGACCCAGTACACCATATTTAACTTTTCTAATATCACATTCATAACATTTTTCTGTTCTTGATATGGGACATATTCTTTTTATTTGTGTCAGTTGTTCCCTTTCTGTCAAATATGACGTTATTAGTTATGTGCATTTCCCCTAATTCCATATGGATATAGCTTTTCTAAAAGTACATCATGTCGAACATGATCGAAGGCCTTGGTCATATCCAGGAATAAGCCAGTTACTGGACGTCGCCTATCTAAGCTATTTATTATATGGCCCAGAAAATCATAAATGGCCATGTTTATGTTTTTATTTTTACAAAATCTGTATTGCTGAGGTACCAATTTGGAATAATTTTCAAAAAAAGAATTCATGCAGTTATAGATCACATTCTCAAATACCTTAGCAAATACTGGTATCAATGCTATCGGTCTATAATTCTCAATGGCTAAGGTGTCACCTTTCTTGTAAATAGGTGTTTAACAATAACTTGTTTCAGTTTTTGAAGAAATACTCCTTGTTCGTTACATATATTAATTAAGTGACAGAGAATAGGTGCAATATCCATATTAACATCTTTAATTACTTTAGTTCATAAGTTCGGTCTTGTAGCAAATCAATGCTTAACCTTTAAACTGAATTGTCTTCAGAGAATATTTCAAGCAAGCTAGAGCGCGTCGAACGTAGAACCATACGCACTTCTGCCACTAACCGCATGTGTGTTTGTTGTACTTGATTTGTCCATCATAGCCCACTGTCATTCTACTGTAACTCTATAAAAATGGCACTTACTACAATTTTGACAAATTCTCAAAGTAAAGCCGTTGTTAAATTTGTGATGATTCCTGAAAATATCATTTTCATTGAGAATTTATCGGTAGTCCAAAGAAATCACAAAGTAAGGGATATCACAGACTAGCTACTTTTAGTATCGATCGGCGACAGGCATTTTTGCGAAACTGTATTATCGCAGCAGCATCCACGCAGCATCGGAAATTGCGCGTATTGCGACTTTTTGCAATCGGGCGGCGTATTTGAGCGCAAGCGACGCTTTTAAATGTGCGATGTGATGAGCTCCATCGTTATATTTATCTAGCTGACCCGCGCGTCTTCGCCCGTGACAATCTTCGAACTCCCGTCAGTTTATCAGTCACGGCTTTATTCCCGTCACTCCGATTCAATCCCGTCGTTTATTACTTTTACAATAATGTATGAATATTTGTTTATTTATTTATTATTATCATAAACAATTATTACATTGTGTTGCATGGCACAGAAAAACAAAACCAGCAGACAATCAACAAAGCAAATGTACAACCACAATGAAACAAACACATAGTACAATTAAAAGAAAATAAAATGTCAATAACACAAAATCCTAAAACTAATAATATGTGGCGAAAAACTACATCGAAGTCATTATTCATTAAAATTACATAAATTTATTGATATAAAATAACAGAACAGTAATGTCTTAGATTGTATAGTAATAATTCAGATAGTAAAATTAAAAATAATCAACTAATAATAATCAAATAATCAACTGTAATTTATAATTAAAAAAAAAATAAAGGAAACAAAAAAGAGAGTGGAGTCAACCAATATCATCCACGAAGTAAAAGCACCCTTCTATCAAGAAATCTCTCTATTTGGATAAAAATTCGCCCTTATACAATAATACTTTTATTTTTGTAGGCAGTCTATTAAATAACTTTACAGACATGTGTTAAGTACTATGTTTAACCACGGTAAGTCGCGGGACGCGCTTGGTCTGAAGGTCTCATCGTCGTGAATATATATTTTTTAAATTTGTTAAAAGAACTAGGACATATAGACTCGGTACAGTGAGTATTTGAAGATCTTTAAAATATTCCCTACATGACACTTGTTGTTTAATGCGTACAATTGTGCGAATTGCTACATTGTGCAGAATGAAGGCCTTCTGAACATTATAATCGTAGCTACCACTCCAGAACAAGATACTGTACCTAAACCTCGACTCAACCAGCGCATAATACACAGTTTTCAATTGTTCCACCTCAACATCATTACGTAAGCTTCTAAGTACGTAGCAAGCTGAACCAATCGAATTTTCAAGGGTCTCGAGTTCCTGCTTCCAGTTAAGGTCCCTATCTACATAAACTCCTTAAAACTTAACCGCCTCAACCATGTGAATTTGATTGCTATTAAGGCTACAGTTGAGTTTGTACCTTTCGCGGATGATCTAAAAAGCATGACATTAGTTTTTTCTGAATTAACTTGCAACCCGTTGACCGTAAACCAGTTTTTCAGTGCACATAGTATCCTGTTCACCCGATCGTTGAGAGATCGTGCAAAATGTATTGATAATATTTTTACTGATATTAAACCTATAGATAAAGGTATTGTGGATCCTGTGGAGTCAGATCATCGTGGCCAATGGATAAAATTTCCTAAAAGTAGTAACAAAGTCAGCAAAAAACAAATTAAATATGTACCAATTAACCAAAGTCGTTTGAATAATTTTAAAGAAAATGTATTAAAGAGATTACCATATCTTTAAACTGAATTGTCTTCAGAGAATATTTCAAGCAAGCTAGAGCGCGTCGAACGTAGAACCATACGCACTTCTGCCACTAACCGCATGTGTGTTTGTTGTACTTGATTTGTCCATCATAGCCCACTGTCATTCTACTGTAACTCTATAAAAATGGCACTTACTACAATTTTGACAAATTCTCAAAGTAAAGCCGTTGTTAAATTTGTGATGATTCCTGAAAATATCATTTTCATTGAGAATTTATCGGTAGTCCAAAGAAATCACAAAGTAAGGGATATCACAGACTAGCTACTTTTAGTATCGATCGGCGACAGGCATTTTTGCGAAACTGTATTATCGCAGCAGCATCCACGCAGCATCGGAAATTGCGCGTATTGCGACTTTTTGCAATCGGGCGGCGTATTTGAGCGCAAGCGACGCTTTTAAATGTGCGATGTGATGAGCTCCATCGTTATATTTATCTAGCTGACCCGCGCGTCTTCGCCCGTGACAATCTTCGAACTCCCGTCAGTTTATCAGTCACGGCTTTATTCCCGTCACTCCGATTCAATCCCGTCGTTTATTACTTTTACAATAATGTATGAATATTTGTTTATTTATTTATTATTATCATAAACAATTATTACATTGTGTTGCATGGCACAGAAAAACAAAACCAGCAGACAATCAACAAAGCAAATGTACAACCACAATGAAACAAACACATAGTACAATTAAAAGAAAATAAAATGTCAATAACACAAAATCCTAAAACTAATAATATGTGGCGAAAAACTACATCGAAGTCATTATTCATTAAAATTACATAAATTTATTGATATAAAATAACAGAACAGTAATGTCTTAGATTGTATAGTAATAATTCAGATAGTAAAATTAAAAATAATCAACTAATAATAATCAAATAATCAACTGTAATTTATAATTAAAAAAAAAATAAAGGAAACAAAAAAGAGAGTGGAGTCAACCAATATCATCCACGAAGTAAAAGCACCCTTCTATCAAGAAATCTCTCTATTTGGATAAAAATTCGCCCTTATACAATAATACTTTTATTTTTGTAGGCAGTCTATTAAATAACTTTACAGACATGTGTTAAGTACTATGTTTAACCACGGTAAGTCGCGGGACGCGCTTGGTCTGAAGGTCTCATCGTCGTGAATATATATTTTTTAAATTTGTTAAAAGAACTAGGACATATAGACTCGGTACAGTGAGTATTTGAAGATCTTTAAAATATTCCCTACATGACACTTGTTGTTTAATGCGTACAATTGTGCGAATTGCTACATTGTGCAGAATGAAGGCCTTCTGAACATTATAATCGTAGCTACCACTCCAGAACAAGATACTGTACCTAAACCTCGACTCAACCAGCGCATAATACACAGTTTTCAATTGTTCCACCTCAACATCATTACGTAAGCTTCTAAGTACGTAGCAAGCTGAACCAATCGAATTTTCAAGGGTCTCGAGTTCCTGCTTCCAGTTAAGGTCCCTATCTACATAAACTCCTTAAAACTTAACCGCCTCAACCATGTGAATTTGATTGCTATTAAGGCTACAGTTGAGTTTGTACCTTTCGCGGATGATCTAAAAAGCATGACATTAGTTTTTTCTGAATTAACTTGCAACCCGTTGACCGTAAACCAGTTTTTCAGTGCACATAGTATCCTGTTCACCCGATCGTTGAGAGATCGTGCAAAATGTATTGATAATATTTTTACTGATATTAAACCTATAGATAAAGGTATTGTGGATCCTGTGGAGTCAGATCATCGTGGCCAATGGATAAAATTTCCTAAAAGTAGTAACAAAGTCAGCAAAAAACAAATTAAATATGTACCAATTAACCAAAGTCGTTTGAATAATTTTAAAGAAAATGTATTAAAGAGATTACCATATCTACCTAACTTCACTTGTGTAGACCAGTCATATAAACACTTATTTAATTTGATTAATGATGAGTTTGGCAAAGTTTTTACCTCAAAAACTCTACAGATTGGTGGTCGTCCTGTTTTCAGTGACTGGGCAACACCAGGTATCTTTAAAAGTAGAAATAAATTATTTGAATTATATTCAGAAAAATCATATAATTTTAGGCAAACCTTTCAGGAATATGTTAAAAATTATTCAAAGATATTTAAACAAACGTGTCATCTTGCTAAGTCAAACTTCATTAAAAATAAAATTTCTAATTCTGTAAATAAAATAAAAATGACTTGGAACATCATTAACTCTGAATGCGGTAGATCTTTAGTGACTGAAAGGGATTTCCACTTAAAAGTAAATGGTTGCCATGTTACAGGGGACCTGGAAGTGGCTACGGAGTTTGAACACTTTTTCAAAAATGTACCCATATTGACAACAAAATCTCTCCAAGCATCTTCCAGTTCCGCTGAACTTTTATTAGAAGAATCTGTTCTTTGTTGCAGGGATGCATTTGTATTCACAGATATTTGTGCTCAGGACATTGTAAAAACATTTAAATGTATCGAAATTAAGAAAACCGCGGACATTTGGGGATTATCGGTCAAAACTGCATCATGTATAATTGAGGTAATTGCGCCCCATCTAGCAACTGTGTTTAATGACTGTGTTTCTAGTGGTACATTTCCTGATTTAATGAAACACAGCAAAGTCGTTCCCTTGTTCAAGGCTGGCAGCGCTACAGAGCCGTCTAATTTCCGACCAGTGTCAGTGCTGCCAACTTTGAGCAAAGTATTTGAAAAAATAATCTTGAATCAAATGCTATCCCATTTTAATAGTCATAAAATACTCCATGCGAATCAATTTGGGTTTACGAAAGGGCGCTCAACTTCCGATGCTGGTGTTGAGTTATTAAAATGTATTCATGAAGCATGGGAAGACAAGCACGATGCATTAGGTATATTTTGCGATCTATCAAAGGCTTTTGATTGCGTTCAACATGAAACGCTGTGCAGGAAACTACACCACTATGGAATAAGAGGCAAAGCTCTCGACCTTCTGTCTTCATATTTGAACAATAGAATACAGAGGGTCGATATTAATGGTACACGTTCTGTAGGATACATGGTTACAATGGGTGTGCCGCAAGGCTCGATACTTGGGCCATTCTTGTTCCTCATTTATATTAATGATTTACCATTTTATGTAGGGGACAGGAATAGGATTGTTTTGTTTGCAGATGACACCTCATTAATTTTTAAAATTAAAAGACAATTAGATAACTATGACGATGTAAACAATGCAATTGCAAGAGTAGTTCATTGGTTCAGCTCAAATAATCTTTGCCTTAATGAAAATAAAACTAAATGTATAAAATTTACTCTACCAAATGTAAAACAAGTTGCGGCCAATGTTTAACTGAATGGACAAGTGTTAGAGTTTGTAGAATCAACTGTGTTCCTAGGTATAACTATTGATGCCAATTTGCAGTGGGGCCCACACATAGAAAAGACAGCCTCTAGATTAAGTTCGGCTGCATACGCTGTAAAAAAGATCAGGACTCTAACAGATGTGGATGCGGCTAGAATGGTTTACTTCAGCTATTTTCATAGTATTATGTCTTACGGTATTCTCCTTTGGGGGAGTGCTGCAGATTTAATATAATAATAATATAATAATAAATGATTTATTTGTTCCATAACAAGACCACACAACTTATAGCTAAACAGTAAATATTCTATAATAACATTGACGCAGGTTGAACTCCGGCACCCATGATAAGATTCAACTTGTGTTATGGGTACCGGGGCGCTCGCATATTATACTTACAGCTAAAGGTTTACGTGGACTTATAATAGGTAACAAAGAAAATCAGTTTAAACTATAAATGTAGTTATAATGTTTAAAACTATAATTATAATATATTACTTTCAACATTACTAAGCCTCGCCTCAGACTCACCCACAGATCCCTTAATAAACACCGTGCAAAACCCTGATACCAGGTCACTGGCGCATATATTGCATAATTGCACACGCAGCAGACCGGGCATCAGGGCCTTTTGTATATTCGTACAACTAGGCACATTCATACGTTCGCATAAATATAAACCTACAAAGATATAATATATTCGCAATACACATAAATCAATATACACATAGTCACCCGCAGACCTAATAATACCTACAATATTGATAAAGTAAGAAGCTCTTCAGTATCTGTGTACGATTTACGTTGGATCCATTCTATGACCGATGATCTGCACAGAGACTTCTGTAGCGGATATATGTTACAATTTTTATTTATGATATTGTAAAGATGACCCCCCATCACCTGATAATGTCTTCCGGCAAAAGCGGTTCTATATTTCTTAGGTGCGCATACTTGATATTTACGTCGTTTATCTACTGTTTTAGTGTACGGTAGTTGTCTATGTTTCCTCAAGACCGTTTGAAGCACGTAGACTTGGCGCACTGTGAGTATTTGACATTCTTCATATAAGGTGGATGTTGGGTACCTAAATGGTTTGCGCATCATAACTTTTAGCACAGCTCTTTGTGCTCGTTCCAGTGTCAGAAAGTAGGTTTTAGGTGCACCTCCCCACACAGTGATACAGTAGCCCAAAATAGACTGGCATAGGGCAAAATAAACCGTTTTTAGTGTATTGAAATCTGCAGAATTTCGTAACTTCTTAAAGATGGTTATAAGTTTACGCACGCGTGACTTTAACATTTGCAGGTGAAGTTGCCAGTTTAACTTATCATCGATGTGAACGCCCAGATATTTGGTGTTACTGGATTTTAATAGCACAGGACAGTGGCATTCTGGACCAGAGAGTGGTGGCGGTGCACAACAATGCGTTTTAATTTGGAGATTGTTCAGAGATGAAAGACCGCACGAAGAGACAGAAAAGGTAAGGTAGGTTGTTTTAGAAAGGTTAAGGGTTAACAGGTTCTCTGATAACCATTGTGTCACATGATGGAGGGCATGTTCAGAGAGAGAAAACGTGGTTTGCCAGTCACTACCATGAATAAGTAGGGCAGTGTCATCGGCAAAACTAACTATAGCACAATTTTTAAGTGACAGGTTACAGAGAGCGTTTATGTAAATTATAAAAAGGGAAGGGCCGAGGATGGAGCCTTGTGGCACGCCAAAATTCACAGATGCCTCATTGCTAATGTAAGAATCAATTTTCACACACTGGGTTCTGTCAGACAAGTAGTCTTTGAACATTTTTAGTGCATGCCCTCGTACTCCCACGCTCTCCATTCTACTCAATAGCCGTGAAGTAGAAACCGTATCAAAGGCTTTAGTTAAATCTAAGAAGATACCTATACATTTATTTCGTTTGTCCAATTTATCTACAATATGATCGACAAGTGACGATACTGCGTCCTCTGGGGATTTTCCGCTGCGAAAACCAAATTGATTTGGTGCTAAGATGTTGTGTTGTTCTAGAAATTTTGTGAGACGGGTATTTAATACTTTTTCCAATACTTTAGATAAAGCCGGGAGCACAGATATTGGACGGTAGTTGCTTATACAATTTTTGTCCCCACTCTTAAAAATGGGATGGATTATGGCTCTTTTGAAGGCCTTAGGGAACTTGCCACTGGAGATGGAGATATTGCAGACGTATGTAATGATGGGTGTCAACTTTTTACTGCACTGCTGTAGTAGCTTAGTAGCAATTCCATCCCACCCAATAGCTGCATTCCTACGAAGGCCGTGGATAATTTTTGCCACTTCGGCTTCGTCAGTTTCTAACAGGGTAAGGGAGTTCAACGGGGAGATTTTACTTTTGAATGAAGGAGTTCCGACCTGACCATGATGTGATGCTAAATTACTGCCCACTTCAGCAAAAAAGGAATTAACTCTATTTACAGATAATTCATTATCCTGTTCTACTGTCAGTAGCTCGATTGGGGAATTTGTACTAATATTTGTATTAGTAATTTCTTTTATTATCCGCCATGTAGCTCTGGGGTTGTTTTTGGCCTTAGCAAATTCATGCTTCTCATAGTCCTGTTTTAGTTTTTTTAGTAGTTTATTACAGAAGTTTCGGTATCTGGTGAATGTTATCTTAAGTGTGTAATTATTTGGTTCCTGTCTTAATTTGCGTTGCATAGAGTCTCTGTTTCGTATGCATTTAAGTAATCCCTGAGTCATCCATGGTTTAAGCAGTCGACGTTTGGATGGCAAAAGCTTTAATACAGTGTGTTGTTTTATTGCCTGACTAATTGTTGATATCAACCGTTCGGCTGCTATGTCAGGGTCTATGGTGTTCAGGACGTCATTAAAATCCAGTTCTGAAATAGTTGTGTATACCGAAGGGTAGTCTACCTGTCCATACTTTGATTTACGATTTATAAATGATATTTCACTTTCAATATTAAGTAGGATGGGAACGTGATCTGTAATAATTGTGTTAAAGACAAGAGTTGTGCTTTTGTTGTTGGATTTTAATAGGACGTGATCGAGGCATCTGCCGTCCCGGGTTGGTAAGACATGGGTAGGTAACAACCCATGAAACGCATTCAGATTTAGATATTCGGCAGGAGTGGATTTATCATTAGAGGGTAAAATATTTATATTTATGTCACCCATCAATACTAAATTTTTGGTGCTAGCAAAATTTTTGAGGGTATCACCAAGACTACGTAAAAATCTATCTGCATTAGAAAAACTAGGAGAGCGATATATGGCTATAATTACTGTATTATTTGTTTTTAGGTTACATATCAAACAAGTTGCGTCGGACATTATGGGTTCGGTAATCGCATGTGATAGGTTTGATTTTATGTAGATGATGACTCCATCATTTTGATTGCAGTTCCTGTATGTTTGATAAGCCAAATATCCGTCCAGAATCGGAAGCGCTGCAACCTTACTAAGCCAGGACTCTGTAAGGATTATAATTTCAGGTGTTATTTGTATTCTTATAAGGAATAAACGAAGTTTATCAAAGTTTCGGTTTACACTTCGTATGTTAAGGTGAAGAACCTTTAGAGATTTATGTGAGCTACTCAATATTGAGGAACAACTCTCTGGTTCACATGTGAGCGAGGAATTTGTGACCATGGAGTCAAGTTCCCCTGATACGGTATCTATATCAAGCATTGGTAACTACTAATGGCCCCATTGTTGTTGTTTTGAATTAGTTGTTTAGTTGGAATAGTTCGCCGAGTGTGAGATAGGAGGCATCTATGTGTATAATAAGAACAACCATAAAAAATACAATTATTATAATAAAACAGTATGGAGTTAGAACGTTTATTTATTGTTTTATACACAGGTCTATATTTCAGAAATTCATTCGTAGTTTCAGGCGATGGGTAAGTAAACAAATAATGGATAGCAGATGCGAGGCTTATGTATCTAGTAAATTCTCTGTTAAATATATATACATTTAGATCTATATGGTTTGAAAATCTTATAATATATGTACATAAAAACATCAAAGGATGCACATCACTCAGAAGACTAATCTGAATAATAGAACTGATCTTTATATTTGAACAACAATATTGAAAAATAATAACACTTATTGATATACATTTAGACAAAAGTTGATCAAGGTTATCAGTGTAATACAGATAATTTAAAGTATGTGAATGAATATACGGAGAACAGGATGTAAACAAACAAAGAACAACAGAATTTTGGCTTATGAGTATATTATCAATTTTCTCCATCAAGTTCGATATCATGCAGTCACGGGTAATACATGGACACATTATTATGCACTTCGGCAAAAATCCTATTTCCAGTCCCACAGTTTGATGCAAAGAATAGCATTTCACTATCAAACAAGAACACTCCCTTTTATCAAACTCAAATAGACCATTCTTATATATATCACTAAAGTTAACATTACAGTGTACATAATTCAAAGGATGATGCTGCTTTAAGTATTGTGGAATAAGTGTATTCATTCGCGAGCATAACAAAGAGTAAGAATACGCATTATATTTTATTTGAGCTAGTAAAATTATTAGATGTGCCCACACTCCATAAACAATGTTATTACTTGAAAACAAAGTCATCACTAGCAACAAAAAGACACTAAAATACAGAAAAATAACGGTGTGATAGATTAAAAAAATCATTTGTAACTTCAAAAATGTGAAAACGGTTCTTTTACTGTTTTTGCAGTTTCTGTAGACACAATGCAGAGGCGATTGCAATAGATTCCATACCCTCACGTTCCCTGAGAAAAATCCTTCCATTTTGGTGCCAACAAAATTTATATTTGTAAGTTATAGCAAACTCGCGGGCCTCATAGAAAAGCTGGCGGAGGCTGCCGTGCAAGTGTTCTGCCACATAAACGGAGGTAATAGGGCCACTAATACCAATATGGCTGGTATTTAATTTCTCCGAAGGGGGCAGACCCTTGTTAAATGAGCGAGTCGCCTGCAATACTTCATTTCTGAATGGAACGCTTTGAAAATCAACTACTATTGGCCTGTTTGTACCTTTTTTCCCAGGCAGGCGATATACATCACGTAACTCAGAAGGTTTTATAATAGTTTGCACCGCGCTGCACGTCTTCACTACGAGGGTTGTGAGATCACTTGTGGTCTCCTTTTCCGTTTGGGGCACGTTTCTAATCTCCAAAGTAGAGGAGCGGGAGGCCCGCTGGAGATCACTAACCTTCCTTTCCAACTCCAATATGTATTTACGATGATCCAGGCGTTCTTCTTCTAGTTTGAGAATATTCAATTTCATTTCTTCAAATCGGTCGTTCATAAATGTTATTGATTTTTCAATTTCATTATTAGTTCTTTGAATATCCTTATTTTGCTGCTTAACCACTGCTATATCCGAGCGCAGTTTATTTAACACGGTGTCTTGGTCCGACTTCCAGGTCTCGAGCATGTTAACTATCTTATCCTCAAAAGACTTCCATTCGTTTTCCGGTGAAAAATCAGGCCGGAGGCGTTTATTTCTGGTTGAAATCTTATTTGTCTCCAGCTCACTGTGATTATAAATCGTGTCAGGCGTGCTTACCCTATCATAATATTCACGATCAACAATTTCGGAAGCGGGTGGCGGTGTACGAGTTGTTCTAGGCATGTTAGAATATAACACAATACCACAGTCGCGTTTACGAAAAACAAAGCAACTGAAAACAATCTTGCTGACAGCTGGTTTAATATAGTTTAGTGCAAGCGTCGTTTGGTGCCACAAAGAATAACTTTACGAATTTAGCGCTGAGGTTTCGGTACTTATGTCGGTAGTATTTTATTGATTAGCGGTGGCTACTAACGGTAAGTCCGTTTCTATTTCAAGGTACTGGGCGTAAGCGCAGCGCCGTGCGCACTCGGAGATATTCGTTGACGTTCGGTATTACTCGGCGTACGTGGGGTTTCTCACTGTACAAAGTGTTCCCAGCTATATGAGAGATAAGATAGTTATTCAACTTGCTTACCGTTCACGCAGCTTACAGGGGTGGTTGTCGTCGTTAAAGATTCACCAATCCTAGTTTTATTTTTTTAAGTCGGTGTGATGAGAATAAATCTATCCCTTTCTATGGGTGGGGTTATGCCATAACCACGTCTCAAGAGGAAACGAGATTTGGATCACTGCACAGTAACCAATGATATTTAAGTATGATTTTAAAATTATACAATTTAGTAACGAGAGTGACACACGTCCACTTTCAATGACTATAGCGAGCAATATCTAATTTAAATATTATTTTTGTTCTACAAAAGCGGGCTGTACGCGCTATTTATAATTTGGGCCCCAGAGTTTCTCTCCGAGAAAAATTCAAAGAAGTAAATATTCTAACCGTACCATCACAATACATTTTTGCCAATCTTATGTATGTCCAGAAAAATCTATCACAGTTTTCTAAACTCTGTGATAAACATAATATAAACACTAGAAATAAAAATAATCTTTCAGTCCACCACAGTCGACTACATAAGATTGGCGATTCTTTCCAGGGTAACTGTATACGCTTTTACAACAAGCTTCCCTGTGACCTGAGAAATTTACCTTTAAATAAATTTAAAAAGTTTATTAAAAGCAAGCTTTGTGAAAAAGGTTTTTACTCCGTTACAGACTATTTGCAGGACAGGGACGCCTGGAAATGATCTGCTGGCAAAGTGAAATAATATTAAATTGTAAATAGGCCATCAAAAAAAAAAGCCTTCCTAAGTTTCTTGCCGGTTCTTCTCAGGTGGGCCGCGTTCCGAACCGGTGGTCGCTTTAAATATTTTAAATAGGGTATGACATTTTGTAAGCGCCGTTAAAATGGTCTATGCAAAATAAAGATATTTTTATTTTATTTTATTTTTATTTATTCCAAATCCGGTGCAGACATATAGCATTTGTGTCATCTGCAAACAATACCAGCTGTGCATCATTTTTAAAGTTATTGTCAATATGATAAATAAGGTCATTTAAAAATAACAAAAAATTATGGGCTCAATATTAATCCCTGTGGAACCCCCTTTGTATTTGGAAACATTCTCGATTTAAAAATTTGCTCGTAAACCTTTGTACCGCTCTTTTTACAGCCCACATCAGTTCCAATCACGGTAACCGTATCAGTAATCTCCACATAAAACTTTCTCTTTTTTAAGTACGAGCTGAGAAGTTGGTTGGCTTGCCCCCTTATGCCATAATGCTCGAGTTTGGTTAAAAGCAGATCGTGGTTTACGGCATCAAACGCAGAACTTAGGTCTAGAAATAGACCCGCAACCCTCTGTTTCATATTAAGCCTATTTCTGACATCACTAATTAAACTATCTATGGCATTACGGGTACCTACTTTTGCTTAATAGCCGAATTGTTTCAAGTTTAACACTCCGTTACTGTTAATGTGGGTCATTAATCTAGTTTTAATTACTTTCTCAAATATTTTTGAGACTGTGGGCAACAGTGAAATGGGTCTATACATTTTGGGATCCAACTTGGATCCTTTCTTGTGGATGGGAATTACTCTCGCAGTTTTAAACTGTGTTAGTTCCAAAAGAATTCCAGTCTTGCTGCAGTAATGAATGTTTAAATGATTTTCTATTATTTGTAGTGAGACGTCGTTTTGTTACATATATAGTATTAATAATATTACTGCCATTCGTATTTCTAACCATTGACAGTTGGCACAATAATCCCGCATGTCCATACGAAAAACCGTTATGATCAACTTCACAAGACCCTATATAATAACCTGACACATTAGTAAGAATGTTATCAATGCATGATCGAGAGTCATTTCTTATAAATGTTACTATAGAATGTACTGTAGACTGTACAAGAGATCTGAAATCGTACGATCTAAGCAAGATAAGTGCGGGAGTGGTGATTTCTTGGACATAAAAGTTGTGTTAACGTGCTATAGTGAAAGACAATGATATATATGCAGTGAAATGTTATTTTCTCTCTTGCCGCGAAACGTCCACTGACAACCTTAGTATAAGAATCACCATTATACTGAGGGCAAGGACCAGGACGGACAATGAGGACACGACATCGACTGGACAGGACTAATTAGAAGATAAGATTGAAGAAATATGATATAAAAAATAAGATTTGGCTAAAAGGTCTTAGGAACCAGGCCATTAAATAAATATTAAAAAAAAATCACCGTCCGTTTGTATTCATACACTTGTATAATTTTTGATGGTCTTGACTGCAGTTTGACCATTGTTCATAACTGTATCACAATTAAGATAGTTTATTCTATTACCTATATTTAATATTTCTCTCAATAAATTTCTAGATGCATATAATTTATAATTTTTTTTTTACTGTAAACATCAATACTATTCAGACAGACAAACCTAGTATTATTCTTATAGTTCAAGCAAATGTGTTGCAGTACTTGATTCAGTTTATGTTCACTTAGGTATCTATTCCTCAAGATATCCCCGACTAAAATGTTGGTATGTTGCATCTTAAACAGAGTATAATAAATGACAGATTGCAGTCTTAAGATGTTGCTATCATTCATACCCCCCAATATAATTACGTAATCTAAATTAGTAAAATCTTTGCAATACGACGAACATGACTCCAATACTTGGTCAATCTGAGCGTTCGGTTTTAGAAAGCACGTAACTTTGTATCTATGTCCCAGTTAATGTTGCAATATTCTTCGTACTCCATAGCCCGTTTTGTCAGCGAATCGAGGACTATTCTCTGTAGCACACATAGTGTTATCTCTGTGCTGTTCATTTACCAAAAAACGTTCTTTTCAGCCTAAAGTTTTCTTAGTGTTTTCATTTTCATGCGGTATATACGGTATTATGCAATTATTCGTTTTCAATAACTGAGATGTATAAGAACAGTCCGCGCCATCTACTAATGCATGCTGTTTACTGGTTTCTTGTCCAGGACACGTAATTACCGATCTAGTTACTTCAACTGACCGATCCCGCGTCCCATCGTAAACCGTTCCCTTCTCTGATCCATACTGAACATACAATGGAATTTTGTTAAAAGACTCCGTTAATCGACGTTTAACATGTTTTACTTATGATGACTGATTCTTGCGAAGTGACGATAGAGGGCTTTTGCAGATCTGTTTTAAGAGTCCCGGCGGATTCTTAAAACAGTGGCCGTTAAAATTCAATTCGCGGAGAACGCCGCCGTTTCTCGGACATATCGCTATCTCTGTCGTCACGCGGCCAGCGAGCCATGCGCCCCTCGCACGGTAGTATAAGTGTGTGCGTGTGACGTCATTCATTGAATCGTGCGTGTGTGCCGCAGTACCAGTACCTTGCCTTTATGCCTAATTTTATTGTTTCATTGATATGACATATCAATGAAACGTAAAACTTGAATATACGTGTGAGATTAGGGAATCTTCGGGTTTCGGGAATCGGGATGAGATTAGGTATTCGGGATTAGGTAATCTTCACACATTGTGTAAGATTAGGGAATCTTCGGGCCGTTTTCCAGGGCAAGTTTCCCTAATAACAAGGCAATATTATCTTTTGTGAATTATTCTTACGAATATAATACTTTTTTTAACAATACTTACTGGCGAATAATTAAGTAATTTAATTTAAGACGCTTTAAACTTACTTATGTCTACTTTACTTATGTGATGATCCAGGGTAAAATTAGAAGGGATCAAAACTGTTATAATAACTGCCTCGGTGACGCAGTGGTAGTGTATGGGAGTGCCGCGACTGAGGTCCCGGTTTCGATTCCCGGGTCGGAAAAAATATGTGTGTGATACACAAATGTTTGTTTCGGAGTATGGGTGTTTCCTATCTATTATCTTATTTTTAAATTTTTATTTATCAGTCGTCTGGATCCCATAACACAAGCTTATATTATCTTACCTTGGGATAGACCGCGGTGTGAAAAAAAATGTCCCACTATATTATTTATTATTTAAATAAGACAATTATGCATGGTATAGACGTTATAGCGTAGTTTAGTTTTTTTAGGAAATACAATTTAGTCGAAATCATTACAATAAAATCGGGTTTGATAAAAAAAGGATAAAGGCTAGTTTTACGGATTTAAAAAAACGTTTGACGTTAGAGAAAATGAAGTAATGTAGCATGTTCGCGTCCACCACCCAGTTTGCGTCCAAAAGATCGGGCACTCCTCAAAAACAGTGGGAAATAACCACACCAAGTCACTAACAAAAATGAACGGTATTTCTATAAAAGCTTAGATATGTGGTAGGTATATTCATGTAAATAAAAGCTTTGTGCGCGTTACCACCATTACGTAGAAAATATCGATACCAGATGTGTCGATATTAATGTAAGGGACCCGACTCCTGTGGCAAGTGGGCTAGGGCTGCCGTGTGACGGGCCAGCACGGCTAAAGAAGTTAGCCCCAACCCGAATCCGCTTCGCATCTTGGAACATTGGCACGCTGACTGGGCGTGCGGTAGAGTTGGCCGAAGTACTCTCCAGGCGGAGGGTGGACGTGGCGTTCCTGCAGGAGACTCGGTGGAAGGGCAACAGAGCCCGGCCCTTGCAGAAAGGCTACAAGCTGTACTACACGGGTGCGCCTGGTGGGGAGAACGGGGTGGCCGTGGTGCTCTCCGAAGGGCTGCAGAGCGGCATCTTGGAGGTGAAACGCTGTAGCGACCGGCTCATGATCGTGAGGGTGCTTATCGATGGGATTATTACACACCTGATAAGTGCCTACGCGCCACAGGCCGGTTGTAGCGACGCCGATATGATGTCGTTTTGGGGCTAACTCGAGGGAGTGCTTCGGAGCCTTCCGTTGTTACAGGGAATCGTTTTGGGCGGCGACCTAAACGGTCATGTGGGTGAGAGGTGTGAGGAGTTTGAGCGTGTTCATGGTGGTTTTGGATACGGCACCCGCAACGCTGAAGGAGAAACTATCCTCAGAACGTGTGCGGCTGCCGATCTGGCCATTGTGAACACGTATTTCAAAAAGAAATCCGAACATCTCATCACCTACAAGGGCGGGAGGCGTACAACTCAGATCGATTTCCTACTCACTAGGCGACACAGCATCGGCAAGGTGGCCAACTGCAAGGTCATACCCGGAGAGAGTCTTACTGCACAACACCGTCTCCTTGTCATGGACCTTTGCGTGAAGCCTAAAGGCAAACGCATCGAGCGGTGCCAGCGCCGCATCAGATGGTGGCTGCTTGATGAAACTAGGTCCCAGGAGTTCGTCTCAGCTGTCGGTGACAAGTGCACCGACACTGAAGGCGAACCAGTTCAAGATTGAGAAGAGAGGGACAAAGTTCAGGCGGCCATCCTTAGAGCGGCGAAGGTGGTGCTCGGTGAGTCTAAAGGTGGACGCAAATGTGACAAGGAAATTTGGTGGTGGAACGACGCAGTCCTGAGGGAGACCAGGGAGAAGAAAGCCCTCTTTAAAAAGTGGCAAGTGACCGGATCTCCCGAAGACCGCGACGCGTACAGGTCTGCCAAGCGCGCCACAAAGAGAGCTGTAGCCAGAGCCAGACGAGACCACTTACAACCACCACTTATAATACGCTGGAGTCGTCTGAGGGGCAGAAGCTCATCTATAAGCTGGCGCGCTCCAGGGTCAAAGCGGCACAGGATATATCCAAGTGTCGCTGTGTAAAAGACCCTGAGGGCAACCTGTTAAGCGACGACCTCGCGGTAAAGGAGAGATGGCGCTCGTACTTCCACGAGCTGTTTAATAAACAGCATAAAGAGGTGCAGCCTCCGGAACTCCCTCCGAATCAGGGACTAGTGCCACCGGTAACGCCTGGAGAAGTCCTGACTGCGCTTCGCGGCATGAAGAATCGGAAAGCTGCTACTCTCTCGGAGTGTCAATATGGGTTTCGCCCAGGTCATGGGACCACGGACCCTGTTTTTGCCCTGAGGGTTGTCGCAGAGAAATACAGGTCGAAGAACACGCCTCTGCACTGTTTGTTTCTAGATATGCAGAAGGCCTTCGACTGTGTTCCTCGTGCGATGATCTGGTGGGCACTGCGGTCCAAAGGGGTTCCAGAGGTCTATATTGACACTATCCGGGACATGTACTGTGACTCCGATTCAATGGTTCGGACTGCTGTTGGCGACACGAAACCCTTCCCCATCACCGTCGGGGTACACCAGGGTTCTGTCCTTAGTCCGCTTCTGTTCAGTGTAATATTAGACGAATTGTCGGACAGCATCAGAAACCCGCATGAGCAGCCTCCATGGTTGCTCATGTATGCTGACGATATTGCGCTGGCAGACGCGGACAGGGGCAGATTGGTGCGACGTGTAAAGGCGTGGAAGGAGACGCTTGAGAACGGCGGTCTGAAACTAAATGTGGCGAAGACCGAGTACTTGGCACTAAACTCGACAGATCCCACATCCGTCCGCATAGGCGGTGATTTGGTCGAGCGCACGGACCAGGTTAAATACTCCAGTGACATCGATTGCGATGTCAAGTCACGCATTGCTGCTGATCATCATTTGTGATCCTAAAATGCCGATCCGGTTGAAGGGACAGGTCTACAAAACCATTATTAGACCTGTCCTTTTACATGGCAGTGAGACGTGGCCGATATTGGAGCGACACAAGCAGGAGCTGCGTGTCACGGAAATGAAGATGCTGCAGTGGATGTGTGGAGTCACGCGGATGGACCGCGTGAGGAACTCTCGCATCCGCGGCAGCCTTCACGTCCGTGACATTGCAGACAAGTTGCAACAGTGTCGCCTTCATTGGTATGGTCACGTCTTGCGGCAACCGCCGGGCTACCTAGGTAACAAATGTCTGGCCATGTCAGCCCCGCCGGGTCCCGGTAAGAGGGGAAGACCCAAGAAGTGCTGGCTTGACGTCGTAAGGGATGACATGCGTGCCAATGGTCTCACTACAGGGGATGCCGACGACCGTGCGAAGTGGAGGAGAAAATGTAGGAAAGCGGACCCCGGGCGTCGCGAGACGCAACTGGGACAGACGCTCGGATGATGATGATGAAAATACCTACATGTAAATATTTGTGCATAGTAGCAGTAAAATAGAATTCTACTGCTACTATGCACAAGATTATTTTTTATTAATATATATCACATACACTCATCGCCGCATGCCAACAATGTTGTTGTCAGTTTTTGAATATTTGCTATATTTTAAGTAGGTACTTTGTATGTATATATGTATTTGTATGTATATTTGTATTTGTATGTATGTATTAGTTTGTAAAGTATGTATAAACACTTGATTCTACCTAGTTCTCTTTCACACTACCTTTTTCAATTATTTTAATTCTTACTCTCCTCTCGCCGGCCTGCTGGAAAAGATTTCTTTTAGAAATAAGCAGTGCCATTGTACTCTTTTTTCCTATATAGTTTTGTTTTAATGTGTATGTGTGTACATAAACTATTAAATAAAATAAATAAATAAATCAAAAGAAACCGCCGGCAGGTGTAAGCTGACCTTTTGACCTTGCATTTCCGAACAGCCCCTTCCCTGTGTTGCGATTGTGTGTGTTGCTACCACATTATATTAATTTTTAATTTATTATATTCGGGGTAAATTTTTGGGGTAAATTTTTTGGGGTCATTGTTTTGGGGTAATTTTTAAAAAGGATTACACGAATAAAATCACATCTCGATACCCACCAATACCTTCACGGATCGGACAGGGTTTTCTTACAGTTTGTATATAAACCAGTGAGCGTAGTGTAAGCAGCACAAGATATAGAAAATACACGTATTTTTGTTGTAAATGACATTTACGAATTTACGATTTGATGTATTTATAGATCATCAACTAAAATTTATAGTATTTTACGGGAAACTAATTCTTTGCATGATTATTTATTTATCAATCAAGGGCAAGGCCCCAAGTGAACAGAGTAAATCTATATCGATTGCCCTAGGCCCTTGAACTTGAACACCGTGATAGAGTGGCAAGTTACGTGACTAAACTTCTACAATTGTACTTGTAGGACACGTAGCTTATGACAATGAGCCAAAGTGCAGAGTCTCAAGAGGAAAAGTGTACAGGTACACCTTTACCTTACAGCCTACTCTGGATGTACAGGTGTTGTTATCGTGTTGCGACATTACATCGCGACTGCTTTATGGAAACCTACTGCTATCAAACTCTGACAGCAGCGAGGTCTCCATAAGTGACTATGAAGATGTGGATAGTATCTGCTCTTACCGCCTACAGGTTGTCGCGGCTGAAGGGAAAATCCGTCCAAAATCTTAAGAAGTGTTGCATACTCGATCATAAAGCATCTGCACAAACTGCAGACCCGCACAAAATCGGTTGAAGTCGCTCGTCTGCAACGTGAACTGCAGATCGCCGCCTTCGACTACATGTGATGAAGTTATATTCCTCATCAACGCCCGCATCAACGGTATTGGTGACTTATTGTTGCTAGAGCTAGATTGTTGTTAGAGGACAAGGCGAAGCTGGCGTCCAAAAAGCTCGGAGTGCTCAACAGGGCGCGGCAGTACTTTACTGCAGAGCAAACACTGCTCCTCTAAAAGACGCGTCCGGAGCGCACGCACACGGTTAGGTCCGATAGAGGCTTTATTTCGCGTACGCTTGGATTGTGGAATGAACTCCCTGCCTGGGTTTTCCCGAACGTCTACGGTATGGGGTTCTTCAAAAGGGGTCTTAGAAGGTTTATAAAGGGTCGACAGCGCGAGTGCTGCACCTCTGGTGTTGCAAACGTCCATAGGCTACGATGATCACATTCCATCAGGCAAAGAGAAACCCGAGGCCCAGCATTGTGAGTATTTTGCGTATGGTACGGCGGTCGAGCGAATATAGCAAGTACACTAAGAAACCTAATAACAAGGTCGACAATGCTATTAACAACCGCCTGTTGTTGTCCGGCGTTGATGGAGCTTCGTCCTCTCCTATTTTACGCACCTTTCCAGTTCCTTTCTTCGCGCTTCAGCACTGAAAATAATAAAATTTCTTTATTCGTACAGTCTACAGATTGGCTGCTGGAACAACTGTAATTTAGCTATTTTTAATCAGCATTGTTAAAAACGTCCTACCTACCGTCCGAAATTTCAACTTAGCTACGCTATTTTCTTGTCCTACATGTCATCCAAATACACCATGATACTTTAAGTTCGTCCGAACGTCTTGATAGTACCTATTTGTAGGGTCCTTTAAAAAGTCTTAGGAAAATCTTGCAGGATGGGCAGCACGAGTGTAGTAGTTTTGGTGTTGCAAACATCTATAGGCTATGGTGACCATCAATCAGGTTAGGGTGTAAACTTGTCTGCTACCCCACTGGTATTAAACGCTGGTCGCTTGTCTGCCAACTCAGTGGTATAAAAAAAAACAAAAAGAGCCGCGACTGCACCTGCCCTAAGCGGCCGACGTGCGTAGCGGTACCTATTCTGCTGGTGTCGCTTCTCCACTAGCTTCGCTGGCTACTCAAAAGCCGAGCGCTCCGCGGTCGCGTGACCTTGTAGGCTCCCGCACTTTAATGGTGTTTTGTTTTCCATTGTCGACTCCCCTGCACTGGCTTTGTCACTTTTGCCACTGATACATACTTCTCAGCCGCTACGCGTTTCCCTGCGGTCACGCGCTCCGCTGCCTCCTCCCTCTAAGCTGCATTCGTCTCCAACCCTTTGTTGGAGAAAACAGAAGCTCCAGTAACCATTCCTGTAGCTTCCTCCCCTTTCTTATGTGAGTACTTAGGGGAGGAAGCGGAGAAGTCAAAAAATAGAGGAGCACTGTTGCGCTTGAGGCGGAGGCCTTCTCTGAGGCAAACGAGTAGAGTAGTGGTTGGCCCCCGAAAAAGACTTCAGTAGCAAAACTGTTGGCACTAAAGACAGCATCGGCCGCTACCACGTCTGTCGTTGGTAGGCGCGCCCGAAATTCTACTGGCACCGCTCAAGTAGAATCGTGGCATGTTGTACGCCTGACTGAAGCCAAAAGATCAGTGACGCTGCCACGAAAGAAAAGGTGGTATTTGACGTAGGAGGAAGCGCTATCACTTGCATGAAAGTAAGGAAGATTGTCCAACCACCAGGAAGGTGTCGTGCCTTTGCACCCTGGTGGGTAAAGTGTTCAATCGCAGTGGCCAAGAGAGTGGTGAATGATCAGACCGTCGGGTGGGCCCACATTTGTGGTATCCCCCCTCGAGTCCAGATTGCAGCAGTGCTCCACCGCCTGGAGTTGGAGCACGTTGAGGCCAGTTTTACTGCGGGAGTAGACCTCCACTTACACATTACGCTTAACGTGCGTGTCTTTGGTTAAAAAAATTAATACCAATTTATATTTTTTTTTATTAAAAAGTATTTAGTAATTCAATTAGTAATAGTAACACTTATTTACGCTAATGTTAGAATTCGAAATTCTAGCAATCTTTTAAACAGGTAATGTAAAGCAAATATGGATTTGTTACATAATAAGCATTTTAAAGTAAGCAGCAACGACAAAGTTAGTTTGGTAATAAATATCGGATTGTGAATTAAGTTAAGGAACATGTTATTTAAATTACAGATTCGAAATTTAAGGTAAAGGTTTAAATTATTTTGTACGATGAATTACTTTAATTTTCAGAGAAGAAAAAATAATCTCATTAATTGTAGCGCTCGTGGCCCCGCGGTCTCAGTGTTCTGTAAACGATCACTGAGATACGCAACTTTCACTATGGCTGGTCCTTGGATGGGTGACCACTTTGAGGCATTTATGTTTGCGAGCGTTTCCGTGCTTCGGAAGGCACGTTAAGCCGTTGGTCCTGGTTGCCAGTAAAATGGCAGTCGTTAAGCCTGGTTGAAGGCCTTATGGGCGGCTTGAAAACCTTCAACAGCAGGTCGCCACAACCTGCGTCTGTCTATTTCAACACGGCAATGGGCTCACCACCTATTACGTGGGACAGGAATCCACACGGTGAAAAGTGGGCATATAATATGCCTCTGCCACCCCTTCGGGGATAAGGCGTGATGGATATTTATTTTATTAATTGCTTAACGCAGTTAAAAAAATTGTACTGTAAGAGAATCTTTTTTAACTATAGAAAAATTATAACTGATTGAATGGGGTGTCACGTGGTAGAAAAATGTCAATAAGCCAATCGATAGAGCGAAAAATTCTGAATACAATGAGATATATATATATAACTCATTTTTGCCAAAATATCGCTTACGTTAATTGATACTTCTGGTATCGATATACTAAAATCTTGTATGATACAAATGCTTGCGGTACAGAATATGTAAAATCCATTTTTCATTCGAAATTACTATCTACTCTAACATTTTTATTTTCTTGCTCAAACCTACCTATTCCACTAAGTGGACGCGAACAGGCAAAGTAACCCTAGTCGACTTTAGAAATGGGGTGAAATTGGGTGAAATTGGTGTAATTCTTATTTTATCAGATGAAAAACTTAGAAGCGTTCGCGGCCCCGCGGTCTCAGTGTTCCATAAACGATCACTGAGTTACGCAACTTTCACTATGGCTGGTCCTTGGATGGGTGACCACTTTGTGGCATTTATATTTGCGAGCGTTTCCGTGCTTCGGAAGGCACGTTAAACCGTTGGTCCCGGTTGCCAGTAAAATGGCAGTCGTTAAGCCTGGTTGAAGGCCTTATGGGCGGCTTGAAAACCTTCAACAGCAGGTCGCCACAACCTGCGTCTGTCTATTTAAACACGGCAATGGGCTCACCTCCTATTACGTGGGACAGGAATCCACACGGTGAAAAGTGGGCATATAATATGCCTCTGCCACCCCTTCGGGGATAAGGCGTGATGGATATTAATTTAAAAACTTAGATAAAATATGCACATACTGTGTGATGCATCCCATCTTTCGAAATCCATTATCGAGTATTCAAGCGCCAAAATACTTTGGCAACCGCACACAAACTCAGGCCACCTCCCGCTCGCCCCGCGCAACCGTCTCGTACAAGTAGAACAGCAAGATGGCTGTTCGAAATAAGTAGAAATTTGTGTTATTTGCCAATACAAAAAATGTTGAATGAAACTTGATTATATTAAATAACACCACTTGTACTGTTCCACAACATTTACTTTGTAAACCTGACCAGTTTCGCCTCACGGCATTCTCAAAGGTACACAATAATTTTAGGGTAATTTTCTAAACTGGTAACTTGTAATGTCGAAATACCTACACTGTACGGTTGTTAGTTTTAGTATACTTTCTAGGTCCAGTCGTCATATTGTGTACCTTTGAGAATGCCGTGAGGCGAAACCGGTCAGGTTTACAAAGTAAATGTTGTGGAACAGTACAAGTGGTGTTATTTAATATGTGTAGCAAGTTCCATCAAGCGCCATCAATCAACAGTATAAATAAACTAGATTATATTTTTATTTTCTTAAAGACATTGTGTAACTAGACAATATAAACTGTGTTTTTGTTAAAATAACATAATTATTAATTGCGTTATTAATACAAAACAAATAGGCGGAAAATATCTCGTTAATGTCAAAAAAAATACGAAATATAATCGCATATATTTTTAAGTAGATAAATAAATAAGATAAAAATTTGAACCGAAACATACATAAATACTATCTTAACCGAATAACAGCGATGATATGTCGAGATATTCTTAAATTGATAATGATTTTGGTATTACGTTTGTATGGGAAATTAGTTGTTCGCCGGCCCCTTAAGACTTCAATTTCATGAGACAATTGCCCTATTTGTTTTTTTAAATCCATATTTTCAATAATAATGTTGTCAAATTCGTTTTGGGTGCTCAACAAGGTCGATTTTAAAGTGTTCACTTCGTCCCTCATTTCTTCTGTGTTTAGCGATGACATAACATGTGTTGAAGAATTTAGGCATTTACCCAATAATTCATCCGAGCATGGAACCTATAGTATAGGTTTTCTAATGGTTATATTACTATTTGCCATTACTAATTCACGACCTCTATCATTTAAATTGAACTAATAATAAAGTCAATACTACTGGTCCGTTTATGAAATGAAATAGCCTTGTGCGCATAAGTGTTCATATACATGTGTTGTCACTATTCATAAACAGATGTCGCTGTTGGCTGACCGCGGTAGATATCCTTGCTTCTATTTGAGATAATTCTTGATAAATATCTTGGTAATACCTATTTTGCTGATAGATTTCGTATCAATTACGTCACAATTAAATTTTTGAAGAAATTTCCACACACTGTACGCTAAAGCACCTAGCACCTGAAGGAATTGTTGCCTATATGCCTATACTTGAGCGGAACGTAAAGTTTGTGACTTTTACGGCTACTTGTTACCACGCTACTCGTCAATAGATGTCGCTCACCGTAAATATTTATCTTGAATAACTGAAGGAAAATTTAGCCCTCTATACGTAAGAGCGCCGCAAGCACAACTTTGTGACAACTAACATAGCACAAGCTTAATGTTCTATCTTGAATTCAATGATTAGACACATAAACACATTATTTTGAATTTTAAACCGCTGCTCAGAAAAAAAGTTTTGAAAAGTTTAAAAATGCGCTTTCCGTGTGATTAAAGTAGGTACTCACTGTGTTGGCCGTATTATGGCACTTCTATGAATAATTTAATTACGTTTTCACAATGAATTTCTTTTCAAATTTGTTTATTTTCTTCCGGCATCCCACAGTAGTTGAAATTTTGAAAATATCGTTGGTAGCTCCATAGATCGTTTGGATAACGCGTTATCCTACTAGTAAATAGTTGGAATTTACTCTATTTACTTCACTCAGATCACTTATAATATTTTTTACCATTATTTGTGTACGGAGCTATAATGATCACTTAGGCGCAGCGCTATCTATTATATATTTGTTTATTACTTTTACAATAATGTATGAATATTTGCCCGATTTGTTGATTACTGCTCCGCACCTTAGGGTAGTAGCGTGATGAGATAACCTTTAATCAGTCACGCCTTTATCCCCGTCGTCGCTCCCATTTAATCATTTAATCCCGTCGTTTATTATCTACTTTTACAATTGTGTATGAATATTTGCCCGATTTGTTGATACTGCCCTGCTCTTCAGGGTAGTAGCGTGATGATATAGCCTATAGACTTCCACGATAAATGCGCTATCCAACACATATTAGTATAGTTAACTTTATATTATTTTTATTATTAGTACATACATATAGTAACACAGGAGACGCGAGGACTTCGCAGAGCTCGCTCGCTATTGGCTAGTCGCCACGTCGCGCATGCGTAAATCGCAAATCGTCGGCCATACTTTTCACTTGTCATTTTCAGAACAAATTTTTTCACAATAAAATGATTATAATAAGTTAACCTTAAAAGATAGGCATATGCTGTCGCGGACTTTATTTTAGAACTTTTAAAGGGGTATAATTATGTAATACATAGTTTTTGCGTAACTTTAATCGTTTACGCAGCGTCCGCAACGGAAGCTATCAAAAGGAATATTTTTTCCCCGATTTTGCCACATTTATCATTGCTGTTCCGCACCTATTGGTCGTAGCGTGATGCTCTATAGCCTTCCTCGGTAAATGGAATATTCAACACAAAAAGAATTTTGCTAATCGAACCTGTCGTCCCAGAGATTAGCGCGTTCAACCAAACAAACAAACAAACTCTTCAGCTTTATAATATTAGTATAGATTTCTAAGATGCGACAGCGGTCCTTCGGGTTTTTCATATAATATTGTGCAAAGGTCTTAATGGGTTTAAGGGGCCCACCGATGTTTCCTTGGCCTAGGCGACATGACTTGCCAGCGGTGCACCTGCGGACTAACGAAAGAAGCAACGAGGCAGGTTGCCTTTATGGAGGTATCTTCTGATAATTACTTTGCGAGTTCCAAGATATGCTAACTTCTCCTGGGACTTCACCGAGATCGAGCTCGGTGTAACTTTTCTGGTGTTTTGTTCATTGCTGTAGATCCTGGTTTATAGGAGTCACAGTAATGGTAATGCGGGTGGGATTAGTCCCAGGCTAAAATACAGCAAGCGTCTGCACTGTAATTTTTTCCGCGTTGAATCGAATGTATGTGAATGTGTGTAGAGCAGCGACCTTACTCGTGTGGAGCGTGCGCCAAGAGCTTCACGCAGCGCTCGGCGCTAGTGGCGCACGAGCGCGCACACGCAGCGCCGCATGCGCGTGCGCTCGCGCTGCACCGCTGCGCGCACTGCCCTAAGGTGTTCCTCTACGCCTCCGGTACGTACCTATCTCATGTCTCTCTGTACTCAACTCACAACAACTTCATTTTTAGCACGTTTAGGATTTTCCATAGCCCTAGTAGACACTAGCAGAATACAGGCGTTATCAGTTGTTTCCACTGCCTGCCTGATAATATAATATAACGAGTTGACGCCCGCGGCTCCGCACGCGTGGTGAAGTTTTCTCGTTCCCTTTTCCCACATGAACTTGTTCCCGGGATCAAAAGTAGCCTATGTGTTATTCTGATGTGTAAGCTATATTATTGTAAAGTTTCAACAAAATCCATTCAGTAGATTCTCCTTTGAATTTGTAATTTTTATACATTATTGTAGAATTTATAAGCGTTGAAAATGACCACTATCCTATCTTGGTCAAAACATACAGGCACAAAACTAAATTTTATTTTTCTGCATGTATTTTTTATGTTTAGCCAAATGATTCAGCGGTTCAGCATAATTGAGTAACATACATTTCAAACATCATAACAAACATTCACATTTGTAAATTTTGTAGGGTTACAGGGTATTGTAGGGTACTACTAATTTTACTAATGTGAAACTAGTAGTACAGACAAATCCAACAAGTCAAAGATAATAAAAATCGGTGCAACCGTTTTAGAGGTATAATTCCTCAGTTCATATAATGATGTAATACAGGACTGAGCCGGCACATGCTGCTGCACCTGGGCCGCATGTACGTGTGTGGCGCCTGCGAGCGACAGTTCCGGGACAAGAGCTCGCTTCTGCGCCACTTCAAGACCGCCAACCACTCTGCCAGAGTGACCCCCACGACCCCCGCAGTGACCCCCACGACCCCGACCACACCTGTGACCCCACCCACGTGACACTGTGGGGCCCGCACGCCTATCCTCATAGCATCAGACTTTGTTCATCACATGTGATAGAATTAATGAGGACATTCCTGGACAATTTTACTATATTCAATGTTAAAAAACCCTCTATGAAGAAATATCTTGACTGCTTACATTTGACATACAAAATTTGTTATCTCTCTATAATGTCAATTTAATTTTAAAGTGGAAAAAAAATTCAGTCACGAGCTGGACTAGAGCCAGCGTCTTCTGGTTCAACGCACCAGACGCGTTTACCAACTACACCACCGAGACCTACTCGAAACTGACGAATTAATCCACCTCTTTACGTCTTAAGGCGACGTAGGGCTTCCACTTTAAAATTAAAATTTAGAAAAAGTTAGGATACGCTTTTCAAAATTGTTTCTAATGTTCGTTTAACTTTGAATTAGTATTGAAATGAGCCAAGTTAAAGAACTGCATTTGATAAAAGGGCTTCTTCGCAGATTTGTCACTGTCGCAAATTTTTCTCTAGGTGCAAAATGTCCATTTCGCTTTTCTCTCGTCCTTTTAACAATTCGTCCCTTTCGCTAAATGTGAAAAGAGGGTGTATCAATACACTTTGTATGCCATTTTAGGAAAATACAGGCATTAAAGAATGAAGCGTGTGTGTTGCTCAATATCTTACGGGACATGGTAAGTTTGAGCAAATTACATTCCCTGGTCGAGTCACCGTTCTGTCAGTGTTCAACAGCTGATACCAAATGTGACCAGAATGCTCATTACATACTTTGGGAGTGTAGCATTTGGCGAAACGAGCGACACAATATGCTAAGCAATTTACAAGTAATCGGAAGTAGTTTACTATGCGGATCTCGTGGCATCAGGAATGATTTTTTGCGCTTTTAAACGCTTCTGCTGTGTATGTGTGTGTGTGTGTTTCTGCCACGGTAATAGGTGTATATTACCGTGGTGCTTCCCTTTTTCTAAGGATTCACTCCTAGTTACTTTTCAGGTCTCCCGCTTTGAAAAGAAAGGGAAGAGGCGTTACGTTTTATTTCCAACTTCGTCAAATTATCTTCTGATTAATTTCGTTGCGGGTTCCAAGACATTTTAACTTCTCCTGGGACTTACCGAGATCGAACTCGGTGTAGCTTTTGTGGTGTTGGTCATTGCTGTAGATCCTGGTTTACCACACCTGGTCACAGTAATGGGAATGCGGGTGGGATTAGTCCCAATAAAAAAAAATATGAAGCGTTCGTAGCCCGCTAACTCAGCGTTAAACAACTTTCGCTATGGCTGGTTATTTAATGGGTAAACACTTTGTGGTATTCACGAGCGACCTCGGAATGCACGCTAATCCAAGTTGAAGGCCTTATGAGCGGCTTGATAAATTTCAACAGCAGATCACCACAACCTGCGCTTGTTGTTCAACACTGCAATGGGCTCAACACCTTACATGGGACAAAAGTTATTACGGAGAAATGTGGACGTAGTGATAAAAAATATTTTTTATACATGTCAGAAATGACAATGGATTTGTGATCTGCTTCGACCAAGGTTTTATGACCGTATTTATTATTTATGGTATTTGGTGCAGCCGAATAGAATTGTTAAAGTTCTTTCTCTGTTTGAATATGCTTGCCGTGCCGACTAGAGGATAGTGACGAGAATGCACAAGCTTTTGGCTGGTTACCATGAGAGATCACAGCCCCCCATCCATTCCTGGATGAATCAGCTCACAATGTTATGTCTCTGTTTTCACGCCGCCCACATTTTACAGTGAGCATTTTTGTCCGTAAACAGGTGCTAAGACCTTTGCCGTGCGGCCTGCTGCACGTACTACGCAATGACGTACCTGCTGTTGAAATTTTTCAAGACGGGCAAGGCCTTAACTTAGCTTTATGAGAATACAGAAATGGCTGGTCTTTTTATTAATAATGTTTGTAGTACGAGAAATAAAGATCAATAAGAAAATAGAAATAATGTCGGTATAACTACTTGTAGATGGCACTTTCTTTCCATCCCACTTCTGGCACTCTCTCAGCAGACGTGTACTTTCATCCCGTTAACGTGAGGTAAATTGACACAGTTGTATATTTGGTATATCCAATATCCTTGGAGGCATCACCAACAAGGATCAATGTGATTCTGATGCTTTCTATTCTCTGAGTAATTTCTTCCCCGCTTCGCAAAGATCCTCTTGATTTGTGGCGTCTGATAGTTGAGGCGTATTAGTCCTCCGAAAAGACCGATCATACTCCACTCAGTCTTACATTGTTGGCTCTTCTTACAGTCGGAGCAGATCTACAAGAGATTGTAAGTGACTTAAGACGTATTAGCCTATGGTTTTGGCTACCTCCTTTCGGTCCGATACCTGTTTAGATGGAGTGCGCGGGATCTCTGGATGTGGGTAGCTTAAGTCTCTCCCCATTTCCAACTAACTTCCTCTTGGAAATTCTTGATCTGTTCAGCTTGTTGAGAGATAGTTATTTGAAGAGACTCAAGCATTTATCATATGTTTTTAAGTTCTGGGGAAATATTGTAAGATTGATATACTTAAACTCTTTACAACTCTTGAACTGTCTCGAAATCTTGTCGACAGTTGCTTGCAGTGCAGAGGGGGTTGGCTGCACATTGTCAATATATAAGTAAAGTATATAAGTAAAGCCCTTGGATGCTGAGTGACTGGTTTCTTTGGGTTGTTATATTTTTCACAAAGAAGTTGCCAGGCAATTTCATAGCTCTCCTCGCAATATTTCAAAGAAACAATGACATTCAGAGATATAATTTAAACTATTACGAAGATATTAAGCTTTGGCAGCAGATAAATTACTAAAATACACGTGTTGAAAGGATTCCATTTTCTCTAATTGCTCATCAATATCAGTACAAATGGTTTCTAATTTTGTCCTGAAGTTGTTCAAATTCCCAGAAATTAACAGTAATTCTAGATATTCTTAATTCTAAGTCGATACATTTTTCTGCTCTTAAGGGTTCCTTAATAAATCTTTTTTAAATAGGGTTAACTTGTTCTTCACAACACCTCGCTTTTTAATTTATTCTTAAAGAAAATAGAAAAAAGAAATTTCTAAGAACAAATTTTTTTACAAGTAGAAGAAAATTTGAGAAAGGAATTTTAAAGTTGAGAATAAGGAAAATATGCCAACTCGCGGTTCTTGTAGGTAAGTACTTATCCTTTTTTTTCCTTGGTATGACGTCACAACAGTGAGTAAAGATCACGTCTTGCTGCCCGTCGATAATCAGCCAGCCGATTCTGTCTGTACGTTCAAATTTTTTTCTACTTTTCTCAGATAGGTACTTGAGCACGTGTACCATGGAATGTTCAGCAGAGTCTGGTGCTTCATCAAAGATTTTCTTCTGCGTTATTTCTTGAAAAGAAGAATTTCTTCCGCCCTTGAAAAATCACGTCGAGGTCACCAATGTTTCGTTGGTAGAAAATAAAACGGCAGGAATACTGCGACGATCTTTAAATCCTTATAATTTTCCTTTCGAAATCGGTAGTAATATCAAAAAGTATTTCTTAGGTTCAACCGCTTCATGACAGAGTAAATTTATATATTTGACACTTGTGATAGGTCAAGCATTTGCAATCATGCTTACATTGTCTACTGCTGTTTCTTCGATGCGGTTTATTTTGGTCATTGACCGATCGACACATGGGTGTGAAATGGTTTGGCTTCTTAATTTGTTGCATGTAAGACCTCTTACTGGAGACTGGATGTATCAATCCACACCTTGCATCTCGAATTGTTGTCTCTGGGTATACATATTTATTTATGAATTAACAGAATTCATGAAACAAAATGTGTGTGTACCAGAGTACACAGGTAAGAAGTGAAACTACTTAACGACATTTATTTTATAGCTATAAAATTTCTCTCACAAGGCCTGTACCGAAAATCGTCACGTTTTTTTACAGCTATAAAATTTCTCTAAACGTCGATAAAGTTTCACTTCAAAAAGCATGTTATTGCACATTTTTTTGTATTTCTCCGAAGAGCAGGCAGAGATTACGCCCCCACATTTCACATACACTAAAAATTCTGAAGTCATTTCGCAACAAGGAACATTTTGCGAAAGGGACAAACTGCAAAAGGGAGAATTTGCAAAAGGCTCATTCTGCGACATAGCCGTTAGAGGTACTTTTAGTGTAAAAACCAATGGAATAGAATTGTTAAATAATTACTCAATGTATCAAAGTATTATATAATCAGATGTACGACATAAATTGTGTATTCTGTAAAATTAGAGCAAGGCAATAATTATTTTATACAAATAAAACACGATTATTTATTTACTTAAATATTTTTATTGAAAAATTTTATATTAAATCCAAGGCAACGTGGTATTGTAAAATTTTAAGAAAATAATGACAAGACAACATCGGAATACTGGTGTAACTCAAGACAGTGAATGCGACGGATGGCACTTATCGTTAAACAAAACAAGAACATTAGTTGATAACATTTTAATTTTCACAATAAAACCAAGTCAACGCCACCGCGTCATTACTTATGGAATGCCTTATTCACTTAACAATATATAATATATATATCCTCCCTACAAGCATACATTTTAGTATATCTATATATATGTGAAATTTTGTTCAGGAAACAAGTGGAACGGTTCCGAAGGGACGAGCGGACAAGGCTAGTGTGATGCCGGTATATACGCACGCAGTTTTTAATTTTACGCTAGGTTATAAATGATTATAAAAATAAATAAGGGGCTTCCCCTCCCTCTCACCTCGGCCGAGGACGGACCCGTCCGCCGAACACTTACAATTATCAACAGACTAATCATAATAACCGAATAGACTACCGCAATTAAAAATATCCATCCGCGACACACTCGGCGCAATAAAATCCAAAACTACTCCTTTACAACGATCGCTACTATGTATATATATAATAATAATTAATAAAAACCGCTCCGCGCGGTCGACTCGAACGTTTCGCGCGGGATAGCACGGGGCGTCTAAAACAAAAATGACTAATAGGTAGTAGTAGTAAATATTTACATAGTGCGGCGGAAGGCACGCTACATGTTCTCGAACTGGTCGACGCGCCGCTTGGTGTTACCCTTGCGGATCTCGCGAAGCGTCTTGTACTTGTCGCGGCCCTGGCGCACGTTCTCGCGGTGGATTTTATCCATGGCGGTCTCCTTGGTCTCGTCGCGGGACTGCGCCAGGTCTTGTTTTAACGCCTTGAGCTGGTTGTGCAGGCGCTCCGAGCGCTCGGCCAGCGTGCGCCGGTCCGTCACGGGGTCCACGAGGTCGTCGGGACCACGTTCGAGCTCTCCGCCGCCGGATTCGGAACCGGCGTCCGAGAGTGCGTCTCCATCTCCGCCCGAGGAGCCGTCTCCGCCGCCGGAACGTTCCACGCGCTCGGCCACGTGCAGCTCCTGGGGCGTGGTGGCGGCTGCTAGCATCGCCGCTGCCTCGTCCTGTGTACGGCCAACAATAGATAAGTATGCAGCAATATATCACTTTTGAAGGTTATGCCGCAGAATGCCCCTTTTGCAAAATAACAAAATGTCCCCTTTGCAAAATGACAAAGTGTCCCCTTTGCAAAATGACTCTTACGCAAAATGACAAAATGTCCCCTTTTGCAAAATGTCTCTTATGCTCAAAATGTCCTTATCTAAATTTCACACTTGTGTAAATTACAATCAATTTTATCTTTTACGCCTGTTTCCATCGATGGTCGACCAGAGGTGTACTAGTACACCCAAATTTCACCTAGACAGTGAAAATTTTGCAAAAGGGACATTTAGCGACAAGGGGTCATTTTAAGCAAGAGACATTTTGTTGAATGGACATTTTGCGAAAGTGATGTTTTTTGGATTGTGTTCACGCATCCTACTCGTAGAATAAATACAGTTCCTTTTTATATTTATTTTTATTAACTTGTGAAAGTACCCCCAGATGTCATACCATACACGAACCGACTAAAACCACATAATCCTTATCTATCGTCTAACACCGAGCCCCTCAGAAGAAATATCCTGTTCCTCTGGGAGTGGAGAGCACCTAAGTGTAAATGGAGTAACGCGGTGACAATTTGTCGTTTCAAGATTTTTCTATCGCACCTTATCCCCGAAGGGGTGGCAGAGGCATACATATTGTATGCCCACTTTTCACCATGTGTATTCCTGTCCCACGTAATAGGTGGTGAGCCCATTACTTTGTTGAATAAGACAGACGCAGGTTGTGACTACCTGCTGTTGAAATTTTCCAAGCCGCCCATAAGGCCTTCAACTTGACTTAACAACTGCCATGTTACTGGCAACCGGGTCCAACGGCTTAACGTGCCTTCCGAAGCACGGAAACGCTCGCAAATGTAAATGCCACAAAGTGGTCACCCATCCGAAGACCAGCCATAGTGAAAGTTGCGTTACTCAGTGATCGTTTACAGAACACTGAGTCCGCGGGGCCACGAGCGCTTCAATTATTCATCCTAGACAAGGTAAGTGCCGTACCTGCTTGCGACGAGCCTCCTCGACTTCCTCCTGCAGACGGCGCGTCTCCGTGTCCTTGACGTCCACCTCCTGCTGGATGCGAGTCACCTCCTCCTGCTTTATGCGAATCTCCTCCTCCAACTTCGCTCGCTCCGCTGCTTCCATATTCTGCGGTGTGACAAATTATGTATTTAGTCGAAGATGAATAAATAAATATCGTTGGGACAACGATTCTAAACTAAGCAGAGCTTGTACTATGGTAACCAGATAACTGATACATACATATCGTCACGCCTGTCTCCCATCGGGGTAGATAGAGACTATGGCTTTCCACTTGCTACGATCCTGGCATACAACTTTCGCTTCTTCCACTTTCATGAGTGTTTTCATACACACACGCCGGTTAAGGGTACTCTTGACCTGACCTTTTTCCAAAATGTCTTCTATTTGATTGACATTATGTACGTCGAGGTCGCCCGTTACCAGTTTGCCCATTCACTCTCTTCTGATAAATCTGTTTCGTTAGTCTATTTTCTTCCATCCTCTCCACGTGTCCGAACCATCTAAGCATACCTTTTTCTATCTTAGTCACTACTTCTTCTACCATACCGCAATGTTCCCTTATCACACTGTTCCTTTCTTTGTCCATCAATTTCACTCCAGCTATACTCCGCAGACTTCTCATTTCCACTGCATTAATTTTACTTCTATGCTTCTTCTGCCACACCCAACTTTCACTACCATACATGAGTGTAGGAACAAGTACTCCTCTATGCACAGCCAGTCTTGCCTTCTCAGACACGTTCTGACTGCTCATAAAGGCGTGCATGGCTCCATTCACTTGATTTCCAGCCAAAACTCTTCGTTCAATGTCACAATCACACTTTCCATCTCTCACAAATTTTGAACCTAAATATACAAATTCTTTCACCTGTTCCACTCGTTTTCCTTCCACAAAAATCGAGCAATCTGTCATACTTTCCTCTCTTTCAAAAACCATTACTTTTGTCTTATTTACATTCACTTTCATTCCTTTGCTTTTTAGCGTATCATGCATAATGTTAACCATCAACTGCAACTCCTCCGCCGATGAAGCCAGTATTACCTGGTCATCAGCGTATAGGAGGCATTTGACAGTCAGTTCATTCATTTTTAAACCATACGCACTCTCTTGCAGTTCTTTCAAACAACTGTCCATGTATAGTTTAAACAGCGCCGGTGACGCTACACAACCCTGTCTCACACCTTTTTCAATGTGAAAAAAGTCTGTGCAAGCTCCGTTGATCCTGACACAAGCACTAGAGCCCTCATAGAGAGATTTCAGTGCTCGTATCAAGTGACTGCTTACTCCATACTTGGCCAGTGTTGTCCATAGTTCATGCCTCACCACTCGGTCATACGCCTTTTCCAATTCTACAAATATGCAATAGACCTTTTGAGATTTTGCCAAAAATTTTTCGGCTATGCATCGTAAAGAAAAGACCTTTCATAAATCCTGCTTGTACATCCCACATTTTTCCTTCAGTTTCATTCATCACTCTTTTTATCAAAACTTTTGCATACAATTTGCCGACGATGCTGAGCAAGCTTATGCCGCGGTAGTTTTTGCACTCTTGCTGTGACCCTTTTCCTTTGTAAAGCGGCACGATGACAGCCTTGCACCAATCTCCTGGCACGCTGCCATTCCTCCAGCAAAGATTAAAAAGGCGGTACAAATGATAAACATACTTTTATATTTCTAAATACTGGTTTGTTTTGCAGATAATTTGAAAGAGGTTACGCGAGCATGTATGGCTTTTTGTGAGAGTATGCCGAGTTATGTTTTATATTATATTATAAAAGATATAAATATGATAAATATTATTAAATATTTTTTCAAATATTATTAAAGTGAAAATTCTTTATCGACGTTAAGAGATTTTATAGCTGTAAAAAAAATCGTCACGTTTTTCGTTGACGCGCCATGTTGTTTTGAAGTGAAACTTCTTTATCGACGTAAAAGAGAAAGTGTATAGATGTAAAAGAAAAAATGTTGTAAAGAAGTTTCACTTCTTACCAGTGTACACTTTTTTTTATTATTTACTGACGTGATTCATAGATCATATTTCCGTGTGAATGAAATGACAACACATTTCAGTTGTAGAAAGAAAGGGAGTTAACGGGTCATTGTAAGAAATTCTCTGTGCTACACCATTTTGTGTGAGTGCTAAAATGAAGTACATCCCTGTAACCTTACCTTCGACTCCTCGAGGCGCTGCATCATGGCCTGCAGTTCATTCTGGCGCTGCTCCAGTTCCTCCTTGGCGGCCTGCAACTGCCGCAGCTGCTCTTCCAGACGGCGGATCATGTCCTGTGCTTCCAGCAAGTTGGCTTGCGACCTCTCCATCTCTTCTTGCATTTGTCGAAGCCGATCCTCGTACTCTTGCTGTTTTTTTTCAGCGCGTTCGCGAGCTGCGATTTCTAACTGGAGCTTTTCTCTGGAATTTGTGTACAGGAATGTGAGAGACTTGTAAGTTTTAAGTCATTAGAGGAGAATAAATGTAATTAGCTGAGAGTGCGTCTGAGTTCCCCGCGGTGGTCCTACTAGCGAGGGAACGATCGTGGCCCCGCGGTCTCAGTGTTCGGTAAACGATCACTGAGGTACGCAACTTTCACTATGGCTGGTCGTCGGATGGGTGACCACTTTGTGGCATTTACATTTGCGAGCGTTTCCGTGCTTCGGAAGGCACGTTAAGCCGTTGGTCCCGGTTGCCAGTAAAATGGCAGTCGTTAAGCCTGGTTGAAAGCCTTATAGGCGGCTTAAAAAATTTCAACAGCAGGTAGCCACAACCTGCGTCTGTCTATTTCAACACGGCAATGGGCTCACCACCTATTACGTGGGACAGGAATCCACACGGTGAAAAGTGGGCATATAATATGCCTCTGCCACCCCTTCGGGGATAAGGCGTGATGGATATATATTTATGTTTTTGACGAACCGTATTGTAAGCCTTTCGCAATACAGCAAATTTACAGTCCTCAATTGCTGTTTGATCAATCATCAAGAAAATACCGCGACTAATTGGTCCTTCGAGCCGGATTGCAAGTCCTTCTGAATACAACATTTTTACATTCCACAAAGCCGTTTGATTAACCATAAAGGAACTATGGACTGGGATTTATTTCTAGAATTTTAACAAAGTCAAGTCTCGCTTCGTCTAACCAATGTCAAGGTATGACTTTTTAGTTATTAATCTGAGTGAAGGCAAGTATTGAACTCTTCATTAAATAAGCAATAGATTGACAAGAAAAGGTACTGCTTGAGTTTCTGATAACATCTGCTGCACGTCGATGGTGTCAGGCTTGCGTCGGCGCATGTACAGTTGGTGGTTGTGAGAGGTACTACTACTGACCTCTGAGCCTGCTTGGCGAGCTTCTCCTCCCGGGCCTGCGCCTTCATCTGCTGCACGTCGATGGTGTCAGGCTTGCGTCGGCGCATGTACAGTTCGTGGTTGCCCATGCAGAGCGCCAGGATGCGCTTGTTGACGCGCACTCGAGGTGCGAAGAACACGAAGTCCGGTGCTTTCTTGTCGATTGGCTTGATCATGAATTTGCGGTCGTTAAACGATATATTTCTGATTTCTGACCATGGGAATCCAATTTTTGGAGTCAACCTGTAATAAGATTACAATGTTTTGATTATAATTTATCTTTTAAATACTACATCGTATGAGGTTCTCAGTAGAGCTTAGGGAGATATTTGAGAGTGGGATACATACATACTCAAAGTGACTTAAACAATAGTGGAATAGCCTAATAAAATGTCCTATAGGGTCAAAGTGATGACTATCCTATAAAGTCAATTGGCTTCCACCTATTAATTAGGCGAAACCAACATATGACGTGTCAGCTTATAAATATGCCTTTGCATACACTTCCGAAGAAATGTTCATGATTATGTGCTCCGATCTTTCAAACCAATCCTTGGACTCCGAACTGTGTAACTCCCTTTTACACCGAATAGAAAATTAAACTTAAATCTTAATAATATTATAAATGCGAAAGTTTGTATGGATATTTGTTACTCTTTCACATAAAAACTACTGAATGGATTTTGATGAAACTTTACAATAATATAGCTTATACATCAGAATAACACATAAGCTACTTTTTATCCCGGGAACAAGTTCCTGTGGGAAACGGGAACGGGAAAACTTCTCTACGCGGGCGAAGCCGCGGGCGTCTGTCTGCTAGTAAGAAAATAAATCAGTATACTCACTTATCGTCCTTTTCGTATATATTTAATCCAAGTGCGTCTACTCCGAGCCACAATTCTGTGTTCTTCTTATTCCTGATCTCGAAGTAGTTGACGCCGTACATCTCAAGGTCCTGTGCAATCTTCAGATACTCCATCATGGCGTCCTCGCGTAGCATCCCACGATGCTCTTGCCACCAGTTTGTGATGCTCTGCTCCCATTCGTCTCGGGACATCTGAAATATTAAACATATTATAAAATTATGAAGGCGTCAGGAAATAGCAGACCTTTTTGAAAACGAAAATTCTTATTGCGCTACCATATCCGTACGTACTGAGTACCGTATATACGGGTACAAACAAGCTAAGCAATTTATGGAAACCTAATTTAGCTTAAAATATGTTACTGATTTTATTCTGATCCCAACTCAAATTCGACTTGAAAAAATTTGTGTGTTAATGCGACAAGCTTAAAAATATTTTTGCATTCCACAGATTCTATCACGATCTCTAAATATTTAGGCAACTATACTACTGTGGAATGCAACCTATACGACATGTTTCAATGCTCACCTTATGCTGGTCTGTGACACGTTGCGGCAGTAGCCGGTCATTGGCGAGAAATCCGGGTCCGTGCATAGAGGGATTGTGGTCGCCATGCCGAGCCTGCACTGCGTATGACGCGAGAAGGACTGAAGTCTCCGGCGGGCAGTATATTTCATCTGACAAGATCGCATTTTTGACCTGAAAGAATTATGTGAAATTTAGTCAAATAAATATCTTGGACAACTCACACAACGTCATCTAGTTCCAAACTAAGTAGAGCTTGTGCTATAGTAACCTGATAACTGATAAACATAAAAAAATACATACATATTATAGATAAATAACACCCAGACACAGAATAAACCATCGTGCTCATCACACAAAGTTTTATCCTGGGTGGGAATCGAACCCACGACCTCTTGCGTAGCATTCGGATGCACTCCTACCGCGCCACAGAGGCAGTCAAATTAGCGGGATGACAAACTGCTAGAATGAATTTCAAGTGAAATTAAAGTGATATGTCAAAGAAATCGATTTATCTACCTGTAGATAGAACAATTTGAGTGTGATCTCTTGTATAAGCTCGTCGGCGACATCCTCCGGATAGAATTTGGCACGAAATTTGAATTGTAACGGGTTCTCTTTCTTCACATCTTGTCGCATCACCTGGAATAGAAGATTTATTATCATTAAATATATTATAAGTGGACTTTACTATAGTCACTTACGGGTAACCGGTATTTGTAACCTACTTATAGACTACCTTAAAAATACATACTAAAAGTTTAAATCACACTTTTCAAGCACTGACTGTAATCAACACAAAAGTACATTTCTTTAAACGTAAACGAAGAGAAGGTATCATTTACAAAACGATAATGTCTTACCCATCTCGAAAACGGTAGCGACCCTGACTTTGTAGCGTGCCGAGGCGTCCAGGGAGAGCGTTAAAAAGGCAATAATTAATTACAATTCATCGTCTATATCTGTCTAAATTTATTAAACGTCTGGTCAAATAAGCGTACCATTAGCTATAAGCTTTTTGAGTTGTGAGTCGCGTAATTTACGCTGCAATCGTATTTATATTAAAACTAAACTAACTAACTATCTTCACGCTGTATCCCTGACGGGGTAGTCAGAGAGGACAGATAGCCAGGCTTCGCGATCCATAATTAATTTTATTTATATTAAAGCTTGTTGATATCACACAGTAAGACAAAATGGGAAGATGTAGTCTGTGGAATGCAGATGACGCGACTCATAGCCCCAAAATATACGCTTATTTATAGGTGAGGTATTAAACAAAACTATTACTTATACATAAAATAATCACATAAAAATCTAGGGCGAAAGGCCTAGTCTTTTAGGGGTATTTGGCAAAAATACAGTAGAAGACACATTAAAAAGAAAAAGAAACTAAAAGTAGCAGACTTTTATATCACAAGATTGTACCAAATAAGTATACCACTTATGCTAGACCACCAGTTTTCTATTGGGATTCCTTTTGACGGCATTGGCAATGAAGGCGCAGCTCCCTACATTAAACGGACCTTAAAAGAGGACTTATTTCAAAAGCTGAGTACATCCGCTAGTAACAATCATTGCATTTATGTCTAGCATTTACCACAATTACTTATAAGTACTCCTACACATACTAATAGGGCTGACAACAACAATATTCAGTAGCGTTCACACACATTATGAAAGCTAATTACATGTAATAGCTGTAATTTACAATATGGGGTCAAAAAAGACAAGACTTGTCGAGTTTTACCACCTCAGGTTGATAGAACTTATTATATGGAATGACTTTAACGACTTTGACCGGGTTTCAAACCCGCTACGAATGTATGAACATGGTGTCGTCAGTAATTTAATTTTAACAGGTGTAATTCTATACATTCGAACCGTAAACTTAAATAAATGCCGGCACCTACGTCTTCTCAAGACATATAAGGAGCAACATTTTATTAGCCTCGAGTGAGCTCAGTAGCTTAGAAAGCCTAAGTGGTAACCTGAATTGGGTAAGACGTGGGTTCGAAACCCGCTAGAGCTCGTGAAAATTTTAGCACATAAAATTTTGAAAATTTGCAATGACCGACCTAAATTAAAAGTTTTCAGAAAATTCTCTACTGATAAGAAATTTCTAACAGTGAACTGGTTCCCAGGTTGAGAATAAATACCTACTCATCTGACTCGTAGAAAGATATGTACTATATATAGAATATTACTTATTTTCTCAGACTCAGTAAGAAAGATGAAAAGAAAATCATTTCATTAAAACCAGACTAAATTTTACTATAAGGTCTCTCGTGAAAAAAAAAATGACTTGCAACTGTTGCTCGTTACAGAAGGCCCACATACAAAACTATACGCTTATCTCACCAACGAACCTTCAACGAAGTACTAAAAGATAATTGTTTTAAGCGTTAGAATAATCTACAACGAATTTTAAATGGGGACTCATTTTACAGAGAGTTATGGCGTTCTTTAATTTAAAGGTGCTCTTTGTAAGTGGGCTAATAGAATTCTATCATTTAAAATTTCGCTTAATTAGAGTTCATTGCCTTTTTGTTGGAACGTGGTGGGGTGGAGTAGACTAATCTAATAAGAGCGACCTAGTGCGATACTAGGTGGTACTGTAGACGGAATTACTTTGACCAATGAGCGTGTAGTAAAAATTGTCACGACGTGAAATTTAGACATTTCATTGGTGGAAAATACTGAGCTGTTTCGAGCTACACAATCATGATACACACGTAACTTTATAATAATTAAAATAAATAAATATCCATCACGCCTTATCCCCGAAGGGGTGGCAGAGGCATATTATATGCCCACATTTCACTGTGTGGATTCCTGTCCCACGTACTAGGTGGTGAGCCCATTGCCGTGTTGAAATAGACAGACGCAGGTTGTGGCTACCTGCTGTTGAAATTTTTAAGCCGCCCATAAGGCCTTCAACCAGGCTTAACGACTGCCATTTTACTGGCAACCGGGACCAACGGCTTAACGTGCCTTGCGAAGCACGGAAACGCTCGCAAATGTAAATGCCACAAAGTGGTCACCCATCCGAGTACCAGCCATAGTGAAAGTTGCGTAACTCAGTGATCGTTAACAGAACACTGAGACCGCGGGGCCACGAGCGCTTCATATTTATAATAATTCATTTAGGTATACTATCAGTCCAAGAATCACTTCTATTTGAAACGTGATGGAACTTGCAAAGAAATGGTTCTTCCTTTCTTCAAATAACATTTATTTGGGCAGGAAAGCAGAAAATTTCTAAAATTGCATTAAAGCCGGGAGGGAGACCTGGGGCTATTCTTTCGAGGACTCTTCCGGGACTCCTGGCCATAGGCAGATGGAAGAGCACTGTGTGGTTTAGGTCGATAAGAGTCCAACATAGCATTCATGAGGTTTCCACACGCAAAAAAGAATGGAACGAGCATTCTGAAACTCTTTAAATAACTAATGGATACGTTAGCTGAATTCCTAAAATCTCGGGTGGAATTTGGTTTTAAAATTCATTATTTGTAACAAATTAACGTTTCTAGTTTTCGATTCAAACAGAGAAAATAATATAATAAATATGCATATTTCGCTACATCCGTGTTCCGAGGAATTCTGAATTATATTCTTTGTTGAGCGCAATATAATTATATCTATCTTATTATGTAGAATGTGCTTGCCATGATTTAATAAACATCTATTCTCTTCAAGACGTGATTCATAGTAAAAACACAAGTTTTACAAAATAAAGAATGCAAATAGTTACAAATTGATAGACTATGTGAACGTTCGAGATAATGATGACTGTATATAATTTATCTACAGTATGAGTGCAACATAATCTACACTAATATTATAAAGAGGAAACATTTATTTGTATGATAAACTCTGGCACTACTGAACCAATTTTGTTAAAACGTGTCTAAAGTCTACATTTACAAAAACTGCTATCAAATAAAATAAAAATGTAACCAGTTCACTCATTTAAGAGTGATAAACTGTGCCACAGATTGACACACATAGCAGTCAAACTTATAACACCTTGGAAGTAAAAAGAATATCACAAAAGTAAATGCCGGGCTTCTAAACTCCTATATTGAAAGAAAGCTAATGAAATAAAATATCACTTCTAAAACTGACGAAGTTAGAAAATTAAATTTGCTACGAATACTAGATTAGACACACATCCGTTTCTGATGTAAAACCTCCGTGTCAAGGTCAACCAGCTCCCATCATTTACGTTAACAATAGTTTTTGTAGGTATGTTTTATAATAAGATAATAAATGTTATTTGGTTTTCTCATGATTCGGTTGGGTTTGTCGATAAATGTTTAGGAGATGCTGCCTGCTTTACTCCTAGACGAGCGGATCCTCTCCAAAGCGAGTGTTTTTTATGACTTGGATATTAATCCACTTACTCGTTTTGGGCAAATATATCAATCAAATATCTTAACCTCGCGTATGTCGCGGTGTATCCACACCAATCCAACACCATCCAACTGGACATCCACACTGGACTGGACGGATGTCCATCCAGCCCAGACATCCGTCCAGTCCAGTGTGGATATCCAGTTATACTACTTTAACGCGATATGAAACGCTGTAGTTGAACTAAAACGCCCATTTGTCAAAGAGATTTCGATGCGGTTTCCAAAACCGGAGGTATGTCACTGCTCTGGACCTCCATGTACAGGAATCACGGTGTGAGGAATATCAATCAGCCTATCCCTGTACACTGTTGTATTATACATAGACTTCTTCTAAAATATAATGTGCTAAAGTATTATGATTAGAAATGATTTTTAGTCAGTTTTTTAGGAATACTTTATATTACACCTAAATACCTACGTAAATCTCGTTATAAATAAGCTATTAAGTGTACAATACAATTACAATCTGGTCACGGTGGAGCGTATGAAACAAAATGATTATTAATCGATAGATAAGGACTTCATTACGCTTCTCAAATACAATGAGAAAACTATAGGTAGGCAGGTAATTGATCCAATTTACTTAAAAATATACTCCTATATGAATAAACAACAAATCGCTATCTTGCCAATATATTACATTACGTACATTTGAGAATCTTCTCAATCCAGATGACGCGAAAAAATATCTTTGGATACTCTCGAGGAGCTTGTGGAGCCTCGACTGCACCAGTGTTCGTGAGGCTCCACAAACTCCTTTTACACTACTTGAACTTGCAACATTCAATAACTGGCCCGAACGACAATTCGATTCGAAAACGTACAAGTTCTTTGAATTATAATTCCGAATCTAACGGTATTTATCATATCGATTTACTGGTGTTAGTTGAATGTTCGTCGGAAATTTTAAGAATGGTTGTGAATATGCAGCCTGGTGTAAAGTAAGGCATTATTACCTCATAGGGGACGATCCGGCTTAAGGTTATCTGCTGTCAAGCAAAAATCTTTTGCTAACATCAATAATTTTCTGTTTTTTTTTCCAAGATCGAAGTCTGTCGATCGAAAGCATTAATCAAAACAGGTATTCCATACATCTATAGATAGCAATACTGAGTAAATCGTTAACGATTAGAATCGAGACCTACCAAGAATCGATTCTATTGAATAATGATCACACGTGAATGATAGATACTTATCATATTACTGGTAATTCGATATATATAAGTTGCGGAAGATAGCTGTGATACTACACTATCAAAATGTGTGAGTATTAAGTCCAAATATATCTTCACGAGAGAAATTTGTATGAACTTCAAAAGCTTATGAAACTTCATTTTTTTTTATATGGGTTTACGATATTTATCTGCACGGTATTTACACAAAAACGATAATAATGTGCAACACACTCGATATAAAGATATACACAAATCCTAAAGATAAAATTGTTTCATATTACGAGTATGTCGACACTAAGTACAAGATCAAAAGAGATCCTAAGGACCGTGATACGTTCCTCATAATTCAAGAAAGGTTTGAGTGTAGTTTTTTAAGACGAAAACTGATTTTTAATCAACAAATCGTAACTTAAATTAAAAATAGCTGAAAATCTAAATTTATTTTAAACTATGATTCATATGTACTACTATGATCCATCTAGCTTGTTGCAAAGTTGTTCCGATATAATATCTTTAAGAGATCCTTAGCTTGAAATACATATAAATCTAAATATCCATGAGCACTACGACAAATATGTACTAAACAGTGGTTCATTTAGCTTCAAGACCTGGTCTTACCAGATCATCTTCTCTGTCATAAGCAGCTTCTTCATCATCTTCCTCAGGTTTCAAGAGCTTCTTCACTGCTAATGTGAAAACTTTACCAGTTTTCTCAACGATCGATGCCGGCTTGTAAGTATCCACAAATAAAGATTTTAATGCTTTTGATACAGACGTTTTGTCTTTACTTAACAGGTTCGTCACTGTTATAAATATATTCTAAGCAATTAATACTAGGGTATATGTTATAAGAGTAGCATCATCTTAGACATTCGTGCGTTCAGCAACGCAAGCGTCTCGTGGGAGCGGCGAAAGTACGGTCATTGACCCCGTCAATGATCAGTGCACCATCAGCTGTTCTTGTGCGCAAATACCGACGATAAAAATTGTATTGGTGTCAATTATTCTAATGGAATGTTTCGAAAAGTTTCTATTATCACACAGTTTATTATATTATGTTCTTTAAGGAAAGTTTCAAGAAAAATCTTTGACTCGATCCTGAATGATGTCACTCAACCTTGAGCACAAAACGGAAATATTACTATAAGACATGCATATGTGTTGCCACGATCATAACAATAAAAAAACAATGCGAATATTGCATATTTATGCGATCTAACATCTAATAAAGTCTGCATTGACACACAGATTCGGAATCGTCAAATAAGGTGTGGTGGCAGATAGAGATGACAGTGTATCTGTCTCTATCTACCGTAACCCAGTTGGCGGACGACGCCATGGGCCGCCACCTTGCTCGACCCTTCTCTTGCGAGTTGCATTCGCGCAACTGCATTCACTTGAGGAAAACTGCGACAAGAAACTAATCATCTCAGTAGGTGGTCTGATATCGGTTAAACTATTTGGACCTATTCTATTTCGGCATTTCTATATAATTCAGATGCAGGTAAAGATGCAGACAGATTAGAAGTAGAAGAAAACGACCTTATTCAACTAGTACATAGCATAAGTCTGGTTATATACAAGATGTATTGTTACGCATTAAGGACACCAGCAAGGTCGTTTAGAGATGGCGTCACGATACTTTCACCTGTCTCCTGACCTAGACAGATACCTTTCAATGTTCACCAATTAACCTATTCAAAGAAACCAGTTGTTTGTCCTAAAATGTCTTCAATGATTCTGCAATTTTGTGTAAATAATTGTGAACAATCATCAGGTATTAATAGTCAAGGCCAAACGATGGATATTGTTGTACACAGGTCGTGATCAGCACCTGAAGGCATTCGGCGTGGGAATGAGGTCATGCGGGCGCACTCTTGCGCATCGCTAGCTGCGCTACATGTACGTTTGAACCTATCGGCAACCTCTAAATAGTAACAAACGCTCTCATCACAGAGGCTTCTAATTTACAAGTAGCTACATTTGAAATGTTAAGAAAGTATCCCAAGACTGGTCAGCAGTTTTCACTTTGCGGGACTTATATTCGTGTTAGCACGTACCACATGACCTAGCAACACGTTTTAGTATTGATGTATGATAAGAGAAGTCGAGGTCAGAAATGAAACTCAGTTGTAACATCTTGCCAGTTTGTGCCAGCTTCAAGTACAAAGTCGTTTCAAGTTTTCTATAGATTTTGCAATGAGGATCGTCATGTCAGTCACTCGACACGCACCTGCGTTTGCGTTATGGATCTAACCATTAAACGAGATTTTATTACGTAATTGTGAAATATTAAGTAAAATATGTGCGTGTAAATTTATGTTATATCACAATTTAAAATACACGAAAATAATTCTCTTAAATTTTTAATTTTACTCACTACTAATTTTATATTATACAACCCTACAAATTTTGCATTTCGCCGCAAGGTCGTCAAAAATAAGTACTTATATGTATTTATCTCAGTAATCGAACTGCAGGCTCTCAACTATGTATATGTATGATATTGCATTCCTGACCAGGCAGATACTGTGACGCATTTTTACGTGACAAGCCCAGGGTTGACACCCTTGGCTTGTTACGTCAAATTTACTTATTCCTACAAAACAATTTATATTTATCAGGCACGTCTATATCCTCGAAGGGGTGGCAGAGGTTAATAAATAAATATCGTTGGGACAACTTTACTAAAAATGTGGATTTTCAAAGATACCTAACAATATTTTTAGTAATAGCGAAGGAACAAGTATCCCAGACAGCGATTACAAACTAGAAAAACAGCTTTCGCTAATCAAACCGGCAGACATCGCCGTATTTGTTAGCAGCACTATAGGTATCAGCGATATTTCGTGTGCGCAGATAATCATACTTATCGGCTGTAAACTAAAAGCAACATTCTTTACAAGGTAGAACGAGACGATAGCGTGCTTAGGAATGGAATTTCTAAGGTACTTTGTATCTTTGCTATCAGAATGATTTTGAAAGTAATTCTGCAAAATATAGTAAACTAGCTGTCCCGGCTTCGCCCGTGACATACTTCGAACCCCGTGGCACCCATTTAATCCCGTTGTTTATTGATTTCACATTCACAATAATGTATGTTCATTTTTTTTCTTTGCGCTTTATTTTGAATCTGCGATTACTCGTAAGATATTCATTTAATTTGCAAGGTGTAAAGGAACAAAATATTCTTCATGAAGTGATGAAGCCAACTAACGTAGTAAAAATTATAAGGATTAATAGCATATTTGTGTAAATAGCCTTCAAATTGCCGCTTCATAATTGATGGTTTTTTAAAGTATTAAAATGGATATAGTATGTTATTCTTATAAAATAAATAAATAATAATATTGTTGGGACAACTCACACAACGCCATCTGATTCCACACTAAGCAGAGCTTGTACTATGGTAATCAGATAACTGATAAACATACTTATATATTTCTAAATACATACATATTATAGATAAATAACACCCAGACACAGAATAAACCAACGTGCTCATCACACAAAGTTTTATTCTGAGTGGGAATCGAACCCACGACCTCTTGCGTAGCAGTCAGATACACTTCCACCGCGCCACAGAGACAGTCGCGACGATATATATCTATGAGATAGATATATATATCGTCGCGGACTTTTTTTTTAGACCTACATTAGATACACAAGTGCACCATACATTATTTTGTTATACTCGTATCTCAAAGGGTTTAGGCAGCGTTTTTGTTGAAAGCTCCCAGACAGCTTAATTTTTCCGTCATCCCCAACAAATATCGTTATAGTCTGGTCAATGTATACAAAAACTTGACATAAAAACCTTCTATAAGAATCACAATAACTATTAAAAGAAACCGATTCGTAATTCGTTTCGTAGTTTTAAAGATCTAAGCATAGGGACAGCTAGTGAAAAGCGACTTTTTTTTTATAAAATGTAGTGATAATAAATAAATATTGTAGGGCACTTTTTTTTACACCGCTCCATCTAGCCCAAACTAAGCTATAAGCTTATACTATGGGAACTAGACAACTGATATACATACTTATTTATTTCTAAATACATACCTATTATACATAGGAAACACCCCAACACAGAAATTTGTGGATCACATAAATATTTGAACCTCAGCGCGGCAGTCGCATTGTCGCACTACTACTGGGACCACCCAGGCAGTCAAAATGATTGTTATTTTTGAGTGTTGAATGTCAGAAAACATTGTTAGGGCGAAATAACGTTCATTCCACGCAATAGCAGTCTAGAAACTCGATAACACAAAGTTTATTTATTACTGTAGTTTTTTAAGTTTATTTATGCCTTCCCGGAGAATCTTGAGAATTCTAAAACAGGTGAAAACTCAGACAACACATTAAAAAACGTACATACTTAAATCCTCTTAGGCAATTGTAAAAAACCAACGGTAAACAATATATTTTCATGTATATATATATTCACTGTGTGTCATCACGAGCCTAATTTGATCCCACAATAGCTACGTAAAAACAAATGATATCAGAATGAAGGCTTAATTATGATAATTTCAGCAGTTTTATTGTTCTTAGAAAGCGAATCACCAATGAGGAACAGTATATTAAAAGCAGTGAACATTTTAAAAGTAAGAAATATTTACATACGTATAAATTTAGAACAGTCTGTAAGTATGCTAGATTTTTTGCATGAATATGATCTCATCGTCGCCGCTGTGTTAAACAGACATCGTTACCTAATGTATTGTATTGTACAAGACATAAAACTAACTATTGCCTGTGATATCTTTCGCGTAGGCTTGATTTATTAATGTTGCTCCTTACTTTTCCGATATGCACTACTTCTTGTGCTTTGTAAATACTTTTCACTTACAATTTGTATTTAAATAAATATTCTATTTAGTTTTTGAGTCTCTGTCCCATATTATACTTACAGTTTTGCTTGTTAAAGACCTAGCAATATATCTTTATACATATCTTTTAGAGTTTAGGTTTCCTCGATGAAAGGGTTATAAATTACATTTTTTTTTAATCTGATTTAATCTGACTGTTACTTTCAGAGATTTGAGAGAATACAAATGCCAATAATTCATTTCATAAATAAACAAACCTACTTTTTATTATACATGAATCAGTATAGCACAGAACAGAATGAGACAATTTTATTTGCAGATTGTATAATTAAACGTTTTTGCAAATATGAAGGAAATGAACACTTAAGTATCTATGACTCAAGCAAAACAGCCATTCGAAGGTGTCGTAATGTCGCAAGATAACATCTTACAGATGAGATAAACAGAGGAAACTGCAAACAATTTGAAGTGTGCTTATCACACTAGATTAGGAAGGACAAGAGAAATGTATTGTATTATATTCCTCTAACCTATATTTTTTAATTTGTATTTCATGATGATGTACCATTTTATATCAATAGCTATAAATAGACTTATGTCAAAAAATGAAAACGAGTATCATATTTGCCAAACTATAATAAACACATTCATGAGATGATTTGTGAAACTTTAGACCCTTTGATTCTACGAATAAGAAGAAAAACATCGAAGTCACAATGGTGTGGCAGAGTTTGAAAAGAGGAAGAATATTAACACCTCTCACACGAGTTGTTTTGAATAGGAAATCAAGCTACATGAAAAAGATTATCGAAAAAGTTTTGTAAACTTCTGAGTAGGTTGCATTCAGGTAATGTGAAAGTCCAAAGCCATATTAAAGGACATGAAATAAGTATTTAACTATGTTTCTCGATTAATATAAAAAGGGCGTGGCTGATAACTATGTTTCACGAGTATTTTTGATAATATATAGCCTGTTCGAGTCTTTACAAACTTGAATGAATAAAGTTATGTTAATGATAGCATAATGTTCAAAAATAAATCAATATAAGTATAATATAAAACTGATTTCCACCTGACAAGCATTCCACCGTGGCATATAAGAACCGGAATCTGACACAGTCATGAATATATAAAGCGAACACGAGACAAATAAATGATGTAAGACAGATGACTAGTACGAGTAAGTTGTTTTGTCATGCTGGCACTACTAAGAAATATATAGATTCTAAAAAAGGCAGATTAAGTCAATTCATCTCCTTTACTTAATATCGAAATGTCAACTCTTATAGAAACTTCTATAATAAGTATGTAAACCACTGAAGTAGATGTGAAATTAACCTGACCCACTATATAGCAGTAGCATCCAAGCTATACTGAAACGGTTTGATGACAGGTCCACTTTCAAAGCTATCATTGACAGCCCTTAGAGATGCCCTTTCATGGCCCGTAGGAAAGGAGATAAACACATTTACTGGTAAAGAGTTCCAAATCTCTTTAATACTGCATTAAAAATAGTCGAATTGCTAGCTTAGGTTAAGTCTATAGTACGAGGGTACTGCTCTAACCAACACGCAGTACTAGTGATTGGAAGCGAAAGAATGATATTAAGTAAGACTATCGCTGTAACAGATACATAAAATGAACTGTTGATTACATTATTTCGTAAAACATGTTTGTACTATGCAAAATCATTTACGGCATGAACCTGTCGCGTTGATTCATCTGGTTATTTCCGGTGTGACTAAAGTATGTGCTTGATAACTTTGCTACTGGGAACCATATTAACTACACAACAAATGATTAGTCACGCGTTCTGTGTACCGGCAACTGATATAAAAGAAAATGTTGGTAGCCTGTATACTATTTATTGCAACAATATTATTGGTATACGATTCATGTTTATAAGCACAAGTCGTACCATGTAATGTGTGGAAAGGAAACAAAATTTTTGAGGTCTAAACTCGTCTTTATTTATGTCAGGTGGTCTTCAATATCAAATCATCGGACAAATAGATTTTATGTTGAGTATAAGGAGTCCAACTTAGACCTTCGGGGCCTAAGCGACCTGCTAAGGTTTAGAAGCAACTTGGAATACACTAAGGTGAAGAGAGAAATAGATTTCACATGATCTAATACTGAATGCTGACATCACTTGATCGTCAACTCTACAAACAAATTGAGTCGCGTCACGTCACACCTTGAAATTTTGGATTTGGGGAAGTTTTAAAATGATTAAGGATAACCATTGATGTTTGTTACATCAATGAGGATAACTTAATTTTTAATATACCTATAGGAAAATTACATGGCAATTGTAGTTTGTGGTTTGGCAAAAAAATACTAATTAGATAAATTACATTTACAATACCTAATTATATTGTAAACAGGACCATTCAATTATTGCAGTAGGACAATACTGCAACTGTAGACATGATGAAAATAGTACATATTTTGGTAATAATAATGAGTAAAAAATTTATTCCGGATACATGGCTACAAATTTTATATAAACACGTGATCAATAGATGCTCATGGTAGGAGTATAAAACATTCATGCCGATTAGAAAATCTATTGCCACACAATGATTATCACATGTCTCGCGAGGTCACAACCGCCATGAGTTACGTAAGTGCTATACATGACATGTATAAATAATATACCTACTATACTGCGTAACAGAGGAAATTCTAGACTAACGAAGCAGGTAGAACTAACTATAAATTTGCGAAGTAGTAAATAAAATTGCAACTATCCTGAACGAAGAAGATATTTAATGCAAAATTTCATTAACATAATGTTTACATTGTTTGAGACACGTCTTGTTGGCATTGCTGCTTCCGAATAATAGTTTAACACTTGGCAAATGGAGAACATCTTTGAATATTTTGTACAAATTCTAATAATAATAAAATATTATATTTATTTTCAGACGCTAATAAGCGTCTACTTCTCAAACAAATCTTCAACGATAGATTCTAAATTTTAGCCTTTGAACTATGGATAACAGTTAAAGGGATTGTCAAGTGTTGACTGTCGATCTTATCGGTACTTTCAAATAATTCAAAGAAGTACCAAGAAAACGTGCTGATACTGGATAATATGTGAAGGTCAAGGATGTATCTTCAAATGAAGGATACAAAGACATTTTATTTAAATAACCAGTTTTACAACCACGAGCCATGTTGTCGATACCGGTATGAATGTAAAGAATCGGATATTTGAAAATGTTTCAAGGTCTACTATAAAATTTATTGGTTTTAAGTATTCAAACCAAAACTTTAATAAATGAGAACCGCGTAACTTACTATTAGACCTTTCGCTTATTAAAATGAAAAATGATTTTGTCAAATAAGTGAAACCCGTGATATTTAAAGACAAAATAATCGCTTTTACAAATCAGACGTATAAATCTTTAAAATTTACATAGTTCTTAGATATTTCCAAGCGTTTTATATCTTCTGCTCAGAAAATATACGCTGACATAATTGATGAGATTGAAATAAAATGTAAACACTGCACGTGAAATAATTCGATCACCATTTAGCTTCCACATTTATCGAATTATAGTCAGGATTCGATAACACACAAAGTGAGCTTCCGATCGTGACTCATGACTAGTTATACAAACACGACCCTTGTGGGAACAAATAACCGTTTTATCTTTAAACGAATTCATATTCAACTCGAGTATTCCCTATCGTCGATCGTGATTATCTATCTATATATATAAAAGAAAGTCGTGTTAGTTACACTATTTATAACTCAACAACGGCTGTACCGCTTTGGCTGAAAATTGGTGGGGAGGTAGCTTACAGCCAGGAGACGGACATAGGCTACTTTTTATCCCGGGAACAAGTTCCTGTGGGAAACGGGAACGGAAAAACTTCTCTACGCGGACGAAGCCGTTTGAAATTAATAAACGAAGGGATTAAATGGGTGCCATGGGGTTCGAATAATGTCACGGGCGAAGCCGGGCGGGACAGCTAGTTGCTTCAATATTAGTAAAACGATTTTGTTAATTCTGCCTTTTATTCTACTTTTTTTAATACCACTGTGGTGGCAGATATGCATACGGACCACCTGATGGAAAGTGGTCACCGTAGCCTATGGACCTTTGCAACACCAGAGGTGCAGCACTCGCGCTGTTTCATTTTTTGAGAGTAGGTCTGTATCTTTTTCATAATATGTTATCACTCAGTATGACGGATTATAACTGAATTACCAAATAGTACTAGAAGTGATAGATACTTTCGATCGCGTCATCGTAACAATAGTAATACTTTTTATTTTACTTCTTTTTCCGATCGCAGCTGCAATATACTTGTTTCATCGAATGGAAAGCAGTTTGCTCACGTACGTATGAGTCACACCTTTATTAACTATGGAATATTAGATGTGGGTGGATAAAACAAGCTTTGCAGAGAACATTAAAGGTCGAATAGTAATATATTGAGGCATTTTTCTATACATATTCAGCATGTTGTTAGATGCACAAACTAAATAAATATAAGAGATTCAAGTCTTAAAATTGAGTAAGTAGCCATTATATATGCAGTATTGATATTATAATGGTAATCACCGTACCACTTTTCGACATCTCTTACATTCACTCAACTATTGAGTGAATGATATTTTATTGAATGAGCCAAGTCAAGGTTTCGAAAACTAACATTTATTAGTTACGTAGCTGAAGTTTTTCTCTCAACCAATAGTGAAATTCGCCAATATTTAGCTATAAAATTGTTGTTTGCCTACGTCGAACGCGTTGTGGCACCTGCGTGATAGAGAGGGACATCGATATATGCATCTGTTTACATTATTGACCGTATACGTAGGAGAAATTAGACACACGCAAGCATCGAAGCGAAAGGTTTATTTATTACACGTAAAACGGACTATCCATTGAGTCGTATCGTCAGAAACATGCAAATTAATTGAGCACACAGTTCTGTTGCTTTATTTAGCTTATCTACATTAAATAATTCACACGACATCGATCCCGATAATTAAGCGAATGCTATATGATTGCATGCCTCTTTCGTTAAGGTTATCTATGCAATTGTAATGTCAGTATCGGCCGGTCTCAATAACCTATCTATCTTTTACTACTACTTGTCTAATATAATGTCAAATATTTGTAATGTCAGTATCGGCCGGTCTCAATAACCTATCTATCTTTTACTACTTCTTGTCTAAAATAATGTCAAATAATTGTAATGTTAGTATCGGCCGGTCTCAATAACCTATCTATCTTTTACCACTACTTGTCTAAAATAATGTCAAATAATTGTAATGTCAGTATCGGCCGGTCTCAATAACCTATCTATCTTTTACTACTACTTGTTTAAAATACTGTCAAATATTTGTAATGTCAGTATCGGCCGGTCTCAATAACCTATCTATCTTTTACTACTACTTGACTAAAATAATGTCAAATATTTGTAATGTCAGTATCGGCCGGTCTCAATAACCTATCTATCTTTTACTACTACTTGTCTAAAATAATGTCAAATAATTGTAATGTCAGTATCGGCCGGTCTCAATAACCTATCTATCTTTTACCACTACTTGTCTAAAATAATGTCAAATAATTGCAATGTCAGTATCGGCCGGTCTCAATAACCTATCTATCTTTTACTACTACTTGTCTAAAATAATGTCAAATAATTGTAATGTCAGTATCGGCCGGTCTCAATAACCTATCTATCTTTTACTACTACTTGTCTAAAATAATATCAAATAATTGTAATGTCAGTATCGGCCGGTCTCAATAACCTATCTATCTTTTACTACTACTTGTCTAAAATAATGTCAAATAATTGTAACGTCAGTATCGGCCGGTCTCAATAACCTATCTATATTTTACTACTACTTGTCTAAAATAATGTCAAATAATTGTAATGTCACTATCGGCTGGTCTCAATAACCTATCTATCTTTTACTACTACTTGTCTAAAATAATGTCAAATAATTGTAATGTCACTATCGGCTGGTCTCAATAACCTATCTATCTTTTACTACTACTTGTCTAAAATAATGTCAAATAATTGTAATGTCACTATCGGCTGGTCTCAATAACCTATCTATCTTTTACTACTACTTGTCTAAAATAATGTCCAATAATTATCATCGGAACCTATCGACGAAAATTTCGGTTACAATAGGCAAAGATAGATAGAAATATTTACCTATGACATTGAACTATCTGTCACCAAAGTTAAAAATTAAACTGTTTATCTGTGGTAGCGATCTGTGTTTAACTGAACATAGAATATTGCAACCGGCCATAAGTGGTTTATGGACGTTAATATTAATATCGGATCAATGGATATATTATTTTCATTATATATATTATTGACAGACCTGCAGGACAAGAAATAAAATTAAAATCATCATTTTCTTACATCTTGCGTTGAATTTACCTAACATTCATTTCACTAAAATTCATTGAGAGCATGTAAAAGTAACAAAATTAATTTATTCGCTCCTAAATGACTATATTTAAAAAGAGACAAAATATTCTGCTAATCACGCCATTACGACGCGACGCGACGAAGCTCATGATTTCTTGTTGAGTATCCGGATATGGTCCTAATTGTTTTCAACTGAAATACTGTGCGTAATCAATCCAAGATTTTATCTATACATATGCTTATGTTATAAAGCAGAAGAGTTTATTTGTCTCCTTCATCTTCTGAAACTACTGGTCAGATTTTAAAATCCATTATTTTAGTGTTGTTGTTATAGCATAAAAACGCTAAAGGCTATACACATATTAATTATACTATTAACTATACATATAGTAATTATTAATATACATACTTATTGTCACGCCTTTATCCCCGAAGGGGTAGGCAGAGGCATATTTAACGCCCACGTATCACCGTATGCATTTCTGTCCAACGTAACAGGTGGTGAGCCCATTGCCGTGTTGAAATGGACAGGCGCAGGCTGCATCGACCTGCTGTTGAAATTCTTTAAGCCGCACATAGGGCCTCCAACTTGGCTTAACGACTGCCATTTTATTGGCAACCGGGACCAACGGCTTAACGTGCCTTCCGATGCACGGAGCTGGGGTGGGTCTAAAGGGCCGAAAAAATTAAATAAAATGTGTCTATTTTAGATATTAAATTTGGAAGAAATTTTGAACCTGTTGCCTTTTTAGTGAGATAGTAACAAAAAGGCTAAAAGATCTTACGTGCTAGACACTAATTAACACGACCAATTAAAGTCCTGGTAGTCTCGGACTATATTATTAATATAATAGACTATTAATATATTATTAATTATATGGTTGATGCCAACAAATCGGGACAAAATTTTGGTAAATTTAGAGGCTTAAAGTGTGCAACGGCAGTTTCGAAGAATGCCACGTGAGAAACCGCAGAGCACAGCTAGCTAATAATAAATGCACGAGTTAATTGGCAGCAGTTTTATAATCTTCCACGATTTAACGCGATGTTTACATATCAACACGTGGGTAGTCGGGTAACGACCGGGGACAGGGCGTTCGGGATATTTGAAGGTGGCACTTGTATGTATTTATAAAATGTTTGCCATTTCATATGATAATATATTAAGCGAAAAAATCTCTTATTAAAAGAGACTAAAGTCCAAACACACACTATAATAAATTGTTACTCATTGCGATGACACAATGACAATCAATTCTATCTTCGAGGGGCGAGGCTATTACGTGTCTACAGATCACATTTTCAGGCTTCGTGCTGACAGTGAGTAATTTCTACAACATCATCCGTCACGTTGGGCAAATATAAATCATAAAATTATGCTGCAGGGTCAGTGAGATTTGTGTTAAAACTTAAGACTAAACAGTTTGAGCAGAATGTACTAATATTTCTCACACTATTTATAGACATTGCTCAACTTTTTAAAGATATGTAACATATCAAAAATATTACCGGCCCTACAACAAAAACTGTCTGTTCTTGTCAAAAACCAGAATTGCAAGGTAGCTGTTTCTGTGTCGCTGTTTGAACTATATTACCGTCACTTATCTGATAAGTTATAAAGTTGATCTTATGATAGAGTACAAGTTATTTAAAGCCCAGAAGATAGCTGTATATATTTGTGAATGATGTTACGTAATTGTTGAATTTACCAACTGTAGTGAAACATCATATAATATATTACAATAAGGTTGTTGTATAAGAATTTACATTATAATTATTTAGGCAAGCGTACTTCATCGTAGGCCATATCTATATATATTTAACATTAGATGAGATCAAGCCTATAGGTATTACAAATAAAATCTATAAGAGAATTTCGATGGTAATTTTTTAATCTTATCTAACACCGTACTAATAGACATAATGATAAAGGGCTCTAATCCGGTTGGAACAAATACGATTTCATAAATACAAAGAAAAATACATTAAAGTTACATTCCAATTTCACAATAACGTTTCACAGTAAAGCAAAAACGCGTATCAACAAACTAGGTTAAGATATTACGTTTTAAACGGCGCCGCCTGCAAATAGTACTTATTGACACGTTGACAATTGTTACACTAGTAATGGCATGACCGTAATAAAGGATACAATTGCAGTAAATTGCGTTACCAGTTTCAATCATATAGATAATGTAGATCTCCAAGAATAAGTTAATAACCAACTAATTACCGAGTTAAAAGTTTCAAATAAACTTGTCGTCCTTACCGGTAATGGTATGTAGGCTGAGGTATAATGGTATTCAGTATTCGGCAATGCTGTGTACGCATGACATTGCATTTCGGTGTCAGTGTCACTCAGAGGATAAGAGTAAAGGAAAATAATTTCACAGTATTGTTTGTTTATAGCACAAGACAGAGCAAAGGAAACGTTGAATGAAGTGGACGCTCGTCAAGGTGATGGGCGAAAGAAAATAGCTGCATCAGACAGAGAATACAACAAAAGTAGAGAATTTACAGTTCAAAATTATAATGTGCATCTGCGCTTCATATAAGCGGTAATACATGTTTAAGAACCAATTATCTCATAAGGGGATCGTGCGTGAATAAATACGAAGCAGTAAACTTGAACTTCTTGGCTTTAGTTAAGCTAAAAATAAATTTCACGCAGCAATACGGCCCCTTCAAGACTCGCCGTAAACACATCTTTTATACGGTAATGTGGGTATCCAATAACGTTGGTGATGTGCTTGCAACATAAAAGTTCAGAGATATGCTTATTAGAATGTAAAAAGAACAAGTAACAGCAAACAACCGTCGATTGAATTTTATTCGATGGGTAACTCTGAGTCGATTATTATTAAAATTGGTAGATCGATTGCTAGAATGCTTTCGTTACTTGACACTTAGTAATTTTAAAACTAAAATATCTAATTACATTTTTCTAATAAGAAAGTAATAAAATGACTAACCTTTTTGTAGAGTTTGATCCAGGTGAGATCACCCTTGGAGTCGGTGTACTGGAGTCCAAAGAACCACACCTCTCTCAGGCCGATGGTCTTGACGACTTGATCAAACAACTGTTTGCCTGTGGTCGTCTGCTGGATCGCGAACTCCAGCTCCGCGTCCATCGTCGTCACACGGACGTTCATCTGCAAGAACAAAATGCTATATAAATAAAAGAAACCTTTAATATAGATACTAGGCTAAAAATAGCATATTGATTTATTGTTAAAATATAATATACTGAAATCTACATACATATACGCTTAAACAACAAAATATCGAGTGCTACTAGAATTTAAAAACTAACTAAAGCTACTTGAATGCTATTCTGACAAATTACGATTTTACGTATTCACGTAACAAGCTTGTAGCTTCTTTATTACTAGTTACAAAGATATAAATATACTCAAAGAAATCACACACAAACCATATTTAAGACTTTCATCATAACAGTAGAGTTCCTAGAGCATTCCTATTGGAGCATGATCGAAAACATCAAGGCAAACCTCCCTTTCCCAAAAAACATAATCTAACAATATCATATATATAAAATATCATCCAAGCAGTCGACTAGGAAGCGGAATTTGCTGTATGCTAATTTCAACCTTAACATAGGTTACAGGACAAGGTGATTTTTATATAATTATCTGTATTGTCGTGTTCGTGTATATAGGTGGTGGCTGTGGCCTTGTCAAACCACAGATCGACATTGTCAACATAGTATCACATGAGGACTATCATTATAATGTTCCAGATGTTTACCACATCATCGGAGAGTACGGCTGAAAACCTGACAATATTTACTGATCAGCTTTAAAAATATACAGAAATAAAATGTATGCGAGTTGTTTACAATAAAATTTCATACACTACACGAAAGGAGGCCGCGGTCCGTTTAAATTTAATTACATTTTACATGTCACGCTCCTTCGGGGATAAAGTCCCCGAAGGGGTATGCAGAGGCATACCATACTCCCACATTTCTCCGTATGCATTTTTGTCCCACGTAACAGCCCATTGCCGTGTTGAAATAAACAGGCGCAGGCTATGGTGACCTCCTGTTGAAATTTTTCAAGCCGCCCCTAAGGCCTTCAACTAGGCTTAACGACTGCCATTTTACGGGCAACCGGGGCCAACGGCTTAACGTGCCTTCTGAAGCACGGAAACGCTCGCAAATGTAAATACCACAAAGTGGTCACCCATCCAAGGACCAGCCATAGAAATAGTTGCTTACCGCAGTGATCGTTTACAGAACACTGTGTCAGTGGCGCTTCTTATATTTTACGTGATATAATTCAAACTTAACCTTAATATTTATGCTTACTGCTTTGGTAATTTGATGATATACATTTCTCGATAAATGGGCTATCACACCAAAACATTTTTTAATTCGAACAAATAGTTCTTGAGATTGAACCAAACAAACCGTTCAGAATTTATAATTAAGTAGATTGGAAAAGAAATTAACTAGTGGTTCTGTGAACCGTAGACTTCGGAGTAAATTGAGGAAAAAGGCTAAACATTTTGGTTAACGTGTTAGTTTTGAGCGCTCTTGCTAACCACTACGAGACCATTTCCCCTCCCCTGCCTCTATTTTTTCGCCCGATCGAAAAACCCCTCGCTAAAAGTTTTTGACTATATCAAGGATTGTCCATGCCAAGTTGCATGCAAATCCGATGAAAAATGCGACCTGTAGACTGAATGGACGGACGAACGGTCGGACATCGATAGCATTTTTCCCGTACCAGTGGATTTAAAACGGAGACTTTCGTCGGCACGCTTCGCTCGCCTTCTCTGTCAATTAACGTTAAAAGATTTAACATTCATATAAAAGAAATGGAGGATAATAAAATGTTTGACAAAACAAATATAGAAACGAAAACGGTATCTAAAAATATCTCTCGGGTAGTGTTGAACTGGTGCCAAACGGATGTGATCTTCCGGAGCGATTATGTCATCTGAACTGTGTATTATTTCAACTACAACAATTTCATGACTTCTGTCTAGATGTGCGTTTATAATTTAGCGTGATTATGTCTACGAGTTAATTTTCAGTTTCAAACAGTTTTAGTTCAAGCAAAAATGGCATATTACTGATAGTGATCAGTTATCATAATTTTTAATATAATTTTTATTTATCTATCACGCTTTATCCCCGAAGGGAAGGCAGAGGCATACATATTGTATGCCCACTTTTCACCATGTGTATTCCTGTCCCGTGGTGGTGGTGAGCCCATTGCTGACATAGACAGACGCAGGTTGTGGCTACCTACTGTTGAAATTTTTCAAGTCGCCCATAAGGCATTCAACTTGACTTAACGACTTCCATGTTACTGGCAACTGGGACCAAAGGCTTAACGTGCATTCCGAAGCACGGAAACGCTCGCAAATGTAAATGCCATAAAGTGGTCACCCATGCGAGGACCATAGTAAAAGTTGCGTAACTCAGTGATCGTTTACAGAACACTAAGTCCGCGGGGTCACGAGTGCTTCAATTATTATTCAAGCAAAGTCATTAATATGGACAAAATGGTTCTTAGAAAGAGATATGGAACTTTTGAGGTACAGAACCCTAAAAGTGACAGTAATATTGACGTCATTATTACTGACGATAACCGACCTGTTCCAGATCGCAAACTTTACATGTTAGTGAGAATATTGGATGTTTATGTTACTAGTATTTTATACTTGGGTTGGATTTGATTTAAGGAAATATCAAGTAAATATTTTTTCAAAACGTCTACATCGTAGAGATATAACCAGCGTTACAATTTTAATTTTTTGTTAGTCTAGAAAATATTACATTAGTTCCGACAATTTCGCAATGGGATTTATTTTTGGTATTCAATATAGAAAGCCGTTACATGATTATTTATTTTTTTCATTTTTAATAACACTTTCTCTACGTTCGTATATGTAATTAAAAAAAAAACACATTCAGTCTGTCTTTAAATTATGAAGATTAGTGAATTAATTACCAAGAATTTAAAAGCAAATGTCGTAATCAGAGATAATTTATTAATTCTTTCTTAAACAGCGTTCAGAAGTTCAAACTCCATGCGCTGACTGTAGCTGAGATTCTGAATAGAATGGCATACTCCTGCCATCAAATTCTCCAAAGCATTAGAATAGAAAAGAAATAAGAAAATCCGTGTATCGTTAAGTGATTCCTAAATTGCTGAGAGCCACTCACCGCATTACTACGTTCACTGGGGGCTTTAGTACAACTAAAAACGAAATTAGCTACTATATTTAAATATAATCTTGAAGCATTATCTTCTGAAGTCACTTAGAGTCAATAAAATATTGTACTTTCAACAGATATTTATTGCATCTCTTTTCCTTTATCAACTAACTTTGCTAAGTTTTGCTTCATTTGTCTACATAACAACATTTTGTCGAGGGAATTTTTCATTGTCGAATAGTCTGCCTTACAAATCACGACATATCAAGTAGCCCGCATTATTAACAACAACAGGAAACTGCACCAACAATGTATCCATACCAACATAATTTGTAGTAGACACATTGAAATTGATTAAAAAAAAACCTTTCCAGTTGGTTTAATACGTGGAACAAAACTACTAGAATTTCTGTCTATATCCATAAGACATCATGAATAACCAAAAGTTACAGTAGGAAACTAATGTCAATGATTCAGACTTGATTCTATTTATACTTGAAAGAGGGCTTTATAAATGTTATTTTTGTCGTCTCCGATTTTAAAATTAACTTTCAATAGTTTATGGGCTTACTAAATACTTAAAAAACTATCTTCACGCTGCGTCTCTGACGGGGTAGTAAGCTACTCAATATGCTAGAATTTCCTTCAATATGCAAAAATAATGTGTTGCCAGAATTGCACAAGCGAATAATGTATCTAATAAACTCACTAGTAGTTAGCGATTGAAGTGAAACTATAAGAACTTCGGCGGAATTATCAAATCAATCTCAGCAACATTGAAGTAGACTATTTTTGGGTTAGAACCATAAATCTAAATAATATTTTCACAATAACTGTTCGAGTATATTTTGCATACATTCGGATACCCTTCCCCATTTTCACCCCAACTACTCTTAAACGGCTCAACCGATTTTCATCAAACATGTCTAAGAACACTCCGCACGTAAGTCACATTGAATATAAAAAAAAAACTAAATTGAAATCGCTCATCCGTTCGGGAGCTATGATGCGACAGAAAGAGTTTGCATCGGGGGTTAAAAATGGAAGATTGTATGTGTTCAACTGGTGGCATCGTTAGCAAGCTTCTTTTTCACCATACTTCACAACTTTTGGGTAAGTATATAAAAAGAACAGTGTGTCATAAAATAGCATCCTACAATACGTGCGTGTGATTCATACTCGCAAGATTGAGAAACCAGCGAGATAAGGTGGAATAGCGACTAGCTTGTTATCGGCTGTGTAAACGACGGATGTTTGTGCAAACGAACAACACTGCTGCACGCGAAACCTGCTGGCAGAAAGTGAGAACGTTTCTCGGAATCGAGAGAATTGAAAATTGTTTCCCAGTCCGACGCTTGGGTCAAGTATCTACGGACTACTCGTTTCTATAAGTTGTACGCACTACGCAAGTGGTAGTGAAGACAGAATACGGCAACGGTAGAATTTATCGATTTCTAACTATAAATTTTAAGATTTATGATACCAGTGTGGGTACGTTCCATATTATTTATGATTACCGTAAATAATGTACTGAGATTGTAATGATGCTTTATTACATACACCGTGTAAACGTGTTAAAAGATGACAATTCACTTTACTTAACTGCTATTTATCACAATTGAAGTCTTATATGTATAGCATTTAAACAGGCGCAGTTCAGTAATCACTAGCACAAACACAAGATGTTTTTGTATTTTAGAAGGATATTGAAAGAAAGAGTTAACTGAAGCAGAAGTCTCTAAAAGAACTATTGGCTAGAGAGGAAATATCTAACTACTAAGCAATGTCTAAAGAGCCTTAACTCTGACTGCAGATTGAACCTCGTTACAAATTAATAAGACCATCTTGTTCGCTAAGGTTGGTTTTGCATGCTGGAGAAAACGTTATACAAAAGACACCTTTCGTTTTTCAATACTCGTTAATATATAATATTAACTAAATAATACTAAACGTTTCTCAATACTCAATCGATGCTTGTAGATTTTGAGGCAAAATCTAGCCTCAAGCGTTGATTGAGTATTGAGAAACGTTCTGGAATACGGCCCTAAGCTTATAAGGAATACCGAGTCTACGCAAAGTTCTTGTGATAAGTAACTATTGGAAAATAACTCCTTTTCCTTATATGACTACTAAAGTTATACAAATATATGCAGAATTACAAAAGTAAGTTATGATTTAATTGTAATAATTGAATGGACATAGTATGACGATGATATTGTTACGTCAATACTATTTTGAGAATTATGAATGTCTAAAGGAAAAAGGTATCTAATAACTTCGTTGTTAATTTTCGACTCCTTTTTTAGGATCGAGAGGGGTATCAAACTTGAAGCTATTATCAAATATTTGATAATGTCTCTGGTAAAATCATATAAAACATCATGCTTATTCTGTACTAGTATAAGTTTCATCGCGTGCAATAAGCAGACTGCTTGTGACCAATACAAAGACAACTCAGTCGAAACATCAAGCTAATGACGTCAAACCTCTGTTTCATATTTATTTATATCATGCAACAGGAAAGTTTAAACTTAGTAATGTCTGTAGTCTTAAGGCTCAAGTAAACTTTCAAGCTTCTAGGGATCTTGTAGAAATGAAAATAAATAAGGAATATGAAGAAGAAAAAGAAGAATTAATTCAAATACATAAACCAGATATCGTAGAGCTCTGTACCGATATTGTTTAACATAAAAGCAAGTCACGTTCGTACGGTTATAAACTGCTAAGTATTACTGTAAAGTACCCTTCATTACTTATTTAATTATACGGAAACTAAGCTACTTAGATAATTTTAAAACTACTTTTTACGTCAACACCAGTTTCTGATCGCATCCTTGCCAGTAAAACGTGACATCATCGTGAGCACACAGTTTGTTGTAGATAGCAACATTCAATGTAAATATTAATCGCGTATGGCAACAGCATGTTCCTATCTATTTTTAGGATACACGCGAAGGACGATTTCAAAATCCTGGTTTATTGAAGTTGTCAAAAACTGAAATTGATAATTTACTTCAATTTAACTAACATTCGCGCTGCGTTTCGACTGTACTTGATTTCCCTTGGGCCTCTCTTAATATTGATTCCTCTTAAATGAAGTTTATTATTTTTTCATATACATGTAATTTTTCAATTCGATTTATATTTAGTTTTCTCTGTTACAGATTTAAATCTATTTCACGCTTGCATTCTCTATCTATCAACGTCTAAACCATTTGGAAAATACATTAGCCCAATTTTTTTAGGTCTTCGTATATAGTATAGTGCATACTTTTGTGCCATTGAATTTGATTAATTTCAGAGTAAAATCTCAGACGAATATCAAGTTAAATTTTATATTATAACATATATTATATACCTGCCACATACGTAAGTATATTTTAACAATGAGACTATTACAAAAGAGTCATTCTATTGTTACGGTAAAATATTCAAGAATCAAAAAGATGGTGGATGTGCTGGCGTCCTTGTTGATCACTAACTAGGAAGTAGGTAAGATGACCAAGGTGAACTCTTAGTAATTATAAAGATTTGTTAAAGATACTCGTAGCCGGCGACACATATTATTAATTTTGACGACACGAATGTGTGTCGGAGGTCGAGCTAGGAGACAAAAACTTGTGGAAAACAAGTCTTACATAATCACGAACATGATAAACTAGACCCCAATTTTTTTTTGGGCAAGCGCACACGATATTTTGATGAGCAACGTAGCGCTTTGGCGATTATCAGTATTATGCATTTCTTAGTTTGCAACGATAGCGCTTCTTAGAGATACAATGAGACAACATCGTTTAATGTGCCTAAAATAACGACTTGATTATGTTGCTCAAGTAGTGTATGATTCATGACAAAATACCAAAGTTCTATCTATCCTATCTGCTATTCATTGTTGCAATTCTTCAAATATTAAAATTTTGCTGGTACATACGATTCATTGATTTTTCTCGTGTTGCAAACAATCATATGTCATGGTGGACTGTTGTTTGCTTCTTTGCTATCTTAGTTATAATAAATAACACACTAAACTGTATGATAATAAAATTCGTATAAATGAGAAGGTCGATAAAAATTAAACCCACAAAAAACGTCAGCGCCAGCGGCAAGCTCTTCTAAACGCAAAGGCATGAAATAATCATAGTAACAACGTCGCCGTCGATACGGTATTATCAATTTTAATGCAAGTTAATAAATAAAGTTGAATATACACCGGGTCAACGTAAAAAAGATTCCGATCTTTAGACAGGAAGGAGACAAAGGGATGTAACATAGGGTGGCAACAGGTGTACAGGCAGATGTGCGGACACGTGGCGATCCAGCGTAGCTTCATTTTTTCAACACCTTGTGTGGACCCGGATTAGTTCGTCCCCTTCTACGAATATTAAGATTTCCAAAAGACGCTATGGTCGGTTTGACACAATGCGAGTCATGATGCTGTTGATTGTGACAGAAAACAAAAAGACCTAAACCAATTAAAATAACACTGTGTTAAGCCAATTTAATATCTTTGAGAAAAACTGAGGCTTGAATTTAAGCTGATAGGTTAAGAAATTTTACTGTACGCTTTAGAAATCGCAACAGGTGTGAGTGAAACGTAGTGAAACGGCACTACATGGGCATGGAGCATATCGACCATCAAATTAAATTCAAGTACAGTAATGAATGAGTGACGAGTATCACGTGCATCCATTGTGGCAGTTGCAAGTGTAGGTACCATTTAATTGTGGGATGACTGTTACATCTTCAAGTAATTTAATGTTATAATTCTTTTCAGAATGAGGGTTGACCTTCAAATGCTGACTTGCTGGACCTAGTTAGTACCTATCAAATGTCCACTAATTTTATAGTTAGGTATACATTTCGCTTAACCATCTTTACTTGAATTGATTCATAGTCATTGAAAGACATTTAAGTCGGAACAAACTGGAACGTGCCTGCCAGTCCAGCAAATCTTTAATGAATCAATACCTAATGTTTTTATCGCATCGATTCTTATTTTGTCCAAAATTTCTACAATCCATAAAATTCACAGCTTGCAACGAATAATTTTAATTATGACATCAAGGGACATGACATAATATCAGCAGACTTGTTTGACAAATGCTAATATCTATACCCTTTCGATAGAAGAGATTCAACGAATTCCATCACGAAGTTCTAGCGATGATTACGATGCAACACACAAACTAAGCAATTTTATTTACGATACATGAAGGTTATATGAAGCTCAAAGTACAGAAAAACGATGTAAAAATTAAGATTTTAGACAAGCGATTAGTTTTAAAAACCTAAACATGTTGTAGATGAGGAAAACCTTGACAATCTTCCTGCATTAGTGTGACTGGTACGTGATTTAAGTGACGCTGAATAAGCAAGTTTTGTACTAGTAACAGTGTTATTAATATTTAGTACTAAATGGCATGTGAGAACCGTCGTCTGTGTTTACGCGACAATACGAGATTAAGGACAATATTGCTGGAGTACTTAAAGAATTTTTTGATCATTTTGTAACAATATCAACTATATTTGATAACGATTAGATAAATCGGTACATGCTTATTACAACTGTGACGTTAATTTTGATAAAACTAAACGTGGATTGATATATTTCTGTAGTAGTACTGTATTCACTTGCGATAAAAATGAGCGTACATATAAATTCATCCCATCTCAAAACAGCTAACTGTACCGTAATATAATCTTTACCCACAATCTAAGTGATATAGCATTTACAGTATGTTTTATAACTTCTAGACTATAGTTAGTAACGAAAGCAAAAGGACCAGACCTTTGGCGAAACAGGAAAGTGATTCCATCTCGCTTTAACGCGTCCCATAAATAGGGATGGAAAACAAAAAGACGGTTACGAACGCTTGCTTGATGCAAAATAAATAATAAAGCCGTGACAGACTCCATCTTGGGTTGCGGTCTTATAAAGCGATGACATCACCTTACTTATGATTTCTTCAGTCAACACAACATTCTATCGATCGTAATTTATTCGGTTGACGAAACGTTCATACATACAGCAGCTACTTTGCAGCCGGCACTTGTTGCTAAGCTGACATCGACTCTAATTATGTGCTTATCTTGATAATTTACAGCGTGTTTCTCATCATTAATGTTACCTAGACTAATATTAATACAGATGAAAAAGTCATCTTTGAAGGTAACGTAATATATCTTAATAAGGATGACTTTTGAACCCAAAAGTTTTTACAAGATTGAATACCTATCTGGTGTTTTTGGAAGTCTTAGATCTAGAAGTCTAAACTGTGTCCCTTGACCGATAGAGTTATGTAACAAACCTGTTTGCCTCCGGCGACCATGGTGTCAGATTTCGGGTCACACGCACTGGATAAAGTCACAGGCACAATCACAGGGTGTTTATAAGGTGGTGTGGGGGTGAGATTCACGTGAGCCGCGTCTGCCGGACGCGGCGGTAGAATTTGAACTGAACGGTCGGTGTCGTGCGGTCGCGCCGGTATTACCGCGGGGATGCGCGAGCGCCCCGTGATCAAGGCCGCCGCCCGTGCGCGCTCACCTTAGCTCACGGTACAAACCACCAACAGTCTTACTTTTCCTCATATAAATTGAACAGTGATCCAACGAAGCAGACTCATCGTTTATTACTCAACATCAGTGCGCTGCATGTCGCAGGAGCTATTCAGCTTGCACCTAAGATAACCTTAAGGTATGCAAATATTTGTACATACTTTTGATAAGAACTATGATTTTCAGTTGGTAATTACACACAACTGTTTGTAAATTTTAAAACAATTACTAGGGTACATCCTAGATCTCCTAGGGGCGGACGGTTGGTTGACGTTTCCATTTTGAACTACCTTAAATTATCTTTAATTCCATTCCATCGATATTTTCCTACATCATCATTTTTTCAAATATGTTTTTAGTCCGCAGATAATTTAAATTGCTATACATATTTATGTTCAAAATGCTCATGTTCTGATGATGGAAGCAAATTATTTTAGATCATTTTATTTGTACCTTTGTGTTAGACTTTGCCCTTTGTAGGTAAGGGTAAAGTCTTTCTTTGCATGTCACCGAAGTGATGGTGACAACATAAGGGGGCCTAGTTGGTGCCATTGACTTTCCTGCTATTCAATTTCTTGTTCTCAGTCTTAGGTATTGCATTCTTCCTATGTAACCTGGTGGTTTGTAATCTCCTTCACCTATACCGCCATGACAAGCATTGTTTTTGGAAGATTGTCTAAATAACACATTTCACTGCGAGATATCAGATACCACTTCAGCGCTTTTTCATCGCACTGACCTGGCATTCCAGCTAGCAAAGTCGCTGTGTCGAGGAAAACCGGGTCTACTCCCTTATGGTCTTGATGTGCACGGTAGATCCCTTACACAGTTCGATACTATTTCCTGTGTAAGATACTTGAAAGTGTTTTGTTGAAACGAGAAACATTTTACTTTATTATAATTAGAATTACAGTCATACACGTAATACCATTTTATAGCTTTCTTTTAAGTGGGTAATAATTTTAGATTTCATGTTCTTTTGTGAAAACAGTAGCGAGATTTATCGTAGAATTTGTAATTTCATGTAATATGATTGTTTTTGTTGCTAAAACTCAAGCAGTATTTATAGTTACGTTTATGATTCAACCTTCAGCGTTCATACAATAGTTCCGGCTCGGGGTATTACAAGAAGTCAATTGAACACAACACCTTAGATGTCAAGAAAATAGACAAGGTCGGTAGCATCGAACTACGTCCAAAGATCGCGCGATCGGATAGCAGATGTCAGACCAAAAGAGCTTCTAAACTAAAATCCAAGGGCCATATATAAGGCCGGCCTTTGGGTCTCGGTCTGTTTTCTACTGTTTGTATATCAACAGACGGTTGCCTGGGCAGGCTCAGTAAAATGTAGGACTTAATAGAAGCAGCGTAAGACCAAGTACAACTTGAAAAAAGTTGAGCCAAGGTCCAGAAATGAGAAGTACAAGATAATCAAAATATATTGCATTCGAGAATTCGGATATCACCGTAGAAGATCGTGCGTTGTCGAGAGCTTCTACTAGATTACCATGTATGATGGCGTGTAGAGATTTTTATTACTACTAGCCTGAACCTAAAGTTTAAATAATGATACTACTGAAACAATGCTAATTATCCTCATTCATACAATAGTTCCGGCTCGGAATATTACAAGAAGTCAATTGAACACAACATCTTAGATGTCAAAAAAATAGACAAGGTCGGTAGCATCGAACTACGTCCAAAGATCCCGCAATCGGATAGCAGATTTCGGACCAAAAGAGCTTCTAAACTAAAATCCAAGGGCCATATATTAAGTCGGCATTAAGTCCGCCTGTGTACAATGTTGTGCAGAAAGTTAAATAAATAAACTACAAAAATATCCTTGAAACTAGACTGACGCCTGATATTAACTAAGTAAGTACATAATAAAAGTGTAATGTGTTCCTCAGCGAACTAAATTCTAATGAATTATGACCAATAAAACGAATTCCTTTCCAATGACTTAACAGAACTTTATCAATTTGATAATGTATAATAGTAAACGAAGCAAGGTTATGGAAGTGTTGTGCGAAAATTAATGAACACATTTAATATCCACTGCCATTCCGTGATCCCATTGGATGTCCCATTGATGGGACTACGAAAAAATTCATTTAACCGAGGTCCCTTTGACTAGTGGAACCACGGAGTGTGAGATGTCCTGTCTCTATTCTTTAGAACCATTAATAGGGATGTAACATATTTTTTTTGAGTTTTTGGGTTCATGGGTAGTTTTATATCAACTGTGTGTCGATACCCTTCGGTAAGCCTAAAATGTAGCTAGGCGACGGATCTAGACAGGACATGGGACTAATTCCTTCCATCTGTACAGTATCACTATACACCAAGACAAAGCAGTTACCACTGATAATACGAAGAAAGACACTCGGAAGAGGGAAATATAATAGGGATTCACATCTCTCTAGGTAAATGGTAGACAAGAAATACGTTACGCCTATACTTAACAGTGGGCGAAACAAAAGGAACATAGTCGAGCCAAGAGATAATCGAGCATAGTAAATATCATTGAGACATCTGTCGCGTTGTCTACTGAAATCTAGTAGAGAAGACTTCCTTCATATCTTATAACTAGATGACCCCCACAGCTTCGCCCGTGGAATATTTCGACCTCCCGTCGCACCTATTTAATCCCGTCGCTTATAAATTCCACAAGGATGCATAAAAATTTGCCCGATTTGTCGACATTTAAGACTACTGCTTTGCTCCCCAGTGTAGTAGCGTAATGATATATAGCCTATAGCCTTCCTCGATAAACGGGCAATCTAACACAAAAAAAAAATTCTAATCCGACCAGTAGTTTCTGAGATTAGCGCGTTCAAACAAACAAACAAACTCTTTAGCTTTATAATATTAGTATAGTTAGTAGGTTCCATCAAATCAGCCTATGGCAGTCCACTGCTGGACGCGGGCCTCTCCCAATTCACGCTTACTGCTCTCAGGTTACTGCCACTTAATACGGTTAACACACGACCGGATTTGATCCGACCAGACCTCTGATTTGATTCGACCAGACCTCGGATTTGATTTTCCGCCCGACCAAATCTTACCGTCTGTAGAGCAGTCCGGCGGACATAATTATTATTAATTGAGTCCGCCTCGATCCGCTTCGGATATGATCAATGTTGCCGTTCTAGCTAGTTTGTCGTAAATTTCCCCAGATTTAATTTAATTTTTCTCCAAATAGACACTTTTTCATATTTTTTTCCCAATGTTGCCATCTTAGTTAGTTCGTCAAAAATGTCCCCAGTACCGATTTTACCTTTCCCCAAAAAATTACTTTTTCATACTTTTTTTGCCAGACAGAAAAAAAAGCTACGTTAATACATAACGTAGTGTTTATTTACTCTATGTATCAGTTATCTACATAGAAAAGTAAAATTGAAATGTGTGTGTGTAATTTCAAATTTGCAACTTTTCAGTAAATGCATATAAAATAATATACTTTATTAGAAACTTTTCATTTCCACAAAAATTCCTTAAAAAAAATAATTTTATCCTAGAATAGGGAAAAAGCCCCTAATCTGAACAGCCTGTCTGGTCGTCCGGTGCGGTCTGATCCGGTCGTCTGTTGCGACAACAGATTTGGTCGGCAGACTCGGCGGATCAAATCTGTCGAGGTCCGGCAGACCAAATCCGGTCGTGTGTTAGCTCTTTAAACAAACGCATTGTCAATGGCTGCATTTTGCAGGTATTTAACCTAACTCCAAACTGTCAAAGCGTGGGCGAGCCACAAAATGCTTAAACGTTCTGTAAAAACTGACGTATACTCGAATTCTCGATTAAACTCAGATAATACCATTTATCATTTGGTCTTAGAAGTCATAGAAGCGCAATGGTCAACTGCGAGGCAAGTACTAAAAAAAAATAACGCCCGATTTAAATTTTCAAGAACTACAAATCCACGATTCGTTAACTCAGAACTTTTTAATGCATGCATTACACAAACAATCTAAACTTCATTCTCCATCGTCTCTGGAGTGGTTCACTATAGAAGAAAATTCCAAAGGCAGGCAGCACCATAAATTGCAGTAGAAAGGTTGGTGGCACTATAAAAGGTGACGAAAAGACGGATGTTTCGTATGAATACTTAAATAGTTTATCTAACCACGCTCCGTAGGTATGTAAAGTTTATTCAACTCCAGTACCTATCCTTGATAACGATTTAACCACCTTCAAGTAAATCTTCGTATAAAAATTGGCTAGTAGTAAAAAAATTACGTTTCCTTGCTATCACAACCGTGTAGCTTGTAATAGTAAAACTTCCATTCCATATACTGCTCTTTAGTTTAAAGTCTTGGGGCCAAGTCTACTGATTCCATCGCGTCAGAAGAGAATAGTAATCGTTGCTCAATAGAGAGCCGACAGAAAAAAATTTCAGTTTACGTAGTCTACTATTACAATTGCGCTCCAATATAATTCTATGGGCCGGCCGATAGAATGTTATTAACACTGTAGCGCCTGTAAGTAGCTCTTAATTTGCATTTTTGGTAGTCTATTCATAAAGTGAAAAAGACAATTCGATTCGAGACGGGGATCGAACTCGTGACCTTTGCCTAACCGGGGCACTGTTCAAGCCACTGAACTACCCGAACCGTATCGAATCAAGTTAAAATTCTTTACCATATTTTAATCGTCATTTAAGAGTATGACAAGTATTTATCACTTAACTTACGTAAGTTTCTACTACCCTTTACACTTTTGGTAAGGTTTACCCTTTGACACTTTTTGTTACAACGATTAAAGCGATTTACGAATACCAGCAAAACAAATCATGTATTGACCGTAAGTTTGGCAACCCTATCTAAAAATCAAGTACAAACAAACAATCACACTTCTAAAGGTCCGCTCCACCTGTCTTCAAACATTCCGACGCACCCACCCATCAAATACAGTTACACTTGTCTGTGGGCACGTATTGAGTGTGGTGACGAGGAAACGAGCGCAATGTCCACTAACACGATAAGTCGTGTGTCCTAGTTTCCTCCGCAGCCTTTGCGATGGGCTTCCACCGATTATGTACTACGACTTGTACCGATATTTCTATAACATGTATAGTACTCACTAATTAGATTACGTTTAAGAGTATTTAGTATAACCAATTTCTTTATGTACATACTTATACAGGCGCGTTATCGAAAATTTTATATTTAATTTTCGACAAGGAAAGTATGAAAGTTGGGCGCCAATGTTACACACAGCAATTCTTTAAATTTTGGGGATCGCAATGGACAATCATTTAAGAGCAGATCCATGAACTCCGTTTTATGATCTGCTCATTCATGACGACATTTTCACGTTTTCAAGGCACGGTAAATTACGATTTATTAAATGCTAGTTGATTCCTGAAAATACTTAGTTTGATTTAACGCTTCGCTCAAATTTATGCTGCTAGCATAAGTTACACCTTTGCGACTGCGGCTACCTAGTATTAATAGGATAGCAAGATATTATTTATTACTAGTTGAGGATTGTTTTCTTATTTGCTCAAGCGTTAACGAAAATCGGTCATTAAACGAAATATGTAAAATAAATTGTAAATTAACGGTACATTTACATCACATAAAATCACGCTAGCTTTGTCACAACTAGCATTAAATTTTAGGGTTCCGTACCCATAGGGTAAAACGGGACTGTATTATTAAAGCTCTGCTGATGCTGTCCGTCCGTCCGTCTGTTTATCCGTCTGTCACCAAGCTCACTCTAGAACTGTCTAGCCACAGCCACTCATGAACCCTGATAGTTAGACAGTTGAAATTTTCACAGGTGATTTATGTAACTATAACGGATCCTCGAAAAATTTTACAAATATTTAATAAGTATTTTATTGCCGAAGTGCAATTAAAGTTTTGTAATAATAATGTGACATCAAATAATTAAAATTCTAAAATTGACATAAACCACAAATCTATATTTATTGCACCCACAATTCTTCAGGACATAACAGACGTGATAAAATCATTGAATAATACAAATATCTCAGGATATGATGCCATTACGACAAACAAAATTAAATCAGTTGTAAATTTAATTTCTCCAGAATTATGTCACATACCAATCTATGTATAGCAACGGGTGTGTTCCCGGATACATTAAAAATATCTGTAATAAAAACTTTACACAAAAAAAAAAGGTAAAACACAAGAATTCTCTAATTATAAACCTATGGCGCTACTGCCAATATTCTCGAAAATAATTGAAAAGGTTATTTACAACTCACTGTGCTGTTTTTTTTTAAAGAAATAATATCTTAGCAGATGAACAATATGGTTCCAGAAAGAAAAGGAATATTAATATTTACAAATTGTTCGGGAAAATTATAACTAGTATTGACAAGCGGCGTCCGGTGACGGCTTTATTTATGAACTAGATGACCCGCAACAGCTTCGCCCGTGGAATATTTCGACCTCCCGTCGCACCTATTTAAACCCGTCGCTTATAAATTCTACAATGATGCATAAAAGTTTGCCTGATTTGTCGACATTTATGACTACTGCTCTGCTTCCCAGTGTAGTAGCGTAATGATATATAGCCTATAGTCTTCCTCGATAAATGGACTATGTAACACAAAAATATTTTTTCAAATCCGACCAGTAGTTCCTGAGATTAGCGCATTCAACCGAATAAACAAACAAAAACTCTTCAGCTTTATAATATTAGTATACGAGTAGATATGAGTAAAGTATTTGATTTTGTACACCGAAAAACACTTCTCTATAAATTAGAGAGCTATGGCATCAGAGGCAACGCTCTGGACCTTATTAAATTGTATCTTAGAGATACGCAACAAATTACAACTGCTAATTTTTATAGATCATGGTACGGTACGGAAACCTTTATGCGCGAGCGCGACTCGCACTTGGCCGGTTTTTATAAAAAAATTCTGTATGTATGTCTCTTTTCAGACGCGATAGATCCAATTTTCGTATGTTCAAAAAAAAATCGAAATCGTCCAAAACCTCTAAAAACTCTGGACCCAAAGGACTTCGTACCAAAATATAAACAGATCTATACTAATATTATAAAGCTGAAGAGTGTTTGTTTGGTTGAACGCTCTAATCTGAGGAACTACTGGTCGGATTTGAAAAAATATTTTTGTCTTGGATAGCCCATTCATCGAGGAAGGCTATATATCATCACGCTACTACCCTGGAGAGCGGAGCAGTAATCAATGTCGCCAAATCGAGGATTTTTTTAAGCATTTTTGTAGAATTTTTAAGCGACACGATTAAATAGGTGCGACGGGAGTTCAAAGTATGTCACGGGCGAAGCTGCGGGGATCACCTAGTTTTAAATAAAAAGGGTACGCATCCATTAGTGACCAGGTGTAGCACTTGCAGGTGAGACAAACTTAGACTTAAAAATCTCAATCGATCCTTGAGGACCATACATCGTCCTCAAATCCGTCAAGTTTTAATATTGGTATTTTTTATATCTATATACAAATTTGTCTTCGCAACCATAACAGGTATTAGTTTTACTACGTGTTTGTTGCGTAATGCATAAAGAAGTTGTTCACTGAACCATGATAGCCTAAAGCCGTGTTTACAACAGAAGGCGAACGTAAACGAACGTCAACAACTTCATTAGGTACGTTCACAGTAAATACCACAATGTTTACTTTTTCGGTTTCGCACCGAACTTTACATAATCGTTCGCGTTTATCTGTAGTGTGTACCCAGCATTATTCCAAACGCATAGACTGCTCGACATACATAATTAATATCCGCGGTAATTATAGCTTCCTAGCAGAGGGACAAAACTATTTCTTAATAGCCTTTATGAATAGGTACGGTTTTCCGAATGGAATAATGAGACATAACTTGAATACAATTACTGTTAGTGATAAACCAGTAAGTTTTTTAACAAATATAACTCGTATTTTAACCAATAAGGTATGAACTAAAATAACAAAAAAATACAATGTTAAAAAAACGAGTAAATAACGATTAAAATGAAAATTATAACCACTATATGTAAAGCGGAATATTGCAAAAGTATTGACAACCTGGAGGGTTTTTTTTAATGTGTGGAAATTCCCTCGGATGTCATGCCGGACACGAACCGGCTAAAACCACACAGTCCCCGCCTAACTGTCTACTGCCGGACGCCCCGGGTAACTCCTCGGAAAGATGTCCCAGAGCTCCCGGCAGATTTTGGCTACCACCGCAGCCTCATCTAAGGTTCGGGTGTTATCCCGCTTCTATGGGGGGTTGGTTTGGGTACTATCCCGCTTCTTGGGGCATGAGGCGTGCGTGAGATTTTCACGTCATGACGTCTTGGGCCTGCTTCTGTAAGGACGGCGAGCAGCCCACCCGCCGTCCTAGGCCCCCGGTCATGGAGGCCGGTAGTCTTGGGCGAAGACAAGTCTGCGGCGTCGTCGCCGCAGACTGTGGAACTCGGGCGGGAGAGTCCTTTCCCGTTCCCTCTCCGCCGCCTCTTTCGTGAGCATGACCTGCTCGCAGAAAGATGCAGCGGCGTCCCACTTGCTCCTGCTGGAGACCATGGCTTGCACCATGGTTCCCAACGAGAGAATGTCCACGTCCAGACTCGCCACGAGGTCTTGGCGCTGCTGCACCCATACTGAGCACTCCACCAATGTATGGAGAGCTGTGTCCTCGCTGCGTTCTACGCACTGCTGGCACTCGGCTGTGGTCTCCCGGTGTATACGCCACAGATACTTACCGAAGCACCCGTGCCCGGTAAGTATCTGTGACAACCGGTAGGAGAGGTTGCCATGGCTCCTCTCCAACCACTCATCCATGACCGACAACCTAGATGGTAAGGTTTCCTTTTACCTATCCTACATCCCTTTCCTTGAGGAGTTCGGTGCGTCATTCCTCCGTTACAATTAGTAGAGGTTATCCTTGACCATTATGCTTTAGGATTGACGAATCGAGGGTGTGTGGTTGGGATCCTCCTCCCCTCCTTTATTATCGTTCTACCACTATATTTGCCGATAATGGAATGCAATCAGGCGGTAAAGTGTGAGGACTGGTAATAATTAAGTGGCTCGAAGACCCTCAGTTGCTCAGTGACACTCTGATAAGTGATAACCCAAACAGACTTATGTTTAATTTGTAACTATTTGTTGGCGTTTGGAAAGAGTGGCCTGTTGCCTTGCGAATCTGGTAATAAATGTAGAATCATTCCTAATGACGTTTATTAGTGTTAAAGTAATATAATTTCTTGGGGCACTGTTGCCCACTGTGATAGTAGTCCTCTATATGGGCGAAGTAATTGATGATTCCAGATATTTAAAATTAAAATGAAGTCCAATATACTAGGAACTCAAACCTACCACCCACACAAAGGTGTGTCTAAGCGAGCTTGTACTATCCTAGACCACATCTAACATGAGTCATGAGCCTATTTTGTATAAAAAAAAAGTCTGTTTACTTCTGATGACTAAAATTAAAAGCAGCTATATCTTGAACACAAATGTGACTAACGAATTGGCCGAAGGCAAAAACCTTTTGTTCAGGTCCAGTCTTAACTAAGTTTTTTTTCCTCTAGGGAAATGAGTGAATTAGGCGGCAGAATACGCGGTCGGATCGCTCGCTCGGCGGTTGCCGGCGTCCCTACTGGAAGATAATAATAATGTTTTTTTTACTGAAATAAAATTTTAATGTCAAACTAATTTATCTGAAGAGTTAGTCAACCTCCCTTTTCCTTATTTTGCTAATTATGGGAATAAAATATAGGTGGCCATAATATATATTGTCCATGACTGGTTATGATGTAATGTCTATATTATATAAAACAGTTAGACATAAGTGCTCAAGACTTATGACAGTTACAGTACCCTAACTATAAAACTACAAATAACATAACAAATTTAATAATATAACCAAATTTTTAAACTCTCATAGCATACCAGCCCAAAATTAGTAAAAAAACTAAATAAAAAAAAAGCAAACAAAACGACAAAACAAAACACAACAGGACTAACCAAGACACTATCATTCGCACCTAAATCAAGTGCTTTGCTAAGATAACCGAAAATCTGGAAAATAAATACATACTGAATGTGTTAAAGTTGTTAGTAATTATATTGATTACTGTAATATAAAAAGAAAGAAAATTGGTAGTATAATTAGTAAAGTTTAATAAGATTTTTCTTCGATGAGTTACAACGAAATATGACCACCATCAATTATTATTTGGTATGTAAGATAAAGCTGGTTAAAATGTAAGAGCAATGTTTACTATACTCTATGCTACCTACCCATTCAGGGCAAAAGTATTAAGCACACTTTTTTAGAACTTTAGTATTTATAGGTGATTAAAAACTATTAGTAAGCATAGACTTAAACCTAAAACAACATGGAATAAAAATTTGATCACTGGCAGTATACAAATTGGTAAGGAGCTGTAGTAATAAGTACTCTTTTTAAGAAACTGGTTCAAAATGAAATTCCATTTTTAAATTAAATAGTAAAAATCTAAGCACAATGTGAAATTGTGAATACTGTCTATCTGTTACTGAGTTGCATTTATAATTAATATGTATACACAATTTATAACATTTGAAGTTGCTGTTAAAACAATTCTTATTGGAGAAATACTTCGTCCACAGGAACCACATCTTTCTAATAAGAAAATCCTTCACATACAAGTACCTACTCTTACTTTCATTGATATAGTTTATATTTATGAATACCTATACATACTGCCATTATATAAAGTAATGCTCACTCTCTTAACAGCACATTAATTTTATATTAAAAATTTACATTCATTTTAACTATAACTTCATAAACCATTACAAATGAGAAAAGCATCTTCGAGTTATGAGAGCGCCGTATATGTAACAAGTGTCGCCTGCTCACATAGCGATGGTGAAATCAGTTTAAATTCACTTGTAGGTACACAATCAATTCATACAGTGCCGAGTTTTACGATAATAACTTCTGTAAGCAACGTAAATATTATTATTACTCACCGATTTCGGCATTTTGGTGGTTTAGGATGATAATCTGCAACGAGATGAATGAATATAGTGAAAATTTGTTTCAATGTAATATTTCCACCGCGGCTATTGGAACCCCTGCCGTGTGACATTACATTTGAAGTTGTGACTGAACGCCAACTTTTTCATTCTGAGAGCTTGGATAAAGAGCACTATTCAGTATCGTTATATACATTTTCACACAAATTATTCACATTCGAACGGTTACAATAAAATTGTAGCACCGGGCAGGCGACAGAAAAGTTAGACAAAATTTCGAATGTTGTGCTTGGATATTATGAGTAATGTCTTCTGCCAATCATTATATATTTCCTTAACGGTGAAACTCACCCAGGAAAAGAAGAATATCACCTAAGAATCCACATAAGTAGAACAACACACATAAAGAATGCACACACCCTTGAGTCACAAAAATATTGCGAGTGACAACCGCCTGCGTGACGTGGTAGCAGGTGTTGTAGCTTCGTAAGCGCTACTTTCGTCGTTTTACGATAAAATAGAAATTGTAAGGCATTCGGATCTGCAGTTGATTAGAATACAAAATGTTTACTATTTCGTTTACATTTCATTTACAATCAATTGATATTGAGATTAAAAATGCAGAAATATAATAATTTCATAATCTACTATACCACTGCTTTTTTTGTTAACTAGCAAGAAATCTTGGACTCCTCCCATTATAGAAAACGTAACTATATTTTGTACTCATTACGGCCGTTAAAGCCATTGATACTGAAAATTGATAAGCTGAGTACAGAGTGTTACAGTTTTTTTAAATAACAACTGTAAACTGATATACATAATAAAATTATATATTATTATGATACTCTAAAGCAATATTTAATGTATTTTTACGGTAAAAAAGTAAACGTATTAGACTTATCACAGAAGTGTAAAATCTGCGCAAATTGAATCGTAGTTTAACCGTTCATGATCTTATAAAATAAATCACCATTTTTAGATGGTCTAATAAAATATAGAGTAAAGTATATGTTATTTAATATATCATTTTGATTGCTGTTGAAAAAACTTGCATCGTCAATTTCCCATGTACGTAGTATATATGTGGGTATAACTTTGAGTTCGACAGGCAGACCATCTTACCCTGTCTCACCGGTAGCTCCGGTACATATTCGTGCATATTGCATAATTATACGTAGTACGTGTTCTTAAATTTGCTCGGATGGGTCAAACCAATCAAGGATCAATTCACTCATCTGTGGTCGATTCTGGTTAGGCCGTAAATGAAGAAATGAACTTTGGACTTCAAAACTAAATAAATAAATATCCATCGCGCCTTATCTCCGAAGGGGTGGTAGAGGCATGTTATATGCCTACTTTTCACCGTGTGGATTCCTGTCTCACATAATAGGTGGTGAGCCCATTGCAGTGTTGAAATAGACAGACGCCGGTTGTGGCTACCTGTTCGTTTTCAAAACTATTGAAAACGATATGTAATTAACAAGGAAAATTCAAAGGAGAATGCCCATCTCCCACACATCGTTGGGCCCAAAAATGATGATGCAGTACAGGAAACAACTATCATTAGTTAGGGAAAAATATGATTGTCAAAAAGTACGATGACAAATCACCAAAGTCTGAGTTTTATTGACAATGGCATTCTCAAGAAATATGGCCCCGAATATTTTATAGGTTATGTTGTTTGTGATATATTTTTATTTACCATTTTATCCCGATCTCATCGGATGACGAATAACAGCACTTCATGTAAACTCTCGCTTATATCATTAGTATTAAATAGTAGTTTACACTACTACAAATGCAAAAAGCTTATAAAATGCTAGGGTTTATCATTTAAAAACGATGAACGAACAGATACCTATTAAGTAAGCAGTCAAGTACCACATACATTCTAAATACATGCATATCTTACATAGGAAATATTCAATAATAAATTATTTATTTGGACCCAGGAATAGAACCCGAGACCTAAGCCTGACAGTTGCATACACTACCACCGCGGCAATGAAATCAGTTAAAATCCCACTGTGGCAATGAAATCAGTTAAAATCTTTTTAGTATATGGACAGAACAGGTTTATAACAGCTATGAAAATAGATTAAGCCAAATAAAACAATTACTTTAAGGTATTCATCTTATTTTTACATACAGCTGTGTAGAGAGATATGTTGTTATTTATTATTAAATCATTAACTCATGTGTATAATTTTATAATAATTGAGGTGAAGAGAAACACGAAAGGGGGGAATAGACACGCCATTAGGGTCAATAGAAACGTTCTATGGGGTTGAATAGAATCGAATGGGGGTAGGTACTTTTAATATAAATTTACACAGTAAGACATTTTGTTGACTTTATTGTGTATTATTAAAATACTGTTTTCAGGGTAATATGGTACCCTCATGGCGACTGTCGTACTACAAAAATGATGCTGATATTCTCAAAGTATTAACGTATGATTATGATGAATATATGTAACTTAAACTCAGGAAGGGATTTACAAATAATTAAGGCTGATTTAATAATATATAAGAGATAGCTATTGTGTCTAATGACTAAAAAAGAATAAAACTGATTGATGAACCCTAAGTGCAATTTATAATGAAGTATTTTATTTATTTTATAAAAGTGTTTTATTTCACAAATAGAATAACTATGTGCTGAGTAGGCACTTACAATATTTATCTATATACCTACATACGATTGGAACAGTAGATGGCAGCCCTGACATTTTTTTATATTGATCGATTTGGCGTATCCATTGACCCCATATCGAGTCTGAATTGAAAATACTTTTAAAAACTATTTATTGTATGAACACACAATTTCTTGTTTAGTAAATTTAAATTTAGTATTAAATCATACTCCTTCATATTTCTTTTGATATTAAACATCGGAAGCATTGTGAAAATCTAAATCAACGTCTAAAAATGTGTCAATTGATCCCATTTTACGGTATGAAGTTAATAAAAATACAAATATTTTGCCATTGTAAATTAGAATTATTTTATGTGTTTTTGGATTAACAAAAAATAACAATTTTTTTCCAGTATTTGTTATCTCTGTACTTTGTGGGCCCAAAAGTGGGCATTCTCCAAACTTTTTTTTTTTTGACTTTATTCAAGTCGAGAAATAAGAAGAAAAGAATGTACTGTTGTGGAGACGGAGACATTCACAAACAGCAACAGCATAAACCTTTATTAAAACAGCTGATTATCCCATCCATAGACTATTCATAATATAAATAACCACCATCCCATCACTACAAATGTCAAACAAAATTGGCTGCAACAGTAAAACCATATAAAACTTGATACTCATTTTAATACTAACTACGTATTGATATTAAAACTTTCAAAATGAAAATGCTTGTTTTGAGGAATTAATATAATATGGTGATGTTTGTTTGATAATATAAAGTATTTTCTTATGATAACCTTACTTATACGATGGCTACGACGCCCTTTCGTAGACTGCTCCACTGGGGCCCAATATGTGTTTTAGGTAAGAATAAAAAAGACAATAAGTAGACCAATCTCTACAATAATAAATACTACGCCTTCGAGCTTAAAGTTTATGTCAGGCCGATGTATTATCTTTCTAAATAATAAAGGAAAACTACTTCACAAGAATCTTATAAGAACACAGGTTAAACATATTTAATAAAGTTCAAAAAGTGTGTACATATCCACAATTTTAGCCTGATTATATATTTAATCATCGTAATTGAGTTATTTTTAATGACAGAGATTGGAGTTTTTATAAATGAAGCAAGATTGAAAAAAAATACATGACTTGTTTATAAGACAAGTAATGAAATAAAGTATTATTTATTTATCCATTTAGGAACCCTCTCACTATTGGTTTATCTATAGATAATATTATAAGATTTGTAAGTTTGTAATGAATAGGCTCTACAACTAATGGGCAAATTTTAAAATTGTTTTACTGCTAGAAAGCAACATTCTTCGTAACAAAGGCTATAATGGATTTCCAAAATTTTAGGGTTTCATATGAAATCTCGAATAGGAAATCTTCACAACGCAGGGGAAGATGCGGGCATCAGCTAGTGTTTAAAATCTTAATTTTATGTTGTCTTATTGTTGTTTGTAGGTCATTATATTTTGGTGTAGATCATAATTCATAAAGTGTCTTCTAACATTTCCTGGCTGCTTCCAAAGTCTCAAATTGCTTCTCAGGGTCAGATTTAGAATTGATTGATTTAGATTGAAGCCTTAGTCTGTAATTGTTGCCACCTCCCAAGCCCTACAAGACCTGCTATGCAATTCACAAATCTTGGATCCAAATCTGCTACAGCGCAAATGTCGTTGATTCATAGAACTCGAATATCAATGACATTTGCGCCGTAGCGGATTTGGATCCGAGATTAGTGAATTGCATAGCTGATCCTTGAATGTCAGAAAGTAGGTGCAACACTTCCGTGACGTTGAAACATCTGTCTGTCTGTTCGCAATACCCAAAATCTTCTGCACCAATTTTTTTTGCAGTTTTCTCTAAGAGAGTGGTTCTCGAGGAAATTTAAGTATTGGTATATATTGGGTAAAATATAATGATACTTTCCAAAATATAATAACGCTTTCAGTAAAAATGCTACCTAAGCATTTTGAGATATAACTAAAATGTATGGTGGAATTATTTATCTTACAGTCTGCATGGCATGTTTCTATCTTTTAAGGATAACATACTAGCTTACTATGACACTGGGGGAAACAGGTAAGGGATAAGTCAACACAGGGGTGAAGCTGTGGGCATCAGCTAGTTCTTGATAAGGCTCTCGCACCCAACCAAGTCATAAAGTAGCAAATTTCTTTGCTTGCAGGTATTATAAAACTAATAACATGGGCTATGATACATCTACTCGGTATGTGGTGGCCTCCACATGGCTCTATCGGAGGCGCTCTTCATGCAGGAGTTTTCTTAATATTTGCTTCCTCAACGTTGTACTATTTCCTACAATCTTTACTGGAAGGACCAGGACATGTGCCTATTGGATGGAAACCTGTAAGGCTTTTTAATAAAACACAAATCTGAAATTTAATTTTATTTGTTACAAATTTTTTTAACTGCCGTTAAAAAAATTTGTAACAAATAAAATTCTGAACTTAAACAGTATTGAGTTAAATATTTTTGTTTCTTAGATGTTTTATAATAAAAACCTGTAAAATCTTAACATTTGGAATGTTAATAATACATTTTATTGTAATTATCCATTAATATCTAAGGATTCTATTAAGTAAACATTAATTTAACACTTAATTTTTTCTGCAAATATTGAGTTCCAATATAATAAAAAAAAACATTTCATCGCTAAAAAGCAATCTCTTAATGGCAACCTTTACCATATACCTACCTAAAACACTTTAATTACTTTCTATTATTTTCAGGAAAATGAAGAACACAAACAGTATTTACAGTACTGTTCAATTTGCAATGGGTATAAGGCGCCACGGTCCCATCACTGCAGGCAATGTAATTATTTCTTTTATAATAGCGCTCGTGGCCCCTCTGAAGCACTGACTCAGTGTTGTGTATACGATCACTGCGTTTAGCAATTTTAGCTATAGCTGGTCCTTGGATGTGTGACCACTTTGTGGCATTTACATTTGCGAGCGTTTCCGTGCTTCGGAAGGCACATTTAGCTGTTGGCCCCAGTTGCTAGTAATTAAGCCTAGCCAATTGCAGTAGTTAAATAAATAAAATAAATAAATAAATATCCATCACGCCTTATCCCCGAAGGGGTGGCAGAGGCATATTATATGCCCACTTTTCACCGTGTGGATTCCTGTCCCACGTTATAGGTGGTGAGCCCATTGCCGTGTTGAAATAGACAGACGCAGGTTGTGGCTACCTGCTGTTGAAATTTTCAAGCCGCCCATAAGGCCTTCAACCAGGCTTAACGACTGCCATTTTACTGGCAACCTAGCAGTAGTTAAGCCTAGTCAAAGGCCTTAAAAATTTCTAGAGAAGGTCGCCACAGCCTGCGTCTGTCCATTTCAACACGGCAATAGCCATGCCATTTGTTACATGAGACAAAAATGCATACGGTGAAATGTGGGCGTATAGTATGCCTGCCTACCCCTTCGGGGATAAAGACGTGACAATATGTATGTAAATCTGTATGTTACAATATGAATGCATAAATCGTATTTATGACTCATGCCTAAGTCACGTCGAAAAATGTGGCGGTAGCGATAGTTAGTGTGATCGGCCGTTATTTTGAACTAGAGGACGTCTCGCGATTTCACCCGCGTTGTACCCGTTCCCGTGAGGTATAAAATCTCTGCCAGTGAAAGGTCCATTAAAATAGATCCAGCCTTTTCAGAGATTTTTCAGTACAAACAAACAGACAAACAGAGCGACAGACAGGCAGACAGAGAAAAAATAAATACCATATTTCTTGCTCTGTGTATTTTTATATGCATTTAGTGAAATACTTTTAATTCAGAATTATAAGAAGCACTTGTGGCCTGCTGACTCAGTGTTCTGTAAACGATCGCTGTGTTAAGCAAATTTCACTAAAGTTGGTTACGGATGGGTGACCGCTTTGTGGTATTTCCATTTACTAGCGTATCCGTGCTTCGGAAGGCACGTCAAGCCGTTGGTCTCGGTTGCCAATAACATGCGCTGTCCATATCAACATGGCAATAGGCTGGCTAAAATACGATCACTGCTCTAACTACTAGAATTCCTACCATGATATTGGAAAGCCTTCCTCAATAAATGGGCACTAGGGAAAAAATTAATGAAGAAAAGCATTAGTAAAATCTGATTGCAAATGTGAAGGACACCTAAATTTCGTTTCCAGGTGGTTATTGTGTAAAAAAAATGGATCACCACTGTCCATGGATCAACTGCTGCGTGGGGCATGCCAACCACGGGTACTTCACCATGTTCCTTATAGCTGCTGTAGTGGGGTGTGCACAGGCGTCTGTGGTAAGTTTCACTAATATAGCTGACATTATAAAGGGTGTGAGGGAGTCTGATGTTGAGAAACGAACCCAACATATAACCATATACCTTCTACCTTCGCGCGAGTTACATGACTTGCACGTCGTTCACACCAGTTTTTGATGGTGACGATGACGTCACCTCTTCGGCCTCAATCGTAGTTTTCGATGTGAAGCATCAAAAGCGGTATTCAAATTGTTGTTTGCTCTATACCGCATTTATGTGACATATTCTTGGAATCAATAACCTATTAATACAGTCCATTTGCTTTCTTATTACTGAGCCCGAAGAAAAACTCAACATACGTTCTCAGGGTCCAAGTCAATCTCACCCGCAAATAGTGCACCTACCAACGAACCTGGAGGTTTAGACACCTGTATAGGAGTTTAAAGATCAGATGACAATTGATTTCAACAATGTAGAAAAAATAGTAGCCAGTAGCAGAGCTACTTCTAGCATTCTATTAATGAGATGTAATAAACAATCAGGATTTTAAGCTCAAATGAAGCAGTTAAGATCATTATTTACTTGCTGTTTCCTGCTTCCTTTCATATGACATTCTTGAGACTGCTATTATTTACAACCGCTGAACTCCGAACAAAACCCAGGGATTACACTTTGGAGCTTTCAGCAACTAAATGGTGGTACCGCTCCAGTTCAAAAAAATATGCCACCTGGTACATTCTGAGTGTCTGCGCCGTTGCCTATTCCGTTGATGAGCAGGTGCACCATATGTTTGTAAGATCGACTTCCTAAACTACACTGTTCATTCGTGTTGTCATAATATTTTCCTTTTAAAATTCCAGCACCCGATCATGTTATTTGCTAACTCATACTTTATTTACTTTTAGGTTCTAACGATATGCATCTATCACGCGATCAATCGTGTGTGGTACGTTCGTAACGGCACGGGTCAAGAACCTATGATATATCTGACACTCACTACTTTACTGCTGTCCTTACTCGCCATCGGGATGGCCGTCGGGGTAGTGTTCGCTGTAGGAGCGCTCCTGTATTTACAGGTAGGTCACTAAATAACATCTTAGATGTATTAATAATAACTACCATGCACAGCAGTTTTGGCAACGGTTTAGTTACATGTACATTCGGAAATCCGGCTTGAAGGACCATGAAAATCTTTCAGATTCTTACAATTAATAAATCTACGCCAATTTCGTAATTTTTTATGCTATAAAAAATTCTAGACTGATAATCAATAAAAATAAAGCATGTTTTTAAACAAAATAAACTACTTGCCACGACGAGGTAGACAAATACATAATGTACGGAGCACGAAGAAATTGAGTATGAAAACTTCATTTCAAGTCCCCCGATCCAAACTAAACATGTACACCTACAGAATTTAGCTCAGCTAATTTTTGTTAAAAATATCTCCTTCAAAATTGATTTAATTTCAATGATCGTTGCTCGCTCGCGCTTAATAGAGACGAAAGTAATAATAATACCACGTGCCAAATTTATGTCAAACTGATCAAATTTATGTCAGTTGCCTACCATTCATCTGTGGTAATAAATGTAATCGTATGAAAATAAGGGTGACGCGCCCTGACACGCTTGGTGCATGAAATACTAGCGGCCCGTCCCGGCTTCGCACAGGTCATTTATTTTTTAAACATTTTGGCGATTAAAATAGCCTATATTAATCAGGGATAATGTAGCATTCAAACAGTATAAGAATTTTTAAATTCGATCCAGTACTTTTTGAGCCAATTCGTTACAAACATACAAATCTGTGTAGCAAGTTCCACCAAGCGCCATCAATCAACAGTATAAATAATACAAATCTTTCATCTTTATAATATTTGTATAGAGTAGTATAGATAAAGTGAGGCGTCTCTAGTAGAAATCGTGAAAGTGACATTGATTCTTTACTCTTGGGATGGCGTGATGAGAGAGACAGAGTCAGGTCATCACGTCTACTCACGAATTCGTTCCTTTTTTTTTCAGATTAGGGGTATACTCCGAAACCGAACTACAATAGAAGACTGGATAGTAGACAAAGCAGTCGGTAGGAGAGAAGACCAAGGCCTTCCGCCGTTCGTGTATCCTTACGACTTGGGGCGGTCGCAGAATATCAAGCTAGTGTTGTTCGGGGCACGGTACGATGGACTCCACTGGCCTGTTCGCGATGGCTGCGGGCTGTACGACTTGACAGTAAGTGTCTAAATAAATGATAATGGTGCTAATTCTGTTGTTGAAACCACTAATCTAAATTTCTCTAAAATTTTCTTATTTTTATTGAGAGATTGCCAAATGCTTTTTTGTTATTATGTCGAACTAAACTTGGTGATATCATAAACAGCACTAAATTTGTATCTGACATCATTAAAATTCCTTTTATGTGATAAAATTCAACAAAACATGTATTTAGATGCCGACTAACTTAGTGATTGAACAGTCTATGTACATTTTTCACTTTTTGTTGAATTTTATCACATAAAATGAATTTTAGTTTAAATATGTCAGATACAAAATAATAAAAAATATAAAAAATATGTGTGGGAGACTTTTCACACAGCGCCATCTAGCCCAAAGTAAGCTAATATTAGCTTGTGTTATGGGATCTAGATAACTGATAAACATACTTATGTATTTCTAAATACATACATATTATAGATAAATAACACCCAGACACAGAACAAACCATCATGCTCATCACACAAAGTTTTATCCTGGGTGGGAATCGAACCCACGACCTCTTGCGTAGCAGTCGGATGCACTCCCACCGCGCCACAGAGACAGTCAATTTTAAATTTAACGTCACACTAAGTTTAGACAAATTTTAGTGAAAAGTCTAATTTTAGTGGGACGTTTATTAAATTAATAAACGTCCATTAATTTTAGTAACCGTTTGAAACGTGAAAACGTGTAAAACGTTGTAACGTGAAATATGTACATGGGCAGTTCAGTCACCAAGTTAGTCGGCATGTATTTACATTCGACTGTCTATGTACTTTTTTCACATCTTGTTGAATTCATTTCACATAAAATGAATTTTAGTGATATCAGATACAAATTAAGTGCTATTTATGATATCACCAACTTTAGTTCGACAGTTAGTTTAGACGACAATAACAGAATAGCATTTGGCAATCTCTTAATAAAAATAAGAAAATTTTAGAGAAATTTAGTTTAGTGGTCTCAACAACAGAATTAGCACCAATATCTTTATTCATGTAGGTCACTAAGTAACACTTATGAACATCAAAATAATTGCTTCCACATTTACATTTACTACCAGATTCGCAAAGCAATAGGTAGAGCCTGGGGAAGAACTTGGCAATAAAACTCATGGCCACTCTTTTTAAATCGCCAGTAATTACATTAGTTTTCGTTTACATAATTAAAATGAAAAAAGATTATAATAAAAAAAAAACGTTGTGTAAATAAGTTGTCATGTCATAGCTTTAATTTATCTAATTAATTATTAACTTAACTATCTTCACGCTTTATCCCTGATGGGGTAGTCAGAGAGGACAGATCGCCAGGCTTCGCGATCCATGCATACTTCTTTCGCTTCTTCGAGATTCATCAATCGCTTCATACACGCACGTCTGGGTATCCGAGTACTTTTGACCTTTACTTTTACTTTTTTATTGTTTATATTATTTTATTAACAAATAAATTAATTTCATTTGTTATTGGTTTGATGTATTTTTCGTGTGTTTTGTAAGTATTTTGTAACTTTTGTCACCAGAAAAACTAATATGGCAAAAATGTGTATAATATGCGTCCGTCATCACGACCATGGGCTCACCACCTGTTATGTGGGACAAACATGCATACAATGAAATGTGGGCGTATAATAGCCTCTGCCTACCCCTTCGGGGATAAAGGCGTGACAATATGTATGTATGTATGTATGTATATGCGTCCGTTCAAGGAATAAAGCATGTCTTTATGCAATTTGTCTCACAATAGTTATCTTAATATTCTTAGTGTTTTACTGGTTGCTTTTAAACTCTACATACATAATATTGTATCTATCTCCGAAGGGGTAGGCAGAGGTATACTATACGCCCACATTTCACGGTATGTATTTTTGTTGCCGTGTCGAACTGGACAGGCGCAGGCTGTAGCGATCTGCTGTTGTGATTTCTTCAACCAGACTTAACGACTTATTTTACTAGCAACCGGGGCCAACGGCTTAACGTGCCTTCCTAAGCACGGTAACGCTCGCAAATGTAAATTTCACAAAGTGGTCACCCATCCAAGGACCACCTATAGCGAATGTTACTTAACGCAGTGATCGTTTACAGAACACTGAGTGAGCAGGGCCACGAGTGCTTCCTTTTTAAACTCTACCTGGACAGTAAGGGAGTCTGGGTTCCGATTTCTTTGGCTGCAGCTATGTTTTGACTTTTTATTTTGCGGTATCGTTGCGAGCGTTTGCCTTATGGCCTCGTCAGGTGAACGGCAGGTCTATCACTTACAGGTGGGGTCGTTTTAGGGTTCTGGAGGTTTTTATTTTTTTTGTGTTATTCCGTAGCGTGAGCAGATAGCTCAGAAAGAGGAGAAGCGGCTCCGGTCGCGCCTGTACACGGCCGTGCAGCTGTACTCGGGCGCGTGGGTGCCGCTGCTGTCGAAGCCCCGGGCCGCTTGCGGAGCGCCGTGCACCAACGAGGACAGGCTGCCGCTGGAGCGCGGAGACGTCGTGCGAGCCACCAGGCAGAGGCGGTGAGTGTTGCGCAATGGAGAACACATACATACATACATATTAAAACATATTCTTCGACACTCAAGGGAATCAAAATTCGCCGGGGGACCCTCGGTGTCCGAGGCCCCTAGAAGTTTTTTAAAGTGTTATAAAATAAAAACCTTTGCGAGAAATAGGGTTATTAATCACTGCTTATGATTTACAAATAGAAAATAATTAAGCACAAAATATTACGTTTAGCCTTCAAATGATGTCATCGTTGGCATTACGTCAGTAACGCCTTTGCCTAGGATGTCCAGTGTTTTACATACGCTTCTAAAGACGATGTGTCATTATTATTATTTTTTTTATTTTGAATGTTTCAATTTGCCTCTTTACTTCGGTAGATTCGTGCTGTATAACAAAATATGATTTGAATACTAATATTACCCTCATGTGGAGGTTCTGCGCGGGAACTTCTCGAATAGCACACGCTTGCTCTATATTATTTTCCAAAACTATTGCATTAACCTTGTTTTATGTGTATAAATGGTAGTTTCTTAGACATAAAAGTTGTGTAAACGTGCTATAGTGAAAGAAGGTGATATATTGCAGTGAAATGCTATTTTACACCTTGCGGGATAAATCGCACTGAAGGCCTCATTAACGCTACTACCACGTTAAAGGGGTACGATTGGCTTTGACTATAACGTAAAAGATGGGGACATTTTAGATAATAAGATTAAAGAAATACGTTATAAATAAGATATGGATAAAAGATCTTAGTAACCAGGCCATATAATAAGAAAAAATATTACCCCCAGGCACTGGTTGTTCGGCGAGAAACTCATAGGAGATGGCACAGGACGGGGTCCCCGCGGCTGGTTCCCGCGCGATGTGGTCGCGCCCGGGGACTCGCGTCCCAGCGGGAAGGCTAAACCAGACTAGCTGCCTCTGTCCGCAGTGCCTTACAGGGTTCTGCTGGTCTAGCACACGTTGGCAGACAATTGTGAACATTATGTGAATATTTGTGGAGATTTAAGACTATTGTGGACGTTTTTGAATATAGTGAATATTTATATGTGCAGTGAAATACCAAGATAATAAATGTGTAGTGCAATGTCATATTTGAAGCAAAATCTTTTAACGCCATCTAGTGTACATTTTTAGAAATCTTTCTAAGTCTAAGAACCGTTTCATAAAATTTTGACTGAAACAATATTTTGGTAAATAACTTGAAACCTCACCATCATTATTTCATAACCTTAAACAACTAATCATGATGAACTGTTACATATTGACGATATAAAATTGCCAAATATACATTTTTTTCACACTTAGCACATTTTCAATAGTTACTATATAATTGTGTTACTGCATAAGAATAATGTATATATAGAAATTGAAAAAAATATGTATTATATGTATAGCATTGATATTGGATTAAAAAATTGTAAGTATATAGTTTCATCAGGACAAGACAAAAATTAAAATGGATACTCCACTCCACCGTGCACTAAATTAAGATATTATACTTGACCCCTGCAACGTGTGGGTCGCTAAAAGTTTCTCTTTCTCCTCTTTTTTTCGTTGAGGCGCTCGTGGCCCCGCGGTCTCTGTGTTCGGTAAACGATCACTGAGGTACGCAACTTTCACTATGGCTGGTCGTCGGATGGGTGACCACTTTGTGGCATTTACATTTGCGAGCGTTTCCGTGCTTCGGAAGGCACGTTAAGCCGTTGGTCCCAGTTGCCAGTAAAATGGCAGTCGTTAAGCCTGGTTGAAGGCCTTATGGGCGGCTTAAAAAATTTCAACAGCAGGTAGCCACAACCTGCGTCCGTCTATTTCAACACGACAATGGGCTCACCACCTATTACGTGGGACAGGAATCCACACGTAGAAAAGTGGGCATATAATATGCCTGTGCCACCCCTTCGAGGGTAAGGCGTGATGGATTTTTAATTTTAATCTCTTTCTCAAGGTCTTCCCACTCAACGCATCATTTAGTATAGTAGTAAGTTTTGTTGTTCGTGTGAGTGTAAAAATGCGTAGGGTGTCCGTGCTGTAGTTGAGGCAAGTACTTAAAGGGGGCCCTGGAACTATGTATGGAAAATATAAAACTAATAAAATACAAAAATACGAGTGTAGCGACCACCATTTTTGATTAGTGAAGGTTGTTAAAATGAAATTTCTGTTTAATACTAAACTGAGCAATAGTCTTGAGAACCGGTTACGGGATATTATTGAAAAAATGTGTATCATTCAACTCCAATAAATAAATTTATCAACACATATCAGTTATTAGCAGAATATTTACGATGTATTATCGTATCGTCGAGTTTTCGATATTTCAGCACTGTTGCAAGTGCCATGATCCCGGCGTCATGTCAGGTTGACATCATACTTACATTTTAGACATAAACTGACACTTTTATTTTTCAGTTTCGAAAATCTTCGGTTGCTTAGTTTGTTAAGCAGCTCATTCGGCAAGTGAGAAATTTCGGGTTCGGGTCCCTCTCGAGGCTAAAAAATTCCACTTTAAAATTTCTGATATACTTACATATGTTTCCATATCATCCCTATCACCATATCATGACCACAATATGTGTCGACTAATTCTATTTATTTGTTTAAATTTTTTTACAGATTCTGTACAAATACTGTCTTCTCACTCAAGTAATAGTCAAAGGTCTGAGATCATGACAGCTGTTAATTTTTTATTTACTATATTTTATATTAATCGTTCTTCATATCGTGATTTTATAGTTGTGACTATAAGTATAATGTATTTTTATATTATTAAAACTATTCCAATATAACTATTGTTTTTTTACGCCCGGCTAAAAATGTTTTGGCCCAAATACTTCAGTAGAGTGATGAAGAGTTGCCGTATGAAAAACGTCGCTCCCGTTTTTGTTTTCGTGTAAATATCCTCATGAATGCTGTGCAGTACTTCTACCGACTAAAAACTATATGGTGTCCTGCCATTTGCCGATCTTCCATTACTAAATGGTAGTGTAGGAAATATTAGCGTTAGCAATCATATTTATTTGCTAACATCCGCACTCAGTCGTTCATTAAATTAGTGAAATTTGTCATTTAACTAATTATGATTAAAATAAATAATTGGCTGTTGCTCCTAGAGACGAAAATTAATGGTTCATTAGTTAATGCCTACTTAAGTTAACATAGGGCGGTGCGCCGCATCGAAACGTATGTCGGTAAAGTGCAATATCGCTACATACCTAAGGACATTTAAATAATTTTATAAAATATAGTAGTTTTATAGGGTAAAGTTTATTAGTTTAATTCAAAATAAAAAAAGTTTAATGTTTTACTATTATTTTTAAGGAAAATTACTATCAATTACGGAATATTTCCTGAATGCATGAGTATAGATATGGATGGATCACTATACATATCGCTCTTTGATTCTCTCCGCAAGAAAAATAGGTGACATAATAGCGCTAACACACGATCGGATTTGGTCTGCCGGACCTCAACAGATCAAATCCGCCGAGTCCGCCAACCAAAGATTATAATGACAGCATTATGATCTGTCATTATGAAAAAGTCTTTTTGGCGAAAAATTAAATTATATCTGGGAAAATTTGCGAAAAACTAGCTAGAACATTGATCGTATCCGACGCGGATTGAGGCGAATTCAATTTATTATAATTATGTCCGCTGGACTGCTGAACACACGGTAAGATTTGGATCGGGAAGCATATCAAATCCGCAATCGGGAGAAACCAAATCCGAACGTGTGTTAGCGCTATAACCATACTTTTGGCATGTGAACGTCAATTTAATGTCTATTTAAGATTTAAGTAAGGGTTCAACGGCCATTAAAGTTAATTGACATTAAATGACAATAATGACTCGATAACTGTCTCTGAGAGTGAATTTGTATTAATCTTTTCTTAAAACTCCTTAATCAATCATTAAATCGACTCTTGAGTGCGACAGTTAGACTTCGCATTAATTTAATGAACAGTACTTGTTAAAATTAATTATTGCTAAGAGACATCGATTACGTAACAATTGTCAATTCGTCACGAACCCACAATCTCCCTCCAATACATGACTAAGCGCATCGACGTTTGCGCCGCTACTTAGTGGCGAGTTGCGAATGTTAAATTAAATTGCCAAAACTCATAATTATAATTCACGACAAATTCATATCGCAGGCGAGCTGTGAATGCTGCGTCGCTGCGACGACTAAATCATGAGGCAGGCGAGCTGCGAATGATGCGTCGCTGCGATTGCTAAAATTAATTTTCACGACTAATTCATGCATGGATCGTGTCATTGTGCTATTGCGAAATACGGAGTGTGTGAATGAAAAAGTGCATGGTTGATATTCAGTTCAGCCCATTATTTTTAACTATTAAATGCTTGTGTTTGGGATTTATTTATTTTATTTTAGTATATTTTTTTTTGACAATCTGTGAAAGCTATGGAGTTGCTTAAGAAATCGAAATACGTACGTACTTTTTACGAGTTGTAGATACTTTGGTTTTTTTGTATTATTCTTTTATTGTGTATATATAAACCATAAAATCGTGTGATTGTACTTTGATGTGGAATAAATAATGTAATGAAAAGTGGGCATATAATATGCCTCTGCCACCCCTTCGGAGATAAGGCGTAATGGATATATAAATAATGTAATACAAAATGTATTTTTTGGGTTCCGTCTATCGTAAGGAAAACAACGGAACTAACGTTTTTATTATTTTTATTGAAATAAAAATTTCTTTTTTTTCCGTACGCATATTTTTAGATAAGATAAATATCTGGACCCGCGACCTAACGGTGTCGCATATGCATGTACATATAGCAGACCGCGAACGCGTCTAGATAAATATTTTTTCTTGATAGTTAATTGGTAGATTCAATATATTGCTACTAAATAATAGAATCATCATCATTATCACCTAACGTTAATCCCGGTCAACGTCAGGTCTTATTAAAAAATAATGTGTAATCAATTAAGACTCAGTGTAGAATTTTTTTTCATCATCACCGGTAAATTTTTGAAGTGAAATCCGCGAACGCGGTTAGATAAATACATTATTAAGAAATTTGCAGAGTGCAACTCTTTTTATTTGTCTATCCATGTGTCATCATCGATTTTCTCAGGAACGGGAGGACCTAGCCAGTTGATGTTTACTTCATTGATGTTCATATTAGCATTTAGCGTAGCAATAGTACGTCGGATGCTAAGAGATAAAAATTAGCACGCTAATGAAATTAATAAAAAATACCATTAATTTACATCACTACTATATAGTACATTACCTCTGAAGGATAACCCAGGGCTCCCGACAGCCTTTGTCCGTCACCGCGGTCTCGCATCAGAGGGTTTGGGTGATATCCCGCTTATTTGTGGGTTCGAGTATAACGCCCTTCACAGACGTAGCTATAATATATTTCTACTAGATGACCCTAGCGGGTCGCATCGGACCCTAGGGGACGCATCTATTTAAATCCGTCGCTTATAAATTCTACAAATTTGCCCGATTTGTCGACATTTATGACTACTGCTCCGCTCTCCAGGGTAGTAGCGTGATGATATATAGCCTATCTTTTAAGTCGGATCAAACTGCACACGGTGTGCAAATTTGATTATAATAGCTTAAGTAGTTTAGGGAGTCCATCGGGGACAAACAACGTGACACGTATTTTATATATATAAAGATTACGTAACCACCATATACCGTAATTTAAACTATCTCATATTAATATATTTACAAACCCTAGGCCGACCATCAATGAATGAAGGCAAAATATATATTATAGCATCATCTCCGTGTATGGTAGCTTACTATAATATATATTATAGCTACATGTGTGACTGACTTTATCATATCAATATTATATAAAAAAAACAATGCCACTTTTCATTGTAATTTTATAACTCAAGAACGGGCTCACCAATCTAAACCAAATGCTTAGGCTTTGTTCGGACTATTTAGTAGATGGTTTATGTGAAGTTTGCACAAAATCGGTCGAGCGGTTCTTCATTTATCACATTTTTGATGGCGCTAACGAAGTTGCGCGGGTCAGTTAGTATTTTTATATATTACATGAAAGTAAACCACAATGTATAGTAGACAAAGAAAGTGGTCTACCATTTTTGACATGACTTTCCGTGAGATCTAATTATCACTAAGGTTGACTTTTGTAACGGTCATAATACTATAGCAAGCGTTAGCTTTAAGCTGGAAAAGGGCGTGCTCCATTAGTTTAGTCACGTCCGACGAAGAGCATGTGAGCAGATTGTCCAATTACAGAAAGATCAAAAGTACTGGGAACGAAGCGATTAATTAATCTGCAGGAAGCAAATGAAGTATCGCGAAGCATGGTGAGCTGTATTCTCTGACCCCGTCACGGATACAGCGTGTAAGGTACCTGGGTCGAATATGGCCACAATAAGGATTGACACAATATATAATACATGACGTTATCAGATTATTTTTGCATCCAACAAATACTTTACTCGATTCATACATACACGAGGATTTCTCTTTTAATACTGTGCATACACGTCTGGGAATCCGGGTACTTATGTCCTGGATTCATTCCAAGAACTTCTGACTCATTTTTCTTCTCTAACATAACGTGGTGCAATGATCTAAAACAAAGCAAAAATGATAAATATCGGCAATCTGCAAAAGTAAAACATGAAAAGCCCTATCGAAAGTATGGCCATTTCGTGGCCATATTTTCATTTAACTGTTTTTGGGTATGGAAGAACACTTAGTCAAAATATGTAAAGTAAAACTAAATAATATGAACAGGCATGGTATCTAGGATAACTAACGACAAAAATGTAATATTTATTTAAATGATAATTCTAAATTAATAAACAAAAATTATAAAAAAGACGTGTGGTACTCGGAGACTGCAGCGGTAAAGCTCATCATCATCCGAGCGTCTGTCCCCAGTTGCGTCTCGCGACGCCCGGGGTCTGCTTTCCTACATTTTCTCCTCCACTTCGCACGGTCTTCGGCATCCCCTGTAGTGAGACCATTGGCACGCATGTCATCCCTTACGACGTCAAGCCAGCACTTCTTGGGTCTTCCCCTCTTACCGGGACCCGGCGGGGCTGACATGGCCAGACATTTGTTACCTACGTAGCCCGGCGGTTGCCGCAAGACGTGACCATACCAACGAAGGCGACACTCTTGCAACTTGTCTGCAATGTCACGGACGTGAAGGCTGCCGCGGATGCGAGAGTTTCTCACGCGGTCCATCCGCGTGACCCCACACATCCACCGCAGCATCTTCATTTCCGTGACACGCAGCTCCTGCTTGTGTCGCTCCAATATCGGCCACGTCTCACTGCCATGTAAAAGGACAGGTCTAATAATGGTTTTGTAGACCTGTCCCTTCAACCGGATCGGCATTTTAGGGTCACAAATGACACCGGTCATCTCCCGCTATTTGGCCCACGCGGCAGCAATGTGTGACTTGACATCGCAATCGATGTCACTGGACGTGTGAAAAACAGATCCCAGGTATTTAACCTGGTCCGTGCGCTCGACCAAATCACCGCCTATGCGGACGGATGTGGGATCTGTCGAGTTTATTGCCAAGTACTCGGTCTTCGCCACATTTAGTTTCAGACCGCCGTTCTCAAGCGTCTCCTTCCACGCCTTTACACGTCGAACCAATCTGCCCCTGTCCGCGTCTGCCAGCGCAATATCGTCAGCATACATGAGCAACCATGGAGGCTGCTCATGTGGGTTTCTGATGCTGTCCGACAATTCGTCTAATATTACACTGAACAGAAGCGGACTAAGGACCGAACCCTGGTGTACCCCGACGGTGATGGGGAAGGGTTTCGTGTCGCCAACAGCAGTCCGAACCATTGAATCGGAGCCACAGTACATGTCCCGGATAGTGTCAATATAGACCTCTGGAACCCCTTTGGACCGCAGTGCCCACCAGATCATCGCACGAGGAACACAGTCGAAGGCCTTCTGCATGTCTAGAAACAAACAGTGCAGAGGCGTGTTCTTCGACCTGTATTTCTCTGCGACAACCGTCAGGGCAAAAACAGGGTCCGTGGTCCCATGACCAGGGCGAAACCCATATTGACACCCCGAGAGAGTACACTCCTGCCGGATCCGAGAGTCTATAATCCTCTCGAAGATCTTCATGGTGTGGGACATCACCTTAATACCGCGGTAGCTCCCGCACTCCTGCACTGACCCCCTTACCTTTGAAGACTGGAGTAATTATACTCAGTCTCCATTGGTTTGGGATCTGCCCGCTGAGGAGTATGTGGTTAAAAAGGTTTACTAAGATGCCCACACCGCGAGGACCCATCGCCTTCCAGGCTTCGATGGGGACTCCATCGGGTCCGACAGCTTTCCGATTCTTCATGCGGCGAAGCGCAGTCAGGACTTCTCCAGGCGTTACCGGTGGCACTAGTCCCTGATTCGGAGGGAGGTCCGGAGGCTGCACCTCTTTGTGCTGTTTATTAAGCAGCTCGTGGAAGTACGAGCGTCATCTCTCCTTTACCGCGAGGTCTTCGCTTAACAGGTTGCCCTCAGGGTCTTTTACACAGCGACACCGAGCACCACCTTCGCCGCTCCAAGGATGGCCGCCTGAACTTTGTCCCAGTAATCTTGAACTGGTTCGCCTTCAGTGTCGGTGCACTTGTCACCGACAGCTGAGACGAACTCCTGGGACCTAGTTTCATCAAGCAGCCACCATCTGATGCGGTGCTGGCACCGCTCGATGCGTTTGCCTTTGGGCTTCACGCAGAGGTCCATGACAAGGAGACGGTGTTGTGCAGTAAGACTCTCACCGGGTATGACCTTGCAGTTGGCCACCTTGCCGATGCTGTGTCGCCTAGTGAGTAGGAAATCGATCTGAGTTGTACGCCTCCCGCTCTTGTAGGTGATGAGATGTTCGGATTTCTTTTTGAAATACGTGTTCACAATGGCCAGATCGGCAGCCGCACACGTTCTAAGGATAGTTTCTCCTTCAGCGTTGCGGGTGCCGTATCCAAAACCACCATGAACACGCTCAAACTCCTCACACCTCTCACCCACATGACCGTTTAGGTCGCCGCCCAAAACGATTCCCTGTGACAACGGAATGCTCCGAAGCACTCCCTCGAGTTGACCCCAAAACGACATCTTATCGGCGTCGCTACAACCGGCCTGTGGCGCGTAGGCACTTATCAGGTGGGTAATAATCCCATCGATAAGCACCCTCACGATCATAAGCCGGTCGCTACAGCGTTTCACCTCCAAGATGCCACTCTGCAGCCCCTCGGAGAGCACAACGGCCACCCCGTTCTCCCCACCAGGCGCACCCGTGTAATACAGCTTGTAGCCGTTCTGCAAGGGCCGGGCCCTGTTGCCCTTCCACCGAGTCTCCTGCAGGAACGCCACGTCCACCCTCCGCCTGGAGAGTACTTCGGCCAACTCTACCGCACGCCCAGTCAGCGTGCCAATGTTCCAAGATGCGAAGCGGATTCGGGTTGGGGCTAACTTCTTTAGCCGTGCTGGCCCGACACACGGCAGCCCTAGCCCACTTGCCACAGGAGTCGGGCGGGGCTCCTGCGCGCCGTTTTGCGGCGGCGCCCTATCCCTAGCTACATTCCGATTGTACATTTCCATTTAGTTTTGGCGGGTGGCTTTTATGGGAGCGACGCCCTCAGACCTCCCAACCCCAGAGGGGAAAGCCAGCGCCAGAGCCTCGTCCGTTAGTCAGCAGGTGCACGCACTAGCACGGAAGGTTGACTTGGGCCCCGAAGATCTTGGTGGGGCCCCTTACACCCGCCTACTGCAGCGGTAAAGCTATTGCATAGCATACCTTTGTTTTTCTTTGATATAAATTTATGTTACACCAAAAAAAAACAAAAAAATATACCCTCACCCTCACCCTCACCCCTCACTCTCACCCTCACTCTCACAGTCACCCTCATCCTCACCCTCACACTCACACACATTTTTTTTATATAATATTTGTACATACACGTTAAGCCAACGCTCGGTCGTGCTCGGTGAACTTCGTGTGACCTCGTCTCGACCTTCGTCTTAGGTTTTTTTCCTTACGGAATTTCTTGATTAAAGCCCGCGTTTAAAACTATGCAATAGCTTAAAACTTACCGTCGATTAATTCCAAGAACGAGACGTCATTTCTTCAACGTTGCTTCACTATGCCGGTTGCTTACATACACATAGACTATCTAATATGTTTGATGGCGTACGCCGGGTCGCCGTAAATAAAGCGAGGATTTCAAGTGGCCATATTTTCAGGCTGGCCATATTCGACCCAGGTATCTTAGATAGATGGATAGAATTTGAGTACATATTCCATTTCAAAAAAGATGTATTTATGCCCTGTCATAGTAATAAAACAATATCTATGTGTAAAAATGTTTATTGTGCATAAAAAGATAAGTTATTATTCATAAACACGCGATCTCCCTTCTCTAACGCGAATATAATTATTTTCAATAAGTTAGCTTATAAATGTTTTAATTACTTAAACTGTATATCCAACTGCGAACGTTAGATTATCACCAATTTTAATTAAAGATTAATAAATGCATATTAATTTGTTACATTTCACAGACAACCAAACTTTACTTGTCAATAAATTATTGAATTATAAGTTTTCTCAACGTTTGTGCTGTTGTACCTACGCTTATTTTAAACTCCATACTATGTAGGGTACCTTTAAGGTATTATAAGAACTAGATCTAGTTGGTATCATGCGGTTTCATATAAAAATTACACTAGGTTTTTTTTTTTTATACCACTGAGGTGGCAGACAAGCATACGGCCCACCTGATGGAAAGTGTTAATTTCATCAGCAAATTCAAACATAAATTCAACAGCCTTTTGAATTCAATGCCTGCGTGTATACCTTATAGGTTACTTAGTCACTTTTACATTTAATATCCTAAGTATTATTAAACATATAAAAAATATGAGTTTTGACGGCATAAATCCAAAAATTTAATTTACGAGAATTTACATTATACGGGTCTTGGTTTGCAAATAACCAAGACCCGTATAATGTAACGAAAAGCCTATGGTCATGTGGTTGGCAGGGTTTAGTTTATTCAGTAGTTTTCCTTGTTTGCATATTATGTTACCAAATCAAGGAACGGAAATTGTAGGTATATAGACATATAGATAGGTAGGTAAGTACATATTTGTAATGTAAAAAAAACAAAAAAGGCAAACAATTGATTACGTATGTCCCAGCTATAATCTCTCAGTTTTTCCACTGCCGTTTCTCCACCCTAATACTCATTCTCTTCGTCGAGTTCTCCTTCGGTGGAATCCACTCCAACTTCTTCGTAATCCTTCTCTAGAGCCGCCAAGTCTTCACGCGCTTCGGAGAACTCTCCTTCCTCCATGCCTTCGCCTACGTACCAGTGGACAAAAGCTCGCTTGGCGTACATCAAGTCGAATTTGTGATCCAATCTGCAATAGGATAGCGTTTTAATAGTGTGACCTAGATTTGACTTATAACTTTGAACGGATTTTCTTTTATGACACTAAAGTGTGTCACGTGGTCACCATAGCCGAGCAGGAATGGTTTAGTACCTATCATTCGTTAGGATTATACAAGTAAATCAATAATTATATCAAACGATATTGTATCACTACGTAATGCGTTATGTAATACAGTTTAATTATATTTTCAACTTTAATTTATTGCTTAACATTTTCACAAATTGGAGGCGCTGTTCTAAGTAGTTTATGAATGCATCGAATGATAATTTTATCTTCAAACTTCCGTTCGTATTGGTAAAATGATTTAGCCATCTTTTTCTTTTTAGTTTCGTTTTGTAGAATTAAATATTAAGTAAAGTTTGCATGCACTGCACACCGCAATTATTATAATATTTGCCAAGCGGATTTGGGGCGTACCTACCTATGTATAAAATCCGTCTGATGTTCTAAGTCCTACCTATGAAGTGTAACGCTACGATCATAAACTTCGATCAAAAACGTCCTCTCTGCTGGAAATAGTTGCGCCTTACAACCTTTGTCAAAATCATAATTATTATATATAATTATTATTCGATGGGTACTTCTTTCCTTTGTCAAATAATACTGGATAGTGAGATTTTAGCGCATACGGTATTTAATATCATTATGCAAACAATCTTGAAACATGGACGTAGCCATTAGGTGGGTTTTAGGGGTTCAAATCCCCCCCAAAACGTTATCATTACCCGAGCGTCTGTATTGGTTGTGTTCGCAGGCGGCGGTTTCCTACTTCTTCCCCTCCACTTCTATTTTGATTCCCGCGATACGCAGCACCGCCTGTTGGGTTCTAGCAGAGGCCAGAGGTTTTATAAACCTATGCCCCCAATCTTTACGGTATTTCGCACCCAAATCTGCTTTAGAATGCCTAAACAAGTCCAAACATTTACAATTATTAGAAGTATTGGAAAACCCTCCTGAAACTAAATCCTGGCTACGCCCGTGTCTCGAAACATCTCATTTGGTAATTGGTTCGCGGGATGTACATAAGTATTGTATTGTAATTATTTTATGGCCTGGTTACTAAGACCTTTTAGCCATCTTAATTCATACTTCAATCTTCTTTCTTAATATCTATAATGTTCCGGTTCTCTAAGTCTTAGTCAAGTCTAGTCATAAGTCAAGGTCAGGCTCACCGCAGTATAATGGTAGTTGTTATACTGAGGTTTTCAGTGGATTTACGCGGCAAAATAGAAAATAGCATTTCACTGCATATATATCATTGTCTATCACTAAAGCACGTTAACACAACTTTTACATCCAAGAAACCACCACTCCCGCACATAAAACAAGATAAATGCACTTGTTTTAGAAAATAATATACAGCAAGAATCCGGACTTGTCGAGGTTCCCGTGTAAACCTCCAGATATCGAGGGTAGAGCGGGTATTTACCTGGCCCAAGCCTCGGCGATGGCGGTGGTGTTGGAGAGCATGCAGACGGCGCGCTGCACCTTGGCGAGGTCGCCGCCCGGGACCACCGTGGGCGGCTGGTAGTTGATGCCCACCTGTTCACACACATTAGTCTCATTCACACACGAGCCAAAACAAAAAATATAAGTACTATACGAATGAATGAAGGACGATTGACGAAGAATATATATTGTGGGAAAGTAGAGGGTAGGAGTCAGGGTAGGCCGAGACTTACATTATGAAGACCACGTGAGCAGATTGCTCTTAAACGGAAAAGTCAAAAGCACTCGGATACCCAGACGTGCGTGTATAAAGCGATTGATGAATCTACAAGAAGCGAAAGAAGTATGCATGGATCGCGAAGCCTGGCGATCTAACTGCCCCGTCAGGGATACAGCGTGAAGATACTTAGTTAGTTTAAAATATACTAAGTAAAACAATAAACTGAAGGTAGTAAATAGGTATTAAATATTTATTGTTAGAAAATCGTAAATAAACTGTCCATCTATCTATTTACAGGAAATAATTTTATTGTAAATTTTGAGGGAACAACATGTTTATTCGAAATTTTTGAAACTACTAGTATGTATAAAATTATTGGAAAATCACAATCTATATTGTTAAGGTAGAATCGAGGTATTAAACACTAAATAGGTACAGCATCCCAGAGAGCAGTTTACCAGTTTGATCCCTCCATCTTGACGTTATAATGGAGGGACCAAGAATTTTTATAGCAATTATCCATAATGAAGAGGTAGCTAAATTTATAGCAACGGTAGCAAATAGTACATTAACGGTATTAAGCTTTTAAATATATTGACAGACATACGAGACTTGATCCCTTCATTTTGACGGGTACGAGTAAAAGAACGAAAGGAATGTACCTTGAAGCCTGTGGGGCACCAGTCTACGAACTGAATGGTCCTCTTGGTCTTGATGGTGGCGATGGCAGCATTCACGTCCTTTGGTACCACGTCCCCTCTGCCAATATCAACAATGAAATGAAACATGATGTGAATCACAAATTAATACTTATTGTCATCATAATTTGAGTGTGAGGGCCACGATCTCCAGGGTCTAAGCCACTTTTCCAGCTAGAGGTGCATCTGCTGAGCAGACATCCAGCAGGCACACTTACCAGGTTGGGGTTAACACGTCAGATGGCAGTCATTCATTCCCTAGCTCGTCCTAGATTCCCAACAATACCGAAAATTAAAAGTCAAAGATAGCTGCTCCTATATCAAAAATAAGTACCCAAACAATACTCCAATTCCAGATCGAGTTTAGAAGCTACTGAGAATGTACTAAGATGAGTCGATAAGAATCGTCAGAATTTCTATTTACCTACCTACTTCCTGATTTAGAGTACAAGTGAGAAAACTATGAGGAAAAAATCAGTCAAGTAATAATGAGCTTTATATTAAATATTGTAATGAAATGACCTTTATAGCCTGGCTTTAAGTTTCTTCTAAGATTGAGGATCTACAATATTCCTCAAGATCTGTGCTAATCTCACCTTGCTTCTTTTTTTCGATAATGCAAATTGTGAGCGGCTTACGTTCCGTAGTAGACTGCCATCATAGGCTCAGTCAAGGATTGACTGATTGAGGATGAGCTCAGAGGTTAGAAAATCAAAATCATTACCCAGTCAAATTTAACAAGACGTACACCCTTGACTTTAAAGGATTCATCTTAGTTTGAAGATTGAAATATACCATAGAGTTAGGAATATTGCTTAGCTCCCTCTCGCTCGCGATGTAATAGAGACGAAACTAACAGTAACACCGCGTGCCAAGTTTACGGCAGGCTGTAGGCAAATCGCATATGTGGCCTGTCAGTTGCTTACCATTCTTCTGTAGTAAGAGTGTCATCGTATGAGAAAAGCGTGACCCCCCTGACTCTCTGGTTGTATGAAATATAGGTATAGAGTAAGGCGGTCTTAGCAGAGCGCGAGTCAATTGATTCTTTGCTCTGTGAGATTTACCTCGAAATAAACATTTGTGGATCGGATCACACAAATATTTTTTCCGACCCGGGAATCGAACCCGATTGTTTGAGATATTAAGATTTATTATAAATTTTTAATAAAGTGTAAAAAGACAATTCGATTCGAGACTGGGATTGAACCCGTGACCTTTGCCTAACCAGGGCAATGTTCTAGCCACTGAACTACCTGAAACGTATCGAATCAAGTTGAAATTCTTCACCATATTTTAATCGTCATTTTAAGAGTATGACCATATGATATTAAGATTGCCTAGATGGCGCAATGGTAGTGTATGCTATGGCCGTTGCTAGAGTCTTGGGTTTATATCTCGGATCGGAACAAATAGGTATTTGTGTGATCCGCTAGTGTCGTTTTCGTGTAGTTTTCATTTTGTTTATATTTATTTTATTTATTTAAAAACTTTATTCACAAAATTTGTACAGAGGTGGACTTAATGCCGTAGGCATTTTCTTCCAGTCAACCTTAGGGTTTATACGTATGTATGCATGTAAGTATTTAGAAATATACTTATAAATTGTTTAATAATTTAAATGACTCACAATATTTACTATCCCTATAATCTCAACGTCGACATATTGGGAGACATGATTCAAATTAGAGTAAAATTCAGGTATTAAGGCGAACATGCTTATTTATCTTAAATAGCTTGACGTTTCGCCTGGGTTGCACCAGCCGTGGTCACAAGCAGACTGAAATACGAGTAAGCATGATCGCGTTAATACCTGAATGTTACACTAATTTTAATCATGCAACGCGAATGTTTAAAAGTTAGTATTACTTTACATGATATAAAGTTCCTAAGAAGTAGTCAATCTGGTTAAGGTACTGACCTGTACAACATGCAGCAAGCCATATATTTGCCATGACGAGGGTCGCATTTCACCATCTGTGAATTTAAATTGAAGGTAGGAAGTTAAACAAGAGACGATTTGACGGGCTATTTCATATTGAATGCCTTAGCATGCTATAATTACGAAATTTTGGATATAAACGAAGAAGAATTGCCCAAAACACAATATTACTAGTAGTTCTGTGAACCGTAGACGTAGAGTAACGTAGAGTAAATTGAGGAAAAAGGCTAAACATACCGTTTTGAGCGCTCTTGCCAACCATACTTCTCTCCTGATCAAAAAATCCCCTCGCTAAAGTTTTTGGCTATTTCAAGGATTGTTCATGCCAAGTTGCATGCAGTTCCGATGAAAAATGCGACCTGTAGACTGAATGGACAGACGAACGGTCTGACGCCGATAGTTTTTTCCCGTACCAGTGGACTTAAAACGGAGACGGAGACAATTATACTTCACTGACATTAAACCGAGGACAAGCGGGCATTGCTTCAAGTTTTATACGTAAATTACCTGGTTGGCGGGCTCGAAGCAAGCGTTGGTGATCTCGGCGACAGTGAGCTGTTCATGGTAGGCCTTCTCAGCGGAGATGACGGGCGCGTAGGTGGCGAGAGGGAAGTGTATGCGCGGGTACGGCACCAGATTGGTCTGGAACTCAGTCAGGTCCACGTTCAGAGCGCCGTCGAAGCGGAGAGACGCTGTGATGGAGGACACGATCTGGAAGTGGCAATCATCATCATCATCCGAGCGTCTGTCCCAGTTGCGTCTCGCGACGCCCGGGGTCCGCTTTCCTACATTTTCTCCTCCACTTCGCACGGTCGTCGGCATCCCCTGTGGTGAGACCATTGGCACGCATGTCATCCCTTACGACGTCAAGCCAGCACTTCTTGGGTCTTCCCCTCTTACCGGGACCCGGCGGGGCTGACATGGCCAGACATTTGTTACCTACGTAGCCCGGCGGTTGCCGCAAGACGTGACCATACCAACGAAGGCGACACTCTTGCAACTTGTCTGCAATGTCACGGACGTGAAGGCTGCCGCGGATGCGAGAGTTCCTCACGCGGTCCATCCGCGTGACTCCACACATCCACCGCAGCATCTTCATTTCCGTGACACGCAGCTCCTGCTTGTGTCGCTCCAATATCGGCCACGTCTCACTGCCATGTAAAAGGACAGGTCTAATAATGGTTTTGTAGACCTGTCCCTTCAACCGGATCGGCATTTTAGGGTCACAAATGACACCGGTCATCTCCCGCCATTTGGCCCACGCGGCAGCAATGCGTGACTTGACATCGCAATCGATGTCACTGGACGTGTGAAAAACAGATCCCAAGTATTTAACCTGGTCCGTGCGCTCGACCAAATCACCGCCTATGCGGACGGATGTGGGATCTGTCGAGTTTAGTGCCAAGTACTCGGTCTTCGCCACATTTAGTTTCAGACCGCCGTTCTCAAGCGTCTCCTTCCACGCCTTTACACGTCGCACCAATCTGCCCCTGTCCGCGTCTGCCAGCGCAATATCGTCAGCATACATGAGCAACTATGGAGGCTGCTCATGCGGGTTTCTGATGCTGTCCGACAATTCGTCTAATATTACACTGAACAGAAGCGGACTAAGGACAGAACCCTGGTGTACCCCGACGGTGATGGGGAAGGGTTTCGTGTCGCCAACAGCAGTCCGAACCATTGAGTCGGAGTCACAGTACATGTCCCGGATAGTGTCAATATAGACCTCTGGAACCCCTTTGGACCGCAGTGCCCACCAGATCATCGCACGAGGAACACAGTCGAAGGCCTTCTGCATATCTAGGAACAAACAGTGCAGAGGCGTGTTCTTCGACCTGTATTTCTCTGCGACAACCCTCAGGGCAAAAACAGGGTCCGTGGTCCCATGACCAGGGCGAAACCCATATTGACACTCCGAGAGAGTACACTCCTGCCGGATCCGAGAGTCTATAATCCTCTCGAAGATCTTCATGGTGTGGGACATCACCTTAATACCGCGGTAGCTCCCGCACTCCTGCACTGACCCCTTACCTTTGAAGACTGGAGTAATAATACTTAGTCTCCATTGGTTTGGGATCTGCCCGCTGAGGAGTATGCGGTTAAAAAGGTTTACTAAGATGCCCACACCGCGAGGACCCATCGCCTTCCAGGCTTCGATGGGGACTCCATCGGGTCCGACAGCTTTCCGATTCTTCATGCGGCGAAGCGCAGTCAGGACTTCTCCAGGCATTACCGGTGGCACTAGTCCTTGATTCGGAGGGAGGTCCGGAGGCTGCACCTCTTTATGCTGCTTATTAAGCAGCTCGTGGAAGTACGAGCGCCATCTCTCCTTTACCGCGAGGTCTTCGCTTAACAGGTTGCCCTCAGGGTCTTTTACACAGCGACACTTGGATATATCCTGTGCCGCTTTGACCCTGGAGCGCGCCAGCTTATAGATGAGCTTCTGCCCCTCAGACGATTCCAGCTTATCATACAAAGGTTGTAAGTGGTCTCGTCTGGCTCTGGCTACAGCTCTCTTTGTGGCGCGCTTGGCAGCCCTGTACGCGTCGCGGTCTTCGGAAGATCCGGTCGCTTGCCACTTTTTAAAGAGGGCTTTCTTCTCCCTGGTCTCCCTCAGGACTGCGTCGTTCCACCACCAAGTTTCCTTGTCACATTTGCGTCCACCCTTAGACTCACCGAGCACCACCTTCGCCGCTCCAAGGATGGCCGCCTGAACTTTGTCCCAGTAATCTTGAACTGGTTCGCCTTCAGTGTCGGTGCACTTGTCACCGACAGCTGAGACGAACTCCTGGGACCTAGTTTCATCAAGCAGCCACCATCTGATGCGGCGCTGGCACCGCTCGATGCGTTTGCCTTTAGGCTTCACGCAGAGGTCCATGACAAGGAGACGGTGTTGTGCAGTAAGACTCTCACCGGGTATGACCTTGCAGTTGGCCACCTTGCCGATGCTGTGTCGCCTAGTGAGTAGGAAATCGATCTGAGTTGTACGCCTCCCGCTTCTGTAGGTGATGAGATGTTCGGATTTCTTTTTGAAATACGTGTTCACAATGGCCAGATCGGCAGCCGCACACGTTCTGAGGATAGTTTCTCCTTCAGTGTTGCGGGTGCCGTATCCAAAACCACCATGAACACGTTCAAACTCCTCACACCTCTCACCCACATGACCGTTTAGGTCGCCGCCCAAAACGTTTCCCTGTGACAACGGAATGCTCCGAAGCACTCCCTCGAGTTGGCCCCAAAACGACATCTTATCGGCGTCGCTACAACCGGCCTGTGGCGCGTAGGCACTTATCAGGTGGGTAATAATCCCATCGATAAGCACCCTCACGATCATAAGCCGGTCGCTACAGCGTTTCACCTCCAAGATGCCGCTCTGCAGCCCTTCGGAGAGCACCACGGCCACCCCGTTCTCCCCACCAGGCGCACCCGTGTAGTACAGCTTGTAGCCTTTCTGCAAGGGCCGGGCTCTGTTGCCCTTCCACCGAGTCTCCTGCAGGAACCCCACGTCCACCCTCCGCCTGGAGAGTACTTCGGCCAACTCTACCGCACGCCCAGTCAGCGTGCCAATGTTCCAAGATGCGAAGCGGATTCGGGTTGGGGCTAACTTCTTTAGCCGTGCTGGCCCGACACACGGCAGCCCTAGCCCACTTGCCACAGGAGTCGGGCGGGGCTCCTGCGCGCCGTTTTGCGGCGGCGCCCTATCCCTAGCAGCATTCCTTTTACTTCTTTTCATTATTTGTTTCGGCGGGTGGCTTTTATGGGAGCGACGCCCTCAGACCTCCCAACCCCAGAGGGGAAAGCCAGCGCCAGAGCCTCGTCCGTTAATCAGCAGGTGCACGCACTGGCACGGGAGGTTGACTTGGGCCCCGAAGATCTTGGTGGGGCCCCTTACTGGAAGTGGCAATAGCGTTTGTAATTATGCTGCCGTTTGATCATTTACAGAAATACGAACAGGATATTTTTACGTAATATTTTGACCAAGTTTAAATATAAAAAGGAAAACTTTAAATAAGTGTCTTAAGTCCGTTCAATGTAGCCTGCTGCTCAGGACAAGTGATGTGAGCTGGCCGGTATTATTTTTTATTCCTAAATTTTAGTTACGCTGTAGAGACAGATCTATAAATCTTCATTGGGTGTACAACAAATGTTGGTGCTTTAGAACACAAGCTAGAGATGCATGTTGCAGGGATGAATATGCTGTAGCTGCAATGGATGAGGTGAAACTGTAGGTTATTGACCGATCATTGTTTTGAGGTTTCGATCAAGACATGCAGGGAGCAAATATCAGACTTTAACTCTAGCAGCCAGCAGGAAAGGTAGATCCAGAAAGTTCTAGCTTGATATGGCTGAATACATATTTTAGACGAAAGTCCATGAAACCACTGAACACATATACCAAAATTTAAAGGGGAATAATTTCAGCTTCAAGCTGGAAGCGAACCCGTGACTTCTCAATGGCAAGTGAATTGAGAAGTCGCTGATTCATGAAACTTGGCATTGACATATATCATTATACCAAGATTTATGAAAATTACGTTGAAAAAATTGCTTGAGAAATGACGCCTCAATGGCGCGGTGGGAGTGTATCCGACTGCTACGCAAGAGGTCGTGGGTTCGATTCCCACCCAGGATAAAACTTTGTGTGATGAGCACGATGGTTTATTCTTTGTCTGGGTGTATATAATATGTATGTATTTAGAATATATAAGTATGTCTATCAGTTAATATTATGGTTACCATAGTACAAGCTCTGCTTAGTATGGAATCAGATAGCGTTGTGTGGGTTGTCCCAACGATATTTATTTATTTATTTATTCACACACTCAAAAGAAAATTGAGCTTCTGGAAATGAAGAGTCTAGCTCACTATATATACATACAACGTACTTGTCCAATAAGCCTGTTTAGATTCGTATACGTGGGTCGCTCGATGTCCAGGTTTCTTCTGCAGATGTCGTAGATGGCTTCATTGTCGACCATGAAGGCACAATCTGAGTGCTCTAAGGTCGTGTGGGTAGTGAGGATGGAGTTGTATGGTTCTACCACTGCTGTGGACACCTGCGAGAAAAATTAATGCATATAGACTCGGTTGGTACTAAATTAACATGTAGTAGACGATAAACACATTCACAGACTTGCCATTTGTAATTGTCTTTGTAAGGTTAATTGTATTAATCAACTATCAATACTAATTTCTCTAATGCTGACGTTTTCAATTTTTCAACAATGTAAATATTTTGTTTTTAAAAAGATTAAGACCAAGGCATTATTGTCTATCTTTTTATTTAATTCCCAATGACACATCCAGTTTCACTAAATTTTTAATATCCTTAATTTATTCATAATTTTCAGCAGCGTAATAGTCAGCATTTTCTAGGTCAAGAATGAAACCGAAGCGCAACCCTATTATATTCATGTCTTATGGTTAAAAAACAAGTATAATTAAGTACCTGTGGCGCCGGGTAGATGGAGAACTCGAGCTTAGACTTCTTGCCGTAATCCACGGAGAGCCGCTCCATCAGCAGCGACGTGAACCCGGAGCCGGTGCCACCACCGAACGAATGGAACACCAGGAAACCCTAGCCAACACAATATACATTTTGATAAGGCTGGTATTTCAGAAACGCACTTTAGAATACTGCCATCAATCAGTGATCAATCAAATCAATCTCTAGCAGTTCAATGTTGGACGTTCCAAACATTTTAGAAGGATGATTGAACCATTTTGGACAGACGTTTTTATTTCGGGTTTCCGTCTCTTCGCTACAATTTGTGCGTAAGTCAACAGGTGCACAACTCACAGGTGACGTTGGTTTGGATTTAGAAGACCGCCCATTGTACCATCAGTTGTGGGTGAACATAACATCTATTAAGTCCATCGATAAATTGCAGCGCTTGCTTGAGACTTGATGATATCTTGTTTAACAATTGACTTAATTCTTCTAACAGCTCAAATATCGATATTATTTTTAAAGCAGATGGTGTAAGACTTTTCGAAAATTCTTTATTCTTGAATACGGAGCGTTTCAAACTATCTCTTGCTCTTGCATGTAAAAATATTGGAGATTTTGAATTTGAACGGGAAAGCTTGTGCTATGGGATTTAGATATTGTATATTATTAAATACGTCGCTGAAACAGATTATTAAAGTGAAACTACTTTATCATAAGTGAAACTTCTTTATCGACGTATGCGAGAAATCTTATAGCTGTAAAAAAATGTCGTAAAGAAGTTTCACTTCTTACCTGTGTACTCTGGAACACACACATATTTTTAGGTGTAGGTTAAGGTGTTTGCTAAGAGTTGGCGCACTTAATTTCGTGTGTGTTTTATGTGATGTTTTACTGAACTAATAACCCCGCTGTAAAAATGTGTATTTGTGTAAATCTGAATAAAGGAATAGCGTGTGTTCAGAAATTTTGAGTAGTTTATTTACTCCCCACTTTATTCCTATATCGCCAAGTCGACGGCATTTTATCAATAGATTCAGATTACACATAAATTATTGTATTACCCATAAGTCCGGAAAACACACATTTCCATACATAGATACATTTCCACTGCGCATCCACATCCGTGCGTAAAACTGGGATTTCAAGAATACATTGATTTTGTAACAAACTACTGTAGTATAAATCCTCAAGCATAAACCAAAAACTTGTCATTCAGTCAGCATATGCGAACTTGTGTCAGAGCCTATAGAGAGCCTAGGCCTAGAAAAATCTTGATGGGTTCCATTCAATTGTGTCAAAAATACCAGCTAAGTTAATACCTGGAGCCCAGTGCATTGGTCGGCGAGTTTCCTGATCCTGTCGAGCACTACGTCGACGATTTCCTTGCCGATTGTGTAGTGGCCCCTGGCGTAGTTGTTCGCAGCGTCTTCCTTGCCAGTGATAAGCTGTTCTGGGTGAAATAGCTGACGGTATGTGCCGGTACGGACTTCATCTGCGGATATAAGCCATTTCAATATGAGTTTTTTTATGAATTGTGAGTTGTTTTTTTTTAAACAGCGCCATGCAGCCCAATTTAATAGTAGGGTAATGTATGAACCAATAAAATCTATATCTTTTTTTAAATGGGCCTAATCCCACCCGCATTCCCATTACTATGTCTCCTGTAAACCAGGATCTACAGCAATGACCAAGACCACAAAAGTTACACTGAGCTCGATATCGGTGAAGTCCCAGTAAAAGTTAGAATGTCTTGGAACCCGCAACGAAATTAATCAGAAGATACTTTGAGAAAGTTGGTAAAAAAACGTAACGCCTCTTCCTCGTTTGCAAAGCGGGAGACATAGAAAGCAACTAGGTGTAAGTGCTATAAAAAAAGGGAAGCACCACGGAAATAGTATATTACGGGTCCTATGTGAGCTATGTTTGATTCCAGTAATATATATGGCAGAAAAGCACGAAAATTCACTCCCGATGCAGCGAGATCTCCGCATAGTCAACTACTCCCGATGTTACTTGTAAACTGCTTAGCATATCATAAGCACGTTTCGCCAAATGCTACACTCCCAAAGTAAGTGATGGGCGGTCTGATCATATTTGTTGAACATTGACAGTACGGCGACTTAACAAGTTTATATAAATGTAGGTAATTTGCTCCAAAAGTTACCATGTCCAGTAAGAAATTGAGCAGCACAATGATCCACCTCCAGCAAGGACATTCACAGGCGAAGTCTGATTCACGAACGTCTGGGATAAACTGGTAGAGGTGACGCCCTTTGAAGGAAGTGTTCCAACGCAGCTGCCATTTCTCCAAAAGTTCTTCACGAACGTTATTACGATACAGTTTAGAAATTCTATTGCGATCTCTTTCTAACAAAAACCTATTCATGCTATCCTTAGCCGAATAGTACAAAGCACCGCGTCTTTGAAAATCGAGGTCAACCGGGAGGACACCTGCCCTCACGGGCACAGCCTCCGTGCTCTTCGTTCTGTAGGCCTTGCATAAAAAAATCAAAGCAAGACGTTGACATTGCAGCAACTTTAACCGTGCAGCCCCGATAGTGGCGTTATTGGCCTAGACCGGCGCCCCATAACACATAAATACAGCCAAGATAAGTGGGGTGACTTATCTTGGCCTTCCACCTTTAGTGTTTTAAATGAAAGTCCCCATGTTGCAGTAGATATTTACTACAAAAAAAAATCTACTGCAACATGGGGACTTTCGTTAAATCTATATCTATAACTGACTATAACAATATATTAAGTGGAAGACTTAGTTTGTTTGGTTGAACGCGCTAATCTCAGGAACAATTGGTTCGATTTGAAAATTTTATTTTGTGTTGAATAGTTGAAATATTTATCGACAAAGGCTATATTAGTATAGATATGGATAAACATATTTAGAAATTTGATACATGTACAATTTTTATAAAATGTACTACCCAGAATTATGTTTAACAAAGCAATTAGTCACGCACTATATTTGAGAACGGCTAAGTTTCAGTCCATAAATACAAAACAAACCACAGCTTCTTAGTTCCAGACAGATGACACATCTCAGCGATCTGACTCAACTAAATTATAAAGAGAATTAAAGGGTATCAAGTGTACAGAGCTTTTAAGACTGTATTGAGATGAACGCCCCACTTGAGGTATAATTGCGTTGTGATCGTATGATTATTAGTACAGTCAGCCAAGAAAGTGGATTAAAATTCTTTTTATGATCTAAAAATTTATATTATTTGTTTTTGAGAGTTGAATTCTTCTTGTGGCGTTTTTTTAAGCCATGATCGGTCCATCTGGCGGGGGTCCACGGTCCAGTGTAATGCATGGTGGTAAAGTAGACCAAAGAAGACGGAATAAGTAAAATAAAAATTACGGGTTGCACTCCGAGAGTGCCGACAGAAGTAAAAATTAAATTTATTTATGAGTCCAGAGAATTTATCTCATCTAAAAATATGAGTACCGCGCTAAAATAAGGTTTCACTTCAAAATTTGACCGACATCGACGTTAATGATGATGATGAAAAAAATTCCACACTGAAAGAGTCTTAATTGATTACACAATATTATTTGGTACCGAGATCAACGTTAGATGATGATAATGATTATATGATTTAGTAGCAAGGTATTGAATCTACCAATTAACAATAAAAAAAAATATCTAGACGCGTTCGCGGTCTGCTATATGCACATGCATTAATATGCACACTATAGCTACGTCTCATAACGGTCGCGAGTCCAAAGATTTTATCTCATCTAAAAATATAATGCGCTAAAAGCAGTTTTCACTTCAAAAAATGTAACACCATTGTAAACCATAGATCATCAAGGTACTCGTAATTCATAGTTGACACATTACATAAGGTAAATGTATTACACGATAAAGAAGACACTTTCATAATATAAACTGAATTTATTGTTTTAGTACAAGTTACACTCGTGTAGAGCCTGATTCCTTGGCAATTTGGGGATAAAATATAACTTAAGTTACTCCTTATAACATCAGATATCTGCTAGTGAAAGTTCCAGTAAAATTGGTCCAGCGTGAAATTTAAGGACAATGTATACTTTTGTATGCATGTTGTTAATTTGGAATTATTTATCTTTATAGGTGACACTTGAATTTTATTTACCTATATATATTCTATGCTGACTGTACCTAAGTTTAAATAACTGCGCATTCAAATAGCCCTTTCGTACTATTTAAAAGATATACGATTAAGAGTAAGAGAGTGGCAGACAGTTTGACACAATGTAGAATGTCGGTTTTTAAATGCACGCATGCAATGAACAGCTGTGCCCTTTAGGGCCGCCTTAGACCCTTGAAGCGGTGAAAATTTAAACTTCCCAGTTAACATAAAAATGGTTATGGTATGGCCCTTTAAGACCCAAAAATCGTATTTTACGAAACCTTCGGAGGGCGTGTCCGACTAATACTTTTCCAGTATTTTAAAATAAAATGCATTAGAAGTTATGAAATTCATTATAATCGAATTTAGACCAATGGGCGAGCAACTAATAATTCTTATAAAATGCCGTTCAAAAGGCACGATAACTACGTACATTAGTAGCGGCATTAAGCCTCAATGAATATTTAATTCCACTGTGAGAAATCAGCAGTATGGGGCCAATGGTATTTATAAGCTTGCAGCGACTAGGGTAGCAATCAATCTCAATCGTTGAAACATAATGGCATTTATCGCCCGTCGCCGTACTTTCACTAACAAACTTTACAAACGATTTCGTTGTTTAATCTGTTAAACAGACATAACATACGGACGAATTTTTACACCGACCGAGCAAAGAAATTTGCTTACTCTTCTGCTTGCGTCTTAATAGAGACGATAACAAGAATAATAAGCGCCAAATTTACGCCCAACTTTAGGCGAAAGTCGTATACTTGACCTGTTAGTTACCGTTCGACTGTGTACCTTATCTATATATTAATACATGAAGTGAGAACTTTGTACCCCTTTTTAAGAAAATTGTTACGTACTTTCTTAGATCCACCTTGTTAAGATAAAAAAATATGGAATTAAATAGTACTCTGTAGGTTTCCCTCTTCCCTCTATCTTGGTGTATTCCTAGTTGCTGGGTTTCTCTAATTGGATTTGAAGCCTGAGGTCTACTTTTATTTGCAAGTATTGTTTGATTTTGGATTTAGATAGGAAAGAGCGATTGCCTTTCGACCTCCCAACCCCATAAGGGTGCCTGCGTTGTTACCTCGTTCGTTAGTCAGCAGGTGCACGCTAGCAGGTACGGTGGCTTGGGCCTCCGAGATTTTGGTGGGGCCCCTTACACTGAACCTCATCCTCTTTAGGTATTACATAAATATAAAATTTGTAGGTTAGGTATTACACAAAGCACAATTCAAATTGCAGAACATAAAGATATTTAAGAGGGACTTCTGAAAAATTTAAGAAATTAATTCTTCTTCTGAAAAATTAATTATAAAGGGCTGTAATTGGAATTTTTTTTTAAACACTGCGTCATCTAGCCCTAAGTAAGTTAATATAAGCTTGTGTAATGGGATCTAGACTAGGCTGATAAACATACTTAAATATTTTTAAATACATACATATTATACATAGGAAATACCGAAACTCCGAACCAAACATTTGTGGATCACACAAATATTTCTTCCGACCCGAGGATCGAACCCGAGACCTTAGTCGCGGCAGTCGCATGCACTACCACTGCGCCACCGAGGCCGTCAAAATTCAAAATTGATGAGAGCTTAAATGGTCATGGCGGGATACGAGATAACAAAAACTATTTAAAAATATATGGCCACCTTATGAAATTCGGTTATAAAATATTATAATCAAATTGAGGGTTCTCTTTTGCAAACTTTATTGTAACTCAAATATCCAATTAAAATCATAAACGTCCATCACAGAAGTGCACCACAACAATAGCTATGCTAATTCGACATAAACATCTTACATAAACGGTACATGGACACAAAAAACGCAGTAAAACCATGAGGTTCTAAATTAAAGCCTTCACCGGGCAGTAGTAAAATAAATTTGTAATAGAACCGTCGGGTATTGACCCCAGGAAGACACACCGTTATTACAGAAGTATTATAATTTAACATCTGCGATATGTTAAATTATTAAACTTCTGTAAATCCAGACTGATAGGTTCTAATGACATTAAGTGAATTGAAGTAATGTCATTATTATTGACTGGAATAATATGGATTGAATTTTCGTGAGTAATAGCAATACTTACTACTAAGTACCAGGCCAGTAAGTAATGCCACCCTTATGACTTTGGGGGTAACAAAGATAGATTACGACCTAATATGCATAAAAATCGGTCAAGCAGTTAAGGTATTTATTGCCATAGGAGTATGGCAACAAATACTGTGACAAGAGAATTTAATATAACAGACATAACATAATAAGTACATAAACTACATCTAGACACGAAATAAATCGTCCATATACACAACTGTAAAATTAAACAAGATAAGCTTTTTTTTCGTGTGAAAATCCTCATGGATGCTACGCCGGGCTCCTACTGGCTAAAACCACACGTTTCCCTTCCATCTGCCATTCGGCCAGGAGTCTCGAGTGAGCCCTTGAAAGGATAGCCCCAAGGATCTCGACAGCGTTTGTCCGCTACCGCAGGCTCGTTCAAGGGGGGTCGGGGTGTTAACCTGCCTCTTTGGGGGTTCCACTGTTATCTTATGCCACTTCCTCGAGAGGTTGAAGGGTATGTGTGTAGTCCTCACGCCACGCCACCGTCCAGTAATGGTTTATATAAAGATTGATTCTCGTTGGGAATCGAATCCACGACCGCCAGTTTCGTAGTCGGATACATTATCCTCTAAATCAGCAAGTCAGACTAATTCTTCACTTCACACACAAACATGCACACACACACACACATTATTTTAATTACAAAAATAATACCAAATATTGCATTTGCTAAGGTATTCCTCCTAATCTTTGAGCTAGTAAAGTTCTACTGTTGTTCGCAGGGAGTGGCGCCGTAAGCCGAAACACAGGTTTTTACCTAGTTTGGCAACGGATGTTAATTTCATACTTGTTAGTTTGTATTTTTTTTATCTGTTATATTATGTTCTTAAAACCATTTTAAAGCAAATAAATAAATACTTACCTACGACAGTGGGCTCTAAGTCCACAAACACAGCTCTGGGCACGTGCTTGCCTGCTCCGGTCTCGCTGAAGAAGGTATTAAAGGAGTCGTCTCCACCTCCCAGGGTCTTGTCAGAAGGCATCTGGCCATCCGGCTGGATGCCATGTTCCAGGCAGTAGAGTTCCCAGCAAGCATTGCCTATCTGCACGCCAGCTTGGCCGATGTGGACTGAGATGCATTCCCTCTGGAAAAAGTAATTGTTCTAGTTAATCTTCAACATACCTTCATAGCAAGCAGTACCTACCATAGAAGCACTCCTAGCCCCGCTAATTCAATGTGAACGAGCGCTACAATGTAGTAAATAATTTCAACTTGTTTCGGTACGGTTCGGGTGGTTCAGTGGCTAAAACATAGCCCTGGATAGGCAGAGGTCAAGGGTTCAATCCCCGTCTCGAACCAAGTTGACATGTTTCAGTTTAAAAAAAATGTACAGTAGGTACCTATGCCTCTGCCACCCCTTCAGGGTTTAAGATTTGAATGATAATTATGTAGAAAAAATATCATCATTTTTAGAAAAATAAATAGAATTGGTACTAAAAGAACTCAAACTAAATTAAATAAGTATTACAAAAACTTATAAAATAAAAATTTTAGTGCCTAACACAAACACAAAAGCTTAATATCCGGCAATCTGAAATGGTCTAAGCCGGTAATGAAAAGGTAATTTAGTGAACGAATATCGTGTGAGTCATCGTTCGCTAGCTTTCAACTTGAAGCCATTTTGTTTCAGCTTATTAATTTAGTTAAGCTCGGTATTTTTGTCATATTTTTACGCTATATAGAATTTCAACTTGTTGTATACTAATCTATATGGGAAAAGAACACTAAAATATATAATACCCTATCTAATCAATCAATTGCCAAAATCATTAATGGAAAAATTAACCAAACAAAATTTTAAAAAGAAGCTAAAACAATACTTCCTACAAAATAATTAAAAAAAAAAAAAAAAAAAAATCTCTTAAATAAAGTAACCGTTCAAATCCGTTTATGTGGATTATGGAGCATACTGTGTATGTGTAGTGCATCGCTTATCCCCTCCTCGGCGTATGGCTTGCACGTGTAGGTGCGTCGATGTGGCTACTAGCGATGTGACATTTATCTAATTCTTTATTTTTTCTAACTACTTCTATATTGTTTATTGTTATTGCAAATGTGTAATATTAGATAAGTATGTATTGATTAAAATATAACCTAATCACTGTAGAAGATACTGGTGCACAGAAAAACTCGAACGAGTTTATGTTGCAGCTTTATACCTATTTGTTTTGTATATAATATTGTCAATAAATTATAAATAAATAAATAAAAAATAATCTAACTCTAATTCATCGATTTATTCAGATTAACTGAACTTTGATAACAAAAATATTCGATCTTCTTGTCTTGTCTAAAACACGGTTTGAGCAACTGGTTTTAAAACCATGTTCTCAATAGGAGAAATGATAAAATTTTCGTTCATCCAAATCTCCTTTCTTCTGCGTAAGAAAATGAAATGTTTATGACATCATTTTTCTAAGCCTCTAAATATTCAAAGTCAAAACCTCGTCTTCTACATCCAAGTCAAGTAAAGTCTTGAATCAAAATCAGTCTTGCCCCAGTAAAGTGACGGAAGTTTCTGTGTAGTTTGTGAAGTAATAAGAAAAATCGCATTACATTACTTTAAAATCACTTTCATATTGCACCTTGTCGAACATTTTGTCTAAGGATTCACAACCTTTACAATAAAACACGAATTGTGTATTACGGCGTATATATTAGGGGCGGCAACTGTAGGCTGTATGTCATAATGGTCTTATTTCATTTCCCTTCGTTATAAACTTCATTTACATTTATAGAACCATTAAACATTCTGTTGACAACTTGATGATCTAATTTACTTTTGATCGAAATGGTAGCCTTTATTATTTGACTGTAGCAACATTTATTTCATATTTTTAGATGATATCAGAAGGTAAACGACCCTAGTACTTAAGTACTTTTACATAAATAGAACGGAAATTATGAAAATTAGATTCGGTATTTGAATTGAGAACGTGAAAAATAACCTTTATTATTACTAACAATCGATCATAAGTCTTCTATAAGTTTGATATAAATGCGAAATATTTCCCCAATATTTATTGTAATTTGCCATGACGCCAATGTAAGGTTTATTTTACATAAAAACTACAAATAAGTACTCTCTTTTTAGCAATTTAAACCTATTAGAAATTTGGCCTGCGTTTTTAATTAATGTGTAGAAGTAAGCGTACGCGCTTACTCAATATAGATAGATGAGCAGAGTTTAACCAGAAATATAGAGTTGATTCATACATATCTTCTCCATATCTTAAGAACCTATGTTTTAAGTTTGTTATCTCTTCTTCAACTGACTCGGTGGCGTAAGTGGTAGGGTTCGCAGCCCGGGTCGGAACAAATATAATTATATGTGATCCGCAAATATGTGTTTTTGACATGTACCGTATGTATTTTTAGCAATATATTTATGTATTTCATCAGTTGTCTGGATCCCATACCACACATTTATAAGCTTCTTTTGGGCTATATAGCGCAGTACAAAAAATATTCCACTATTTTTTATTTTTCCTATATTCATTCATTTATATTTATTTTTTTATCAATATTGTGCCTAGTCCATTCCCTCCAAAGCTATTGAGATAATTATGCTTGAAGGTCTAAGTTGCAGTTAGGACCACATATAGAAAAATTGTCAGGCAAATTAAGCTCTGCTGCATATGCAGAAAAAACAATAAGACGGCTCACTGATGTTGAAATGACTAGAATAGTTTATTTCTGTTATTTCCATAGCGTTATGTCATACGGAATTCTTCTCTGGGGAGACTCAGCGGACATTAATACGATATTTATTTTACAGAAGAGAGCTGTGAGAGCAATATACCAGCTTGGTCCCAGGGTATCTCTAAGAGAAATATTACAAGAAATTAATATTCTTACCGTTATATCACAATATATATATGAGAATTTACTTTATGTGTACAATAACATAGACACATTTCTTAAAAAAGTGATATACATAATGAAAACACTAGGCATAAAGATAATCTTGTATTACATTCTACTCGTCTCGAAATAATCAGCAATTCTTTTATGGGGCAATGTATACGATTCTATAACAAACTTTCCGATGAAATTAGAATATTGTCAATAAATATGTTTAAGACAACAGTCAAGGCCAACTTGAGTAACAAGGCATATTATAAAATTTCAGACTATATAAATGATAAAAATGCATGGGAGTAAGTCGCTCTAAGTCAACACACTTAAATAAACAAATAGAAATAATAATAATAAAGTAACATTAAAAATATAATGTACATTTGTTTAACATAAGTAATCTGAAACGTCAGGCAACTAAGTGTATGAAGGATGGCCGTGTTTGGTCCCGGTAATAACTAATATAACTATGTGTAATTTGAGTTTGTTATTGTGTGAGCACCGTCCACATAGCTATTTATAATTTTTGAAATTGACATGATGGTTGCTGTGCAGTTTGAGTATGTCATGCTCGTCTAAGTGTCCTGGCAGTGGTGGCGCATGTATCGTATCGGGTCGCTTTATTCCCAATAATACGGTTGAGTAGGGCGACGGCTGATATATGCGTCATACCCGTGAACGGGTGCCGTCTGTTGGGACTGGTCAGCTCATAGCTGTTATTTTTACAAATATTACAAATAATACTATTTATATTTAAGGCAAATTAAGTTTAGTCGACTGTTCTCACGTAACTCCAAAGGAACAATGTAAGATTAATATTGTAAGCCATACCTGCATTTTAAAATAGCAGCCATTGAGTTTCTTGCCGGAGTCTTCGTCATGCCTTTAAAACTGGCAACTAGAAACGCTCTCATTTTGATTTGATTTTGTTTCTTTTGTATAGACTCATTACTATATAATTTGTTCAAATATCATGTAAATAAAACTAATGTAATTACTGGCAGTAAGAAAAGAGTGGCCATGAGATTTATTGCCAGCTACCTATTGCGTTGCGAATCTGGCAGTAAATGTAAATGTAGAAGCAATAATCTCGACGTTCATAAGTGTTACTTTGTGACCTACATGAATAAAGATTTTTCACTTTCACATTGAGGGACAAACTCTGAAACTAGGTTATCCGCCAGAGAACCAAAGTGGACAACATAGCTCGTACATTAAGCACGTTAATGGGACAATGGACCAGTCATATCTTTCGAAGAACCGATGGTGGATGGAGCAGTCGAGTTCTGATATAGTGATCGCGTGGTTCAACAAACATATGTAAGACTAGAAACAGTCGGAGTGAGGGAACTTGAAGGACTGGTTTGATTACTTGGTTGACAGCATAAAAAATAATGTGTGTGTACCAGAGTACACAAGTAAGAAGCGAAACTTCTTTACGACATTTTTTTTACAGCTATAAAATTTCTTTCATACGTCGTTAGAAAAGTTTCACTTACGATAAAGAAGTTTAACTTCAAAAGAATATTGCGCGTAACCGAAAAACGTGATGATTATTTTTACAGTTATAAAATTGGTCTCAACGTCGATAAAATAGTTTTACTTTAATTATACCATAGCCTAATCCTTTCATTAAAATAAAAAGTTATTGTGATAAATATTTCAGATGGCATTCGACTCATAAATCACTAATAGTACTGTTTAGTACATTTAGGTTGCCCCAGTTGCCAGTCATCCGAACAATTTTAATGTTTTATGTCGTACTTTTAAAGAAGGTTGTATAGAATCGGTACGGGATGGTACGGTACGGAAATATAATCAATCAAAGACTAGACCTTCATTTATGGCCGACGATAACTTTGTACCTACATGTGGAGCTATGTGGGATAATGGTACCATTTGCCTTGGAAGGTTGTGTGGGGGGCGTTGTACTTAAACAGTTTCTACGGGAACTTGAAAATAGAAAAACTAAAATATCTGGTAAATTTTGCAGTAATACCATCGATATTAGCTTATTCAAATACTTAAATAGGTATTGGAGTACCTAAGTTTAATAAATAAATTTGTAAGACTGCACCGAGATCTTTAGTCTTTAGTTTCCAATTCAACATCAGCTTAAAAGGGGGCTTATCCGGGATTCCCAGCCATAGGCAGATAGAAGGGCGTCTGGTTTTAGTCGGTTGGAGTCCGCTATGGCATTCTCAAGGATTTCCACTAGTAAAAAGCATGAACTTAGTCGAATGAGCCAATTACTTGAAATGGATTTCATGTTTACAGGCGAAAATTAAAAATAAGAACAGATTCATTAACATTGACATTTTAACACTTTTAAAAATTTTACGTATATAGAGGCTAAGGCATTTTTTTGTGGAATTTACGGCCTGGTTACTAAGACCTTTGAGCCCGATCTAATGTTTTAAAGTGGGCAACACTGTGCATAAAATATTTTTGCCCTTTTCAAAATACAGCGCTGCTACCTGTGTGTTGGATAATAGAGTCCTCAAAATCGGGACAGATAGTGGTCATGAACTAAAAATAAATAAACATTGGAAGTCTAAATAGATTATCTTCCAAAAACAGACAATACCAATTTTGTAATAAAACGCTCATTTGTACAATATCGCCCACTCGATAGTAATCTTACAATCGAACAAATCGATTGATTGCTCATATAATTACACTTTTCTGGAATTGAATTCCAGTATAAATGAGATCTTGTAATTGGTGCAATAAATTTAGAGAGATATATCCGTAAAAGGCAGAACATAATACCCATTGGTGTTCACTTATAAGCTCAAGTTTTATACAAACGCCCACCTATAGTGCCATTAAAACCTAATTGGTCGCTATTTTGGGTACTTAGTATAATATTTATGTAATCGATTTTAGTAGAACAAATTTACTTTGGTTTTACTAAGAAAATTAATATTTTTAAGTACCTACCAGATGAGGTAGCATAGATAGGGCCATAGGTCCCTAAAGAAAATGAATCGAATAGGCATTAGACTACGAACGACGAAAAGACATCGCTTGGTGAAGTACTTACTACCTGTTCCTAGGATAAAATTTAGTAGTTAGATATTATAATTAACTAGTTGACGCCCGCGGCTTCGCCCGCGTAGAGAAGTTTTCCCATTCCCGTTTCCCAAGAGAACTTGTTTCCGGGATAAAAAGTAGCCTATGTGTTATTCTGATGTACAAGCTATATTATTGTAAGGTTTTGTTAAAATCCATTCAGTAGTTTTTACGTGAAAGTAACATACAAACTTTTACGTTTATAATATTATTAAGATTAAGATTTGAGTTGAATAGAATCTGTACATATTTTACCTTTTTTAAGTAGTATATTGTTTTGGTGTAGCTTTAGCCAAGATATCTCGATTTTTGTCAATTTGGTCAACGGCTAATTTAGAAAATCATGTTACTTTTAAACTGGGTGTTAGAGTGGCTATGTGGCAATCCAGAGTTTATCCAAATAGGTCTAGACACTTACCATCTTCCACCTTTATAATATTTGTGATTTTATTTAGAATATTATTTTTTATTTATTTTTATAAACAGGAGATCAAAGTAGGCAAGAATAAACGCACAATACCTATTACTTATTTTCTATTTCGTATTCCATTAAGCCATACTCATTCGCTAGCAGATATAATACGAGTAATGTACACAGTGGAATTTTTTGAAATTGGCGCGTTTGGGAAGTGTGATGACATATAATTTTTACGATGCGTGCAAACAGTCACGAAAAACCGACGCCTTGAAGTTAACTGATAAGTGTTTCCATGACAACGTAAAACTAAATTCAAAGTAGCCTGAAGTTAGCTACAGTCAACAAAAATAATTAATACAGTCCGTAGTCATGAGGAGCAGGATCTTAACGATTTAATAAATGTCACTATAAGAAAGAAACCAGTGCAAAAGACAACATCTCTATCCCAGTGCCCCAGCGTGTCGGGGCACTGGGATCCAAATACTACTATTGAAGAGAGCACTCTCACCGCCGTGTTAATTGAGTTACGTGCCTTACGTGAAGAGTGGAATCAAAGATATATTGCCCAAGAAATAACTATGTCTGAGATGTCAGAAAACATAATGTTTATTAAAACATCTCTACATGACCTTCACAATAAATATGATGTGCTACGTAAGGATGTAGACAAATTATTTGAAATCTCAGATGTTAATTCAAGCGCTCAATTTGAATGTAAATTACAGTGCGAAAATAATGAAAAACGTCTAGCCGAACTAGAATTGAGAGAAACAACTGTAAGCTATAAAATGGAGCTTACAAAACACAGACTGGATACTATGGATAAAATGATAGTAAATAATAGTACAACAGGCGCACAATACCAAAATAAATATAATGAGAAACATGTTGGTAGACAAGCTTCTGCAAACTCTGTCACACTGCCACATGGTCAACCTCACCAACAACAGCCAACTCTATCTCCACCACGGGCCTCAGCAGATCAATCTATTGGCTTAGCTGGTCCCCCCAATAATAGGTTCAAATCACGAGTATTCACTACAGGCAAAGGACCACAACGCCAGCAACGAACTGTAATCCACGCGACAGGCGATGCTGACGCAGACGTGAAAACTTTAGTGCGTATGAGATACATTCATGCCTGGAACTTTCATAATGAGGTGTCGCAGGAAAACATACGATCTTATCTGACGAAGATGCACTCTAACATCGAAGCAATCACCATTATAAAACCCAACCCAGAGCATACCAAGCATAACGGTTTCATAGTGGGCGTTCCAGCACATCTTTTCAATTCATACCTTGCACCAAATAATTGGCCTAAAAATACCTCACTTCAAGAATGGTACACACAATGGTCCCCAAAGAAAAATAAAACATTTTTTCGTGAGGAAAACTTAAAAATTGGATAAGATCTTTTACCAAAATGTTTGGGGCCTCAAAACCAGGTGCTCAAATACAAAAATATTATTACAAACTTTTCCAAGCAATTTATTAGCCTTTACAGAAACAGGTCTCGACGACAGTGTGTTCGACTCTGAAGTGTTTCCACAGGATTACAGCGTACTGCGTTGCGATCGTGTTGGGCGAAGTCGAGGTGGAGTACTAATCGCTGCACGTTCCCCCTACTAACTCACACACTTGGACTGTCAGTCCGAAATCGGAGACGAAATTATATGTGCAAAAGTCACTAAGGGTAATATCAATTTTATATGTTGTGTAGTTTATTTACCTCCAGGCGTACCACAAAACCGGTATCATAGTATTTTTAACTGCATTAGAAGAATAATGTCTAAAAATAGTACACTTCCAATCTTAATAATGGGAGATTTTAATATGTATTCAGCTAGTACCACGGTCTGTAACGATTTTGAACTATTTATAGCTGAAAATAATTTAATACAAAAAAATACAGTTACGAATGGCCTTGGTAGAATGCTGGATTTAATTTTGATAAATCCGAATATAGCAGGAATCTCGGTTTCCCGTTGTCCCGGTATCGTCTCTAAGGAAATGCATCACCAGCCGTTAGATGTCTCTATTAATGTATTTACGCTGCATACAAATAGTTATGTAAATAACGATAGCCCAAGTAACTTAAGTACTAACAGTAGTGCTACACCCATCCGAAACTACCGAAACGTAGATTTTTTCGAATTATATTCGGCGCTCTCAAATATAGACTGGAAACCGGTATATTTAAGAGATGATGTAAATGAAGATGTGGATATATTCTATAAGTTATTAAATGAAGTAATTGATGAACACGTACCTCTCAAAAGGGCCAAAAACGCATTAAATTACCCGCACTGGCTTTCTTCTAACACCATTAACTTGAACAAACTTAAAAATAACTATCATAGGCTATATAAACAGACAAACGAACAAATATCTTACGCGTTTTTTACATATTTCAGGCGTTTAGTAAGAAAGGAAACCGAATCAGAATTTAAAAATTTCACTAACCGTATTCAAACAAATATTACGCGTGACCCCAAAACATTTCGGACCTATGTTAAGGGCAATAGAAAATACAATGAACAGGCTACTTTTGGCAATATGCCATCGCTTCAGATAACAGAAGAATTCTGTAAGTATTTTAAAAATGCATTTCTGCCCGATACCCCATCTTTGAGTATCGATAACACAAGCATCTCGGCAAATATATGTGCAAATAATTTTAATGTTTATATTACCCGTTTCAACGAACTGGAAGTGCTTAGAGCTATGTCGCGACTTGCGTCAAAGGAAACTCAAGGGCCAGATGGTGTACCTCAATTTATTGTTAGAGATGGCAAGAGGATTTTCACAAACCCTTTACTATATATTTTTAATCTCTCCATCCAGAAGAATGTGTATCCAACAATATGGAAAACTTCCAAAGTGCTTCCAGTTCACAAAAATGGCTCTAAATCCGACTTCAAAAACTACCGACCTATTGCTGTCCTGTCCATATTCAGTAAAGTCTTTGAGTCCATATTATATAAAAGAATTTACAGTGATATAGCTGGCTGGTTTGCTGAAGAACAACATGGATTCTTACCGAAGCGCTCTACTACTTCGAATCTTTTCAATATTTCTACGTTCATAGCTACAAACCTAAATAATAAGACTCAAGTGGATGTAGCGTAACCCTGAATCGTGTTTCAACAATTCGTGATTTGGGGACACATTTTGACCCAAAACTTACCTTTAATCAAAATATTATAATAACCTGTAATAGATCCCGAAAAAGTCTTGGATTTGTTATGCGACACACAAAGATTCTTAACTGCCCCCATAATATAAAATCCGCCTAATTCGTGGTAATCTGTCTAATTCTACACTTTTTTATACCACTAAGCTGGGAGTGGTATAATCGTGTGGGAATGGATAGGGACACGCTGTAGCTAACACTTTTCCAAGCCGCCCATAGGGCTTAAACTTGAGTTAACTACCATGCTACAGTGCAACTAAAACAAACGACTATATGCTTTTTTTTATACCACTGAGGTGGCAGACAAGCATACGGCCCACCTCATGGAAAGTGGTCATCGTAGCCTATGGACGTTTGCAACACCAGAGGTGCAGCACTTGCGCTGCCGACCTTTACATAGATGAATAGTAGCTTTCTAAACATAGATGAATCTCTGGGAGGTTCATCTAAGTTTATTCTTTATTTATCTTTATCAATGTTTATTTCATCTATGTTATTTTTTTCCATGCTTATCCACGATCAGTCTCACAACTATAACTGGAAGGTTAGTCGGTTTGTCGAGTGTACTTTCAATAAACTACACTCTCTGTACACCAGAGAGTGTAGTTTATTGAATATGCTGCAACTGCAACTGCATGGTATCGTGCCATACATACATACTGTGCTGACTGCTATGTATATAGTTGTATGTATGTAGGACTTGTAGTACTCGGTGATGCACAGCCAGCATCAATTAGGAGAGGAGTAAAACTCGGACTCAAAATACCTGCGTATATTCGTACACACAAGTGGCTCGATCTAGATTCTAGAGACGACTGCCTTACATACATATTGTCACGCCTTTATCCCCTATGGGGTAGAGGTAGAGGCATACTATGCACCCACATTACACCGTATGCATTTTTGTCCCACGTAACAGGTGGTAAGCCTATTGCCGTGTTGTAATGGACAGGCGCGGGCTGTGGCGGCATGCTGTTGAAATTTTTTAAGGCCTTTAACCAGGCTTAACGACTGCCATTGACGACATATAATATGCCTCTGCCACCCCTTCGGAGATAAGGCGTGATGGATATTTATTTATTTATTTTACTGGCAACCGAGACCAACAGCTTAATGTGCCTTCCGAAGCACGAAAACGCTCGCAAATGTAAATTCCACAAAGTGGTCACCCATCCGAAGACCAGTCATAGTGAAAGTTGCGTAACTCAGTGATCGTTTACAGAACACTGAGTTAGAGGGGCACGAGCGCTTCAAAAGAATACAAACAATGAATCATTAGACAATGCATACCTACATTATCACGTAATTTCGTTTACTAAATATCAAGTCAACAGTTCGTCCGACACGCCTCGCCGGTCAGAAACAATCCGTCGGAGATTAGGGCGAGCCGTCTTGAGAATTGATCCATAACTTCCTTATCGACTCCTGAGTCAATGAAGCGTTGAAGATCTTTATTGACTCGTTTATAGCCGGCAGCTGTACAGCAATATAATAGCAAATTTAGACCTAAATTACCAACAAGTAGTGCTTCGCTCCCATTGCTATAGATTTCTTTTTAAAGCTATCCTTTAAAGGTATCGTTAGGAGCGTCAGGGAAATATGATAAGAGTAAATATTTACGATGCGCGCGCAGACCGTAACGAAAAAAAGACAATATGATGTTAGCTGATAAGTGTTTCCATGACAAGTTATAACTAAATTAAAAGTAGTTTTCAAACACCCTGAAGTTAGATGTAGTCAACATTTTAGTTTTTTCTACAAACGTAGAATAAGCTGAAAGATAATTCCTTTAATTTTTATTATCTTGTTATGCCAAAGCAGTATAACTTCTAACGCGTGTTCAGTACTAAGTACACATTTTTTTTTTCATATACATATTTTCCATAACGATTTCTAGACTGCATCGGAGGCGTAAGTAAGCGGCTGCCGCAGTGAGGTCTCGAAAAATATATAAGCCTGTTTTTTACACTTGTCTAGGTCCCATAGCACAAGCCTATAATAGCTTATTTTGGGCTAGACGGCGTTGAGTGAGAATATGCGAAATTATTTATTTATTTCTCATTCATTAGCCCATTGTCGAAGATTTAGTTGCAGACCCCGGGCGTCGCGAGACGCAACTAGGACAGACGCTCGGATGATGATGATGATGTCGAAGACTTGACTTTAGATGAAAACAACAAAAAAATATTACTTTTATTTAGTTAGATTTAACAAATTACTTTAAACAAAAGACAGGAAGAAATAAAAATCGTTTTCTTTTGAGTCTAGTAATATTTATTTCCATCTGTACAAAGACTAGTTACGATCACGCTATCGCAAGTCTTACTTAATTTCTTTTCTTTCCTTACCCACCTAACTTGATGCACTACCGTTTTAATTTGACACAAAGTATTAATCAAATCCGCGTCGAAAGCTGCAGCTCAGCATCTGCCACTTCATCACCGAAAACGTCAAATTTTATTTTAGAAAATCGATTCAAATTTAAACTGCATAACAAAGTTTGTTTGGACTAACAAATTGTTTTTAACTTCTGAACCATAAAATTTTGAAAAGTTTTATAAAACTGCTCAGTCTGTTCGTCCGGAACCATAAGAGATCGAGACAAGCGGTTTGTTGCATTCGATTCAGGACACCATGAATGTGAATTATATCTAGAATTCCATCTGTTGAATGTTCTACCACTTCCGGTTTTCAAATGGTTTCGGTTTAGAACACATCTTATTCCTTCGCTACAATGGTGAAGGAACTTTCATTTTAATTTTTAACAATATTCATCATCTACGGACGTGTTTACACTGATCAAACAATGTAATCTAACCACGGATCCTGAACCATTTTATATTTATTTATCTATCACGCCTTATAGAGGCATATAATATACCCACTTTTCACCACGTGTATTCCTGTCCTACGTAATTGGCGGTGAGCCCGTGTTGAAATAGACAGACGCAGGTTGTAGCTACCTGCTGTTGAAATTTTTCAAGCCGCCCATAAGGCCTTCAACTTGACTATGTAACCAGTAACATGGCAGTCGTCAACTGCCTTGTTACTGGCAACCGGGACCAACGACTTAACGTGCCTTCCGAAGTACGGAAACGCTCACAAATGTAAATGTCACAAAGTGGTCACTCATCTGTGACCAGCCATATCGAAAGTTACTTAAAGCAGTGATCCTCTTTTTTTGTTTTTGATTATAGGGAGGTAAATTTGTGAGGTTTGAGCTTGTGACGTTGTAGGTAGTAATCTCTGAAGCTACTGAACCGATTATGAAAAATCTTTGAGAATTAGCTTCTCATTGAAGATGACTCTCACGTCTTAGTGCCTTAAATCACCCTTGGCCAAAGACCCTACTACGTTTGCTAAATATTGCGATAATATATCGGACTAAAAGATATCCCATAGCTTTCTCCCGTAAGTATCTCAAGAGCTAAATGCAGATAGGTTTTTTTAATGCAGGTATTTTAATAGTTTTCATAGCCCTCTAAAAGAAGCCTCCAGACATGGGCGTACCCAGGATCTGGGCCAGGGGGGGGGGGGGGGCAATTCAGATTTTTTATAATGTTACCCGTTTTTTTTTATAATGTTAAGCAAAAATAGGGGTGTTAATGTTATAAGTTAGACGTAAATTTCGGTGTGTGAGTGTTTCTGTCTGTGGCATCGTAGCTCTTAAACGGACAGACCGATTTTAGTGCGTTTTTTTTCATTTGAAAACCCGATTCTTGGTGGTGGTTCTTAGGCATATTTGGTTAATATCGGTCCAGCTGTGTAAGAGTATCACCTTCTTTTTATAACAATGTTAGGCATTTTGGGCGTGTGATTACTGTTAAGTGCTTAACGCGTGCCAGTATAATCGTTAAATGACAATTAATAGAAAACTTTCACCTAATGCTGCAATGAAAATGCTCACCAGAGAGCCCGACTCATCGAAAATTCACAGCAGACATGGTGTTTGGGTTCAATAGTACCTACTTTTTAAGGGTTGATCCTTAAAATAAGTTTATATAAAAATTATTATTTTTGAATTTTGAAATTTAATTTATGTTATTATTTTTAATTTGTTTAAGTTCAAATCTATACGTATAGATAAATAAAATTAAAATGTCTGTTTGTAATTATAAATTTACAGATTTTTACTACAGAAAAAAGTATTTATTTTGTAAAGACCATTTTAACGGCGCTTCCAAAATATCATACACTAGTTTTAAAGATAAATTTAATATTTTTAGAGTGACCACCGGTTCGGAACGCGGCCCACCCGAGAAGAACCGGCAAGAAACATAGGAATGTTTTTTTGATGGCCTATTTACAATTTAATATTATTTCACTATGCCAGCAGATAATTTCTAGGCGTCCTTGTCCCTAACAGCGTAATAACCTTTTTCATAAAACTTTTTTTTAATAAAAAGAAGAAGAATTTGAAGACAGAGGGTCGAGAGCTTTGCGTCTTATTCCATAGTGATGTAATTTTCTGCACAGCGTTTCATGCTGAACGCAATCAAAAGCTTTGGATAGGTCGCAGAATACACCTAGTGCATCTTGCTTGTCTTCAGATTTTGATAAATCAAATATACGTTATTTACATAACAAAAAAACTATTTCTTAAATGTGTATCTCTCTCTGTATGTTCCGGCTAATCTCTGACACAACTGAACCGGGACTTTCACTGGTACTCTTATTATATGTAGAAGAAGTAACTTAGGCTACTTTTATCCCGTTCTTTAGTTTAAACCGCTGTGCGTCTACCGGTAAATAAGAAATACATTTAAATTAAAACAGGAATTTTTTATACAATTTCTTAAATAACTATGTTTAGTACGCTGGATGACCCACTGTTTTTACAGAAGCAGGTCCAAGGCGGCGTCTTGACCTTAAAATTTCACGCTCGCTCACCGCCTCAAAAAGCGGGATCAAAACTAAACTCCAAAGAAGCTGGATAACGCCCAAACCATTAAAAGAGGCCGCGATGGTATGCAAACTCTACCGGGAACCCAGGGAGGATTTGCGAGGCGTTACTGGGGGCGCCCGGTGTTAAATTGATAGGTAGAGATCGTGAGCTTTTTAGTCGTTTCAAGTCCGGCTTAACGCTGCTAACAAACAGTTAAAAGGGGCATGCCTCACGGGTATTGCAAATCGGAAAAAAATATTTTTGTACTATTATCGACAAAAGTAGTCCCCCCCTCAGGGTACGCCCATGCCTCCAGAACTTCTTTTCTTTGTGCTACAGAAACAATAGGTAAGTAGCTACTTAACGAAATAGCGATTGAACACGTGTCAATAATGACATCAGTGTTCAAGATCAGAGACAAGTCAAGTCTATCATTACACCGCCAACTGCAACAGACACGCTAGAGGTGAACGAACCACAGCTAATTTCAACATCCATTTTGACTGAGAAAAAGAAAAACAAAATGTTTGTATACAATAATGGTTCTGCATGTTATCGACGTTTAACGCAGTCGGATTTAGGCTGTAGATAAATGTGACACATATGATTTTCATAATTAAACTACTGATAAACCTTTATAGACTACGAAATGCTTATAGTAGTCAGTTACTCACAACCTGCCTCTGTCTATTTCAACACGGCAATGGGCTTACCACCTATTACGTGGGACATATGGTGTAAAGTGGGCGCATAATATGCCTCTGCCACCCCTTCGGGAATAAGGCGTAATTAATAAACATTCATATATTTCTTCTAGTGCCGCAATCAAACCCTAGACCTCTTCAAAAGCAGTTGCATGCACAATTCACATATTTTTTTAATAAAGGGAATAAGGATTACTTGGTTCAGGATGGGGATTGAACCTGTGACCTCTGCCTAACTAGAGTTGTTAAGTAGCTCCACAGATGGCTTTTGTCATACCCTTAATGATGATTAAAATATAGTGAAGAATTTCAACTTGTTTCGGTACGGTTCGGATAGTTCAGAGGCTAGAACATTGCCCTGGTTAGGCAAAGGTCACGGGTTCAATCCCCGTCCTGAACCAAGTTGTCATACTTTTCACTTTAATAAAAAAATATGTGAAAGTCAGCATACTAATTACTTTAACAATTTATACATACACTATTACTGCGCTACAGAGTCCGATATATTAGACGTTTGCCAATTTTATCAGAGAAATAGGCGCACTCTATGTTCTGCTTCTGTGGCGCGGTGGGAGTGCATCTGACTGCTACGCAAGAGGTCGTGGGTTCGATTCCCACCCAGGATAAAACTTTGTGTGATTAGCACGATGGTTTATTCTATGTCTCGGTGTTATTTATTTATAATATGTATGTATTTAGAAATATATAAGTACCTATGTTTATCAGTTATCTGGTTACCATAGTACAAGCTCTGCTTAGTGTGGAATCAAATGGCGTTGTGTGAGTTGTCCCATCAATATTTATTTATTTATTTATTGAGTATGTTTCCAATTGCAATGAATTTAAAATACAACACTTGAAAAAATATAAGAACAAATGAATAAACATAAATATTGTATTTTTGAAACTAGACACATTTCATATATCTTAAAATCGGTGTTAAATTACTATATTCTATGATCATAATATAATAATTAATTAGTATCTTTGGTAATAAATTTCTAAAGATTCCAGCATGTCTAAGTTATGGCGGCGGTTTTACTAATTTTTGTAATTCTTTATATCTAGGTCGTAAAAAAACGTGACGTTGCATCATAATTATTACATTGTGACAGTACGTTCATTCTTTGATAGCCCGTGTGTAATGGAGATGAAAAAAAAATGAACATCTAAAACTTGACAAACGGAACTCTAGATTTCTAGTCGACTAAAAAAGAAGGTAAGTAACACATCAAGCTTTGTCTGCAAAGTCACGGTCAACTTCGATTCACAACACTGTACTGACTCATTGGGCTACCGTGTAATAGACAAAAAAAAGCAAGTGATCAAACTCGGGAGGCAATTTATTGTTACAAAAATTTAACCAGTCCTTGTTTTAAAGTTGAGTCATTATAATAGGCCAAATTTGACAGGCTAGTGTCAGTTTTAGCTTCGTAGTGAGATGACATGATTAAAAATATGGATTAATGTGAATGAACCCATACGGACTTTAAACATAGAAATAGACAGACGCAGTTTGTGGTTACCTGCTGTTAAAATGTTTTCAAGCCGATCATTAGGCCTTCAACTTGACTTAACGACTGCAATGTTACTAGCACTCGGGACCAACGGCTTAACGTGCCTTCCGAAGCACGGAAACGCTCTCAAATGTAAATACCACAAAGTGGTCACCCGTCCGAGGACCAGCCATAGTGAAAGTTGCATAACTCAGTGATCGTTTGCAGAACACTGAGGACCGTATTTTAGAACTTTACTCAATACTTAAGAAACGCTTGAGGCTAGTTTTGCCTTATAAATGCTACTCTCAAGTGTTTCTTGAGTATTAAGTAACGTTCTAAAATACGGCCCTGAGTCCGCGAGGCCACGAGCACTTCAAATACCAAAATAAAAAAAACTATTCAGGAACACATTTGTTCAACATTGGCTTTTCAATTTTGATTTTCGAACAATTTTTGGAACTAAGTTCATTAACGCGACTTTACGGGTAAAGTTTTAAGTTACTTCGTTTTAAGATTAGTAAAAATCGTCACGTAATGAAATATCGAATGTTGTGTATATGTGTGAGTGTATCGAGCCTACTAAATGGACATTTAATTTCTGTTTTTATCTAGTGTAGATTCATTGATCGTTTTATTCATGCACGCTTCCTGTAGATTCATATACGAGCGAATACTTCATTTCGAGCATATTTAACGTTTTGGAAAATAAAAAAATAAATGCACATATTCATGTTTTTTATGAAATTTTCGGAAATAATTTAATGATAGAAACTGAATTTTATGAAAGGCACAGTAATTACTCTTTTCTGCTGAGAGATTTTGACGTTTCTTTTAAAAAAAAACGGTAATGAGATTTACCATATACGGTAATTAGATCTCGAGATCTGGTAGTGAAATAAATTGAAATGGTAATTAGAAATAAAATCAAAGGTTTGAAAAATAACCTCGACACAGAACTGGAGCAACACCTGACGTGGTCCTTAGGATTGCATCTTGATGCATTCCTCCTCGCGCCATCACAAGAGTGACCTCTTAGCAACAAACCGCGCAGCATCCAATCGTAGCAGATGTTCTACAGAAGTTGTTCTAGGACCGATCCTGGGAAACACCACACTTCTCGCCATGCCAGCCCTAGCTTTGGTAAGCTAAGGCTCTCTCGGAAAGATAAGCCCCGACAATGCACTAGAGGCAGGGAGGTACTATATGAAAAGGAGCGTCTTCTTAAAGCATTTCTTTTGTTAGTTGACTATATCATGAGACACCGCCATGACTATCCCACCTGTTATGACGCTCCTTCCGCGAGGACTCCGACACGCGTGATCGCGTCGTCAGAGGAGCACTAAAACCAAACTGATGTAGACCAAACTGCTTATGTACCAGATCCCAAAGCGAGGAAGTGCTCTGCATTGATACACTCAAAGAGCTTGAATACCTCGTCGAGCAATACGAGCGACCAATAGCCGGCAAGCGACGCCGCTGGCCACCCTCATTTTGGATAAGGACCAATTTTCCCATAAACAATGCCTTGGGAAACCAGTCTTTATTGAAGGATGAGCCAAAACCTTAATAGTCCACGTTCATTGAGATCCAGGAGTCATACTCACCCCGGAATGCTATCGAGTCCGGAGTGGTTCTCTTGCGGACCTTAGCCGCAGCACCTCTAGCTCACTTTTGGTGACTGCGGGTACGTCGTTCTCGACGTAATCCCTAACATTGGCTGGGATTTGGGCCAGCTAATGGCCTTACCAATCCAGATTCTCTAGGAGTTATTTTCGGGCCAATATCTTGGCCAGCTTAATGATCTCCTAAAATAAAAATAAATAAATATCCATCACGCCTTATCCCCCTAGGGGTGGCAGGGGCATATTATATGCCCGCTTTACACCGTGTGGATTCCTGTCCCACGTAATAGGTGGTGAGCCCATTGCCGTGTTGAAATAGACAGACGCAGGTTGTGCAGCATTTTCATTTCCGTGACACGCAGCTCCTGCTTGTGTCGCTCCAATATCGGCCACGTCTCACTGCCATGTAAAAGGACAGGTCTAATAATGGTTTTGTAGACCCGTCCCTTCAACCGGATCGGCATTTTAGGGTCACAAATGACACCGGTCATCTCCCGCCATTTGGCCCAAGCGGCAGCAATGCGTGACTTGACATCGCAATCGATGTCACTGGACGTGTGAAAAACAGATCCCAGGTATTAAACCTGGTCCGTGCGCTCGACCAAATCACCGCCTATGCGGACGGATGTGGGATCTGTCGAGTTTAGTGCCAAGTACTCGGTCTTCGCCACATTTAGTTTCAGAGCGCCGTTCTCAAGTGTCTCCTTCCACGCCTTTCGTCACGTCACGTCGCACCAATCTGCCCCTGTCCGCGTCTGCCAGCGCAATATCGTCAGCATACATGAGCAACCATGGAGGCTGCTCATGCGGGTTTCTGATGCTGACCGACAATTCGTCTAATATTACACTGAACAGAAGCGGACTAAGGACAGAACCCTGGTGTACCCCGACGGTGATGGGGAAGGGTTTCGTGTCGCCAACAGCAGTCCGAACCATTGAATCGGAGTCACAGTACATGTCCCGGATAGTGTCAATATAGACCTCTGGAACCCCTTTGGACCGCAGTGCCCACCAGATCATCGCACGAGGAACACAGTCGAAGGCCTTCTGCATAACTAGAAACAAATAGTGCAGAGGCGTGTTCTTCGACCTGTATTTCTCTGCGACAACCCTCAGGGCAAAAACAGGGTCCGTGGTCCCATGACCAGGGCGAAACCCATATTGACACTCCGAGAGAGTACACTCCTGCCGGATCCGAGAGTCTATAATCCTCTCGAAGATCTTCATGGTGTGGGACATCACCTTAATACCGCGGTAGCTCCCGCACTCCTGCACTGACCCCTTACCTTTGAAGACTGGAGTAATAATACTCAGTCTCCATTGGTTTGGGATCTGCCCGCTGAGGAGTATGCGGTTGAAAAGGTTTACTAAGATGCCCACACCGCGAGGACCCATCGCCTTCCAGGCTTCGATGGGGACTCCATCGGGTCCGACAGCTTTCCGATTCTTCATGCGGCGAAGCGCAGTCAGGACTTCTCCAGACGTTACCGGTGGCACTAGTCCCTGATTCGGAGGGAGGTCCGGAGGCTGCACCTCTTTATGCTGTTTATTAAGCAGCTCGTGGAAGTACGAGCGCCATCTCTCCTTTACCGCGAGGTCTTCGCTTAACAGGTTGCCCTCAGGGTCTTTTACACAGCGACACTTGTATATATCCTGTGCCGCTTTGACCCTGGAGCGCGCCAGCTTATAGATGAGCTTCTGCCCCTCAGACGATTCCAGCTTATCATACAAAGGTTGTAAGTGGTCTCGTCTGGCTCTGGCTACAGCTCTCTTTGTGGCGCGCTTGGCAGCCCTATACGCGTCGCGGTCTTCGGGAGATCCGGTCGCTTGCCACTTTTTAAAGAGGGCTTTCTTCTCCCTGGTCTCCCTCAGGACTGCGTCGTTCCACCACCAAGTTTCCTTGTCACATTTGCGTCCACCCTTAGACTCACCGAGCACCACCTTCGCCGCTCCAAGGATGGCCGCCTGAACTTTGTCCCAGTAATCTTGAACTGGTTCGCCTTCAGTGTCGGTGCACTTGTCACCGACAGCTGAGACGAACTCCTGGGACCTAGTTTCATCAAGCAGCCACCATCTGACGCGGCGCTGGCACCGCTCGATGCGTTTGCCTTTAGGCTTCACGCAGAGGTCCATGACAAGGAGACGGTGTTGTGCAGTAAGACTCTCACCGGGTATGACCTTGCAGTTGGCTACCTTGCCGATGCTGTGTCGCCTAGTAGTAGGAAATCGATCTGAGTTGTACGCCTCCCGCTCTTGTAGGTGATGAGATGTTCGGATTTCTTTTTGAAATACGTGTTCACAATGGCCAGATCGGCAGCCGCACACGTTCTGAGGATAGTTTCTCCTTCAGTGCTGCGGGTGCCGTATCCAAAACCACCATGAACACGTTCAAACTCCTCACACCTCTCACCCACATGACCGTTTAGGTCGCCGCCCAAAACGATTCCCTGTGACAACGGAATGCTCCGAAGCACTCCCTCGAGTTGGCCCCAAAACGACATCTTATCGGCGTCGCTACAACCGGCCTGTGGCGCGTAGGCACTTATCAGGTGGGTAATAATCCCATCGATAAGCACCCTCACGATCATAAGCCGGTCGCTACAGCGTTTCACCTCCAAGATGCCGCTCTGCAGCCCTTCGGAGAGCACCACGGCCACCCCGTTCTCCCCACCAGGCGCACACGTGTAGTACAGCTTGTAGCCTTTCTGCAAAGGCCGGGCTCCGTTGCCCTTCCACCGAGTCTCCTGCAGGAACGCCACGTCCACCCTCCGCCTGGAGAGTACTTCGGCCAACTCTACCGCACGCCCAGTCAGCGTGCCAATGTTCCAAGATGCGAAGCGGATTCGGGTTGGGGCTAACTTCTTTAGCCGTGCTGGCCCGACACACGGCAGCCCTAGCCCACTTGCCACAGGAGTCGGGCGGGGCTCCTGCGCGCCGTTTTGCGGCGGCGCCCTATCCCTAGCAGCATTCCTTTTATTTCTTTTCATTTTTGTTTCGGCGGGTGGCTTTTATGGGAGCGACGCCCTCAGACCTCCCAACCCCTGAGGGGAAAGCCAGCGCCAGAATCTTGTCCGTTAATCAGCAGGTGCACGCTAGCACGGGAGGTTGACTTGAGCCCCGAAGATCTTGGTGGGGCCCCTTACACCCAAAGTTATAAAGTAATAAAGTATATTTATAAAGTAATCCTAAAAGGCTCAGCATGATGCTGGGTATATGACTACAGCGCTGATTTTCAGCTCAAGACCAATGAGGACTTTCACAACAATTTAAGCTCGAAAGTTATTTAGGATATTATGCAGATTGCCTAGTTTTTTGCTGCGAATCAAATCCTTACTTACCACAGAATATCTAATTATTATGATTATCCTAGCGAGAGGTTAGTTATGACCTAATTTCTTGTTAAAACTACAGTTTCATAACTGTCTTAGCTCATTACAATTAACTGTTTTTTACTAATTGAACTAAAACTGTTATACTATTTAAACACGCACTCGTAATCAGAGGAAAGGGTTTGTGACGTCATCATTGTACCCTGCTTATTACCTAGGGGATGTATTTATTATCGTAGGGCTGTCACTAACATAAAGATTTTGCGTTCCATATTATAAGTATATTTATTTTACAGGGTTAAACAATGTTTTGTTGCATATCTTTTCGAGTCCGCCTGTGACCACAGTTGGTGCGTGCAACGCGTGACCTTTGCCTAACCAGGGCAATGTTCTACCCACTGAAACGCTGACTGACGATTTAAAATACGGTGAAGAATTTCAGTGGCTAGAACATTGCCCTGGTTAGGCAAAGGTCACGGTTTCAATCCCCGTCTCGAATCGAATTGTCTTTTTCCACTGTATAAAAAAATTGTGAGAAATTTAGCATAATAATTGCTTTCAAAATTTATCCAGAAAATATTTCTCAGAATGAATTTCAAATTATTTACAATATTCCCTATAAAATATCTACGAATCTTACAATAGTACAATTTATTGAAGTGAAACTTCTTTATCGACGTTGAGAGAAAATTCATAGCTATAAAAATAATCGTCATGTTTTTCGGTTACGCGCCATTTTGTTTTGAAGTGTAAATTCTTTATCATAAGTGAAACTTCTTTATCGAAGTATTAGATAAATATTATAGCAGTAAAAAAAAATGTTTCACTCCTTACCTGTGTCCTCTGGTACACACACATATTTTTACTGACTAGGTTACACCGCGTCTTTACCCGCGATATACTTCGAATCCCGTTGCACTCATTTAATCCCGTCGTTTATAACTTTTACAATAATGTATGAAAATATGCCCAATTTATGACTACTGCTCCGCTCTACAATGTAGTAACGTGATTATATATAGCCTATAGCCTTCTTCATTAGAACTTTTCAATTCGACCCAGTACTTTCAGATATTAGTTCCTACAATCTTACAAACAATAAGAATCAAACAAGCTCTTTGTTTATCAATAATTATCCCCGGAGGGGTAGGGGCAAATTATACGCCTACTTTTCACCATGTGTATCCCTGTCCCACGTAATAGGTGGTGAACCCATTGTCGTGTTGAAATAAGTAGACAGGCAGGAAATACGCAGGCTGTGGCGACGTGCTGTTGAAATTTTTCAAGTCGCTCATAAGGTCTTTAGCTTAGCTTAACGACTGCCATGTTATTGACAACCGAGACCAGCGGTTTAACGTGCCTTCTTAAGCACAGAAGGCGAGCGCTTCTGTGCTTTAGAAGGCACGTTAAACTGGATTGTGAATGAGAAATGTTGCTGTTAAATGGAAATTTGCTGAACACTGAGTCAGCGGGGCCATTATATCTACGATTACAATATTTCCTATATCATATCTAGGAATATTACAGTAGTACTATTTATTATTGATTCACCGAACTTATTGATTCACCGAACTTCAGAAGTACGATACTGTTACAAGTATTTGCTTTCGATCTTTGAATCCGACTAACACGTCTAGAATATACGATTAACACATTACATTTATAACACTTGTTTACCATAGGTGCAATAGACAGCCCCCTGTGCAGAGGATGCATGGAGGCAGAAGAAACGCCACAGCACGTGCTCATGGAGTGCAGGAGTGTGGCACGTCCTCCAGTCGCCGCAATCGCTCGCGGAGTCCTGCAAGGACCTGGAAAGGCTGCTGAACTTTGGGGATGGCCTCGGCTGGTTGGAGTGAAGAGATTAAAAGAGATCACGTACAATGGCCCAATCAAGCGGCTAAGTGCGGTAACGGCCCAGACAAAATAAACAAACAAACAATATACGATGTTAATTCTATTGCTTTATATTTTTTTTATTTCTTTTTGCAATGTTATTAGATAAATCTCATTAGTCAGATTGTCAGATTATACATATTTGACAGTTATATTCAGCTCGGAGCGACCCTAATAGAAAGAGACTAGGGAGGAGCGTCAGGTTACGTATAAAACTATGTTTGTCGTTAATGATGAGGCAGGTGGAAAAAAGAAGCTTTAACCCTAAAAAAGGCACCATAGACAATATCACTTTACTTTTCCTTCGGAGATGATGTAATTCCGATTTTAACCCACTAGGTATACTGTCAATAGTCATTGAATCTAATTTGAATACTAATTAGGTGCAAAGGTTAGACGGGTAGCAGAGTGTAGGTTGTAACGGAAGTTCGAAGTATTTAAGTATATCACGGGGCTCTATCTATATTTTACCTCTAACGGAGTAAAATAGGGGCTGTAAGTATATATGGAAAATTCTTAATTTTAAAAGTTATAAAGACATAATTTCGTATACCTGCTTGTGATTAAAAATAAATAAACACTTATTTCAGGTATTTCGAAAATTCTACCCTTAAAATAGTGACATTATATAAATCAAGCGAACGTAGCGAGTAAGTTATCAGATATAGAAGATTAGAATGAAAGCAAAATGGAAGCAATTTGTTGTAGTCTTATTTACCATCCAAATTGATTCTATGAGGGTAACATTAAATAATTCATCCCGTATTTTTTTTAAAACGGTATTTACATGGCAGAAATCCATTAAAAAAAAAACTATAATTAGGCTGCCAAACAGTCTTGATAATGCCTCGTGTGTACACGTGTCGACATCGCACGACATTCTAAAAAAGCGGAATATTGCAAAAATAACATTTAAAAACAAAATAATTATAGTTTTTTTACTATTAGTCGTATATTGTCGTCTTAACATTTTATGCTATTCAACTACACTTTTTTGTTAAACACACAAATTTTATTTACTGTATATAATATACATGTTATATTCTGTGGGACATCCTCCGGAGGACTTACCCAAGGCACACAGGGTCATTTGTAAAACACCAGCAGCCTGCTAGGAGGAGATAGCAATTGTTGGTTATGACAATTGCTTTTGTCATAACCAACCAAACCAAAAATTACAACGTTTGTTCTACCACTTTTGGCAATTCGTTACACAGCGAGTACTATCGTACATTGAATCTTCGAGCTTCGTCATAGGTTTTTGCTCTTGGATTCGCTTAAAAGAACCCCTGGTCCTCTTTTTCATCACGTGCTGCATGCTTCGATGAACGATGGACGCGTGCTTATCAATGCGGTTGAAAAAGGTCAAGGTCAAAGGAATTATGATCGGTCCACCCCATCCCCTGTGATTTTCAAGAGTTGCGTATTACTGTAATTCAATCAGTACATAAAATTAAAGTAAAACTTGTAAAAAAGAAAAATTCAAACTTTTTTTTAATTAAATTAAAATGTCCTAGAACATGTTTTTATGATGTTAGCTCCCTAGTCCTAGCAGGTTGCTGGTGTTTATCAAATGACCCTGTATACCGTCATATGCTTTTAGTGAAAATCTAATGTTTCTGTGAAAATGTAATCTATAATTTAAAATTACAAACAGGCACTTCAATTTTATTTATCGGTAATTTATCGATAAGTACATAATGCATTCCTATTGTACTTGTCATATTTCAGAACCTGAATTGTAACAAAAAACCCCGAACACCTATCCTAGATTTCAAATATCGATGACATTACAGGGTTTCGGGTAATATTTATTCAATACTAGTTCTGGCGAATTTCCTGCTAACTTGGAATACGGTTCCGTACAAAATGTATGAAAGAAGACCTTTATTTTTGATATCTTTCCCGTGTTTTACTTATTCTGGTGTTTTAGAAACAAATCCAACAAATGAAGGATCATAAAAATCGGTCAATTCGTTGTAGTGTAACTGCCACGATGTTTTACAGATATAACACTATGACTGGCGAAAGCGTGTTATATTTACAGATATAACACGCCTTTGCCCGCCAAATAATTCGAATCCCGTGGTACTTATTTAATCCCGTCGTTTCTTAATATAAAACTATGAAAATATGCCCGATTTTTTAACATATAAGATTGAACAGTAATCATAAATGTCAACTAATCGTGTAAATATACATATGTTAAGATTAACATTAAAAAACTAATAAGTAACGGACATGGTTCAGAGTTATGGAAGTTTGACGAGAGAAGAAAGTTCGATGTACTTTATGGGTGAAGACGGTGGGCATATGGTCTGAAGATGGATATCATTACCCCTGAAAAGCAAAGGGATATAAATCTTTTGTCTTGTGATTCGAAGAAGAAATACTAGAAGTTGTAGACTTCAAGTGATCTCTGTATTATTAATATTTTTTGAGCTATTAAAAAACTAGGTACATATGTCTGGTATATATTGCCTATCTTAATATCATGAATTGCAGTTCAAAATGATAATCCGGTACTATACGTCAGATGTGTTCAACACACCGTGGAACTAAGCTTTATGATTTAAGAATAAGAAAAAAGTCTAAAATGATTTAAGTATGAAATATGTGGCTGGAATGTAGTTTCTTTAAGTTTTGTCATAATAAAACCTAATCACATTGTCACGCCTTTATCCCCGAAGGCGTAGGCAGAGGCGTACTATACGCCCACGGTTCACCGTATGCTTTGTTTTTTGTCCCTTCCCTTCTTTGTGTATGTTGGGTGGTGGTGAAGGCCATTGCCGTGTTGAAATGGACAAGTGAAGGTTGTGGCGACCTGCTGTTAAAATTTTTCAAGCCGCCCATATAAGGCCTTCAACTGGCTTAACAACTGCCATGTTACTGGCAACCGGGACCAACGGCTTAACGTGCCTTACGAAGCACGGAAACGCTTGCAAATATAAATACCACAAAATGGTCACCCATCCGAGGACCAGCCATAATGAAAGTTGCTTAACGCAGTGATCGTTTACAGAACACTACGTCCGCGGGGCCATGAGCGCTTCTACTCATAATAACCATTAGAAATAAGCAAATAGATACTAATAATGATTTAGAGCGCCATTTTTTTTGTTAAGATAATATCTATAGCGCTCAGTACGGTACTGGTTCAGATAACCTTATCAGTCGTCGTCAGGGACCTGGTAATGAGTCAGCAGTCTGCTACCGAAAGAAGTCAAGTCACCGCTGCCCCTAGCAGACGCGCCCATAAGCGATTAGCTCCACTCCATTAGCCCTAGCAACACTGGTTGCTAGGGCCTGTAGCTAGGGTTGTTCAGGGTTCCATGAATCCTTAGAACCTTAGTAGAGGGACTCAGCAGCCGTATAAAAGTATCGCATAAATTAGGCGTTTTCACTAAAAAAGTAATATTGATTATCCATTTATTGCCTTTAGGCATTCACGCCTTATCCCCGTAAAGGTGGCAGAGGCATATTTTCACCCACACTTCACGGTGTGCAATCCTGTCCCACGTAATAGGTAGTGAGCCCAATACAGTGCTGAAATTGATAGACGCAGGTTTTAGCGACCTGCTGTTGAAATTTTTCTAGCCGTCTATAAGGCCTTCAACTTGACTTAACTACTGCCATGTTACTGGTAACCGCGACCAACGACTTAATGTGCCTTCCGAAGCACGGAAACGCTTGTAAATGGAAATATCACAAAGCGATCAGCCATCCGTAACCAGCCATAGCGAAAGTTGCTTAACGCAGTGATCGTTTACAGAACACTGAGTGGCCTTTTTCACAAATATAATAGAAATATTGTACAATGGAGAACACAAAAGGGTCAAAATATTACTGTCAAATACAGCTAAATTGGAGCGTAGCTCATGTACATTACATTAGTTTTTATTTCATTTCAATACATGCAGTATTTCCGAAGTTATAACAACCAGAAGTTTTAGACCTTTTTAGAATTTTCGAGATTAAGCGCGTTTATGACGTCGCAGCCTCGCACAGACTGCAACAAGGCGCGGCGCGGCGTTCGGGTGCGAACAAGAGCGCGACTGTTGAATGAGCATAGTTGTAACGTATGCCTGTAAAAACGGTTTCAGTCATCTTTAAAATGTAAAAAAAAACACTGTTATTCTGTGGATTTATTTGGCATTTAAAGTAAACAACGTTTGTCAGACTCATTACTTTATATAAGGCAGAAGGAAAAATGCAAAAGTAAAATAGTTACCAGTGCTGTTAACTGTGCTAGTTACCAGTGTTATTTTTCCAGCCGTCATTGTCCTTCTTTGTTACATTAATTATAGTCCATTGAAAAGTTACATTTTATATAGTCCATTGAAAAACGCAACCCCGCGTTTTTTAGAGGTCGCAATTTTATTTTATCAATAATTTTCCACATTTTTTTCAGCCCCAGTCTTCAGGGTCATTATTATTTAATAAAAAAAAAATTTTTTTTTTTTTCTCGAATTTCTGAACAATTTCTTTATAGTTCTACGACCGAAAAGTTACGGATCGAAGTTGTAGAGAATTTAATGTGCAACAAAAATGTTGACATATTTTTTTTATCAGATAAGTAGTTTAAAAACCATTTCAACCCCTATTTTCGAGATAACGGCCGTGGGACAAGGGTGGCGACCCCACAAACTTGGTTTTAGCTTTACACTGACCCCCCTACACATCAAAAAAATAAAACTGCGTCCTCTAAAAAACGCAAGGCAAGGCCTAAAAAATCTAACATTTCAATGGACTATTAATTTTGTTTTTAAGGATCATTTCAAGTACATTGTAATCTTAGTACATGCATCTCAAGTGGAATAAAAGGCATGCAGATATTTTGCGCTTTGTATGGACACATGTTTTGATTAAAATATATCTGCGATATAAGCTATATAAAATGGTAAGGCAACAGTTTCGAGAATCAGATCAAGTAATTGAGTAACTTAACCCTAACTATGTAGAACGATAATAAAGGAGGGGAGGAGGATCCCACCACACACCCTCGATTCGTCAATCCTAACGCACAACGGTCGAGGATAACCTCCACCAATTGTTCGAAAATAAATTGAGTCAACTTATTTTCGAACAGGCAACACAGATCACGTAGTGCCTCGGTGACGAGAGGGGGTAGTGGGGAGATAGTGTGATAAAAAGGCGGAGCGGAACGCGCTGAGCACACTTGCTGTCAAGCAGTCTTGAGGATGCCTCGTGTGTAGGCGAAACACGTGTCGACTAAGTGCCACCTTGTAAAGCGGAATATTGCAAAAGTTTTGACAACCTGGAGGGTAGGGTTTCCTTTTGCCTCTCCTACATCCTTTTCCTTGAGGAGTTCGGTTCGTCATTCCTCCGTTACAATTGGTGGAGGTTATCCTCGACCGTTGTGCGTTAGGATTGACGAATCGAGGGTGTGTGGTGGGATCCTCCTCCCCTCCTTTATTATCGTTCTACGATGAATTTCCGCCATGTAACGCCCGATTCAATTAGTTATACCTAACTATGTATTTTGCACTTTCTTTAGATTGTTATTTTTTTTATCTTCTCTACTTCTAGTTCTACGCGGCGTAGGCAGCAGGATTGCTCAGTAGTTCCAGCAGCAGAAGTCTTTTGAGCACTCTACTAGTTTTGGAGAAGTCGCAGACTTAATTATACTACTAACTAAAGCGCCACGGTATTACACCTTGCCTGTACCGAGCTCCTGGAAAAAGGTCGCCCCAAAATGGGGCTTCTCTCGGAGGGCCAGATGGACGCTGTACTGGATAGCGAATCATTATATTGGTGATTGTGAAGGCTAATGCTGCCTCTCAGTAAGAAGAGGCGTTTCCGTTGCCAAGGTGCACCGCATGAGGTTTACCCACCCTACAGGCCAGCAACGGGAGTATAAGTTAGCTAATCCAGGTCAAAGCAGGCAGTCTAACACGAATTACCTACTCGCGTGTAAGTATCACCTAAACCTAATTTATATGAATTAATTGCGTGAGTAACACACCCATTGAGTTCAAGTACTTTTCTGTTCAAAAAGGACACAATATAATATTGTCAGGCGCGCCTTTAGAAAACTTATACCCAATTATTAATTGTGAAGTATATTTTTTTGTGTTTTGTTTTAATTGGTCATAACAGTTGAGGAATCAGTTCGTCACATTTACAGATCGCTTTTGTGCCAAATGGCCCAGCAACCGTTGTATTGTCCCAGGAATCATATATATGACGCCTGGGAGAATAGACAAGATGCTATTGGTGTATGCTGCGATCTCTCCAAAGCATTTGATTGCGTTGAACATAAAACACTATTGCGAAAACTCTTTTATTACGGTTTCAAAGACTCTGCACTGGACCTTGTTGCCTCCTACTTATAAATGATTGGATACAACATGTTGATGTTAATGAAAATCTGTAGCTATGGGCGTACCGCAGGGATCAATTCTAGGTCCGTTTCTATTTTTAATTTATATTAACGATCTGCCATTCTATATACAGAACTTGTGCGACATTGTTCTATTTGCTGATGATACGTCACTTATTTTTAAAGTTGATCGTACGCTTACTGATTTTAACGACGTAAATAGTTCACTTGCCCAAGTTGTAGACTGGTTTACGACCAATAACTTGTTACTAAATGCTAAGAAGACAAAATGTTTCAGATTCAGCATGCCTAATGTGAAGAATTGCGGTACAAATATAACATTGAACCCCTTAATATTGTAGAATCAACTGTATTTTTGGGGATCACTTTAGATAGCAAACTGCAGTCGAACGCCCAAATAACGTGTCTTTCAGGTAAACTCAGCTCGGCAGCCTTTGCCGTTAGTAAAGTCAGGCAGCTCACTGATGTAGAAACTGCCAGGTTAGTATACTTTAGTTATTTCCATAGTGTCATGTCTTACGGCATTTTGCTGTGGGGCAAAGCAGCTGATATACATGTAATCTTTGTACTCCAGAAGAGAGCTATACGTGCCATTTATAAATTGAGCGCTAGAGTGTCTCTTAGAGAGAAATTTAAAGAAATTGGCATTTTAACTATTGCATCACAGTATATATTTGCAAATATCATGTTAGTTAAACAGAACATACATTTATACAATAGACACAGTGACATACATTCGATAAATACTAGAAATAAGCATAAATTAATTGGAACGCATCATCGTTTACAAAAGGTTCACGACTCTTTTGCAGCAATTGGCGTACGCCTAAATAATAAAATTCCTTTAGACATTATGAACCTGCTGTTACATAAATTTAAGGCGGAAATTAAGACGCACCTCTTGAAAAGGGCCTATTACACAACTAATGATTATTTAAACGATAAAAATAAATGGAAGTGAGTTGCTTGCTCTTCGCTTGAGCTATTTAGGATTCGAATGAATCTTGTGTTGTTATATTCTACATGTCTTGAATCTGCATATACCTATATATGTTGTATTTTTTACATCTCTACATTATTAATAATTTGAAATGTTAGTCCCGGTATTAACTAATATACAATGTAATTTGAGTTTGTTATTGTGTGAGCACCATGTAGACTAATTTATTACTTTGAAATTGACATGGTAGTTGCTGTGCAGTTTTTGAGTATGTCATGCTCGCCTAAGTGTCCTGGCAGTGGTGGCGTATGTATCGGGTCGCTTTTTCTCCCTAGAATACGGTTGAGTAAGGCGATGGCTGATATATGCGTAATACCCGTGAACGGGTGCCGTCTGTTGGGACTAGTCAGCTCATAGCTGTTATAGCAATTGTTACAAATAATATTATTTCAATTTAAGGCAAACTAAGATTAGTCGACAGTTCTCACATAAATTCAAAGGAACTATGTAAGTGTAATTTTAATGAACACAACATTTATTTTGTTCTTTATTTGTATAAATTCATTACTGTATAATTGGTCAAATATTATGTTAATCAAACTGTGTCAAATGGCGGTTAGAAAAGAGTGGCCATGAGTTTTATTGCCAGGTTCTTCCTCTGGCTGTACCTATTGCTTTGCGAATCTGGCAGTAAATGTAAATGTAGAAGCAGTAATCTTGACGTTCATAAGTGTTACTTTGTGGCCTACATGAATAAAGATTTTTGATTTTTTGATTTTGCATAAAGTATCATACGACGTATTGTTAGACTTAGGTACCAAATATCTAATACAAAAAAAAAACATAAAAATTGGTCAAGTTGTTTCGTACAACGTAAAACCTATAAGTATCTTTAACCCAATTATGTTTGGGGTACGGTATTTTATAGTGAAATTTAAGAGAAAGCTGCAGGTTTTTAAAGGATCTAGGAATACTATAACCCTATATTCGATATTTGAATTTATTCGATTATAATACATTTTTAGCTTAGGCATAGTTCCGATTGATGCACAGCCTCCCAGATCGAACCAGGTAATTGGATAATCGCGGGATCAGCGGTCTCCCTCCCACGTTACAATTGTTTTACGTTGTACCGATCCTGATGCTGTTTTATTATTTCTGAATAGCTATTATTATACCGGTACCATTGTTTTATAGATTTATTGTAGCCGTCTAATTATGTACCATTTGAGAAAAATGATTGGATTTATAAGTATTTGACGCCTACACTTATTATACAGTTTTATGAAAATCTGATTGAAGAGCTTGTTTCATTGATCCACTAGACCGTGATTTAAATTATTGTTCTTATGTCGACAACAAACGAATCCAATTTCTCCTAATTAAATTTCTATTTTGTATTTCGAGCGGCTGAAGATTGGCAAGTACAGTTGTCTCGGTGCCCAATATGAATTCCTTCGATTTAGTGTCGAGACACTAGGTCAACGGGGTCGCGGCGCACATGGTCTTTTTACGGCATTAAGTAAGCGTCTGAGGGAAGAAACTGGCGATCCTCGTGCAGGTAGCTTTTTCGCGTAAAGGCTTTCTATAGCTATTCAGCGTGGGAATGCTGCCTGCATCATGGGTACCCACCGAGGGGACCCAGTCTAATTTTTGATAAATAGGTTAGGTACTTTTGTTAGTTTTAATGTTAAATTGATTTTTGTTTTGTTTTTGACTGTAATAAATTACATTAATTTTAAAAAGCAAATAGTATGCCAACTTAATCTAAATTGAAATTTAAAATAAAAAAATTGTATTTACGAAAACAGATTCGGTTCAATTTCTTACCTCTTTGTCTATGTCTTTAAACTCATTTTAACTGAATGACATATTTTACTTTCATATTTCATATTTGACTGTCTCAGTGGCGCAGTGGTAATGTATGTCACTGAGGTCCCGAGTTCGATTCCCGGGTCGGAAAAAATATTTGTGTGAAACACAATGTTTGTTTTGGAGCTTGGGTGTTTCCTATGTATAATATGTATGTATGTATTTAGAAATATATAAGTTTATCAGTCATCTAGTTCCTAAACACAAGCTTATATTAGCTTACTTTGGGATAGACGGCGGTGTGTAAAAAAAAGTATTCCACGATGTATGTCGTTCTTTTTACGTTATTCCAGAGTTACAATCATGGAATATGGAATGGAGATTTATACTCGTTTTTTTCAAAATAATTGTTACCCATGTTAGGTTATGTTACTCTCTGCAATAGCAGCAATGTACTCGTACCAGTGAAAATTCGGTAAAATCCTATATGTAAGTTTTTTTATACAATGTTAAGTTTTTTTAGGTTAGGTAATTACCTACTCTGAACAAAGAATATTAATTAGTAATTGTATAATAATATAAAGTATTTTTTATTTTTGAGTTATAAATTGAACATGGTTCAAAATAAGCAAAATGTAGGGCATCTATAGTCTTACGTACAGCAGATAAAGGATTTAAGAAAATGCTTATAATTATAGCACAGGGTCATTGTCTCACTGTAGGGTCATGATTGATGTTTTTCAGAAAATCATATTTATAAAATTTTATGGAAATTGTTATAGTTATTAAATAAGTGCAATTGTGTAACCATACAAAACCACAAAATAAATGCTACAGGTTCTTCTGAAATAAATAAAATTACTAAAATATCCTTTAGGATTCTAGCATTCTTATATATAAAATACAAAATATAAGGCACTAGGTGACCCCCCGCCCCCCACGGCTCCGGCCGTGGTATACTTCGAACTCCCGCGCCGTATGAAAATATGCCCGATTTGTCGACATTTTTGCTTACTGCTCCACTCTCCAGGGAAGCGCGTGATGATTTTAGCCTATAGCCTTCCTCGATAAATGGACTATCCAACACAAAATGAAAATCAAATCCGACCAGTACTTTCTGAGATTAGCGCGTTCAACCAAACAAACTCTTCAGCCTTATATATTAGTATAGACATATTAAAACGTAACATTAATTAAATTGACAATTAATTCTATTATTTTAAATAATGAAAAACCTTCGCGAGGGATCCCAAGAAACGATAGAAGTATCTTAATTAAGAATTCATCAATATCATTAAAACTATAACTATCTTCACGCTCTGTATCCTTGATAGGGTAGTCAGAGAGTAAAGATCGCCAGGCTTAGCGATAAATGCATACATCTTTCACTTCCTGCAGATTCATTAATCGCTTCATACATGCACGTCTCAAGTACTCGGATACCCGAGTACTTTTATATATCACTATGTGACCCTGTAACATATTTTGAACACCCGTCGCACCTATTTAATCCCGTCGCTTATAAATTCTACAAAAACGCTAAAGAATTTCCCAGAGTTGTCGACCATTTATGATTACTGCTCCGCTCTCCAGGGGAGTAACGTTATGATATATAGCTAATATAGCCTATAGCCTTCCTCGATAAATGAGCTATCCAACACAAAAATATTTTTTTTAATCCGGCCAATAGATTCTGAGATTAGCGCGTTCAACCAAACAAACAAACTCTTCAGCTTTATAATATTAGTGTATTATATTCTAGGGAAATGGTCAAGCAATGCTAGTGTTTACAATATAAGGTGACAGAACTGACAAACAAGCCTAAAGCTCACCTGAGTTTCAATCATTGCAAATCTCAAAGTACCTAACTAACTAACTATCTTCACACTATATCCCTGACGGGGTACTCAGAGAGAACAGATCGGCAGGCAAATAGGCAAATTTCAAAGTACAGTATATAAAACTAAATTTACACTGGAAATTATATCCGAACTCAGCATTATGTGTCTTGGCCGTATTCTAGAACGTTTATCAATACTCAAGAAACAATGAGAGTAGTATTAATAACGCAATAACTAGCCTCAAGCGTCGATTGAGTATTGAGAAACGTTCTGGAATACGGCCCTGGTTTGCGGTCTAGTCGCTAGATCTCAAGAACGACTAGTGATCCGTGACCACCAGTCCTGATTATACCTACCTTGTTACAGTACAGTACAGTTAATAATTTCATAACGAAATAAATTCCAGACAAAAGGGTAAGATTAAAACGCTTTTTATTTTCTGAAATTGGTTTTAGAACCGGCGAATACAATCTGAGGAATAGAAAATGATATAATGTTCCTTTAGGTTATACTAGTTTATAAATACGTTTGAGTTTGTACATTTTGTGAAAATTAAATATCATAACAGGCGGTATAATGATGAACGCCTAGGTACTACTTACTATTTAGTACTAGTTTTTATAGTCAGTTCACGTGTCATTGACCTGAAGTCTGAACGCTTTTATAATAACCTATATAAATTTAAGTCCAAGTCCTGAGTCAATTATTCAATTTCAAAAGGATTCAATCGTTCAATTTCAGTGGTCTGAGAAATGACCCGGGTCATTTCAGTCGATCGATTGTTTATTTGAATATCTAACCTTGTTTTACTCTTGGTAACCCCAAAACATGCTTTGGCAAATGACCGTCTGGCCCTAAGTAATGACTATGTCTATATGTATCAGTCTGACTAAATTATACTTTAAATATTTTATGACTATTGACTGCAATTAGTCTTTTGTGTGTGGACTGTTGATGTTATCAGGCATTACATATTAAAATGAACAATATGTGGTAGTACACAACAAAATTTTAGTCCAGCCTGTCCAGTCCAAAGTTAAAATACATAAGATACAATTATGAGTAGACTACTCATAAACATACGAAGATATCTAATCGAAACGTCGAGAGATGAGCAAAGTTTCACAAATACTCTAAACGTCGAGAGATGAGCAGAGTGTCCCAAATATTAATTAAAAATAAATAAATATCCATCACGCCTTATCCCCGAAGGGGTGGCAGAGGCATATTATATGCCCACTTTTCACCGTGTGGATTCCTGTCTCACGTAATAGGTGGTGAGCCCATTGCCGTGTTGAAATAGACAGACGCAGGTTGTGGCTACCTGCTGTTGAAATTTTTTAAGCCGCCTATAAGGCCTTCAACCAGGCTTAACGACCGCCATTTTACTGGCAACCGGGACCAACGGCTTAACGTGCCTTCCGAAGCACGGAAACGCTCGCAAATGTAAATGCCACAAAGTGGTCACCCATCCGACGACGACGAAAGCCGTCCTAAGTTTCTTGCCGGTTCTTCTCAGGTGGGCCGCGTTCCGAACCGGTGGTCGCTTTAAATATTTTAAATAGTGTATGACATTTTGTAAGCGCCGTTAAAATGGTCTATGCAAAATAAAGATATTTTTATTTTATTTATTTTATACAATCTAGAACTCTAAATCCCCCGAACACGTTGAGTAAGAAAGATTTTCTTTTCATTTACCTTTTCGTAGAATATCGTTGGAAAAGTCTTTCAAAATGGTTTTGGTATAAAGAAAAACAGAGAATAATTTTTCAATTAGGATTCGTTTCTAAAATACTAGTTGACGCCCGCGTGGTGAAGTTTTCCCTTCCCGTTTCCCACAGGAACTTGTATCCGGGAAAAAAAGTAGTCTATGTATTATTCTGATGTGTAAGATATATTATTGTAAAGTTTCATCAAAAGCCATTCAGTAGATTTTGCGTGGGAGAGTAACAAACATCCATCCATACTTACAAACTTTCGCGTTTATAATATTAGTAAGATTCAAGTAAAAGAGTAAAAACTATAAACTAAAACATAAATGGAATGTAACTAATCAATCTTAGCCACTCAATGCTGGTATGTAGCTTCTTACAAGGATCATAAAACTCATTTTTGAGAGGTATAATATTTCCCAGGCGGGTTTGTACAGGACCACATTTAGAATTTACCTTTACTAAAAAAATAAATACTTTTACGAAAGTATTTCCGTCGCCTTTTAAAACATCCATGGGATGTATTGAGATGGTAACATTTAAACTCTATCACATTCATCACCACACGGGCACTTAATACTTCTCTTATTTCGAAATTAATCAGTATTTGTTAATTTTTTTCACTTACGATGTTTAATAACACGCTTAAGACTCTTTAGAATAAACTTAGTAGGTATTACAAGTTTATGTTTAAATTTCTCTTGTTGAGTAGGTATACATAAAATCATCATTACTCCACCGTGACATCAACTACAAATGGTACCACAAAAAAGTGGCATAATTTTCAGAGATTGCTTTGTATTTTTTGTTTATAAACTCCTTTAGACATAACAATGATGATTATTTTTTAACTGTTTGCGTTTAAGATCTAAAGTTTTAAAAAAAATCTATAAATTCTGCTAAAATACAGTGTATTTTCTTTAAAGAAAAGAGTTTTTTTTTCATTATTTCATGAATCAAATTTAAAAAAAAACTTACCATTGTGTACGAGTGTAAAGGATCACAAAGATTGTAGTCGAGGAGCGTTTGGCGTGGCGGGTTCGCGAGGCAACTCACCGGGCCGGACTGTGACAAGCCCCCTCTAGACTCGCTTATATATGTGGAGAGAGACTTAAGACACGGAGCGCCTTATTCTGTACTTCTGGATAGAGTCAAGGAAGCATCTTATTTACACCCTTTCCATCTGGTGTGGGACCGCATTGCTTGGTGGTAGGATACTCAGTCCTTAACTATTGTGGTCAGCTGGGTTAAGATACTGACATCTTTTTGATAGATAGATTTACTCTAGGTAATTATCTTAGTGATTTTGGTACGGTTAAGTCTTGTGGCAACCGCCGGGCTACGTAGGGAATAAATACCTGGCCATGTCCATGCCCAAGAAGTGCTGGCTTGACGTCGTAAGGGATGACATGCGTGCCAATGGTGTCACTACAGGGGATGCCGACGACCGTGCGAAGTGGAGGAGAAAATGTAGAAAAGAGGACCCAGGGTGTCGCAAGACGCAACTGGGACAGACGCTCGGATGATGATTTTCTTACAATTTTTACGGTGTAGGATAAATAATAAACTCCTAAGGATTACACTTTGCATTTGCAGGGAAATTATTCGTTAATTTTTGATTCTAGCTTCTTTGGTCGTATAGATTTATATATTGCAATAGCAATATTATTATAGCAATTTTTACGGTGTAGGATAAATAATAAACTCCTAAGAATTACACTTTACATTTGCAGGGAAATTATTCGTTAATTTTTGATTCTAGCTTCTTTGGTCGTATAGATTTATATATCGCTTATAGCAATTTTTACGGTGTAGGATAAATAAAAAACTACTAAGAAATACACTTTGCATTTGCAGGGAAATTATTCGTTATTTTTTGATTCTAGCTTCTTTGGTCTTATAGATTTATATATTGCTTATAGCAATTTTTACGGTGTAGGATAAATAGTAAACTTCTAAGAATTACACTTTGCATTTGCAGAGAAATTATTCGTTAATTTTTGATTCTAGCTTCTTTGGTCGTATAGATTTATATATTGCTTATAGCACTTTTTACGGTGTAGGATAAATAATAAACTCCTAAGAATTACATTTTGCATTTGCAGGGAAATTATTCGTTAATTTTTGATTCTAGCTTCTTTGGTTGTATAGATTTATATATATATTTTTTTTTATGTTAGCTGTAAGCTTGCATTGTTTCATACTTAGATAAACTTCCTAAGAGCACCTCCGATATAGGCTCAGCGCTCTGCCACTGTCAATTAAATCTAAGCTGGGTACCATCATCAAGTGGCAATTCCTTGTCGCCTCAGTATATGGACGTTTTAATACTACTGAGGTAGCAGAAAAGCAAACCTGATTGAAAGTGGTCACCGTATGCTACTGTTTGACACACCAGAAGCGTTACACTGTCGCTACAGGAGGACACAATAGGTATATACGTAAGACCTACAAACAAACAACAAATATAAACCTGTCTTCGTCAGGTAATAAAACTAAGTAGCAGTAATTTTACCTACCTAGATCGAGCGCTATCCGTGTTCCAGAATAATACGGTGGATTCACTCAGTCAGTAGTGTGTCCAGACGTTGTCCAATTTTTCAGATTTAGTCGTAAACTATGACTAAAGCTCCGTGACTAATGAGATATACAATTTGAGATACAAAAGCATAGCGCCTTATGATCGCTCCATTTTATTATACATTTTGTAAACAAAGAGCTTATAAGTCACAGACGGTTGCAATAAATGATTGGTTGACATTAAATAAATACAATACGTCTATTTCTTAGAATTATTTATATATAGTGCCGCGGAACGCTCACAGCTTCACCTCGCTTTTAGTCTGTCCACATTGCAAAAATCATGTCCAGTTTGAATTAAATACAATTATCTGGTCTTCCGCAGGCTCGTCACCTGTGCAGAGATTGGATGAAATCTGAAGAAAAACCAGCTCACGTTGTACTACAACCCGTCAACATGAGCTACCAAAGAGCAAGGCAAATTTAGAATATAGAAACTATGAGTGTGGCGCTATGTGGACGCCTCCTGCAGTTCTAGATGCAGGTGGTATGATTGATCATCTTCTACCCATTCTGGTCACACACGTGACCCTATTATGAGATTTAGTGCGGAAAACATCCGGGACTAACACTTGTTAGACGACGATTTTCTACTAATAACTATTAGTTATAAATCATTGCGGTCATATCACAAAGGTTTGTCCAAGGTGAGAATTGAAATCACGACCTCCATCTTCACTTACATACTTACACTGGATGAAGAAGTAACTTTTTAACAGGCTATTACTTCAGTTCAAAATTTTCTCTTCTTTCGACTGTCATGCTTTGTCCCTGGTATAAGGGTTGGGAAAGGATGAATGGGGCAGTTGGGAGAAGTTATAGCGGTAACCTTGTCCCTTTAAAAATATTGCAAAATGAATAGATTGTAGGTACTTATATTTACATTTATCAATAAAAATACAACAATTTCACAACTAATAAATATTTTCGTGGCCAACAAATGTTTGTTTCGGAGTTTAGGTGTTTTCTATGTCCAATAGTTATTTTAAAATATATAAATAAATAAATAAATAAATATCCATCCACACATACATCCACCTTATCCCCGAAGGGGTGGCAGAGGCATATTATTTGCCCACTTTTCACCGTGTGGATTCCTGTCCCACGTAATAGGTGGTGAGCCCATTGCCGTGTTTAAATAGACAGACGCAGGTTGTGGCGACCTGCTGTTGAAGGTTTTCAAGCCGCCCATAAGGCCTTCAACCAGGCTTAACGACTGCCATTTTACTAGCAACCGGGACCAACGGTTTAACGTGCCTTCCGAAGCACGGAAACGCTCGCAAATATAAATGCCACAAAGTGGTCACCCATCCAAGGACCAGCCATAGTGAAAGTTGCGTAACTCAGTGATCGTTTACAGAACACTGAGACCGCGGGGCCGCGAGCGCTTTAAAATATATAAGTAGTTTATGAGTTGTCTATATTCTATAGCACAACCTTAGTTTGGGCTAGACGGCGCTGGCGAGCTGTGTGAAAAGTGTCCCATAATATTTAGTTATTAAAAGAAAACTAATGTGATTTTTGTCATTTTTGTGATCAACTGCCGTCCGCTGTCAGCAGGTCCACGGCCAGCAGGTGAGGTCGCGTGGGCCCTGAAGATGTGGGTGAAACCCCAATTATATTAATTTTAAATTTTTAAATTAAATTAAATTAATTAATTAATTAATTTTAAATTAAAAATTAATAAAATTAATTAATTTTAAATTAATTAATTATTAAATTTAAAAATTTTAATAATTAATTATAAATAACGAAGTGTGTAATACTAAATTAGATATAGCACAAACTTTTAACAACTATTTTATAGACATACCCGCGAAAACAACTAGCTCCTTAAATTCTTGTCCAATAAAAGCTCAACGCATGCTTGGGGGCAGCGTGGATCAGTGTAGTGTCTTATTTGGCTTCAAATATGTAAACCCAAATGATATCATTAAAGTATTCAAGTCACTTAACTCAAAAAAGACAGCTGACTTGTGGGGTATTTCTGTAAAATTGATTGAGTCTATCATTGTTAATATATCACCACATCTAGCTGAAATATTTAATAAATGTGTTGATAAAGGAGTGTTTCCAGATTTAATGAAACACAGTAAAGTAATACCTCTATTTAAATCTGGATCCAAAACCGACCCTGGTAATTTCAGACCAATTTCAATATTACCAGCCATTAGCAAAATTATTGAAAAAATTATATTGCAACAATTACAAGCTCATTTTAATTTAAATATGCTATTACATAAGAAGCAGTATGGGTTCACAAGGGGTCGTTCTACTATTAATGCAGGTGTGACACTTCTGAATCATATATATGACGCCTGGGAGAATAGACAAGATGCTATTGGTGTATTCTGCGATCTCTCCAAAGCATTTGATTGCGTTGACCATAAAACACTATTGGGAAAACTCTTTTATTATGGTATCAAGGACTCTGCACTGAACCTTGTTGCCTCCTACCTAAATGATCGAATACAACATGTTGATGTCAATGGAATTCGCTCCCCTGGAGCATCTGTTGCTATGGGCGTACCGCAGGGATCAATTCTGGGTCCGTTTCTATTTTCAATTTATATTAACGATCTGCCATTCTATATACAGAACTTGTGCGACATAGTTCTATTTGCTGATGATACGTCACTTATTTTTAAAGTTGATCGCACGCTTAGTAATTTTAACGGCGTAAATAGTTCACTTGCCCAAGTTGTAGATTGGTTTACGACCAATAATTTGCTACTAAACGCTAAGAAGACAAAATGTATCAGATTCAGCATGCCTAATGTCAGGAATTGCGGTACAAATATAATATTGAACAGTGATACCCTTAATCTTGTAGAATCAACTGTATTTTTGGGGATCACTTTAGATAGCAAACTGCAGTGGAATGCCCAAATAACGTGTCTTGCAGGTAAACTCAGCTCGGCAGCCTTTGCCGTTAGTAAAGTCAGGCAGCTTACTGATGTGGCAACTGCCAGGCTGGTATACTTTAGTTATTTTCATAGTGTCATGTCTTACGGCATTTTGCTGTGGGGCAAAGCAGCTGATCTACAAGTAATTTTTGTACTCCAGAAGAGAGCTATACGTGCAATATATAAATTGAGTGCTAGAGTGTCTCTTAGAGAAAAATTTAAAGAAATTGGCATTTTAACGGTTGCATCACAGTATATATTTGCAAATATTATGTTAGTTAAACAGAACATACATTTATACAATAGACACAGTTTTTTTTTTTTTTTTTTTTTTTGATGTAATATTTATTTATTACATCATAATTATATATTACAATCTAGCTGTAAAGCTAATAAGTAACTTAGTTTTAACTTAATTTGCTAAATACTTAAGTGTTAAGAATGTGTCCATTGGCACTTTTCTTATTGTCTTTATTGAAGCGGAGAGTCACTTTCTTCATGTGTACTCTGGGCACTCACTTGTTGTTGTAGCACTCACTGCACTATTATTAACACTAACTAAACTAATTCAAATGGTTTAGTACTTTTTAACCTTCGTACTAGGTCCGTGGTGTCGAGCAGCTGGATAGCTTCGACATTCACATGTTGATGAAGCCTTTGTTGATGTGCTTCGGCGTATCTTTTTACAACTTTAGCAACAAGGTCCACCCCTAAATCTCGGTGGATATCCTCGTTTCTGATATACCAAGGAGCGTTTACTATACTCCTTAGTATTTTATTTTGAAATCGTTGAATTATTTGTACATTCGTTTGTTTGGTACAACCCCAAAGCTGTATACCATATGTCCATACAGGCATGAGAACTTGCTTGTACAAAAGTACTTTGTTATGTACTGATAAAGTGGAATGTCTGCCAAGCAGCCAGTACATTTTTTTATGGCGTAGGTCTAGTTCTTGGCGTTTTTTTTTAACATGGGCCTTCCAGCGTAACTTTACATCTAGGATCATGCCCAGGTATTTTGCCGTATTTTCAAAGGGTATTGGCTGGCCGAATACGTAACGAAGTGATACGCAATTTGGCAGGTTTGAATGAAAGTGTCAGCGTTAAGCTGGAAAAGGGCGTGCTCCGTTGGTTTGGACACGTCCAACGAATGAGTGAGGAACGATTGACGAAGAATATATATTGTTCAAAAGTAGAGGGTAGAAGGAGTCAGGGTAGGCCGAGACTTACATATGAAGACCACGTGAGCAGATTGCTCAAAAACGGAAAGGTCAAAAGTACTCGGATACCCAGACGTGCGTGTATGAAGCGATTGATGAATCTCGAAGAAGCGAAAGAAGTATGCATGGATCGCGAAGCCTGGCGATCTGTCCTCTCTGACTACCCCGTCAGGGATACAGCGTGAAGATAGTTAGTTTAGTTAGTTAGTTCAAAGGGTATTACGTGGTTATTTATGTATATCGGTTCATAGCTAGATTTTTGATTAGTGAAATCTATATGAATCGATTTGGATTCGTTTAATTTTATGCGCCACTTCTTCATCCAACTGATAATAGAATTGACCGCAATTTGTACTTTTTCTACAGCTTCTTTACGAGTTGCTCCAGTTGCCATGATGGCTGTGTCATCAGCAAATGTAGCAATTAAATTGTTTTGCGATTCTGGGATGTCGCAGGTGTATAGCAGATATAAAATTGGGCCAAGGACACTTCCCTGCGGTACTCCAGCTTTTATTTGTTTGAGATTTGAATAATAGACACAGTGACATACATTCGATAAATACTAGAAATAAGCATAAAATAATTGGAACGCATCATCGTTTACAAAAGGTTCACGACTCTTTTGCAGGAATTGGCGTACGACTATATAATAAAATTCCTTTAAACATTATGAACCTGCCGTTACATAAATTTAAGGCGGAAATTAAGAGGCACCTCTTGAAAAGGGCCTATTACACAACTAATGATTATTTGAACGATAAAAATAAATGGAAATGAGTTGCTTGCTCTTCGCTTGAGCTATTTAGGATTCGAATGAATCTTGTGATATGCCTTGAATCTGCATATATATGTTGTATTTTTACATCTCTACACTATTAATAATTTGAAACATCTGACAACTAAAGGTTTCTAAATTGGCTGCGTTTAGTCCCGGTATACAATGTAATTTGAGTTTGTTATTGTGTGAGCACCATGTAGACTTATTTATTTCTTTGAAATTGACATGATAGTTGCTGTGCAGTTTTTGAGTATGTCATGCTCGCCTAAGTGTCCTGGCAGTGGTGGTGTATGTATCGGGTCGCCTTATTCCCTATAATACGGTTGAGTAGGGCGATGGCTGATATAATGCGTCATACCCGTGAACGGGTGCCGTCTGTTGGGACTGGTCAGCTCATAGCTGTTATAGCAATTATTAAAAATAATCTTATTTATATTTAAGGTAAACTTAAGTTTAGTCGACTGTTCTCACATAAATCCAAAGGAACAATGTAAGTATAATTTTAATGTTGTAAGCCATTCCTACATTTTAAAATGGCATCCATTGACTTTCTTGCCAGATTCTTCTTCTTCAAGGGTAGGCTGCCCTTAGAACCGGCAACTATAATCGCTCTAATTTTGATATGATTTAAACACAACATTGATTTTGTTTTTTTTGTTTGTATAAATTCATTACTATATAATTGGTCAAATATCATGTTAATCAAACTAATGTAATTACTGGCGTTTAGAAAAGAGTGGCCATGAGTTTTATTGCCAGGTTCTTCCTCAGGCTCTACCTATTGCTTTGCGAATCTGGCAGTAAATGTAAATGTAGAAGCAATATTCTTGACGTTCATAAGTGTTACTTTGTGACCTAAATGAATAAAGATTTATTATTATTATTATTATATCAAAAACACTTCATATTATGAAAAAAAAAGTCGTGTGGCACTCGGAGACTGCCGCGGTAAAGCCATTGCATAGCATACCTTTGTTTTTCTTTGATATTAATTCAAGTTACACTAAATAAAATAAAAAAAACACAAAAAAAAAAACAGTCACCCTCATCCTCACCCTCACACTCACACTCACTATCATCACGTCTCGATCCGTGCGAGCTTCGTACAATCGTACCATATAATATATGTACATACACGTTAAGTCAACGCTCGGCCGTGCTCGGTGAACTTCGTGTGACCAAGTCTCGACCTTCGTCTTAGGTTTTTTTCCTTACGGAATTTCTTGATTAAAGCCCGCTCAAAGCCCGCGATAAAAACTATGCAATAGATTAAAAAATTAACACAGTAGGTACATCGTACAATATTAACATTAGGCCTTTTACATTTTTCGTAAAATATGTCCGTGTAAAGTGCGTGTTCAAAAGGCCACAGTTCAGCTAATGCTGCAGATGTCCACCTGCTGCGCTGGTTCTCAACTGCAGCCTGCAACGAATCGACGTAGATAGCTACAAATAAGCATGAATTCTAACGTTTTCCAGCGTTACGCAGTCCATGTAACGTAACAACAGTACCCATTGGGGCTATTAGGTCCAACACAAGTACTCCTCCGCACCTTATAGTTTTTTAGCAGCCTCTAATATATTACAGTAAAAATTCATAGATAATACATACCTACATTATAGGTGTATATTTATATCTATGTCATACAATATGTACTCGTAGGCTATCAAACAAAATTGAGTCGTATAGTTTCATGCGAGATGTTAGGTGCGGCACGGCGAGGTTCGGCGGTACCCGCCCGTGAAATCACCGGCTCCTTGCATGAACTTTACACAAAACATCACCATAAATAAGATAACATATTGTATCTATAAAACATTGATTTTCCTCGATCAGAGACAATGACTATATCTTTGTAAATCTTTTTACCAACTTTTGCCACGCAGATACGTTCAGGTATTATTAGGTTTGCAATGTCCTAGATAGTAATATTACAATATGAGTCGTAAGAGTATGTCTATTTGTCCTTCTTCTCTTTTACATGATGGATTCACAGATTTTTTTGTGTTTCAGTTAGAGTAGAGATTAAATCTTTTTTTTACACAGTGCTCTAGAGCCCAAATTAAGTAAATATAAAAGTTTTTGCTATGGAATCCGGACAAACTATAAACCCGAGACCACGAGACACCGAGACTGTTGGAGATCTGAGACTAACATAAGCAAATTTTTTTATATACCATTGCGGTGGCAGATTGGCGTACCAGCAGCATATAAGCCCACGTGATGGAAAGTGATCACCGTAGCCTATGAACGCTTGCAACACCAGAGGTGCGGCACTCCTGCTGCCGACCCTAAATAATATTTTGCATCCCTGATTGAACTGAGTTCAAAGTTCGATTCTCTATCGAGGAACTTGGAATGCTCTACCAGCACAGTTAGTATTTCACTCCTCAAGAGTGTTAAGGGGCACTTCATTGGGCCGAAAACTTGAGGATCACTGTCTATGGTCTAGACGTGTGTCGCTATTACTTTCCATCAGGCGGGCGGCGTCATGTTGGCGAGTTAAAAAGAATCTTTTCGAACGTTTCTCAAAATATGAGATATTTAAAAAAAAAGTACGCTTAAACTTTTCGAATATTGAGAAACGTACTAAGATATGGTTCTCAGAGTCCTTCATTGTCGTCTAATGAAACAGTTGAGCTGGCTAACTGCTGTTTAGGAGTTGGTATATGGAATAAAAGTCAGTAAATCCGTTTTCTGCTATTGCTATTTAATTAAGTAAAGGCGCTATCACTATCTACATGGTTACAACGGATTTACAAGCCGAAAAGACTGGAAATAACTTGAAAATTAAGATCAAACTTTGTAATGCAAAGTAATAGTGACAAATTTATTACTAAATATGATCATGTCATCTTGAAAAATGTCATCTTTCATGGCGTGTAGCTGTACTGGTGGCTAAATATACACGAGTTCATGGTCCTCAATATCATCATCGTTATCATCCGAGCGTCTGTCCCAGCTGCGTCTCGCGACGCCCGGGGTCCGCCTTCCTACTTTTTCTCCTCCACTTCGCTCGGTCTTCGGCATCCCCTGTAGCGAGACCATTGGCACGCACGGCATCCCTTACGACGTCAAGCCAACACTTCTTGGGTCTTTCCCTCTTACCGGGACCCAGCGGGGCTGACATGGCCAGACATTTGTTACCTACGTAGCCCGGCGGTTGCCGCAAGACGTGACCATACATACGAAGGCGACACTCTTGCAACTTGTCTACAATGTCACGGACGTGAAATCTGCCGCGGATGCGAGAGTCCCTCACGCGGTCGATCCGCGTGACTCACCCGACTTCGCGATCCATATATACTTCTTTCGCTTACTTCAGATTGATTATTCGTTTTAAGTTTTTTAAACTTAGGTATGAGAAATCAGTCACGAATTATTCCCGAAGGGGGACAGAGGTATACTTTAGTCCACATTTCACTATAAGCATTTTTGTCCTATGTACCAGATGGTGAAAAATCAGATGAGGTGATAAATAAAACTTCGAAACTATCATATTCGTTAATAAATTTATTAAAAAACCACGTAACTATAAAAATCTAGGTACCTATAGATAGGGAACATTTACTTACAAAATACATTTGGTACACGTGTAACATCAATGGCACTAGCTAACCGTCCTATGGAAGAGGGGCGGAACGACCCCTACTTGTGTGGTAATAACAACACGCGTAGTAAGATACTACTAACAGATCCCCGCAGCTTCACTCGTGACATACTTTCAATCCCGTAGACCCATTTATTATTTTACAATAATGTATGAAATTTTGCCCGTTTATTTTACATTTATGATTACTACTCTGCTGTCCTGGGCAGTAACGTGATGATATATAGCCTTCCTTGATAAATGGGCTATCTAAATCAAAAACGGACCAGTAGATCTCGAGATAGAGCGATTTACCAAACATACTTTTCACCCTTATATTTAGTGTATATAAAATAAATATATAGTGCATAAAATAATTGTAGCTCTCCCCTTTTCCATTGAACGATTGTATTGAGTGTTATTTGTTACAATTGATTTAGGTACTTATTAATATTACGTGGAGACATCACAACATTGAGCTAACTTAATTAAATTTACCAGTAGGGAGACCAAACTTTACTCATAATTTATTGTACTAGTTTAGAGTTTTTGTAAAGGAGGAACCTTTCACACCTTTCAAACAAATTCTAAACAGTTTTTTTAGAGAACAGAGTTTGCGCCCTAATAGAGACGAATACCGCGTGCCAAGTTTACGTCAAACTGTAGGCGAAAAAGCATACGCGGTCTGCCCGTTGCCTACCATTGGTCTGTAGCAATCAGTGGATTTGTATTAAAAAAGGGTACGTATGGCTGTAGACGAAAGTCCTGGGGGCCGAGTCTACTATTGACAAGCCGTAGAATAGAACCAGAATCGCTGTTATTAGTTGTCAAAATGTTAGTAGACTATCAAAAATAAAACTGACTAGCGGCCACTGGCGCGACACGTGCTATTAGAATTCTATCTGCCGACCGATACAAGACTATTGGAGTACGATTTTAATAGTAGACTACGAAGAACTGTCAAAATTGTACCGCACTTCTATTCATCGACGATTTCGATTCTATTACGACACGATTGAAATAACAGACTCGGCCCCTTGTCAGTTGCCTACCATTCGTCTCGGTGATAATTAGTGTAATCGTATGATTAACGACGCCGTTCCCTGACACGCTTTGATTGAATAAAATATATAGAATAAGGTGTCTCTAGAAGAGCGCGAGTGACGTTGATTCCTTGCTCTGAGTGTCTTCTATAATGTAAAATTTTGAACATGGTCCTTCGAACCGGAGTCAATAGTATATCAAGCGATGGTCCTTTCAGACGGATAATCTCTTATTGAGGTAACTCTAAATAAGGTCGTTCGAATGCATGCAAACTTATCAAGCAAACTTTAAACATGGTTGAACTAGCCCTAGCATCTTATCAAGCAACTTTGAAAACGTGTGTGTGTTTAACCGAACCAGAGCAAGACTCTTATCAAGCAAACAGTACATTTTTGTTTAAGCAGTTACTAATAGCGTATCTTTAGTAGTTTGTTTTTTGAGATATCTTAAAACTGTAACTTTATAACAAACTTAACTAACTTTCATAAACTTATATTTTACCAAATATTTACATTATTATACAGACAAATGATAAAAATACTACTCAAAATTATAACTCCTGTTAGCTGGAACATTTATTATTGAAAAACTCTTAATGTGGTCCCTTTAGCTGGGAATCTCGTATCAGGTATAATTCTGAACACGGTTCGTCAAACCTGAACTATTTAAGCTCTAAAGATTCTTTACTAGGATCTCCTAAAAGCAAACTCTAATCATGATCCTTTTAGGCGGAGCAAGTTTTATCGAAAAGACTCAAAAATATTTTTTCGTGCCGTAGCAATTCCTAATTCTTATCCAGCGAACTCGAAACATAGTCCTTTTAGGCGGAGTATGTCTTGTCGAGATACTCTGAAGATGGATCTCTCTATAGCAATTTTCATCCAACAAAATCTAAAGACGGTCCTTTTCGGAGGAATATGTCTTGTCGAGATAAATTTAAATATGGTTCTTTGAACCGGAGCAACTCTTATCCAGCAAACTCTAAACATAGTTCTTTTAGGTAGAGTATATATTGGCGAGAAACTCGCAAGATGGACCTTTCTAAAGCAACTTTTATCCATTAAACTCCAAGACGGTCCTCACAGGCGGAGTATGTTTTATCCAGATAATTCTAAAATGTGTCTTTTAACCAGAGCAACTCCTATCCAACAAACTCTAAAGATGGTCAATTTAGGCGGATGTCTTATCGAGATAACTCTATAATGGTTCTTTGAACCGGAGCTATTCTTATCCAACAGATTCTAAAGATGGTCCTTTTAGGCGGAGTATGTTTGACCGAGATAACTCAATAATGGTTCTTTGATCCTGAGCTACTCTTATTTAACATACTCTAAAGACGGTCCTTTTAGGCAGATTATGTCTTACCGAGATTACACTTAATATTATTCTTTGAACCAGTGCAACTCCTATCCAACGAACTCTAAAGATCTTCTATTTAGGCGGAGCATGTCTTACCGACAAAACTCTATCATGGTTCTTTGAAACTGAGCTACTCTTATCCAAAAGATTCTAAAGACGGTCCTTATATTCAGAATATGTCTTACCGAGATTACTCTAAATATGGTTCTTTGAACCGGAGCAACTCCTATCCAACAAACTCTAAAGAAGGTCCATTTAGGCGGATGTCTTAAAGAAATAACTGTATAATGGTTCTTTGAACCAGAGGTACTCTTATCCAACAGACTCTAAAGGCGATCTTTTAGGCAGAATATGTCTTACCGAGATTACTCTAAATATGGTTCTTTGAACCGGAGCAACTCCTATCCAACAAACTCTAAAGATGGTCAATTTAGGCGGATGTCTTACCGAGATAACTCTATAATGGTTCTTTGAACCAGAGCTACTCTTATCCATTAGACTCTAAAGACGATCCTTGAGGCAGAATATGTCTTACCGAGATTACTCTAAATATGGTTCTTTGAACCAGTGCAACTCCTATCCAACCAACTCTAAAGATAGTCAATTTAGGCGGAGTATGTGTTACTGAGATAACTCTATAATGGTTCTTCGAACCGGAGCTACTCTTATCCAACAGACTCTAAGGACGGTCCTTTTAGGCAGAGTATATCTTACCGAGATTACTCTAAATATGGTTCTTTATAACCGGAGCTACGCTTAACATCGTTCCTATAACCGAGTATCTTTGAACGAGCCAACGCTAAACATAGCTCTTGTGGCCAGAGCAATTCTTGTCCTGTAAACACAATCTGTCGAGTACTGGTTTCATCAAATAACTTAATAATAATAACATTGGTAACTGTAACTTTACAATAAACTTACCTTACAAGTATCCAAATATTTACATTCTTATAACATTGTATTTGTCTATTTAAATTGGTGTAATGGCACAAACTTTCGGTCGAACCAGTTCCAAATTTAAATAATACTAATAAGCCATATCTTTATTCATCATGTTCGATTTTTAAAAGCTAGTTTTATTTTTCCTATGAAAAATGGATTAAAATAAATTACTTGAATCTGGCAAAATCTTTAAATCAAGAAAATTTAAGAAATAAAAAGTTGGTTCCATTTTCAAACACCTCTTTTCGTATCGTTACTGTTTTTTACTCACCAAAGTGACAAGGGTGGTTCTATATGTGGTAATACAACTAGGCCAGCTAGTCTCTATGTTGATATATGTATGTGTAAATGTATATATCTAGTCGTAGGTAAGTTTAGTTCACAAAATATACAACAGGAGGTAGGTAGTGCGGTCGATGTTAGAGTGGTGGAAAGTGCTATAAGGAGGTATCGTCGTCCTGCTTGCCGGTCCGCAGAAAACTCTCGGAGTTCCTGGAGGTGAAGATATAGGGCGCTTGACGCGAGGGACAGCGGAACGAACGCAGGAGAACCGGCGGAGCATCGTCCGTCTTGTTCCCGACAGGCTCCAGTAAGTTGTTCCAGAGAAGGTTCGCCGCTGGAAACGGAACGACATGTAAATCAGTTTTCAGCAAGTACTCCCTGTTACTTATTAGCTCGCTATAAAGAATAGCGAGGAGTTGCATGTAAGTCTGTTAAAGATTATACACACATACACATACACATCGCCACGCCTTGATCCCGAAGGGGTAGGCAGAGGCATATTAAACGCCCACATTTTACGGTATGCATTTTTTTCCCACTTTACGAATGATGAGCCCATTGCCGTTAAAGATTATAAAGTAGCATACATTATCCTTACTAGAAAAAAAAATGCGATCTGTCCTCTCAGACTAGTAGTCAGTCAAGGATACCGCATGAAGATAGTTAATTTTAGTTTAATTAATGCGAAAGTAACTCTGTCTGTCGCGCTTTCAAGCCAAAACTGCAGAACCGATTTAAATAAAATTTGATACAGATATAGTGTGGAGCCCGAGGAAGGTCATAGGCTACTGTTTGTCCCGAAAACAAGTTCCTGTTCCCCACAGGAACTGATGAACTAAAAATTGAAAAACTTCAACACACTGGTAGAGGGCGGGCTTCAAATAATCAGTTCTAATATTATAAAGAGGAAAGATTTTAAGTTTGTTTGTAATAAACAACAACAACAATAACATTCTTCATAAGTAACAAAGACTATATTGGATTTTTCAAAAGTTTAGGGTTCCGTACGAAAACTTTACCACGCGGGCGGAGCTGCGGGCATCAGCTAGTATGAATATAAAACTACTAATTAGATGACGGATGATAAAGTTTTCCAGCATCCGTTTCTCATTGGAACCTGTTCCCGAAGTGAAAAGTATCCTATATGTTGACCAAGTATGTTAGCTTCCATACCATTTTATGCAAATTTGTTCAGCTGTTGTTCAGCGTGTGAATTTTCTTACATTCACAATCACACGCTTTTTCTTATAAAAATATTGTAATTATTTTTTACACACCGCTGTCTAGCTCAAAGTAAGCTAATATTAGCTTGTGTTATGGGATCTACACGACTGATATACAAACTTATATATTTCTAAATACATACATATTATACATAGGAAACACCCTAGCTAACAAACATTTGTGATAACACACATCAGTCACGGCAGTCGCATACACTACCTCTGCGCCACCGAGGCAGTCAAGGCTTTTATAATATTAATACAGATATTAGTTGATAGAAACAATTGGTATTCATTACATCAGATGTCGGATACCCAAGGCAGCCTCACCAGTGTGGCACGTGCCGACTAACAGAGAAAGTTATGGAGAAGTGAAGGATTCAGGATCAGGTGGTACAAGTACAAGTCAATGATTCTACCAAAAAGAAATGAGTGGAGCTCTCGTCCAGCGGTGCTTGGTTGACGTCAGATATCCACTATCAATGTTTTTTTTTATAATTATTTTATGGCCTGGTTACAAAGAACTTTTAGCCAAATCTAATTTCTATATCATATATCTTCAAACTTATCTTCTAATTTAGTCCTGTCCAGTCCTTTGTCGATGTCAAGTCCAGTCATAGGTCCTGTGTCCTTGTCCCTTTAACGTGGTAGAGCGATAATAAGGATTTCAGTGGAATTAGCACAACAAGTTGTTAAATAGCTTTTCGCTGCAATATATCACTATCTTTCATTATAGCACGATTACACAACTTTTATGCCTAAGAAACTCCCAAATTTTACACATAAAACAAGGTTAATGCACTAGTTTTTAGAAAATAATATTTAGCGAGCGGCTGCTATTTTCCAAGATCCCGCGCAAACTCTCCACTATCTTGTTGTTGTTGTTGGTTGGTATCGCCCATCTTGGGCCGGCAAAGGCACCTTGGTCCATACAGCCTGGTCTTCAGTATTTATATTTTCTTAGTATTTAGTCATGTCTAGTCCTTTGACAATGTCAAGTCCTCAGTCCTAGGTCCTGGTCCTTGCCCCAATAAGGCAGTGGATCCCTTATTGCAGCTCTCTATGGAAATTTGGGACTAACACAAACAACACCGCTATTCATTGCAATATACCTATCACTTTCCTTCACTAATGCACTCTTCCGAACTCTTTATGTATAATATTCCACCATTATTAAACGCAAAAACACGAATTTTACACTAGTTTTGGAAAATAATATACGACGAACGTGCGTCATTGCTAATGTTCGCGCCAAAAGTCCGATATCCACTAGTATTTCTTCTCTGTGTTTTTTTTATTAATTTATGGCCTGGTTAGACCTTTTAGCCATATCTTAATTCATATTTCTTCAATCTTTCTTATTTTCTAAAATGTCCCCGTACTCTTCGTTTTAGTCTTAAGTCAAGGTCAGTCTCACCACAGTATAAAGGTGGTTGTTGTTATACTGAGGTTTTCAGTGGATTTTACGCGACAAGATAGAAAATAGCATTTCACTGCATATATATCATTGTCTTTCGCTACTTTTATGTCCAAGAAACCACCACACCCGCACACAAAACTAGATAAATGCACAACTTCTAGAAAATAGAATACAGCAAGCGTCCGCACTAGTCAATTTTCCCGCGTAGACCCCATATCTGTGTTCCCAGTTGCTTCCAAACCTTACCTGGTTTAGAGTAGGGGGGTTTAGAGTCCCCTACTCTATACCCCCCTACTCTAAACCAGGTAAGGATTTTCTAAACCAGGTAATTTTATTTGGCTGCTAGGAGTAGCTTTCGTTTGGTTTTCGGTAAATATATAGTTAGGAGCAACTGCTGATTAACTTCCCAACCACCTCTGGACATCATAAGTCTGCAAATGAGATCGCTTAAGCTCTGGAAAGTTTTGTGGAGTCTCTTCAAACCACTATTAAATTGTGATATTATTCTGGATTTGCGACCAGACGAGAAAGAGAGAGACAACATACAATCACATTGTCACGCCTTTATCCCCGAAGATGAAGACAGAGGTTTAGTACACATTTCCCCGTATGCATTTTTGTCTCATGTAACAGATGGTCAGCCCCATAACATTGAGAGAACGTCTACAGTATGGGTTCTTCAAAAGGGGTCTTAGAAGGTTTTCACAGGGTCGGCAGCGGGAGACAAAACAGAGCCAAGGTAGCTTATAGTTTCCAGGAGTAAGAGGAATTGATGGATGGAGGAATGACAGATTGTATGAAACACGTATGAAAGACTGGAGCGATATCCAGGCTGAGCTCGTCTAGCAGTATACCTAGGGCGTGGCCCTTCTGCGAGAAGTGGAAGCAGTCGTGCGTGATGTAGGACTGGTGGATGACCAGCGGCAAGGGTTCACTGGGCGGCTCCGGGGCATTGAAGAGACGCATGAAGGGCTGGATGGTGACCGTGAAGTCTTCGCGAGTGTCGTACCGTCCGCTGCTCACCTGCAAACAACCTTATTAGTACTGTTCCTCCCTCCACTGACCACTACCGCACCATGTGGCGCGATTAGATTGTGAAATGAACACCTTGCCTGGGTTTTCCCGAACGTCTACAGTATGGGGTTCTTCAAAAGGGGTCTTGGAAGGTTTATAAAGGGTCGGCAGCGCGAGTGCGCTGCACCTCTGGTGTTGCAAAAGTCCATAGACTACGGTGACCACTTACCATCAGGTGGGCCGTATACTTATCTGCCACCTCAGTGGTATAAAAAATCATAACCAAGACCTACAGTAATGACTAACACCATAAAAGTTACATCGATTTCGAGCTCGGTACAATCTTCGGAAAAGTTAGTGTCTTGGAATCTACATCGAAACTAACCAAAACTGAGACAATTGGATACCTATGTGAATTCTAATAATATGTATGACCACAATCGTTAAATGCAGGAGAAATAATTTGCGCGAGATGATGCTTTTAGGTTGCCTATGACTATGAACTATGTAACACAAATTCAGACCGTGCAGCACATGCGTCTGGAGTACCCTATCGCTCTAACACTTGATCTTTGCAAAACCTTTATTGACCTCCAAAGTACCGTATACGACCTGCTGTTGCACACATTCATCAGGCAACGGAAACCACTTCCGAACAGGTGGACCGTATGCTGAGCTGCCACTTTAGCCAATTGTTGCAACTAACACTTTTAACGTACGCCTGTTAATTAGTATTCAGATAACGCATAGAAGTCAGCCCAATGTTGACTTTATGATGAATGCTCCTCTCCCTCGGGTAATGCTATGGGAAACGAAGAAGCGACGCCCTCACCAGCAGCTGCTCCGCCTTCTGGTAGCGGCGCGCCGCGCGCACCAGCTCGCGCAGCTCCCCGCCGCCGCCGCGGTGGAAGCACGTGCAGAAGAACGAGTGCATGACGCGGCACATCGCGGGCCGCAGCACGCGGATCGACACCGACACGTCTGCGGAGCGCAACCACCACAGGGTCAGCCAGGGGCGCCAGGTGTTCGCGTCGACAAAGATGTTCGCAAAGGTAAAGCCCTTGTATGCCTGGACGTCCCCCAACAGGGAGATTTTTTTAAATCAATATTTGGCATGCAGAAACCTGATGCCTGATGGTATGCAGAAACGACGACTGGTGATTGAGGGTCGCTGTAGACAGCGATAGTGGCTCTTAGATTGACGGCTGCAGAAATATGCTTTACAATCTCGGTCCAAAAAATTATGCCGCCTGAGTGTGTGACTGTGAGTGCAAGTGACTCTGAGTGCCTGCGCCGTTGCCTTGTCCGTTGATCAGCAGGTGCACTACATGCCGTTGAGATCGACTTGGGCCCCAAAGAAAAGGCACCTTAAATTCCAAAATTAAATCAGAAAAGGCACACTGTGGGACAGACACACCCGGGACACCGCGGACAAATTCGAAGTACCAGCACGATGTTTTCGGATCCCTTAAAATACCCTTCACCTTAAACACATAGTATAGTACACCATAGCACATCATCATCATCCGAGCGTTTGTCCCAGCTGCGTCTCACGACGCCCGGGGTCCGCCTTCCTCCGTTGTCTCCTCCACTTCGCACGGTCGTCGGCATCCCCTGTAGCGAGACCATTGGCACGCATTGCATCCCTTACGACGTCAAGCCAACACTTCTTGGGTCTTTCCCTTTTACCGGGACCTGGCGGGGCTGAAATGGCCAGACATTTGTTTTCCATGTAGCCCGGCGGTTACCTCAAGACATGACCATAGCAACAAAGGCGACACTCTTGCAACTTATCTGCAATGTCACGGACGTGAAGGCTGCTGCGGATGCGAGAGTTCCTCCAATATTGGCCACGTCTCACTGCCATGTAAATGGACAGATCTAATGATGGGTTTGTAGACCTGTCCCTTCAACCGGATCGGCATTTTTGGGTCACAAATACACCGGCCATTTTTCGCCATATGGCTCACGCGGATGCAATGCGTGACTTGACATTGCAATCCATGTCACTGGACGTGTGAAATACAGATCCCAGGTTTTTAACCTGGTCCGTACGCTCGACCAAATCACCGCCTATGTGGACGGATATGGGATCTGTAGAGTTTAGTGCCAAGTACTCGGTCTTCGCCACATTTAGTTTCAGACCGCCGTTCTCAAGCGTCTCCTTCCACGCCTTTACACGTCGCTCCAATCTGCCCCTGTCCGCGTTTGCCAGCGCAATATCGTCAGCATACATGAGCAACCATGGAGGATGCGAGTCCCTGATGCTGTCCGACAATACGTCTAATATCACACTGAACAGAAGCGGACTAAGGGCCACAGGCACAGATAATTTATATTGCACGACGGCGAGGAAAACCGTCGCAGCTAACTTTCACCGACGTGCGTAAGTATCCTGGAGATGCAAGCCAATTACTGGAATACTTGAGTAGCTGATTGAATGATAAAGAGTTTATTATATTTGGAATAAATTTAAAATCAAGCTATGAAAATGTTTCATTTCACCTTCTACGTTAAAATCTCAGTAATATATAATACAGCTAAGTGGCTGGTAATTAATCGGTCAAATCATTGCACAACTTCAGGAATCCCGCGAGACAGTTCTATATGGTTATTTATATTCATAGTATTGCCATTTCAATTCTGCTTTTTAGTAGCATTATACCTATCAAGACTGTATCAATAGCCATTAGAGCAAATTACCTCTTATCTTTTCCAGACTACAGCAGAAAAATAACACTGGAAAAGATCCACGAAAAGTTAAAATCTTAACTTCAAAAGTTTCAGAAAAAGTTAAATGTCAAGTTCAACAGTGTACGTAAGTCAATATATCCAGATCCGCAGATTTTGAACTATGTAGTTCATAATGGAGTTGCGCCCATTTTGCAAAAGCCGGGGTCAAAAGTGAACTGACTGCCTAATCGTGACCACGGCTATTGCTTATACAGTCTATAATGGCTATTGCAATAGACAGTGTGTCTACTCGTGATGACGGGTGTTGCAATATAGCCGAAACATCATGAGATGAGCAACGATAAAATATATTAATCAGACGCATAGTTCACGATCCCGTGGAAATGCGGGGATAAGAATAAAATGTAGCCTAAAACCATCTGTATAAGTAGGTTGTATTTCGTGTTCAAATTTGAGCTTATACGATGCAGGACTTTTTGAGTTTTTGATGCGTACACAAATGAAGTTGAATTTATCTGAAACATTTTTATGTGGTAGGAATATAGATTGCAATCTGACCCCCGCGCCTTTGCCCGTCACATATTTCCAACCGCAGTCGCACCCGCGTTTATTACTTTTACTACAATAATGTATGAAAATTTTCTCGATTCGTTGATATTTATGATAACTCCTCTGCTCTCTACGGTCGTAGCGTATCATAGCCTTCCTTGATAAATCAGCTCTCGAATATAAAAATATTTTTTCAATTCAAAGTAGTAGTTCAATTCAATTCAATCGTTTATTTAGACATTAGCGAATACGAGAAGTGTGATAGGCCATTTCATCCAAGCATAAACTCTTTAGCTTTAGCAAACCAGCAAACTCTTTAGCTTTTTTATATTGGCATAGAAGTAAAGATACGCAATCATGTGTTTCTTCAGTGTAAATTAAAAGTAAACCTCCTAAAGTTACCTAAGACTGGCACGAGGTTAACCATGGTCCTGGGCAGATGTTTGTGCAAGTAGTCCAGCGCCTTGGACAGCTTCTTGGCGTGCGCCGACGGCGACCACGACACGGGGTTGAGGCACGAGGCGGAGCACAGGTCGTTGGCGCCGATGAACACGGTCACCATCTTCCAGTCGTTGGCGACGTCGATCTCAGGCGATGAACGCATACGGGATACTATTATCTAACAAAATACTACATTTATAGTTAAAAGACTTTTTATAAATAACTAGCTGATGCATGCAGCTTCGCCCGCGTGGTGAAATTTTCTTATTCGAGATTTCGAAACGAAACCCTTAACTTTTTAAAAAAATCCGATATAGCCTATGTTACACACGAAGAATCTTATGGTGAAAGAATTTTAAAAATCGGTCCAGTATTTTGTGAGCCAATTCGTTACAAACACATCTTTACAACTATACACAACATATACAAATCTTTCCTCTTTATAATATTAGTATAGAGTATACGACAATGGGCTCACCACGTATTACTTGGAACAGGAATGCTCATGGTGAAAACTGCCACCCCTTCGGGGATAAACCGTGATAGATAAATAAATAAATAAATATAAATAATTATTCAATCAAACACCTGTCCTGACATTATTATTTTCACTGTAATAGAAATTTATTATTACATACCGTTCGGATATGTAATACTAACATTTCAATTCAAATATTTTTTGACATCTTAGCAGCACCTCGCTAGCCTGTAATATTAATAATCTAACTGATTGAAATAAAGAAACCACAAGGGAAGACAGAAAATAGGGGATACTAAAAACGCAACATAATGATGATTAAAGACATAAAACTTGCATGAACATCATAAAAGGTTAAAGGAATAATTACAATATTAACTTTAAACATAATCTATTATCTCCTGTCAATAATGATAATATAACTGCGCAAAGGTCGCTTTGTCCTAAATCTTTACAATACGACTTAGGCCCACTTGCATGAATGCTGGGGTTAAATAAATAATTATAGAGTTAGTTAACTCGGAATTAAGTGAATAACTTTTTATCCCTAATCATGTCATGCACCATAGAAAAATATTATCGGGTTAACTAACCCAGTGTTTTATGTCACTCGATGTCATCCAAACATTTATGATTGAACAAAGAATGAAGCAGGTATGTCTATCTCTTTTACACTACAGTTTGCCACATAAGACTTTTTCTTACACGAATGAATGTACCATGACAGCCGAGTGCATTTTATTTTTATCGTATAATGTTTGCGCGATGTGTCATTTTGAGGAGTCCGTGTCACGCATGTGTCACGTGCCACTGCATTGTCTGTCAGTTGCTAACCCAACGTTTGACGAATTAACCCTTAGAAATCGGTGAGTTTAAATTTTAGCGATTTAACCCTAGGTATGCCCTTATCTCGGGATGATGCGAGACAAATTAATGATTTAACTCGGGGTTAGTCCATACCTCCGAGTTATACACGTTAACCCAAGCTCGCGCAAGTGGGCCTTAGTCAATGGACTCACTGTGCATACTTACAGTTAGGCAATCGTTAAACCACAGCCAAAGAAATGTGTCGTAAGATTGATGGGTTGATTGAAAATTATACATTTTTGTGTTTATGAAAACACGACTTTTAAATTATTTTTTCTTAACAGCAACAGCGGCAGTTTAGTGGTATTATAACCATAATTGTGGTACTTTTTACTTATTTGTGAGATGCCTACGTCTAGCCATAGGCTGATTGATTGATTGCAACTGCTACAAAAAATCTCACTAGTTCAATTCATAGAACTGTTGAATTACATACATACATATTGTCACGCCTTTATTCCCCAAGGGGTAGGCAGAGGTATACTTTACGCCCACATTTCACCGTATGTATTTTTGTCCAAAGTAACAGGTGGTGAGCCCATTGCCGTGTTGAAATGGACAGCAACAGGCTGTGGCGACTTGCTGCTGAAAATTTTCAAGCCGCCAATAAGGCCTTCAACCAGGCTTAACGACTGCCATTTTACTGGTAACCGGGACCAACGGCTTAATGTCTGTCCGAAGCACGGAAACGCTCGCAAATGTAAATTTCACAAAGCGGTCACCCATCCAAGGACCACACGCAAATGTTGCTTAACGCAGTGATCGTTTACAGAACACTAGGTTAGCGGGGCCACGAGCGCTGTTGAATTAAAGTACTAAAAATAGAATACTATGAATAGAAATACTTCATAATTATCGGTATTACAAAAAATAACAAAACTGGTAACCCTAATTCCATATACCTACATAATCCATTTTAGGCTAGGATGATTTAACTAAATCGTCCTAGATTTTATGGTAAATAAAATATAAATAAAAAAATATAAATATTGTGGGACACTTTTCACACAGCGCCATCTAGCCCAAAGTAAGCTAATATTAGCTTGTGTTATGGGATCTAGATAACTGATAAACATACTTATATATTTCTAAATACATACATATTATAGATAAATAACACCTAGATACAGAATAAACCATCTTGCTCATCACAAAAAGTTTTTATCCTGGGTGGGAATTGAACCCACGACCTCTTGCGTAGCAGTCGGATACACTCCCACCACGCCACAGTTATGTCATATATAGTCACGTATAAGTCGAATATTATGAAAAATAGTAAAATATCCCTACTTTTTTTCCGGGTGGAAAGCCTCGTGGATTCTATGCCTGACTCCGACCGACTAAGCCACTCGTTTCCCTGCCATCTGTGTATGGCTACGAACGGCCACAGAGGCAGTCAAAGTAGTAAAGTCTTTAACTCCCAGTAGTTTCAATTCTACATAGATTTGGACATTGCGTTTCACTTTTATTTGGCTACTGCAGCAGCTGGTAGCGACTGCTGCCTGACCTTCCAATCATATAAGGGCGCCTGTTTCAATGCCTCGTCCGGTAGTCAGCAGGTTAGGTCGCTTGGGCCCTGAAGATCATGGTAAGGCCTATAGATCATGGTAACGAGTACCCTTACAATTTCACTATGTCACTCTTCCCAGTTCTTGAGAGATAACCTATACAGAGAGGCATATTGTACATACCTTAGCCTGTTTGAGAGCATCTTCATCAGACGCGACGGGGAATGCCACGTTGAATTTAGCGTTCTTCGTCAACCACTCGCCTGTGCCGGTGGAGAACCCGCGAAGATTGGGATTGAACTCTTTCAGAATGTTTGGCAGAGTCAGGTATTGCCTCCATGTAGCATCGCCACCTGTAACGTTAGGTGCAGAAAGATTTATTTATGAAATAGAAATTACTCCCCAGATCTCCAGCTGTCCGTATTTCAAACAAGATAAGTAGTATAAGTTCAAAAACTGAAGTCTACCTGCTAAAAAAGGCAAATTAAAAAGTACGAAACCACTAAAGTAATGATACACATATATCAAGTAAAAAGTGTGAACTAAACCGAGCTTTATTTCCTTTAGGGCGCCAATGCAATATGATGTGATGTTACACTGCCTAAAACTCAATTCAATACGCAGACAGCCAACAGATTTAGACAAATGAGGTCAATATCAAAATCTGTTGAGTAGTTTAGGCACTATGATGATACACATATTGTAAATTTAAAATTAAAAAAAAAACCACTACGGCAAAATAATACTTATAAATACTTTAGTTTCAGGAACGACCTTTAAAAACGTTAATGACCGTATTGTAAGATCATCATCAAGTTAAGTTCTCTGGAGATTATTCCGGTTGCAGCATCAGTCCGTAGTTATCAATTTATTGTCATTAAACGATAATACTGACCCGCGTTAAGCACTTACTAATCGAGTAACCATATGCCAAAAATGATAACCGAGACTTACATACTAGGAACACATATGAGCAGATTGCTCAAAACCGGAATGGTTAAAAGTACTCGTATACCCAGACGTGCATGTATGAAACGATCGATAAATCTGCAAGAAGCGAAAGAATCATGCATTGATCGCAAATCCTGGCGATTTGTCCTCTCTGACTACCACGTCTGGTAAACAGCGTGAAAATAATTAGTTCAGATAGTGAGTTAGTGGTGGCGAAGTGATGGAACAGCTTAACCGAAACCTTGTACCAAACCGTTTGGTCAGTGTGTAGGTAAAGTAAGAAGAATAACCCACCCAAAATGAAAAAAACATACGACATTTTCTTATAACTTACTGTTTGTCTATTATTGTTTTTCATTATTACTATTATTGACTAAATTACAGAATGACTTTATGGATAGGTATTAAAGTTATTTTTGTGTTGTTTTTTTTTTTGTATTTTAAAATAATGTATATTTTATGATGATGATTTTATTTTGATTATTAATTGGTATCTATTATTATTGTTATGTTCATTGTATCTGTAATGTTCTTTTTTTTTCTAACATCAAACACAATGTAACAATTGTTAATGATAAATAAATAAATAAATAAATGAAAGTGAGAGAGGTATATTTTGAGCACAAAAATATTATAATAGACTGATTTGATTAGTTGATTAATTTCTTGGTTTTTTAACCATTCTAACTCCAAATCTATTTTCGTCTTCTGCAGAATTCGGAGTCCATAATGTTCGTTCGTTGATGGAAACAATACGGAATTAACGCTCAGATGATGACGAAGGTGGGTACCAACGCTCACTCTGTCTGTCTAAGCAATTTACCTAAAAACAGCTAGTAAACTAAACACGACGACGCGCGGCGTAATCAGCTTGTGGTTGCGGTTCAGAGCTGTTTAACTCTACTAAGGAAGTGATTGCGGTCAGGAGTGGTGCTTGGTGCTTACCACTACCTACCCATTTTATCGCATTTGGCATAAGTTGCTACTAGCAGAGTATAAATAATTAAATATTGTTAGGACAACTCACACTACGCCATCTGATTCTAAACTAAGCAGATCTTGTACTATGGTAACCAGATAACTCATAAACATTCTTATGCATATTTTTTTCATGAAGTGGAAAAAGTCAATTCGATTCGAGAAGGGGATTGAACCTGTGACCTTTGCCTAACCAGGGCAATGTTCTAGCCACTGAACTATGAAATTCTCCACCATATTATAATCGTAATTTTGAAGAGTATGATCATGAATTGTCTTTTTCCACTTAATTAAAAATTTATGAGAAATTTAGCAAAATAATTGCTTTAAAAATGTATCCATACTTATACATTTCTAAATACATATTTATTATTATAGATAAATAACACCCAGACACAGAATAAACCATCGTGCTCATCACAGAAAGTTTTTATCTTGGGTGGGAATCGAACCCACAACCTCTTGCGTAGCAGTCGGATACACTCCCACTACGCCATTGATACTTCATATGTAGTCACGTATAGGTCGAATATTATGAAAAATAGTAAAGTATCCCTACTTTTTTTTTCGTGTGGAAATTCTCATGGATTCTATGCCTGACTCCGATCGAGTAAGCCACACGTTTCCCTTCCATCTGTGTATGGCCAGGAATCCCGGGTAAGCTCTCGGAAGGATAAGGAGAACGCTCCCGACACGCTTTGTCCATTACCGCAGGCTCGTTCAGGGGGCCCAAACCCCATGAACGAGCCTGGGATCCTGCTCAACTAATATTTAATTTGACTGCTACTGTGGCGCGTTGGGAATCTATCTGACTGCTACGCAAGAGGTCGTGGGTTCGATTCCCACCCAGGATAAAACTTTGTGTGATGAGCACGATGGTTTATTCTGTGTCTGGGTGTTATTTATCTATAATATGTATGTATTTAGAAATATATATAAATATGTTTATTAGTTATCTGGTTACCATAGTACAAGCTCAGATGGCGTTGTGTGAGTTGTCCCAACGATATTAATTTTATTTAATATAATAAATGCGATTGTTTGTGAGTATTTATGTTTGCTTTTTTTCTACTCTCTCAAACGGCTAGGCCAATTTGGATAAATTAGTGTAAGGTAGCTGACCCTCTGGGTAACCTAACACATGCTATTTTTATCTCTGAAACACGTTACTATTATTAATAAGTACGCTATTTATAAATAGGTACAGGTAAGCATTGCCGCCCAATATGGCGTAGTAGGAAACGACGCGACGTCACAATTTGTGTCGACTATTCATGTTGGCCAAGCGTCGCCGAGCGAACGCAATTTTTTTTTTTTTTGGCAGGAAAAAATGTCCCTTCCGCACTGTCCCGGGAGCAGGGCCAAACCAACGTATAGACAGTATATTTGCATTGTCTTGCCATCGCTCGGTGTCGCTCGCCTAGTTAGCCGAGGAAAGTCAAGCGCCAACGTGTGTAGAACTCATTTATCGTAGCTTGTCACAACTTGTGGTGGCTCGCGACTACTTGCAGGAGCGCTGTCGGTTTTTATGCACAAATCAAAGGCGCTCGCGCGCACTCGCCTATTATAGTGTTCACATGTTGTCAATTACTTGTCATATTTATCAGCGCTCTCGTTGGTCTAAGCTCGACCAACATGTATTGCAGGCTTTAAAGATGTTGTCTGGCGTGGTGTTACAATATCCATTTAAGGCTAAACAGATGCCAATTATAATTCACAATTGCTTCGCCCGTGACCCATTTTGAACCCCCGTTGTATCCATTTGATGCCGTCGCTTTTACTTTTATAAAAATGTATTAAAATTTGCCCGATATGATGAGATTTATCATTACTGCTCTGCTCTCCTGGGTAGTAGCGTGATGATGATGATGATATATAGTCTATAGCCTTTCTCGATAAATGGACTGTCCAACCCAAAAATAATTGTTCAATTTGGAGCAGTAGTTAATGATTAGCGCGTTCAACATACAAACAAACTCTTCAGCTTTAAATATTAGAAATATAGATATATACTGCCTTACCAGCACACCAAGATACTCCACGATATTCCACGAAAGCCCCAAGAGCATACTCTTCTAACGCACCGCTACCAGCTACAAGCGAATCTCCTAAAGCAGCCACTACGTCGATGTCTCCCGGTCTTAGGCGATGGACGGATGTAGGGCGCTGAGGACTTCGACCCCAGGAGACGGCTTCTTCGCAGGGAAATGGCACCGATGGTGGTATGGCTCGTTGGCGACGGACGTGTGACATCCGCGATGGGTATCGTACTGGCCACTGTAAAAGAAATAAAGGTGTTTGATAATTTTATGTTACGTCATTCTTCGTGATGGAAGTTCAGGATTGGGCAGTGCAATTATTGAATTGGGCAGTGTTATTGAATCGCACTCTTTGAAGTTTTTGGTCATGAACTTGGACATTTTTTTCAGACTGTAGACGTAACCTGTGTTTTGAATAACGCAAAGATAAAATATATATTTAAAGAAGTAGTTTCGTATTTAAATTTAAAAGACTACGGCTTAATCACGGAGAACTTAGGCAGAAGCGTAAAATAATTTGACTGTCAGATATCACTTAGTACCTGATCTAATATATAATATAAATTACACCTCCAAAACTACAATGTCTGCAGTTTGAGAATTAAGATCCAGTAGGCGCGTTGGGGTAAACTTGTTATTAAATGTACTTACCTCGTGAGGCTTTGTGGATATCGGGACCAAGATCATTTTGTTCTAAGGTCAATAGTCTGAAATAGTTTCTTAGGAACAGAATGCGCAACAAATAAGTGAAAAGGTGAGCATTCCAACTTATATGTGCCAATTTTCAGGGCAAAACTGCGCAGAGCACATCATTAAAAGCCATTTACATGACTGAGGCAAGCACACAAGGTCGACTCTTTCATTACCGCGGCCTTAATTGTGTCATGGTGTTCGTTTCTTTGCCTCAAGTGTAAGTCATCGTAACAGATAGGTAATCTACTCACATAGCAATGCGCTTGCGCCGGGCAAACAGTGATGAATCTTAAGTAGTATTGCATAACACTTTATAGTGGATCATTTAGCATATCACTTAGTAAAGTTATGTGGTAATATCAGAGCTATATCTGCTTACACTACTATTGCTTGTGGTTTGGGAGAATTCGAGTCGGATTGGGATTTAAGAAGTTAGTTGTAGTTCTGAGTGCTTATAGTTCGCACTATTTAAAAGGTGTATTCATGACATCATCATCATTCATCATCATCATCCGAGCGTCTGTCCCAGTTGCGTCTCGTGACGCCCGGGGTCCGTTTTCCTACATTTGACATCGCATCGACAAACTCTGATTTTTGAGACGAGACTCTAAGAGAAGATACTTTAAACGTTACAGTTACAGGCAAAAGTCCTAGGAGATAATGATCTATACTTTTTAAGATCTTCTAAATTGCATTGCGGATTTTAGAATAAAGTAATTTTATTTTTGTATATAATGTGGTACATAATACAGGTGGTATGTATACGAAAACTACTGTCATTGAATAAACAAATCTGTCACTTATTAACAAAACGACCCAAAAAAATCATTGTGTTTCTATTGGGTTTCTTAAAAAAAAAAAACTTAACTATCTTCACGCTGTATCCCTGACGGGGTAGTCAGAGAGGACAGATCGCCAGGCTTCGCGATCCATGCATACTTCTTTCGCTTCTTCGAGATTCATCAATCGCTTCATACACGCACGTCTGGGTATCCGAGTACTTTTGACCTTTCCGTTTTTGAGCAATCTGCTCACGTGGTCTTCATATGTAAGTCTCGGCCTTCCCTGACTCCTTCTACCCTCTACTTTTGAACAATATATATTCTTCGTCAATCGTTCCCCACTCATTCGTTGGACGTGTCCAAACCAACGGAGCACGCCTTTTTCCAGCTTAACGCTGACACTTTCATTCATACCTGCCATATTGCGTATCACTTCGTTACGTATTCGGTCGGCCAAGGTAACGCCGCACAATTTTCGAAGTGATCGCATCTCCACAGCATTCAATTTACTTTCATGCATCTGGTGACATACCCAGGTTTCACTACCGTAAAGCAAAGTTGGCACTAGCACTGCGTTATGAATCGCCAGTCGTGCTTCTTTTATTGGGTTTCTCACTGTACTTATTGAAAATAGTTGCTTTTTATAATGTTCGGTATCTAAATGTTTTATGATAATGCTCACTCTTATCTTCATAGCAAGCTTTGCTAAATACAGGACACAATAATACAAAATTTCAGCAAAAAGAGATTAGGAAGTTGAAAGATATGATAAGTTGAATGACCTGTACAACTTAAATGTACGAGAGAAACATAACCAACATTCCCAAGCATTAAATATGATAGAGTGTGACTGCAAAGATATATTTATTCCAAAAATAAAGAAGTATGCATGGATTGCGAAGCCTGGCGATCTGTCCTCTCTGACTACCCCGTCAGGGATACAGCGTGAAGATAGATAGTCACAAAAATTTGCTTCTTACACTGAAAACAGATTTTAATTTTATAAAAGGTAACAAAGGAAATCTGGTAAACACACAAAGGTACGTATTCCTTTTTACCATTTTTTTTTTCATTAAAACCAACCTTAACGAGGTTGTTTTAATGACGAATCTAGAGATCCAATTCAAAGGGATAAGGATCGTTTTTATAAAAACGTATTGGGTAAGTTAGTGACTTCAACGATGGTTTAATTAATTAACAGTACAGCATCCAAAGATCAAAAGAGGAGTATAACATTTTTAATTCCGACCCTAATATGATATACCTACTAATCCTACAATCATTGATACAACATCGCGCAGCAATTTTCGCTAACCACTCAATCTTCAGGCTTCCAGGGCAGCCCCTTTTTTATTGTTGACTGACCTCATTTTAAAACCTTTTTAATCTATGTGGGAAGTTATAGTGGCTAGGTCCCAGTAGAAGTTAGACGGAAGAACACGAGGCATAACGTGGTAGTTTGAAGGATTATATATGTGTAGTTTGTGTCTACAGCATACTTTGTAGGTATGCTGAAGAAACCACAACTAATAACTGTTTACACTGTTGATTGATGGCACTTGGTGGAACTTGCTACACATCTTGAACTAAAACACTTGTACTGTTCCACTTATTTATTACTTAAACCTGACCGGTTTCGCCTTACGGCAATTTCAAAGGTTAGCACATATTTTATGTATATTTCCGATGTCATTGAGTACAAAGTATGAAGTTATAAACAGTACAAGTGTTTTTGTTCAAGATGCACAACTAATAAAACCACAATTTTGATCCTAACCATCATTACCAAAGGCATAATGAGCAGAACTCGATAACGTTTGTTTGAAGAACCTACTATTTAAAAACACTTCCTATAACTTAGACTAAGTAGGCCATGACTAAATTATATTTGCGAACACAACAGAATTAGCACCGTCAAGTAGGACAAAGATGCAAGATTACGAGTTATCGATAATCGTGAGATGAATTTCAAAGCACGCAAGTTTACATAAACGTCGAGCTTTTTACGTGTTCGCGTAATAGCACTCAAATCTATTTGCCATTCCATTTGTGCCGTGAGGAAATGTTCCACATGTGTGAAGGTGAAGAGGTGTACTGGATTTAAAGATGATGATATTAGCAAATGTATTGATATAGGTAAATGTGAAGTACCTAACCCAAGTTACATCTGATACAGTCATAGCCTGAGGGGTTCGACCTGAAGAATCCGTTGTGATCTGGTGCGATATCTTTTGACAGATGGAAATGTATATTAAATTAGTCTTCAAATAATTTTATTCAACCCTTTATCTGTATTGTGTCCCCACTCTTATACCTTAAAGGGTAGAATTTTAGAAAGTCTTGAATGACGTGTTTATTTTTTACTAGTTGACGCCCGTGGCTCCGCACGTGTGGTGAAGTTTTCCCGTTTCCCACAGGAACTCGTTCTCGGGATAAAAAGTAGCTTATGTGTTATTCTGATGTGTAAGCTATATTATTATAAAGTTTCATCAAAACCCATTCAGTAGATTTTAGAATTTTTCTCAGAAGGTTAGAATAAAATTATTTGAAGACCAATCCTACTAATATTATAAACGCGTAAGTTTGTAAGTATGGACTTACAAACTTACGCGGTTATCTATGGACTTACAAACTTACGCGTTTAACTTATTAAACTTGTTAAACTTACTACTAATATTATAAACGCGTAAGTTTGTAAGTCCATACATAACCGCGTAAGTTTGTAAGTCCATACTTACAAACTTACGCGTTTATAATATTAGTAGGTCTTCTAAATTGCATTGCGGATGACAAAAATGACAAAAAGTTGCTATGGTTGCTAACATTATAAGGGTAACTTACCTAAGATATTTCAAGTTCCTAGGTGTAATGCAGGGCGTTAATAGGTGAATGAGTCAGCCCGAAATTTTACGTGCGTATCAATCCCACCTTTATCCCTGAAGGGGTAATTTTATTAAATAGATAGATAGATAATGTAAGATATAGGCGCTCCTTTAATAAACCGAATTGGTTTATAAGAATATATATTGTGCGAAAGTAGAGGGTAGAAGAATTCATGGTAGGCCGAGACTTACATATGAAGACCTCGTGAGCAGATTGCTCAAAAACGGAAAGGTCAAAAGTACTCGGATACCCAGACGTGCGTGTATAAAGCGATTGATGAAATGAATCTTAAAGAAGCGAAAGTAGTATGCATGTATCGCGAAGCCTGGCGATCTGTCCTCTCTGACTACCCCATCAGTGATACAGCGTGAAGATAGTTAGTTAGTTTTGGTTTTAGGCAAAACACATCCGTTATTGGAATTAGATTACACTTCTTCTTCTTCTTTAAGTGCCTTTTTATTATTGAAGGTTGGCCGCTAACTTTCCGTACTCCTTCTTATCTAAGGCGAGGCGAAACTATTATATATATATTAGATTATTAGCAATTTAAATGTACTATCAATTACGCTTTATCAACAAAGGGGTGGCAGAGCATATTATATGCCTACTTTTAACCGTTTTTGTTTTTTATTTATTTACTATTATATTACATAACATTGGTTAACTTTTCACTTTTTACTCGCCAAACATAAATGTTTAACGGCGAGATACGCTCTTTAACTATAATATTGTCTACAAAAACAATGAACATCCACAACACTTCACTACACTCATCTGTTTAGGAGGAGTTCGGTGACATATTCTTACAAAACATGTTTATGAACATTGATCTATAATGTAATATTGTATGTTAACAATATTAGTTCAATGTATTTAAAGCAACCTAACCCATCAAAGCTTGTCTTTTACAAGTCTATACTATTAAATACGGTACCCAATACTTATTAGTTCTTTCACCATAATAGTTTTTTACTTTTGATTTTAATAATTTTTGCTGTCGAATCCTTCTAGTATTATATTTATTAATAATTATTACGTGTGGATTCCTCTTCCATGTAATATGTGGTAAGCCTATTGCCGTGTTGAAATAGACAGACGCAGATTGTGGCTGCCTGATATGAATTTTTTTTAAACCTCCCATAAGGCCTTCAACTTGGCTTAACGACTGCCATAAATATCTGCAATAAAAATGTCTCCTTCCAAAAAATCTTTAAGTTTGAAAGAAATGTATTTCAAAACTGTACAATGTCCCAATACATCTTAGTTCTCCTTATCTAACAACATACTTTAAATGGTTATAAATCCGGTATTACTAAAAATTTCCCAATATTTTTCAAGTTTTAATATACATATGCGCATATTACCCATATTCCATACATGGTAATCTTTCCTGCCAAAACACGTCGCATTGCGTGTATTTATCCGGTATTATTGACGGATAATAACGCACCTATATGGGGAAACCTATACAATCTCTTTGTGTTCTTGTTGTTTCATTTTTTACGCGTGTTACACCTAATCTCAATGTCACGCGCGCTCTATTCTCTAGACGCCTTACTCTTTATAGGGATTTGCGCGGGATATTGGAAAATGGCAGCCGCTCGCTATATCGTATTTTCCAAAACTAGTGCAAGTCATGTGTGTCACTGTGCATGTAAACTTTTATGTCAAAGAAACTACCATTTTTACTCATAAAACAAGGTTACTTGTTTTATGAGTAAAAATGGTAGTTTCTTAGACATAAAAGTTTAGTAATCGTGCTATAGTGAAAAACAGTGATATATTGCAGTGAAAAGCTATTTTACAACCTCAATAACGCTCTACCACGTTATAGGGGCAAGGACACAGGACCTATGACTGGACTTGAGATCGACAAAGAACTGGACAGAACTAAATTTAAAGATAAGATTGAAGAAATATAATATTAAAAAAAGATTTGGCTAAAAGGTCTTTGTAACCAGGCAATAAAGTATTTAAAAAAAACTCTTTTTATTTCAAATAACCAAGCTTTAAGAAAAGTTAGAAAGAAAATATTTTATTGCAATAGCACAACTTACTTTACAGATATTATAATAAATATCCTTAACTACTAAAGTATAAAATCTACACTGACGACAAGGCTGTGTGGGAGTTTCATATGCCCAAGGTGGGCGAAGACAAATAACAACAACATCAATGTCTTTGTCACCAACCACGTGCCAAGTTTTGTCATGCTTATCCAGCAAACATACCAGTAAATATTTAAATATTGAAAATTACTACGTGGCAGCACGTGTTCTTACGGAAAAGCGAAAATATAAGCATGCTGTGCCTGCAATATGGATGACACTTGTCAGGGGCGTCACTCTTTTTTCATACGGTTATACTAATTACTACAGACGAATGGTAGACTACATACCTTACTTACATTACCATAGATTTTCGCAAACAGTTTGACGTTAAGTTGAACCAACGGATTATAATTAAACTAATTGAAGCCCGTGGCTCCACTCGCGTGGTGATTTTTTCCCGTTCCCGTTTCCCACAGGGACTTGTTCCTGGGATAAAAATTAGCCTATATGGTATTATGATGTTTAAACTACATAATTGTAAAGTTTCATTGACTGCCTCGGTGGCGCAGTGATAGTGTATGTGACTACCGCGACTGAGGTCCCGGGTTCGATTCCCGGGTCGGAAAAAAATTTTGTGTGATCCACAAATGTTTGTTTTCGAGTTTGGGTGTTTCCTATGTATAATTTGTATGTTTTTAAAAATATATAAGAATGTTTATCAGCCATCTAGATCGTATAACACAAGTTTATATTAGCTTACTTTGGGCTAGACGACGGTGTCTACAAAAAAATGTCTCACACTGTCTCACAATATTCATCAAAATCCATACAGTAGATTTTGCGTGAAAGAGTAACAAACATCCATACTTACAAACTTTTGCGTTTATAATATTCGTAAGAAGTTTTAATATATTAAAAGACTCTCGGTATATTCTATGGTTCATTCAAGTTTTAAACTTGAACGAACCATAGAGTATAAAACATAAAAAAAATATATTACAGACGTCGTTGACTACAAACGAGTTCTTGGTCTTGAACTTGCTCTAGTCCAACAGTAATTAATTCTCCAATCGATACCAACACCTGACTCGATTCAAAGTAATACTTCAATACCCTTTTAAGTGCAATTTGATTCCAGTGCACATAACCCATCATTAAATGCTGATTTAAACTACTTTATTTTAAAATTCGATAAGCGTCTAATGAATGAGAAAGCGAATGTGTGTATTAACGTGACGGTGTCGTGTGCGCACGCGCAAAAATGGACAAGAGTAGATAGATCGATTACTCGATAACGTTTGAGGCAATCAGTGTTATAAAGAATTGTGTCGAATATATAATTGGTTCTTCTTCTTTTTCTTGGTGTCTCTCCAGTTACTTTTAAGCTCTAGTATATTCCCGGGGTCCGCTATAATTGACTGTTTAGAGACAATACGATTTGGCTTATTATGATCGGCTATGTTAGGAGCGACTGCCGTCAGGGGGCCGAGTCTAGTATTGCCATAGAATACAAGCCATAGAATAGAACCAATATCGCTGTTTTAGCTGTTTAAATGTTAGTAGACTATCCAAAATGAAATAGTACGAAGCGATTGAAATAGTAGACTTGGCCCCCTGATCTCCCAACCCCATAAGTGCGCTTGTGTGGTTGCCTCGCCCGGTAGTTAGCAGATGTACAGTCAGCTCCAAAAGTTGCCTAACGCTTAACATCCGAACTACCACTATATTTACGTGTTGTAACAAGATTTCAAAATAAACTTAACATTACAAACGCCCATAAAACGATGCTAAAAGTCGTTCATTTGTCACTAAACATCTTACACATCATAAGTCGCTGATGGTCATTCATTACAAAATTAGATAACAAATCGTATTTTCAATGTTTTGGGGTGCGAATCTACTTTATGTGATCGGAATGTTTGTTTCTTGATATTTGTATTTTAAAACTGGGTCAAAATTAAAGTTGGTAAAAAAAGTTTCAAATGTATATAAAAAATATAATAGATACTAAAATGGGCTCACCACCTGTTACGTGGGACAAAAATGCATACGGTGAAATGTGAGCCTCTGCCTACCCCTTCGGGGATAAAGGCGTGACAATATGTATGTATGTATGTATATAGAGGTAAAGTTTGTGATATGACTAATATGACGTTCCAGAGGTAATATCTATCCAGATATTATGATAACAGTTAAAATATTTTCAAAATCCGTTTAGAAGATCCCTTCTAAACGGATTTTGAAAATATTTTAACTGTTATCAGTGAACACAATTAGGATGAGTTAATGTTGAAAGTTGTTGTATGACTGATTGCTATGGGCTTTTTATCCCACTTGGCGGTAAGATCGTTTGGGCCCCAGAGATCTTAGTGGAGCCCCATATATCCAATTTACCAAACTGAATATTTGCATTTAATTCAATGACCCTATTTATACAAAATTCGATGTGTCAAGTCAATTTTTTTACGCTGGGAATGATATTGTACACCATACCTTTTGATAGGATGATGTGTGCCGGACTCTCAGTCTTCTGGTGTATCCACTAAACCACACAGGAACCTCGGCTGAGATGAGGAGAAACGCATCTACGGTTTGTCGAGACATCTCTTCCGCAGTTGTACAACATAAAACTCCTTATAAAAGCCTCATCACTTTGTATATAATATAGATTGTAATGATGTTGTCTATGTCTATCTTATAATTGCACCTACCGTTTACCTAGCCTGACAGGGACGTTAGAGTCTACTACTATAGTTCCTAGCAGGCCTCGTTAATAAATCACTTAGTGTCTTTGGTCACTGTTTTAAAATTCCAAAAATGTTTGTATAAACTTACGTAGCATACCTAACTAATACTAAATTTAATCTTCATTACATTCAAACAATATTCATCACCAAAATTATTATTCAAAATGTGTTTCGCATCGCAACAAATCAAACGCTTCTCTGCTGACAAGTATTTTATTACACACGTCTTATATAATTACACCAAACGAAGCATGATATTGATTTAAAGCCCCCGTGGGTTATACTAATTTGACGGTTACGCCAACTTGACTTCGTACAGCACTAGGATGATGATGAATAAGTACGCAGTCACATCAGTCAGTAGTAGTAGTGCAAGGGTTGGATAAGTGGATATCAACAGCACTCACTCTTATCAACGATCCAAGTGCTTTGAGCATAGTATACTCGTACGTCTGTATAAAGAACCTATTATATATGTATTATTTTATACATTCTTAAAGCAGAGTAGTTTTCTTGTATTTCAAATAGTTTTTAGTTTAGTACAGTAAAATCAGTAGGTTAAAATGTCCTTTTCGAAGTACAAAGTTTTGAAAGTAAAAATTTCGTACATTAGTAGCACCTTCGAAACCCTACATAGTTCGTTTTTGACTCAGACCAAACTTACTTTGGTGACTTAGTACGAAATTTAAGGCCATTTTGCTGGAAGGGAAGCACAAAATTTCTAACAAATCCTTTACTCGAAAAATTGTTTTATCAAGCCTAACCAAGATATTTTTGGAAAATTATCCAAATATCATGATATCATACCCAATTTCTGTTTTCTAGTACTAATCTAATGCCACTAATCCGAGGCTAATGAATGGAAAGACGTACGTACGACCAGACCTGGCTACACGATAAGGATTATCCCTGTTTACGATTTCTCTTTATTATTAAACTGACAAGACTGAGCTGCGGGTGACATCAACGGTTGTAGAGATTACCCGCATAGCCGAGCCCATTGCCGTGTTGAAATCAACAAGCACAGGCTTTGGCGACCTGCTTTGAAATTTTTCAAGTCTATAAGGCCTTAAGCTGGGCTTATCGACTGCCATTTTGTGGCAACCGGGAAACGTTCGCAAAAGTAAATGCCACAAAGTGGTCACCCATCAAAGGACCAGCGTGGCGAAAGTTGCTCACCGCAGTGATCTTTTACAGAACACTGAGTTAGCGGGGTCATGATCTCATCAACTGATAACCATTGATGATTGGCGCTGAAGACGCTAAACGTAGAGTTGGATTGGTATAAAGATGCAGTAATAGTGGATGGCTAAAGGCCATCGTCTATAACTTTCAAGCTAACGTACTTACGAAATGACGTGTCAAAAAATCGTTTAGGTATTGCTTTGGTGATGGTTTCAAAAGAAAAGATAGTGTTTAACGTCTCATCTGTCTGCCAGCTCACATTGTCTAGAATTAATGGGTCAATAGATACATCTATTTGAATCGTTTGTATAGTGATAATTATCTGTCTCAGTAGGGTTGTCTAGTTAATACTACGCAAATTGGTAGATCAATAAGTCTTAATATTTTATTCACACTACCTTAAGCGCGAATTCGACGCGTGATTAACTGATAACTTGAAAAGGGGATCATCAGAAAAGACGTCTTAAATTCCGCTTGTTTAAAGAGCGATAGACTGAATCTTTCCGTATATTCTTCCGGTTGGCGGTTATGTCTTTCTACATACAAGTAGTAGTACAGAACTGGCGATTTTTACTCTACTGCATATTTTATTGGGAATATTTTTAAAATTGATTAAAAACAGCAAAGCCGGTGATTTTGAATCAACGTTTATGGAGATCTATAGAATTGGCGTCAAGATCCAGTAAATAGGATGTCTCTTGTCTAAGATGGTGAGTAAAACAATGGCGAAACCGTAATATAGACTGTGGACGCAGTTTGATTGTATAACTTTTGCAAGTCACTACATCAATATACGTTTGGATACCCTCTATCTAAATCTGTTGCTGTAAACGCCTTGCTACTTTTAAGTCCATGATTATAAAAATTCGAGACACTTAATGATGAAATATGCGACAACCCTAGCGTAAACCTATGCGCGAAATTAAATACGTACTTAACTGAATAGATAATTCAATTACGTATGATGTTAAATATTATATAATAAAAACAAACTACAATGAGGTGGTAATGTTCTGTTGACCTTCTTATTAAACATAATTTTGCTAATATTTATTGTATGCATTATACTCGTATAAATACCGAACTCGTAAGAGAGAAAGTTTTCTTTATACTCACAACACATTCATGTTAAATTTCAATCAATTGCCATTATCTTTGTTTATGTTACGTGGGACAAAAATGCTTACTGTGAAATGCCCAATATGCCTCTGCTACAAGTTAAGGGATCAAGGGGTGAATAATAAGTGATAGCAGAGTTTAAAGACCGTCAGAAAGATTATGATTCTGCTTGACTAACTGGCAATAATTACCCTTATTTTTACCAGGTTTACTTTTACTAAGGTAAATGGTACAGTATCCCATAAAAGCAAAGCGATATGTTTTATTTACGGAGATCCCACGAACTCATTAAGTCCTACTTCGACTAAAAAAACTCAAAATTATAAGATTAATTCACTATATAACGATTAAACGTCACGTTTAAATGACAGAAATAAAAACAAGAACGGAACAAATAATGAAAACAATGTAAATTATATATCAAGTCCCAATGCATTCCTGCAAGATAAGAACCCGAACATGTTTGTATAAAATCGTTTACACCATAAAAACTTTCTTGAACTAACCAACTTTGCTAAGCATTACAGAACTTATGATACGTCTGATCGTTATAAATTAAGGTTAAGCATTATAGATAGCGGTGCCATGTAAACACAGCTTAGGTACCTACTGTACTATAAACATTTCAAGTCGAGGCACCGGCAATTTTAAATCCATATGAGTCACTTCGTCAAGCCGGATAAGTAGGTAAGTATATTAATCAATTTCATAACAGAATTAATTTAAATGCAAAATGATCTAAGAAAGTATTGCTAATTTAGACAATGCACAAGTGTTACTAACACCGCCGTTCCCACAATTGCAAGCTATACAGTCGTGAGAAGTATTGGGTATTAGAAAAAAATGATAATTGACTTACAAAATTTCGTATTACATAGTTGAATTCGATTAAATTAAGATTGCATGTTAAACCTAATCAATCTATTCGATGAATATAAATGGTTATCGTTAACTCATCGAATAGATGGTTTTGGTCAACTACGAGTATTATGTACCTTTTCTAGAAATAATCAACAAGCGTACTGTCAAGAATACAGTAGAAATAGAAGGATTTGGATGCAGCCGAAATCTTACGCCAAATCAACAATAAACAACATTATAAATGTTTGAGTGAAGTAAGCACAAATACTCTGATTGCCAACTTTGCACAATTGACCAGTAATCCCCACCAATGTTCGTTTTAAAGGTCTGTTCATATAAAATGTCCAAACCATAGCCCTGTTGTCAACAATATTAAACAAATTATTGAAGCGCTCGTGGCCCCGCGGTCTCAGTGTTCGGTAAACGATCACTGAGGTACGCAACTTTCACTATGGCTGGTCGTCGGATGGGTGACCACTTTGTGGCATTTACATTTGCGAGCGTTTCCGTGCTTCGGAAGGCACTTTAAGCCGTTGGTCCCGGTTGCCAGTAAAATGGCAGTCGTTAAGCCTGGTTGAAGGCCTTATAGGCGGCTTTACTAAATTTCAACAGCAGGTAGCCACAACCTGCGTCTGTCTATTTAAACACGGCAATGGGCTCACCACCTATTACGTGGGACAGAAATCCACACGGTGAAAAGTGGGCTTATAATATGCCTCTGCCACCCCTTCGGGGATAAGGCGTGATGGATATTTAATTATTGAAACTTTTGTACCAATATTGAATACGTCGAGTTGTACGAGACAAAAATCGCAATAATTGCATTGCCAGATGTTTAAATAAACATGTCACATAAATTGTAAGTACTTGTCCTCTGAATTGGCAATTCTTACATCATTTATCATGAATCCATGACGTTTGCGGAATAGGAATGCTTTTAGAACTCTAGAAATTTTAAGAAGGAAGACTTACAGAGTCGGACTCGATCAGTGATTTCTGCCATTTCTTCTTTTAATTCGGTAATGATATCTTTGCAAACACTATTCTGTGAATAATTATGACATAGATGTGTGTCTGGTCATTAATTACCATATTAGAGCATCCAAACTTGCACAAAAGAAATTAATATCAGCTTTGGACTGAGCTGACTTGAAATGTCAGTTGATTTCTTAAACCCGATAAGACAAATGTAGAATTAACGAATTTATTTCAAATATTTATATATATATATGAGGTAGCGGACAAGCGTACGGCCCACCTGATGGAGAGTGGTCATCTTAGCCTATGAACGATTACAACACCAGAGGTGCAGCACTGGTGATGGGAAGCCAACCAACTTATTTTGTTTGATAATTGTATGAAAGACAGTGTCAGTAATAATAGAGATTTATTCCGTCACTCAAAATCAGAATAATAATATCAAAGGCAGTATGGCAAACCAGTGTGTTGCTTCACATCGTATGTATGACACAATTAATATTTGAGTCATACTAACTTATAGGTAAGTAAACGAATATGAACAATACTATGAACTGTGTATCCATCGCAAATGCATCCCACAACGGATACACGAGTTCATTTGACAGCCTCAGTGGCGTAAGAGTAGTTTTTGGACATGTAAATTGCCCAATATATATTAGACAAAGTCGACACACATAATGTAGTTGATGATTAAAAAAAAATTGGACATTTTCCGTTCTAAGCAGCAATAAATGCAATAAGAAACGGAATTAAAACTATGTTACTGTGAGATGTTTCGAAATATGAAATGTAGAGTCGAACGAATTTTCCAGCCCTTACTCATTAAGAGGTTCTCCAACTATTCTAAAATTAGCATTCTGCTAACTTGTAGAGTACTGTATCCTCGGAATGGCGGCAGCAGTTGTGTCAATGACTCTGAAGTCGTATGTAGGACGTAGGACATTACTGACATCACTATCCCTGGTAAGAAGAAAATGCGTCAGTAGCCAGAATGAGATACCGTTTTGCTAGATGTGGTTGATCTAGATGCACGACAGTTTACTATAGTTTACTACTTGGTAAACCATAGTAAACTATAACTATAACATATATAGAAAATGAGAAAGAGGCATCCATCAATAAGCGTAGACGTGCGAATGAAGTAAACTTATGACAGCTATAAAACTTTATACATTATGGATTGACTAAAGTGTATTGTTTACAGTCTCTTAGGTATAAAGACACAAATAAACGTTGACTGTAATTCAAATCGAATACGCATTTTAATGGTATTCGATTAGTATTACTGTGTAATGGTATTCGTTACAGCAATATCTTATGCGCAAAACCATTATAAACCTTACAAAGCTTGAGAGCTAAAGTTGTAGAGCTTCAAATATGTTTTGTAATATACCATAAGTTGGCTAAAGTATTATAGGAAGTCCAATCTCGAAACAACCGCTTCGAAAACGCTCAAAGCCATGCAAATTATATTACTAAGTAAATGGTTTTACTTGTGTGTAAATTTCGGGATTACCCTACTAGTTTCGGACCTAACGGAGGTCCTTTTTCAAGAGGAGCGTCAAGCCACGTCGGAAGCTGCGCTGGTACTTGTGGACGTGACTTGATGCTCCTCTTGAAAAAGGACCTCCATTAGGTCAGAAACCACAAATCTCGAAATTTACACGTGAATAAAACCGTTTACTTATTAATAACGAACAACGCTCACGAAAGTTATTATTCAAATGCACAAGATATTTCGTGATTATCGCTTTCGTTGATTAAAGAACTAATTAAATAAATAACAGAGCATGCCATTGCATAATTTTTTAGTTCACATAAAATTTCAACAACATAAACGGCGTATTGGCGGCGGTCTTTGATCAAACTGCTCGCGAACTTTAGTGTAAGTAGCAAAGTGTATGTGTGAGTGGCTAGATCGAAAGCTTAGCATGTAACTCCGAAGGTTCTATATTTGAAGTATGGACCAAAATTTAATGACATAATAATAATAAATAAATATTGAGGGACACTTCACACGGCGCCATCTAGCCCAAACTAAATTATAAGCTTGTACTATAGACAACTGATATACATACTTATATATTTCAAAATACAAACATATTATACATAGGAAACACCCAAACTCCGAAACCAACATTTGTGGATCACACAAATATTTGTTCCTACCCAGGAATCGAACCCGGGACCTCATGCGCGACATCGACTGGACAAGTGGCGGAATTTGACAAGTGTCGTATGTCCACAAAATAACAGCGTACGTCTACAAAATAATCATTAAGCTTGTCCTTTTGTATAGTAGTGAGATATAGCCGGTGCTTGAGTAAAGTAATCATGTTCCTTTAAGGCACAGCCGGCATTGAGTATTCATACGCAGTAGCAACTCCCGAGTCCGTGCCAGCCTTCACGTTCATGAAATGACAGAAAAGCAACAGGAGAGACTTCAACAAAATAATATATACATTTGCACCTGGATTCGGATTCTCAGTCTGGACAGTAAAAAAGGCAGCTGGAATGTTCATACATAAATAAGTGTGATATTATGGTTTGAGATGAGTTTTTATCCATGGTATTAAGGCTGCAAGCTTTTTATGGATATAAAAAGAAAATACGTATAAAATAACGTATAAAAGGAAGTTGTTAAAGAACTTTTCTTGAGAATACTCTCCTATTATCCCAGCGCATCCGATAAAGTGAGTAGGTGCACAAGCCACTACAAAAATTTTCAAGAGTCCCAAATTCTGGATCCCATCTACTGGTACGATGATAAATCGATGAACGAAAATAAATCATGGGTTCTAAATTATTGTAAAATAGAATTATTTTGATATAAATGCACAACCAAACAAGTTCATCTTTCGTTGCTTAATTTTGCATCAAAAATAATTAATTCACATACTTATTTAGTAACTAAATGATGATTGTTGCTGACATATAATGCTGATTTGCATCATAAATCAAAATTCAATACCATTTCGTACTAGGTACTTAATTTTTTAAAGTATTTTACATATCGCAATGACGTAGTGTTTTTAAGTTTATATTTCAAATAAGTATTTCATGAAGAAATGAGAAGGCACTTAATTTGTAACTGTAGGCAAGCATTAAATTACTTACAACATATCTTTAATGTGGTAAAAGTTATAAATATTGGCCTTGCAATCTATTAACTAATGATTTAACTATGACGATTAGATTCATAGCCTCTTAAGTAACTTTGAGTTTATCGTCATATTTTATATACTACTCGGGACTTCACGCGAAACAATTTTGTACTTACATTCACCGACGTTTCGAGCGCGTTGCAGCGCCCGTGGTCGCGGCTGGACTGCGGCTCTCCACGGGCGCTGCAACGCGCTCGAAACGTCGGTGAATGTAAGTACAAAATTGTTTCGCGTGAAGTCCCGAGTAGTATATAAAATATGAGTATAAAACGCGAAAGTTTAAAAATAACATTTGAGTTTATCGTATCGTCATTTTATTGCTTCCCGTTGCAACCAAAGCTATAGCTTGAGACGTGACGTAGTTTGAACCCTCTATAATTACTCCACTTTAATCCCCTTAAGCGAAAAATAGTAATGTACAATCATGTTTGGAAATAGGTAGGGCTTCCAGCAAGGACAAACAACCAAAGCTTGGAGTGCGATAAGGTATTGGAAGAGGCGTACATCCAACAGTGGACTGCCATAGACCTGCCAGGTTTGTTGGCTTTTCGTGCCCCGTAGGGCTGCCCTTACTGCCTGCCAGGCTGCCAGGGAAGCGATGCTAATTGTTGACATCCGATTAGGTTTTCGAAAAAGTATGATAAACTAACAATGATAAAATAAAAAAACAAAGTTTTACAATACAGTACGGATGTTTTTCCATTTTTTTAGCATTTAAGATTGCTGTTCCGTTCATCTGAGTAGTAGCGTGATGATATATAGTGTAGTCTATCTATCTATAGCCTTCCTTGATAATCTAAACCATACAACAATAATTTTACGATTCGAACCAGTAGCTCCTGAGTATAGTGTGTTCAACTAATTAAATGTAATCTTGAGCTTTATACAAATATAAAAAATAATAATAATAAATGCAAATAGAAAAAAAATATAATAAAGAAAGATAATAATAAATATAATGTTAAGACAATACTGTTTAAAATAAAATAAAAATTTCAATGAAATTATGTAAATGAAAACTAATGTAATTGCTGGCGTTAAAAAAAGTGTTGCCATGAGTTTTATTGCCAAGTTCTTCCTGAGGCTCTACTTATTACTTTGCCAATCTGGCAGTAAATGTACTGTATCCTCGGAATGGCGGCAGCAGTTGTGTCAATGACTCTGAAGTCGTATGTAGGACGTAGGACATTACTGACATCACTATCCCTGGTAAGAAGAAAATGCGTCAGTAGCCAGAATGAGATACCGTTTTGCTAGATGTGGTTGATCTAGATGCACGACAGTTTACTATAGTTTACTACTTGGTAAACCATAGTAAACTATAACTATAACATATATAGAAAATGAGAAAGAGGCATCCATCAATAAGCGTAGACGTGCGAATGAAGTAAACTTATGACAGCTATAAAACTTTATACATTATGGATTGACTAAAGTGTATTGTTTACAGTCTCTTAGGTATAAAGACACAAATAAACGTTGACTGTAATTCAAATCGAATACGCATTTTAATGGTATTCGATTAGTATTACTGTGTAATGGTATTCGTTACAGCAATATCTTATGCGCAAAACCATTATAAACCTTACAAAGCTTGAGAGCTAAAGTTGTAGAGCTTCAAATATGTTTTGTAATATACCATAAGTTGGCTAAAGTATTATAGGAAGTCCAATCTCGAAACAACCGCTTCGAAAACGCTCAAAGCCATGCAAATTATATTACTAAGTAAATGGTTTTACTTGTGTGTAAATTTCGGGATTACCCTACTAGTTTCGGACCTAACGGAGGTCCTTTTTCCAGAGGAGCGTCAAGCCACGTCGGAAGCTGCGCTGGTACTTGTGGACGTGACTTGATGCTCCTCTTGAAAAAGGACCTCCATTAGGTCAGAAACCACAAATCTCGAAATTTACACGTGAATAAAACCGTTTACTTATTAATAACGAACAACGCTCACGAAAGTTATTATTCAAATGCACAAGATATTTCGTGATTATCGCTTTCGTTGATTAAAGAACTAATTAAATAAATAACAGAGCATGCCATTGCATAATTTTTTAGTTCACATAAAATTTCAACAACATAAACGGCGTATTGGCGGCGGTCTTTGATCAAACTGCTCGCGAACTTTAGTGTAAGTAGCAAAGTGTATGTGTGAGTGGCTAGATCGAAAGCTTAGCATGTAACTCCGAAGGTTCTATATTTGAAGTATGGACCAAAATTTAATGACATAATAATAATAAATAAATATTGAGGGACACTTCACACGGCGCCATCTAGCCCAAACTAAATTATAAGCTTGTACTATAGACAACTGATATACATACTTATATATTTCAAAATACAAACATATTATACATAGGAAACACCCAAACTCCGAAACCAACATTTGTGGATCACACAAATATTTGTTCCTACCCAGGAATCGAACCCGGGACCTCATGCGCGACATCGACTGGACAAGTGGCGGAATTTGACAAGTGTCGTATGTCCACAAAATAACAGCGTACGTCTACAAAATAATCATTAAGCTTGTCCTTTTGTATAGTAGTGAGATATAGCCGGTGCTTGAGTAAAGTAATCATGTTCCTTTAAGGCACAGCCGGCATTGAGTATTCATACGCAGTAGCAACTCCCGAGTCCGTGCCAGCCTTCACGTTCATGAAATGACAGAAAAGCAACAGGAGAGACTTCAACAAAATAATATATACATTTGCACCTGGATTCGGATTCTCAGTCTGGACAGTAAAAAAGGCAGCTGGAATGTTCATACATAAATAAGTGTGATATTATGGTTTGAGATGAGTTTTTATCCATGGTATTAAGGCTGCAAGCTTTTTATGGATATAAAAAGAAAATACGTATAAAATAACGTATAAAAGGAAGTTGTTAAAGAACTTTTCTTGAGAATACTCTCCTATTATCCCAGCGCATCCGATAAAGTGAGTAGGTGCACAAGCCACTACAAAAATTTTCAAGAGTCCCAAATTCTGGATCCCATCTACTGGTACGATGATAAATCGATGAACGAAAATAAATCATGGGTTCTAAATTATTGTAAAATAGAATTATTTTGATATAAATGCACAACCAAACAAGTTCATCTTTCGTTGCTTAATTTTGCATCAAAAATAATTAATACACATACTTATTTAGTAACTAAATGATGATTGTTGCTGACATATAATGCTGATTTGCATCATAAATCAAAATTCAATACCATTTCGTACTAGGTACTTAATTTTTTAAAGTATTTTACACATCGCAATGACCTAGTGTTTTTAAGTTTATATTTCACATAAGTATTTCATGAAGAAATGAGAAGGCACTTAATTTGTAACTGTAGGCAAGCATTAAATTACTTACAACATATCTTTAATGTGGTAAAAGTTATAAATATTGGCCTTGCAATCTATTAACTAATGATTTAACTATGACGATTAGATTCATAGCCTCTTAAGTAACTTTGAGTTTATCGTCATATTTTATATACTACTCGGGACTTCACGCGAAACAATTTTGTACTTACATTCACCGACGTTTCGAGCGCGTTGCAGCGCCCGTGGTCGCGGCTGGACTGCGGCTCTCCACGGGCGCTGCAACGCGCTCGAAACGTCGGTGAATGTAAGTACAAAATTGTTTCGCGTGAAGTCCCGAGTAGTATATAAAATATGAGTATAAAACGCGAAAGTTTAAAAATAACATTTGAGTTTATCGTATCGTCATTTTATTGCTTCCCGTTGCAACCAAAGCTATAGCTTGAGACGTGACGTAGTTTGAACCCTCTATAATTACTCCACTTTAATCCCCTTAAGCGAAAAATAGTAATGTACAATCATGTTTGGAAATAGGTAGGGCTTCCAGCAAGGACAAACAACCAAAGCTTGGAGTGCGATAAGGTATTGGAAGAGGCGTACATCCAACAGTGGACTGCCATAGACCTGCCAGGTTTGTTGGCTTTTCGTGCCCCGTAGGGCTGCCCTTACTGCCTGCCAGGCTGCCAGGGAAGCGATGCTAATTGTTGACATCCGATTAGGTTTTCGAAAAAGTATGATAAACTAACAATGATAAAATAAAAAAACAAAGTTTTACAATACAGTACGGATGTTTTTCCATTTTTTTAGCATTTAAGATTGCTGTTCCGTTCATCTGAGTAGTAGCGTGATGATATATAGTGTAGTCTATCTATCTATAGCCTTCCTTGATAATCTAAACCATACAACAATAATTTTACGATTCGAACCAGTAGCTCCTGAGTATAGTGTGTTCAACTAATTAAATGTAATCTTGAGCTTTATACAAATATAAAAAATAATAATAATAAATGCAAATAGAAAAAAAATATAATAAAGAAAGATAATAATAAATATAATGTTAAGACAATACTGTTTAAAATAAAATAAAAATTTCAATGAAATTATGTAAATGAAAACTAATGTAATTGCTGGCGTTAAAAAAAGTGTTGCCATGAGTTTTATTGCCAAGTTCTTCCTGAGGCTCTACTTATTACTTTGCCAATCTGGCAGTAAATGTAAATGTAGAAGCAATAATCTTGACGTTTATAAGTGTTACTTTGTGACCTACATGAATACAGATATTTTCATTTTCATATAATAATATGGTCTAGATTGTGGTTGTGGTGTGTGCATAGCTTAGAAGACTATTAAAAAGTTCCGGTTCAAGGCAATAGACTGACCGTCCCAAATCATGAAACAAATAATATAGCTGATGAAATCCAATCTACATCTATTAATGAACACACATCAAACGTTTCTCACATTTAACACCTGGTTTAACAACATTTTATAGATATGACAAAATACCATTTAAAAATAAATACCCCATGATTAGAATACCATCAAGTAATACGTTATATAATCAACCTTAATTAAAATGATATACTGCCAACTATAGGCTGATGTCTCAATGATAGCGAGGAGCGACGAAAGAATGTTAAGGTCCGTATTCCAGAAAGTTACTCAATATTCAATCGCTTGAGGCTGGTTTTTGCCTTATAAAATCTACTCTCAAGCTTCGATTGGGTATTGAGAAACGTCTTGGAATACGGCCCTAAGTGTTTACAATCACGCCATAACCCCAAAGGGGTGGCCGGGGCATATTTTACGTGCGCTTTTAACCGTATGTGTTCCTGTCCTACGTAATAGGTGGTGAGACCATTACCGTGTTGAAAATAGACAGACGCAGGTAGTGCATGGCTACTTGCTGAAATTTATAAAGCAGTCTATAAGGCCTTCAACTTGGCTTAACGGCTGCCATGTTACTGGCAACAGGGACCAACAGCTTAACGAGCCTTCCGAAGCACGGAAACGCTCGCAAATGTAAATGCCACAAAAAATAACACTCCCAGTCCACACGTACGCAATCGTCAACGATGAGACAAAAGCTTCATAAATTGTGTTCTAAACCGGTTTTTCCATAAATTACAGAAAGAAACTTGCTAGACTGAGAGACGCTTAAAAACAGACGAATTTTCAAAGTGAGTAAATTTGGATGAACTTGACTTTACTTACATATAGTCACGCCTTTATTAGTAGGGATAGGCAGCTCTCTGCCGTACCGCCCCATTTAACTATAATTATTTTGTCCCTTGTTATTGATAGTGAGACAATTGCCGTAATGAAATGGGCAGGCGCAGTTTATAGCGACGTGCTTTTGAAATTTACATACATATATTGTCACGCCTTTATCCCCAAAGGGGTAGGCAGAGGCATACTATACGCCCACATTTCACCGTTAGCATTTTTGTCCCACGTAACGGGTGTTGTGCCCATTGACGTGTTGAAATGGACAGGTGCAGGCTGTGGCGACTTGCTGTTAAAATTTTTTATAGCTGCCCATAAGGCCTTATTGAAATTTAATAAGGCCTTTAACTTGGCATAACAAATTAATTGTGCCTGGCAACCGTGATCATAGACTAAACGTGCCTTCCAAAGTACAGAAACACTCATAAATGTGAATGCTCCAAAGCAGTCACCCATTTTAGGATCATAAACATACTTTCACGCCTTTATCCCCGAAGGGGTAGGCAGAGGCGTACTATACGCCCACGTTTCACCGTATGTTTTGCTTTTTGTCCCACGTAACAGGTGGTGAGCCCATTGCCGTGTTGAAATGGACAGATGCAGGTTGTGGCGACCTGCTGTTGTAATTTTTCAAGCCGCCCATAAGGCATTCAACTGGCTTAACGACTGCCATGTTACTGGCAACCGGGACCAACGGCTTAACGTGCCTTCCCAAACACGGAAACGCTTGCAAATATAAATGCCACAAAGTGGTCACCCATCCGCCATAGTGAAAGTTGCTTAACGCAGTGTTCGTTTACAGAACACTACGTCCGCGGGGCCACGAGCGCTTCTTTTTAGGATCAGCCGTGGCGTAAAAGCTCAACGCAGTATACTGAGCTAGCAAGGCTACGAGCGCTTATCACTTCACTTAAAAAATTGAACTTGTATATCTTCATGCAACTTCATGCAATATCCTTGGCGAGGTAGTCAGAAAGGACAGATTGCCAGGCATCTTTCGCTTTCTGCAGATTCATTAATCGTCTCATACAGGCACGTCTGGTTACTTTTGTAATTTGTTGGGACTAATCCCACCCACATTCCCATTACTGTGACTCCTGTAAACCAGGATCTACAGCAATGACCAAAACACCAGAAAAGTTACACCGAGCTCGATCTCGGTGATGTCCCAAGAGAAGTTAGCATGTCTTGGAACCCGTAACGAAATTAATCAGAAGATAATGTGAGGAAGTAAGAAAAGAACGTAATGCCTCTTCTCTCCTTTGCAAAGCGGGAGACCTTGAAAGCAACTAGGTGTAAATCCTATAGAAATAGGGAAGCACCACGGTAATAGTAGATTACGGGTCCTATGTGAGCTATGTTTGATTTCAGTAATATGTATGGCAGAAACGTTTAAAAGCACGAAAATTCACCCTCGATGCCACGAGATCCGCATAGTAAACTACTCCCGACGTTACTTGTAAACAATTAAGCATATTATATCGCTCATTTTGCCAATTGCTACACTCCCAAAGTATATGTTGGGCGGTCTGATCATATTTGGCGTCAGCAGTTGAACACTGACAGAACGGTGACTCAACCAGCTTAAACGAATGTAATTTGCTCCTAAAGTTACCATGTCCCGTAAGAAATTGAGCAACACAGTGATCAACCTCCAGGCAGGACATTCCCAGGCGTTCACGAACGTCTGGGAAAAACTGGTAGAGGTGGCGCCCTTTGATGGAAGTGTTCCAACGCAGCTGCCACTCGTCTGAAAGTTCTTCACGTACATTATCACGATACAGTTTGGCAATTCTATGGCGATCTCTTTCTAACAAAAACCTATCATCCATGCCATCCTTAGCCGAATAGTATAAAGCCGCGCGTCTCTGAATTTCGAGATCAACCGGGAGGACCCCTGCCATAACCGGCAGAGCCTCCGTGCAAACCGTCCTGTAGGCTTTGCATAAAAATATCAATGCAAGGCGTTGACTTTGCAGTAACTTTAAACGTGCAGCACCAATAGTAGCCTTATCTGCCCATACCGGCGCCCCGTTGTTACGGGGCGCCGGTATGGGCATATACAGCAATACAGCCTAGATAAGTGGCCCCGTAAACGACCTTCAGTGTTTTGAACGAAAGTCCCCATGTAGCAGTAGATATTCTTGACAACGCATAAAGCTATTTTTAGCCTTTTCACCTACAGTTTTTATGTGCTCAACGAATGCAAAATTTCTCTCTAAAATCAATTCTAAATAGCAAACATTTTATTTTTAATGTAAACGTTATTGAATTTAATGCGTGGTGGTACTTTCAAACTTCCTTTTAAAAGCAACTGAATGTTTTGTTGGGTGCAAAAAATAACCTGTTTCGTACGCCCCACTCCGCAACGACGCGCAAACACGTGTGGGCCAAGCTCTCGAGTCCCGCACGAGTATTCGACTGAACGAACAACATACCGTCATCGGCGTATCCTGTCATTGAACAGCCCTCCGGTAATGGTAAACTGAAAAAGTCATCAAATCCTAAGTTCCACAAGTGTGGGCCTAGCACAGACCCCTGAGGACAGCCTATTGTTAACGTTTTGGTAGCAGAATAATGACCTCATTTTAAAGTTGTTGTGCCTTGTGAAAAATATGAATAAATAAGAGAGTAAATATTTCTATAGCAACCGCGAGACTTTAATTTCATTAATAGCATTGGCCACCAAGCGTTATCGAAAGCCCCGGAAATATCTAAGAAGATGGCCAGCACATATTGAGAAACCGATGAAGTGACAGTCTTTCGCACTGATATCGCTGCGTCAATAGTAGATTTTCCTACTGTAAATCCAAATTGATTTTCGTGAAATTTAATACCGCCCGGCAGGAGCCGGGGTACTATGAGACGCTCTAAAAGCTTTCCCAAGGAGGGCAACAATGTGATCGGTCGGTACGACTTAGGGTCATCTGGCGGCTTGTCGTCTTTGTTAGGAATAATCCGAATATAGCCACATCGCCAAATACGGGGGAAGACTCCCTCGTAAATACATCGATTAAAAACATTTAATATTATTTCACCCGACAGCTTGCAAGCCTCCTTTACCATTTTGTTAGATATTTTATCGTCACCCGACGTCTTACCTATGGACAACGACCTAACAATTTCGAGGAACTCATTAGAAGTTGGTAGGTCTGACTGGGGTGAGTATGGTGGCTCAAGAGCCCACTGTCTTATCTGTCGGTGATAATCACTATCGTTCTCCGAGCAGTCGTCGGGTATAAGAGAATCCAAGAGGTAATCCGCGGTTTCCTTCAGACCTATAGTATGCGAGTTGTTAATTTTGATATTTCGTACATAGGCAAGATCAACAGAACGGTTAGCCCTAAACTCATGGTATATAGGCGACCACGGACCCTCAGCTTCCAGCTCATGCACTAGTTTACGTAGCAAATTACCCTTTGATTTTTCAACAGCCGCCCTGTAATGGGACCTGGCAACTCTAAGAGCAAGTAAAGCGCTATTGTATTCCGCACCAGCACTAATTTAATGCTTTTTAAAATAATTTAATTTTGTACGAGCTCTCCGGAAACGCCTTCGAAGCTCAGCTAAACGATCACTCCACCAATCGCATCTCCGAGTGTTGTTAATAGATCCACGACCAATGGCCACATCGGCACAGTAGGTAAAAGTTTATGACATTAACGTAGCACTCTCTTCGACAGACAGGTTACCACGACCAAAATCTTTAGCGTGAGCCGCAAACAGAGAACCAAAGAGCTCCCAGTTTGCGCCCCTACTTTTATATTTGAAATTACAAGTAGTACTTTGCGCCTCTCGTGCATCACCGGGTAAGAGCTTGTAAACGATTAGACGATGGTCACTACAGGACGCATCCGGGAGGACACGCCATTCGGATATCGAGACGTCGCCGCGTGAAAGCGTCACGTCAATAGAAGACTCACCCATAGGGCCGCAAAAAGTAGGTGGTGCATTGGGACAATTGTGTATAGATAAATTCATTTCTGCAATGAATTCTTCGACGGCACAGCGCCGGTCCCTATCGAATACACGTAGTTTGCCATACCATAATGTAGAAGAGGCATTGACATCAGCGCCTATGATTATTCTTTGACCCGCAAGAGACTGCAGGACGTGACGAAGATGGTGTAAGTGAGGATCGATATGATGTGAATATTGAAAGTAGCAGCTCACAACAAACACCCTATAGGCCGAGGAAGTAACCTCAGCAACAGCACAATGAGATGTCATGAGGTTGCTCAAAGATGTTACAGTAAAATTTGTACTAGAAACATAAATCCCAGCTCGTGCCTTGGCATGTAATTGTACCACTCTGTTACGCAGGTGGGCGCTCTGATATTGTTCCTGTAAGAGGACAATGTCTAATTTGTTTTCTATTACTAGGCGGTCCAGTTCCGATGTGGCTGCCCTATCGTTGTGTAAATTAAGCTGTCCTATAATTAGAATTTTCATATATCAATATTTTTTTTATTAAATGAAACAACTACAGGTAGTTTGTGCTCAGAATGAGCTGCTGCAACCTATGCTTATAGGTATGACACTCCCGTGAGCCGCAACGGTGGTCATGGGGCTTTTTAAACCTTTTGCAGGTTATACAGATGGGTTTAAAATCAGGACTGTCTTTATGTGGACATGCTCGTGTATCATGTTCCTCGCCGCAATTAGCACAGCTGGGTGACTTGCTGGTACAAAATTTGTGAACATGACCGTATTGTTGACAGTTCATACAACGCACTACCACTACGCACTAGAGGTCATCGATAAATCTACAAGTGGCCCAATCAATAAATAATTAATCCTTCGTGGCCAACAAATGATTCCGGATCTCCGGCTCCAGCTCCATACCCACGAAAGACCGTTAGTTAAACGACGCCTACGAACTATTTTGGAATTCTTAATAAAGCCCTCCTCGCTAATTTTTAATTCGTGCTTAATGTTTTGACGATATAAGGCTCTAATAAAGTCATGGTCTTCCATAGACCCAGGAACATCTTTAACTAGGATTCGCGGTTTACGACCCTTGGGTTTTTCTAAGCGCAAGCCCGCTTGCTTGCTTGAGTTGGCTTTCGCTCGCAACACGAAGTACTACACCCGATTTCGCGGTTTTTTAATGCCTACAATTTGGAAGCCATCGTCGCTGGGCTTGATAGCTTTCATAAGTGCCTGTTTAGTCGCGGACGCCGTTGTGAACTCGGTTGAACGATCAGGCGCGGGGTAAGCCACCACACAGGGTCGGGCTGGAAGAGCCTTCACTGTTCACACGTAACAGTTACAGCAAATACCCACGCTTCGTTTGTATCTGAAATGCAACATAACAGGGATGGAAGAACTAATGTTAGGTACGCATGCTGTTGATGGCACGCGGTGCAAAATTTTGGGCAACAGACTATGAAGTATTAGGCAGAGACTTAAATCGTTAGATTAATCCTTGCCATACTTTGTGCACTAGAAAACAAACGTATTTTCTGTGATGAATTAAAAGTTTTGGGTTGATAGTTACTTTAGTACACTTAGTATTATATCGTCCCAATAATTACGTAGAAAAAAAATTCTCACAGGGCAAGGAATGTTGCTCGCTACATCTCTCTTGTACCTTATAGATACAAATGTAATAAACCCGCATGACAAGTTTACGTCAAACCGTATAAGGTATTGCTTTGTAATACTTATATTTTTCTTTTAGAAAAAAAGCACGTTGTTGACTAAAGGTTGGCAATCACTGCCCTAAAACATCAGTTACCTGTTAGTGAAAGTCGACAAAGCCAGTCAGGAGATTGGCTGAAACTGGCTGACACACAAAATTTTGATAATTTTTACGTCATTTAGCTTCCTGTGAGCTTACGATCCGCTGTTCACGATTTCGACATGTAAATATAAACGCGTCAACATTTTTATCTCACAATCGTCGTCGGTAGTACAATGAACACCTGTCAAGTTGGAGTAGATTACCTATCGTGTTTATTGTGTAACTGACAAATGGTGCTTTACCTATGAAAAAGATTCCTCACGATTCAATAGGCGCTTTGTTAATATGAGGCTCACTACAGATGGACGTTCTATAATTATTATTCTTGATCACCTATTGACATGTAGCAAATAAATGTACTCAGTTTTTCATTTCACCACAAATAATTAAAGTTTGTTTGGTTAAAGGATTTATCTCAGAAGGTACCTATTGACTAGTGTTGAAAAATATTTTTTTTGTTGGATAGCCTATTTAACGTGCAAGGCTTTATATCATTACTGGAATATCCAAGAGAGCAGAGCAGTAATCATAAATGTCAACAAATCGGACTAATTTGACAATATGTATGTATGTATGTATGTTAATACATACATATATACATATTGTCACGCCTTTATCCCCGAAGGGGTAGGCAGAGGCATATTAAACGCCCACATTTCACCGTATGCATTTTTGTCCCACGTAACAGGTGGTGACCATATTGCCGTGTTGAAATGGACAGGCGCAGGCCGTGGCGGCCTGCTGTTGATTTTTTTTAAGCCGCCATGAGGCCTTCAACTTAGCTTAACGACTGCCATTTTATTGGCAACCGGGACCAACGGCTTAACGTGCCTTCCGAAGCACGGAACTAGGGTGGGTCTAAAGGGCCGAATTAATTTAATAAAATGTGTCTATTTTAGATGTTAAATTTGGAAGAAATTTTGAATCCGTTATCTTTTTAATGTGTAACAAAAAGGTGGTAACAAAAAGGCTAAAATCTTATGTGCTAGACACTAATTAGCACTAACAGTATTGTATAAAATTAATAAACTATGGATTAAAAGGGTTTTGAAGTACGTCACAGGCGAAACCGGAAGGCAAAGATAATCGATAAGAAACAACTTCATAACCATAAAACTTAAACTGAACTTTAATCGATGACATTTCCCCTTAATATTAAACAGCAGTCTTATCGCGATTGCATAACCAACTTAATCATATTTTTTTTCATCCGCAGAAGCCTTTACCTCAAATGTCATAGCAGTCATGTTGAATTTAGTTGAAAAGGGTACATGGGGCCACCTCTGTGTGACTCAAACGTGAGAATGGGATGTGTATTGCAGATGTGTTTTTGACGTATTAACATAAGATATAAGATAAGAGACGAAGAAGGCGGCGCGCCTCGGCAGCAACCGTCCTCAATCATATTTTTAGAAATATTACGAAATATTTAATTTGTAGACAGCTTTGACGACATCGTTGTCACGACACGTAATGTTTACATGTCACGTAATTCGAAGCTTTTTTACTTAACAAACTTTTATTTACGATTGGTTGACGCGCGTAGAAATCTGTCCTGATAAAATATAATCGATCGGTTCTATTTTGTCGACTGAGTTTAATACCGTGGGCCGGTCCACATATATGTTGGTCGGAATAGAAATTTAGTGGAGGATCAGATTAATGTATGACAGTGCGAGATAGTCCGACTAAAATAGCTTAAGGAAGAAATCTTTGTTAGACCAAAACAAATGGCTATCCCGAAATTTACAAGTATAGCTCTCGTAAGTTATTTATCTATAACAAGAAACACCTATAATTTCGCTATGTCCGTTTGTCTGCCCGCAGAATAACTGAGATTTTTAGTACTGGAATGATGTAATTTGTGTGTATATACATAAATATTATCCACGCCAACAAAGAAGGAAAATAAAATCTTAAAAAATTGATCATAGTATCAATCAAAAAGTAATAAGTATCCTGGAGGAGAGGACGGTTCGAGCCCCGAAGATAGGGCTCCGGTGTATAATCAGTCAAATTTTCGTTATTCATTGCCACCCTAGCATTTTTATTCCCGGTTCAATCCAAAGACTTCAATGCGGACTCCAAGATCCGCTGCCCCACTGTTGTTGCTACATGGTCTATGTCAGCATCCACGTACATAAGTAATGTCGTAGGCGTTTCCGAACTTATGTTATATTTATCTAACACTCGTTTTCCGTAACATTTCTGTGTGAGCAAAGAGGTACTTACGCAAGCCCTACAGCGAAGTTTTTATTGATACTCGTACGCTCCTAAATTACGAAAAACCTTGTCTGGTCTTAATAATGTTGAACTATTAAATTGTGTTGATATTTGGGTATTTCCTGTCCTACAAACGTGTACGAAGATGGTACTTAATGCTTATTTGATTTCACACAGAAGCCTATAATTTGTAAAAGTGCTCGTAAATTGTACAATTCTAAACACAAAGTTTGCATAATACTTATTAATCATAGAGATTTCGATATTTTAGGATTTCATAATTACGCTCAGAACATCTTTTGAAAAATTATTAATTGGATATAAATTGCAAATCTTTGAAATTGAAATTGCTGTTGGTTGGTAAAGCGATCTCAAGCAATTAAATTTTTACATAAGTTTTAATATAATTTTTATCATAACGAGAACTAGCCTAGAATTAGGTCAGATGGCTGTTGCTCTCTGACTGTTCCGAAAATAAAAACCAAACCATAGCTGCTAAAAGCGGTTAATAAAAATGAACCCTAGATTCCAAATCCATGTAAGGTTTGGAAGATACTCAGAATCATCATTATCATCCGAGCGTCTGTCCCAGTTGCGTCTCGTGACACCTTACTTTTTCTCCCGCATCTCGCACGGTCGTCTTTAAAAGAAACTCAGAATACGCTAAGGTAAAGAAAAGAATAGAAGAGACGCCTCCTACATCAATGTATTTACGTTAATACAAGATTTTAAAGTGACACAAATTTTATTTAGGTACATTTAAGCGTGGATAATGAACCATAAAGTTATCCGCGATAATTTTACCATGAGGCAGCAGTTATTATTATGACGCATGATAATTTATCACCAGTGATGATTAGGTTTGGATGGAGCAGGCGGGTTCTAAATTGGCGACCTTAGTAAACGTAAGGTAAGCCGCCCTCCAGCCAAATGGACCGAACGACCTAGAAAATCTAAAAGAGGGAGTAAGTATATATCAAAGGAGTAGGACCGTAATTAATAGTGAAAATTTATAGAAGCCTAAGTCCAGTGAACTGCCATGGGCTTATTAATTGATTGAATCAATAATAGATCTTGTAATTTTCAGGTAAGGTTTTAAGAGCGCCATTCTATCGCCGGTAATGGCAATATAGAGCAAGCATTTCGTCTATTGGCGAATTATATATTATAATTATATATTATTCGCCCTCGTGGTAAAGTTCTCCCATACCAGTTTCCCTTAGAGTATAGTAGGCTATCCTTCAATGATAGACATATTCCACCACAATACAAATTCACCTGAATGTTTCGAGTTCCAATATTGAAATTCGAATATGGTGAACTTCTCACTAGGTGGAGTTTCCACTTTTAGTTGGTTGTTTTGGGGAGGACGTAAATCTCCCAAACAATGTTGCATCACCGCACTTGAAATTTCCTTTTTTTTGCTTCCTTATATTAAATCCTAACAACACTTAATTATCGGACGATGTTCAGAAAAAAGTTAAAACTTAAAAATAAATAAATAAATATCCATCACGCCTTATCCCCGAAGGGGTGGCAGAGGCATATTATATGTGTATATATTCACCGTGTGGATTCCTGTCCCACGTAATAGGTGGTTAGCCCATTGCCGTGTTGAAATAGACAGACGCAGGTTGTGGCTACCTGCTGTTGAAATTTTCAAGCCGCCCATAAGGCCTTCAACCAGGCTTAACGACTGCCATTTTACTGGCTACCGGGACCAACGGCTTACCGTGCCTTCCGAAGCACGGAAACGCTCGCAAATGTAAATGCCACAAAGTGGTCACCCATCCGAGGACCAGCCATAGTGAAAGTTGCGTAACTCAGTAATCGTTTACAGAACACTGAGACCGCGAGGCCACGAGCGCTTCCTTAAAGTTAAAACTTATCATAAAGAATATTAATTAATGACTCAATTGTCTGTTAATTTTTTTAGGGGGCTGTATTTCACGTTAACTGGTCAAAGAACAAGGAATGATGTTCGCTCCCTCTCGCTCGCGAGTGACATTGATTCGATGCTCTGCGGTTTCGTTGCTAGCTAATTTCGAAGTCAATATATGCCCAATCAATGTGACACTCATCATCAACACATACAAAACAAGCTGACGTGCATCTAATCCGTCGCCAAGACAAACAGATCAACGCAACTCTACATTAGACCAGTTTTGGTTGAAAATAGCGTCCAACCCAATACGGATGTAGAATGTAGGGCGCTCAGCCGGTCTCAGTTGAAGAACCTGACCAATCGAGTTACGTATGGACAGTCGCAGGTTTATAGAACAGCCCTACTTGATAAGAGCTTTTGATGTTAAACCGCGATTATCAAGGTACATGCGTTTAATAAAGCGGATTTGACCTGATCACTACATATTTGAGGACAACCTTTAAGCGTGGTTTAATATTGTAAAGGCGGAGGTGTGAGTGTATGTATTTACTTGTACTCATTCAAACAGCTGGACACACTTGCATATCTTGGTTTGGAAGTAACTGACTTCCTGGATCAATCTTGATAAATGGCGGCCGCTTACCGTTTAATATTTTTAAAAACCTGTGCAATAACCTTGTTTATGTGTAAAAACAGTTTCTTAGACATAAAATTTGTGTAATCGTGCTATAGTGAAAGACAGTGATATTTTGCAGTGATAAGCTATTTTACAACTTTAAGCTATTTTTAAATTTGTCGTGCAAATTCCACTGAAAGCCTCAATAAAGCTAGCGCTCTACCACGTTAATGGGGCAAAGACACAGGACCCATGACTGGACTTGACATCGACAAAGGACTGGACAGGACTAAATTAAAAGATAACATTGAAGAAATATAAAAATAAGATTTGGCTTGTAACCACGCTATAAGTTAATTATAAAAAATAGGCTACTTTTTATCCCGGAAGGTTCCTGTGTGAACAGGCATCTTCTAGTACTGATTAATTATATCAATGTATATTACTGATAGAATTAATCAGTACTAGAAACGGAATTGATTCTTATAAAATCACATTAGTAACCTATAAACAGTATCACCCACAAAATTCCCTAAACTGCAGTAGCGGTACGATATGATGGCCGTTTTGACATTGTGTTTTTGGGTGAAACATGGCTCAATGCTAACCATACCTACTGAAAGCCGTTCTTGGACAGATGACACTGCAGCATCTACGTCTAAAGTTCCTGTTGGAAAAGGATTCACAAAAGGATTTCACATCACTATTGTAATATGTCAAAATGGCCATCATAGCGTGCCGCTGGTAAAATGCCTTTTTTAATAAGGATGTAAAAAAAATACCGCAGAACCGTTGCTGTAGTTAAATCTAGCAGACATCGAATAAAGCTGAAGGTAATCGAGTCTGCGCAGAATAACGAATCCCACTCATTCTCGCTTCGAAATAAGGGTACCATCATTCAAGTGGAAGATTTCAGTCACCGATAGTCGTCATTTTGTCACATTGGTGGTTACTGGTACTCAGCCAGCGTAATAGATCAGCGAGTATGCATAGTACGAGGGAGCAGGGTCTCGGCCGTGTCCAAGATAAGTTGATAAGCTGCAATCATAATTAATGCAATGCATGAATGGATCTCTAGTGAGGCAACATATCTTGGAAGTTTAGTAGCATCTCAGTAGTATCCCAACTTAGCGTACAACTTTTACATATAATCTTGAAAGACTTATTATGGGTGTAATGATTCCATGTGGATCAAAACATGTGTCCAATAAAATGCATTATTGTCCCACACAACATAGGTGAGAGACTGTTTATACTGTTGATTGATGGCACTTGGTGGAACTTGCTACACATCTTTACATATATTTTAAAGCTGAAGAGATTGTTTGTTTGGTTGAACGCGCTAATCTCAGGAACAATAGACGATCGAGAAAGGCTATAGGCTATATATCATCACGCTACTTCCCTGGAGAACGGAGAAGTTGTCATAAATGTCGACAAGTCGGGCAAATTTTAATGCATTATTATAGAATTTATTAGCGACGGGATTAAATAAGTGCGACTGGAGGTCGAAATATTCCACGGGCGAAGCTGTGGGGGTCGTCTAGTAGAATTATAAAGCGACGGGATTAAATAGGTGTGAGGGGAGTTCGAAGTATGTCACGGGAGAAGCCGGGGGGGTCACCTAGTCTTGAATAAAAACACTTGTACTGTTCCACTTATTTATTATTTAATCCTGATCGGTTTCGCTTTACGGCATTTTAAAGATTAGCACATATTTTATGTATTTCGGATGTCATTGAGTACAATATGCGAAATTATGAACGTGTTATAACGTGCTATAAATGGAACAGTCCAAAGTTAGGTAAGAAATATCTTAAGATAATAAATATCTGAAGAGATTGTTGTGATATCGCAGTATATAATCTCAGTAAGTACTGGTTCCAAAATTGAAAAATTTCTTTTGTGTTGGAGCTAATCTATCGAGGATGACTATAGGTTATGTATGATCACGCTACTACACAAAAGAGCGAAGCAGTAATCACAAATGTCAACATATAGGCCTAATTTTTATAAATATTATTGTAAAATTAACAAACGGTTAAATTAAATAGGTTGGATCGCGAAGCCTGGCGATCTGTCCTCTCTGACTACCCCGTCAGGGATACAGCGTGAACATAGTTAGTTTTTTTTTTTTTTTAGGTGGTGGGTTCATAGTATACAGCGGACGAAGCCGCGGTCTTAGCTAGTATAAGAGATAAAATGTGTATTATAAGAAGCTACTCTCTCTCTCTCTCTCTCTCTGTATATTAAGAGGTTTTAGTGTGTTCCATGGTCTAACCTGGGTTTGAAAAAAAATGAGTTCTCTGATATTTAGTTGCAAGTAGCAGCTATTGTTTGGCTGTGTTTTCAGCAGTGTTAGGTGCCGTATGACCTCCCAACCCCGTAAGCGAGCCTGCGTTATTGCCTCGCCCGTTTGCAGGAGAACCGCTAGTAGGTGGAGTCGCTTAGGCCCCGGAGATCTTTGTGAGCTTTAATGAGCCTAAAATTGCATTGTTTGGTGCTGACACAACCACCAATAGATTATTCAAAGGCTACGGTGACCACTTTCCATCAGGTACATATGCTTTTCTGCCACCTCAGTGGTATAAAATATAGCTCTTTATGACTTTTGTAGATATTGGCTACGTTCCACTAAACGCCCGCATCTACCGTAACACCCAAATTATCGATCCACCTAAGGTTCGTGGTCGCCGCGATCGTATGAAGTCATACATGACGACACTGTTCGCGACTGCATGACGCCTACAAAATACAGGTGGGTCCAAGTGAGCTTACAGCGCTCAAGATGTGCGTTCCACTTATTAATTTCGACCACAAGGCCCGCGCCCATTTACGTTATTGGAACGGCAATTTCAGCGGTCGCGGGCGATAAGTGGAACGCGCCCACTATGGTATTAGAATAATATAAAACCATTGCAGTTTGACTTACTAAAGATATAAAACAATGTTATCTTTGTATAGTTTATGATTTAATTTATGGTAATATAGCTACTTCGAAAGTCGTAAACATACGCGACTTTACCACGGACAGTGACGGCGAAATACGTAACAAATCTTCTGAAGAAATTTTCACACATTATAAATATATTTACATTGGTTGTTTGACCATTGTGACTATTCAAATGAAGTATTCCTTCCCTATAAGAAAAACAAAGCAACCGGTAACAACCCTAGACGTAAGCTCGGCATAATATATCAAGATGCATGGCAGGCAGTTAAAGTTACATGGGCCTATTGTATGTGTGATCGTAAAACTTAGTTTTATTATATGTACGACTTTAATTATTTAAGTGCTGTAAGAGATATAATGTCGCAACCCCAGCGTTACTTTGTAAATATGAGTCAGAACCGTTCTTATTCGTTAAGCGTATGTATTTGCCTGGTGTGATATGAGGCAAGAATTTCGGCCATTTAATTTTAGTCAGATGCGAGTAACATGTCAAAGGCAAGTATCCGCGCTACTAACGGCAAAACAGTTTACGAGTAATAGTCGACTAACAGAAAAAGTACTTATCGAAATAGAAAGAAGTGAATTTTTTGTATGAATTACTGATTTAATTTAAATTTTCATTACTGTGGAACCTGAATAGAAATGGCAACTGCCAGCATACCCTACATAATTTCGATTACATTAAGCGTGGTCCGACACCATGCATTTGAGTTAAAAACTTTTAAATAAAAGGAACCGGGCATACAGGTGAAAATGAAAATTTCTTTATTCATGTAGGTAACAAAGTAACACTTATGAACATCAAGACTATTGCTTCTACATATAATTAGATTTACTGCCAGATTCACAAAGCAATAGGTACGAGTAGAACCTGCCAAATTACTCTTATCACCTAAAAATATAATTATAGTTTTATTACTTATTTCCAAAATCTGGAGCGGCAGCATACAATAATTAATTGGAGAATTACCCATTATAGTTAGTAAATAACCTACATTTTTGGCAATTTCATCACTAAATATAATAACTTCATGCTTATAATGTAATTGTTCGTGTTTGGTACATACCTTATTAATTAGGAGATTCTTTTTGCAGATAGCAGTATACTAAAGAAGTCATTATGGTTAAGCGCCACCTGTACGGATTCTGGAAATTTTGGTAGCTAGCTATTTTCTAGCAATAAATTGCTCTGCAGAAATGCGGTGGATGCTAGTGATATGAGAGGTGTGTGTAATATGACTAGATTTCTTCTTTTTATCACTTTCAAAAAGGAATTGGAAAACATGGCAACATTAATGTAATAACAGCAAAATTAAACAAAAGGAAAGTACCACTTTTTGGTCACTAAATTTTGTTTCATTACAATGTAGAGTAACTGCAAAAGTCAGGATGCTCAATATTCACAGTCTTTCTTCTGTGGGATGTCATACTGTAAATGTTTTATTACTGTAATTGATATTAAAACAAGACTAGGTATATCAGTTATACATGTGCCAAACGAATTATTCGAATCTCTACAGAAGCACGTACGACTCGCGTTTAACACATTTTGATTGTCAATTGTAATGCAGTTTGTGGACCATAGGTTCTGTGGTATATAATCAATGGAATATAAAAAGGATTTTTGGCGGGAAGAATGACAAGTGCGGACGTTTGCTTTATATTTTTTTCTAAAACTAGTGCATTTATCTTGTTTTATGTGCGAGAGTGGTGGTTTCTTGGACATAAAAGTTGTGTTAACGTGCTATAGTGAAAGACAATGATATATATGCAGTGAAATGCTATTTTTTCTCTTGCCGCGAAACGTCCATTGACAACCTTAGTATAAGAATCACCATTATACTGAGGGCAGGGACCAGGACGGACAATGAGGACACGACATCGACTGGACAGGACTAATTAGAATATAAGATTGAAGAAATATGATATAAAAAATAAGATTTGGCTAAAAGGTCTTAAAAACCAGGCCATTAAATAATTATTAAAAAAAAAGGAATATAAAAACATTACGATTGAAATACTTATCTTAGTTATCGATAATCATTATTTTATTCACGTAGACCCGTTATTCTGTTTTGCTAAATAGTGTATTGATGAGTAGTAGACATACTTCTATTTTTCAATGAAGAAATTAAAGAATATTGGAAGACATTTATTATAATATTCTTAATTAAACATAAAAAATAAAATTTATTGCTAAGGCGCAAAGCCTGAGAACGGCTGAATCTACTTTACCAGTAAATAACAGATTTGACCGTCATCGTCAGTCAGTCTGATAGTGGTGGAACCAAAACTTAAAAATAGCCAATTTAACTAGACCTCCAAATTGTATAAGCGCCAATACAACTCAAAGGTGGTATAAACGACGTAACTTCTACTATTATGTGCCTTTCCAAATTCCGAGTAGGTTCAGAGATGACTTTTAAGTGCAGTTTGCACCGGTGCAGGGAGGGGCTGTTGTGATTCAGAAAAAACACGTGGGCTAAGTCGCTTTGGGTAGCTAAGTTATCGATAATTTTCTTCGTTTTTTCGATTCTATAATCAAATGTAGTCAACTCTATTCCTAGCCAGCGGCAGTAACGTTTGATTGTACATCTGCTACTACATAAGACCATTTTATGTAGTACCTGAATAAGGTAGCGAAATTGTTAGGTAATATGACTACCGCGCTGAGGTCCAGGGTTGGATTCGACGTCGGAACAATCATTCGTGTGATCCGCAATTATCATAATGTGGTATCAAAAATAGTAATCACAGTTCAGATATTGGCGTCTGTCTAAAAAATTAAAAAATTATTATCATTGCTTAGATTTCGAAGCAATCAAAATTTTTTTTTCTCGAAACTAATAATATTATCGGATGTCTCACTTGTCAACGCCCAGCCGAAACCCTTACCTACAAGCTTGAAATATTATATCTATGCCTTAAAATGAAGGCACCCACTACAGCGAGATTTTTTAAATTACCACCCTCAAGGGGGTGACATGGGATAACTAAATTTCATGGGGGAGGGGAACCCGGGCTTATGCTAGTAATATATCTATCTATATTTTTGGAGAAATAATAGACCCGAATCCAGAAAGTGTTTGTTTATGTACCTATATGACGTAAGATTAACAGAACTGCAGGACTCTAAGCTTTTCAAAAGCGGTGAGGTGTAAAAGTAATATGACGTGTATGTATTTAGTTCATAATTCAATAGTTTCAGTGCATTACTGTAAATAAGTGGATCATATGAACAATATTTTGTAAACCACAGCGATCATCACTCATTATAATTCATATTAATGATAATAAGATGATAAAAAGTAACAAAATTTTACGAAATTACATACATTATTGAATGTAAGTGCGCTCAGTTGATACGATTTCAGTTAAGATAAATTTGATTATTCACAAATCTGGCAACAATATTGCCGGTAACAATAACCTTACGTTAATACAATTTTTATAGCTAACAATTTTTTACTTACAACATCGTTCAGCGGCGCAATCAAATTGCTAATGTTAAAAGCGAAGACATCACTCAGCACGAACAGGTGTACCATCATCGCCAACCACCACATCTTGGCTACATCACGGACACTCACTGAACACAACACAACACTAACACCACATTTAGATAATATTTAAATAAATAATTTAATATTTAATTTATTAATAAAGATAAATAAAAAAGAATTAGAATTTCAAGCGACGTTTGATTAAAAAAAAATCAATTACTTTTTTTTTATTTGCACGCGTCTGGTGGCCTGCAACGTTTGGCGGGAAAATGTACGCGCATGCGCGGCAGCGCACTGTACGACTCCATATTGCACAATACAGATAAGTCAGCATGAATGCCCAAGTGCCCGCCCCGACCTTACCACCTGTCAAAGAGAAAGAAAGGCTTTATTGGATGGATGGGCCAATGCAATATTCCAGCAATCTTGTAATATATTTTACACATGGTAATATTTTTTTGTATGAAGCGATTTAATGTGGCGTTACTTTAAAAACTCGATAATTATATTTTACTGTCTTTGGCTGGTTAATCTGTTTCCTATTGTTTTCTCAGGATCCCGTGACGGTATAAAAGTTGAAATTAACATTGGTTAACACTTTGAGCAGCTTGAGCTAAATATAAACTCGATCGATTTGATTATTATTGATTCTTGACTGCTTTAGTGGCGCAGTGGTAGTATGCGATTGAGGTCCAGGGTTCGATTCCCAGGTTATAAAAAAATATTTGTGTGATCCGCAAATGTTTGTTTCGGAGTTTGGGTGTTTCCTATATATATATAATATGTATGTATTTGGAAATATATAAGTATGTTTATCAGTCGTCGAGATCCAATAACACAAGCTTATTATTAGCTTACATTGGGCTAGACGGCGCTGAGTACAAAATTAATGTCAAATAATAATTTTAATATAAAAAAATCTTCTTCAACATATTGTATTCCCAAATGATTTCAAACTCTACTTCTTACCTGTGTACTCTGATACAAACTCATATTTTTTTCATTTATAAAGTTCATTACGTTCAGTTAGGTTTTCCTTGGTCTAAATCTCCTAGTAGGAGTTACATTAAGGACAACCTCACTGAATGAATGTCATGAACTCGATCGAGGTGTCTACGGTGGTTGCAAATTGAAATATCGATATGGGTTTCCAACATAGAACAAGGAATGTATTCGCTCGGTGTCTCTCTCTCGCCCTAATGGAGGCGAAAGTAAATAGTAATGCCTCTTGCCTTGCAAAGTTTACGCAAGTCTGTAGACAAAAATCTTATACGCATCCTGTCAATTCGTCTGTACTAATTAGTGTAATCGTATGTGTACAGGATAACGCCCCCTGACACGTTTAGTTGAATTAAATAAAATATAGGGTAAGGTGTCCCTGGTAGACCGCGAGTGATATTGATTCCTTGTTCTGTGGTTTCTACACATTCAACCGAATATAAAGCATCATCTTACCCAGCTAACCACAAACTCTGAGTTAATATTTGAAATTGGAACAAAGATTCCAATTTCCCTGTTGTATTGATTAAATAACATACTAACTTAGTTTAGCATAGTTCAATTAGAGTTACTAGCTGTGCCGGCTTCGCACATGATAATCTTTGAACACCCGTTTCACCTTACTTCCTTAATACCCCTATTTTGCACCCCTAAGGGCAGCCACACGTCTACATTTATTTGTAACCAGAAACGAACACCCGTTGCTTCCCACTTCTCTAACCTTTGCCCCTTATTAGTTTTCGAATACCTTGATACAAAATTTAATCCCATATTTTACACCCTTAAGCATACAATTTTGGAAAAATCTAAGACAACCTTAGATTAAAACAAAAAAGGGAAGATACGTCATGCTTTTACTTGCAGTCAATTAAAAATAGTCCGACTCAACTACATATGCAACTTACACACTCTCACCGTCACACCTCTAAATAAAGTGTCAATCGAGCAAGCGAGACAGAGCGCAAGTTTCAACGTCAGTACGAGCTAGTCAGCGAGTTCCTCGACCGATCCCCGACGCCAAAGCAGAGTAGTGGCAGCAAAAAAAAAAGTGAAAAGGAAACAATTTTTTTTCTCTTTAAAATATATTTATATATTATCACATTAACATTGTGCAATCATATTGTGTACAGTCAACAGTAAAAGAAGTAAATTTTAACATTTTTTACAGTAGCTAATATGAAAATGTCAACAAATTCTAAACTAGTAGCCATTTATGTTTCAAAAGTTCGTCTTTTGGAAATCTATTAGTCACAAATTAAAAGTAATTATTTAATAACATTAAATACAATATTATAAACCAGTCATATGAATTCTAAACAAAAATGGATGGTTAAAATACCCGGCAATTTTATTAATATACGTAGTACTCCTGGTTTCGTGTGTGATTTACATCGAACTCCCCACCCTCTAACCTTTGCCCCTAAATTAGTTTTCTAATATTTTCATTCACACTTTCATCTCCTATTTTAATTGTTTTTTTTTTATTGTAGAATTAATATTGTAGAATTAAAAAATTCCTGAAACATGTTTTAATTTATTTTTAATCAGAAGTAAGTATACGATGTTTGGTGTTGCTATCTTTAAAATTGAAGATGCTCCCATACAAATATAGAACCCCTATTTGACCTCTTTACAGGTAAAATTATGCAAAACCGCGAAACACGTTTCCATTTATTTGTAATCTGAAGACTGAGATACGTACACGTAATTTTAGACCTCAAACTTTAAAAATGAAAATCTTTCAGTCATCCCCTATTTTACTCCGTTAGGGGTGGAATTTTGAAAAATAATTTCTTATTGGAATGAAAATTTTAAAATTGTAAGTGCAAGTACTTCGGCTGAGCGTTGATTATAAGAATGATTGACCAAGCAATTTTATTAATGAAGACAACCTCTATTTTATCAAATAGAGGTTGTCTTCAAATGCAAAACAACGATATACTACTATACGAATACTTTCTTCATGGGTGCCTACATTATATGGGTAACTTACCTTTTTTTTAAACCTGTCGCCTTTTTAGTGAGGTGGTAACAAAAAGGTTAAAGGTTCTCATGTGCCAGTCACTAATTAGCACGACCAATTAAAGTCCTGGTAGTCTCGGATTTTAAAAGTCAAGTTAATTTTAATAACATTTAAATGGGACTACACTCGAAAAGCACTTCCATTCCAATAAAAAATAAAATCATCTAAACCACCCAGTATAAAGTTTTGAGGTAACACACAAAAAAATTCAGGCGAATTAATAACCTTAAAATAATTTTCTAACTCAGCTTATACCTACATAGTAAGCTAACTGTTGCGCGATTATGGGTAGTCTTTTTAATGATTCATTTTAAGTTAAAACGTTTCTGATACTGATAGGCAGTATGTGATTATACAATGTATGTCATGTGTTCAACAAGTTGCCACAAAATTTAATCAGAAGCAACATTAACACACAGAGAGATCGTACGCCTACTACCTTTGGCTGTATGAAATTAGGCCATGATCAGTGAATGTGTCAATTATTAAAAAGTTAATGTACTTAGGTACTATGAAATCGATACCTAAGTTATCACATTATGTAACAACGGATAACCTTTCCATGCACATGCTTAAAAACAACATAATTTACAACATCGTTTCTCTGTCGAGCAATAGTAACCTGGAACGCTCTGCCAGCCCACGTGATTTCTTCCTCTTTCAATCCCGGATTCTTCAAGCGGAGTGTGACGAGGACAAAATTGAGGGACGTTATCAGTAGTCATGTAGATTAAGAGAGTGCCCCTCAATTCGCTAGATTTCGTTATGGCTTTCCAGGTTTAAAACAATGAATACTGCATCACGCTATAGAAGTTACCTGGACACAACGGTGATTATAAAGAAGCCAGTTACATTTCAAAACTATTTGTCGCATCATCATTTTCATCGCTCGTGGCCCCGCGGTCTCAGTGTTCTGTAAACGATAACTGAGTTACGCAACTTTCACTATGGCTGGTACTCGGATGGGTGACCACTTTGTGGCATTTACATTTGCGAGCGTTTCCGTGCTTCGGAAGGCACGTTAAGCTGTTGGTCCCGGTTGCCAGTAAAATGGCAGTCGTTAAGCCTGGTTGACGGCCTTATGGGCGGCATAAAAATTTCAACAGCAGGTAGCCACAACTTGCGTCTGTCTATTTCAACACGGCAATGGGCTCACCACCTATTACGTGGGACAGGAATCCACACGGTGAAAAGTGGGCATATAATATGCCTCTGCCACCCCTTCGGGGATAAGGCGTGATGGATATTTATTTATTTTTATTTATTTTATCATTTTCATTTGCATCATCAATGGTTACATATGAGCTGGCTTTTTTATTCTTTTATGTTATTTCCTATGCTACATACTTTTAATTTATTATTCGTATTATTACTGTTTAAATACTTATTGTGAAGTTAATTTTTTCACACAATATAATCAAGCATTAAAATAATTAGCATTATTGATTTTACAGTTTTAAAAGTTTAATTACAGTAATATGGGAGAAAGTTAACAAAAGATATTAAATTTGATTTGGAATTGGAAAAAAAAAGCACAACAATATTTAAGTTCCAACAGTTCCAAAATTCTGGAGCCAGATCTCCAGCATTAGAACCCCGTTCCAGATTTGAAAACCTTCTGATATTGCATTCCCTTAAGCAGACTTTTCGATTTACGTAATACTGGGTTGATTTCTGACTATGATATCACGACGATGAATGTTACTAAAACCTCCAGTGTCAATGAATATTATATGTCCGTGGCAATGATTTTGTATTATCCATTATGAATCGATCTAAGCCAGATAAGAAAAGAGCTCACTGCCATGTTTTATTGCGATACGAGTTTTTGGCACGAGTTCGCAGTTGGCGTAATACCTACCTTCGAAACATTCTTTTAAATATCTTGTGTGTGAAAGAATGCGTTGTAAAATATTGCGACAGCTCCGGCTTTAGATGAATTCATCATTTTCGTCGAAGTTTTTGCGTGTGAATTGTGCCTCACCGCAAACCAGTGAACTAAGTTTCGGGCTTGATAGCCATGTTACAAACTTTGGCCAGAGAAACAGTATTTATGCAATACTTTTATTTTATAGAAAAAATAAAAAACCAACTGTATAGGTACATTAAATAGAAATAAATACAATGAATGTACACATCCAGGACGTTAAGAATTATTCAGTACCTAACCATTTTTTTTATATCGCTAAACCTGGAATACAGTTTAGATTATATAAACAAGTACCATTGGTGCTTGGTGCAGGATCCCTTGTGTTGATGTAACGCTGCCAAAAACGACAAATTACGCTTCTATTGACACCAAAGTGCCGAGATACATAAGATAGATTTTTTCCCGCTTGAAGCATTCCTACAGCTCTTTGCATTTCATGAGCAGTCGAATGGCTCCTTAACAGAAAAAAATATCTCAGAACTAAGTTTTAACAAAAACTGTATTAAGTAAATTAATAAAATTTTAGAATTGAGATAAATAAATCAAGCAAAGTAAACACGTCGATACGGGAAAATTATTTCATTTCGAGTATTTTAATGAAAAAACAAAACAAAATGGAAGTTTTCTATTTTTAAAATTAGCCAGTACATGTTTGCTAGAACAAAAAAGATTGTATACACATAATTTCACTTGAATAATTCATGTTCAACAACTCGTTAACTTGCTATCAATAGCTTTTATTTAAAAAGAAATAAATAAAGTTACCTATCGTCGTTGTCAGTTTCGTTTACTTACGTTCATAATGTGAACTTCTACACTATACACGTACAACGGAGTGATGTACCCTGCCTTTGGTTGCACTGCAGCTATAATACCGTACTAGGCACTCCAGTCCAATGAGACGCTCCTGTGATGAGTTTCACCGATATGGTGATACTTGTATGACATGCTGATCACGGAAATATTTGTCACTTACAACAGCGCCATTGAGGTTCTGGTTATTATTATCGATTAATATACACTTATAGGTTAACTCAATTTATACTCATTTTAATTTTGGACTTTTATATTTTCTCATAATTATTTAAGAGTAAGGCAATTTGATTCGAGACGGGGATTGAACCCGAGACCTTTGCCTAACCAGAGCAATATTCTAGCCACATAAACTACCCGAACCGTATCGAAACAGTTTGAAATTCTCCACCATATTTTAATCGTCATTTTAAGAGTATATAGATAAAGAGAAAAATTATAATTATTATTATTGTGCCAAGGTAAAGCAAATAATTTAAAAATCATTAAAAATAATATCCCCAAATACACTTTCACAATATTACGAATATAATTAGTATGGATCTGGATTATATTGTACCACAGATTGCTAAACAGTTAGTTCTCATAATAAACAACAGAAATAATGTTATGTTGAAACTACTTTGGTTTACCTACTTAATTTAACTTTTATTACAATTTTAATTTTAAATAATAATTAACGGCAATAGGCTCACCGCCTATTACGTGGGACTTAATGCGACTGATGAATTGTGGGACTCGCAATTGACAAAGGTGTTTTATTACAAAATTAATAATTCTAGTTTAATTCGTACTTATTTTATTAATTAATTAAATTCACACAGAATTCGGAGTTTACCTATAAAATTTGACACGTAATATGTCAGGACAACAGTAGATTTTTTTTGTTTTTTGAAGCATCTTTGGCGTCGACTGCTAAGCTCGGGTCTGAATCCCGGATTGGAACAAATATTTGTGTGATGAACAAATGTTTGTTTCCGAGTTTGGGTGTTTCCTATTTATAATTACGTACTTAGAAATATGTAAGAATATTTAAGAGTTGCCTAGATCCCATAGCGCAAGTTTATGTGTAGTTTAGGCAAGACGGCGTGTGTGAGAATGTCCCAAAATATATATTTATTTACAGTAGGAGCTGCGTTTTGAGCTATAACTATTGGTATATTTTATTTCATCTCAAAAAAACGAAATAGCTATATAGGTTTTTAGCATATAGCATCTACCTAAAAACTCCAGTAGCGTGAATCAGTATTCTCCTATCTAAATAGTTTTTTTTGTTTATAATATATATTTAGCTCGCCAAAATGATGCCGCCTGTGTTCAAAGAATTGAATTCAAAGTACTTAGTTGCTATGTGGCACTATGAAAAGAGCAACTTAACGTTTTACAAACGTAAGTAATGCGTATTTGTATGTTACTTGCCATTTACTTATGCATAATTATATTGTTACATAATATAGGTATGTACCTAATTCAGTTCAATATTTCGTAAATAGGCGTCATTTTAAGGCATTTAAATTATTAATATATTTAGGTAAAAATGACGCTACTTATGAAATATATGTTTTTTCACGCTCCGAAGAACTCTGGTTTGTAAGATTAGGAAAACATTAATGCAAGTAAATAGTTTTAAAATTTCAAACTTATGAATAAATAATATATATTTTTTATTTAAACATTTTATTTTTAATTTGCATTCGTCCATCTCGGGCAGGCAAAGTAACTCAAATCTATTACCGAAATATAAAGCTGAAGAGTTTGCTAGTTTGTTTGTTACTTATACCGGTTCGATTTGATTTGTTTTCGTGCTGGATAGCCCATTTATTGAGGAAGGCTATAGGCTATATTATTTCATCACGCTACTACCCTGGAGAGCGGACCAGTAATCATAAATGTCGATAAATCGGGCAAATTAATTACATACATTAGACTTTATAAGCGACGGGATTAAATAGGTGCGACGGGAGTTCGAAGTATGTCACGGTTGAAGCCGCGGGGTCACCTTGTTTAGGATAAAGTGTGGATAAAGGTAACTTATAAAACTAAGCATAGCATAACAGCAGTTCATACAGCCTTATCAAACGAATGACCATAGATTAACAAACTACCAAACTTCCTAATTATTTGTTTTTAACCTGGTACGAGTACAACTGACATAAGGCACAACTGCACAATACTCAAATGACGACATCAATTAAGTATGTTTATAGCAAAACCACTCGAGTATGGTAATTATTATTTCCGTCAGTTAGATAAAAATTTGATTACTCAATACACCAAACATTTGTAATACGCGAAAGTTTGTAAGTATGGATGAATAATACTCTTTCACGAAAAATCAACTGAATGGATTTTGATGAAACTGTACATGATATAGCTTACACATCAGATTAACACATAGGCTACTTTTTATCCCAGAGACGAGTTCCTGTGGGAAACGGGAACGGGAAAACTTCACCACGCGTGTGGAACCGCAGGCGTCAACTATTAACACCATAACTAATGAGAAAGTGTTTTTAGGATTCTGTACCTCAAAAGGAAAAAACGAAACTCGTATACGATCTTTTTGTTGTCTGACCGTCGTCGGTCTGTCCGACCGTCTCTCTGTCAAGACTCTTTATCACGGGAACTCGTAAAGGTACCTATAGAGTTGAAATTTAAACTCTATAATAAAATAAAATTAAAAATAAAATAAAAATATCTTTATTTTGCATAGACCATTTTAACGGCGCTTACAAAATGTCATACATATTTAAAGCGGCCACCGGTTCGGAACGCGGCCCACCTGAGAAGAACCGGCAAGAAACTTAGGAAGGCTTTCTTTTTTGATGGCCTATTTAGAATTTAATATTATTTCACTTTGCCAGCAGATCATTTCCAGGCGTCCCTGTCCTGCAAATATAGTCTTTAACGGAGTAATAACCTTTTTCACAAAGCTTGTATTTAATTAACTTTTTAAATTTATTTAATGGTAAATTTCTCAGCTCACAGGGAAGCTTGTTGTAAAAGCGTATACAGTTACCCTGGAAAGAATCGCCAATCTTATGTAGTCGACTGTGGTGGACTAAAAGATTATTTTTATTTCTAGTGTTTATATTATGTTTATCACAGAGTTTAGAAAATTGTGATAGATTTTTCTGGACATACATAAGATTGGCAAAACTGTATTGTGATGGTTAGAATATTTACTTCTTTGAATTTTTATCGGAGAGAAACTCTGGGGCCCAAATTATAAATTGCGCGTACAGCCCGCTTTTGTAGAACAAAAATAATGTTTAAATCTGCAGCACTCCCCCAAAGGAGAAAACCGTAAGACATAATACTATGAAAATAGCTGAAGTAAACCATTCTAGCCGAATCCACATCTGTTAGAGTCCTGGTCTTTTTTACAGCGTATGCAGCCGAACTTAACCTAGAGGCTGTCTTTTCTATGTGTGGGCCCTACTGCAAATTGGCATCAATAGTTATACCGAGGAACACAGTTGATTCTACAAACTCTAACACTTGTCCATTCAGTTGAACATTGGCCGCAACTTGTTTTACATTTGGTAGAGTAAATTTTATACATTTAGTTTTATTTTAACAGACCAAACTGACGTCCTGCAGAGATGGAGTGAATATTATGGAAAGATGTATGCAAGAAAAGACAGAGATGCCACATCGGGAAGTGGAGCTCACTTCGATGCTCCGGATCCCGATGTCATTGAAGTCATTAGTATGAAAGAAATTGAACAAGCGATAAGAAGTATGAAATGTGGTAAGGCTGAGGGAAAAGACAGAGTTACTGCTGAGATGATCAAGTACGGTGGGTCGCGCGTCTGGGACACTCTATGTCTGTTATGCAACTTGTGCTGGCGGACGGGTGAGGTCCCAGATGACTGGCGAATAGCAGTTGTAGTACCTATCTACAAAGGGAAAGGCTCGTGCCTAAACTTGGTCAGCTTAGCTAGGAAGGTGTATGCAAAGATTATAACGGCAAGAATGCAAGAAAAGTCTAAAAGGTATTTATGGGAGGCTCAATGCGGATTCCGACGTGGAAGAGGTTGCATGGATCAAGTGATTTTTCTCCGCATGAGCGCGGAGAAGTTTATGGCTATTAGCCAGAGGGTTTTCTGCGCTTTTGTGGATCTGGAGAAAGCATTTGATTACGTTGTGAGGGAAACTCTGTGAGATTTGCTGCCCGGATATGGTGTGGACGGCTCGCCGCTGCGGGCAATACAGTCGCTTTATAAGGACTGTAAGGCTTGCGTGCGAGTAGGGGGGGATGTGTCACCTCTTTTTGATGTCTGTATAGGCGTCAAACAGGGATGTGTCATGTCCGCCTGGCTGTTCATAATGTATCTGGACAGTTGCCTGCAGAAGTTGAAAGATTGTGATATGGGTGTGAATTTGGGTGACTTTTCAGTAAACTGTCTGCTGTACGCTGATGATGCGGTGCTCATGGCCTCATCAGAAGCCGACCTTCAGGCATTAGTCACTAAAATGAAAGAGGAGTGTGAAAGTAAGGGTCTTCGCTTGAATGCAAGTAAGACTAAGGTTCTAGTATTTGAAAGAGATGACGTAAGAACTAAATGCGAGATTAGGGTAAACCAGGAACGTCTAGAGCAAGTGAATGAAATTGTGTATTTAGGGAGTATGTTTAGCGCGGATGGAAGATGTGATTCGGATGTAGAACGACGAGTAGCTGCCGGAAACAGAGTTAACGGTGCTTTGTCCCAGTTAGTAAAGCGTCAAAGCATCGTAAAAGAAGCACGACTGGCGATTCATAACGCAGTGCTAGTGCCAACTTTTCTTTACGGTAGCGAAACCTGGGTATGTCAGCAGATGCATGAAAGTAAATTGAATGCTGTGGACACTTCGAAAATTGTGCGGCGTTACCTTGGCCGACCGAATACGTAACGAAGTGATACGCAATATGGCAGGTTTGAATGAAAGTGTCAGCGTTATGCTGGAAAAGGGCGTGCTCCGTTGGTTTGCACACGTCCAACGAATGAGTGAGGAACGATTGACGAAGAATATATATTGTACGAAAACAGAGGGTAGAAGAGGTCTGGGTAGGCCGAGACTTACATATGAAAAACGTAAAGGTCAAAAGTACTTGGATACCCAGACGTGTGTGTATGAAGCGATTGATGAATCTCGAAGAAGCGCAAGAAGTATGCATGGATCGCGAAGCCTGGCGATCTGTCCTCTCTGACTACCCCGTCAGGGATACAGCGTGAAGATAGTTAAGTTAAGTTAAGTTTTAGTTTTATTTTCATTAAGGCAAAGATTATTTGAGCTGAACCAATGAACTACTCTTGCAGTTGCATTGTTTACATCGTCATAGTTGTCTAATTGTATTTTAATTTTCAAAATTAATGAGGTGTCATCTGCAAACAAAACAATCCTATTCCTGTCCCCTACATAAAATGGTAAATCATTAATATAAATGAGGAACAAGAATGGCCCAAGTATCGAGTTACTGATGTATCTAATATATCAACATTAAAATCTCCACTAACTATTATAGATTTCTTAGAACATTAGCATTTTAATAGTGCTTCTTCAAGCTTTCTTCAAATTTAATGTAAGAAGCATCAGGGGGACGGTATACGCTTAACAAGATGAAATGCTCAAACTCAATACTGGCAATCTCAATATCTCGCTCAATGGAGAGGGCTAACAAGTCTTTACGTTCTTTAAATTTTAAGTTTTTATTAATTAATATTAAAGAGCCTCCACGCGTAGAATGTTTTCTATTGAGCGAGCTAGCAACCTGGTGATTTACGAAGTTTTAACCAGTACTTCATGATTTTTTGTGCTACAAAAAATATTAATAGAATTTGCATTAATGTACAGCTCTAACTCTAAATCTTTACCATTTATTAAACCTCTAACAGTATGGTGCACCAGGTTTATAAAAACAATATTTTTACTAAGATAATTCTCAGGGGCCAAAGTCAACTGGCCAGATTTATTATCTGTTGTCCTATAAACTAGTTTTTTGGAATTTAATTTTCCAAATGTGAAGTGTCAAAACTATCCTGCTCAATAAAAGCAGTTGTATTTGCCAATTATTTGGCTGGAAAAATTAAAAAAATAGACAGCAACAGAGCTACCTTTCGTTGTAAAAATTTTGATAGGAAATTCTATCTAATGTCAACAAACTATTATTATTGAAAATTATGTTCCAATCGAACAATACAATTTTTTTGGAATATGATACCATGGTATGTAGTTTCATATTTAATTTGTATCTTAAGTGATTTTCCTTGTGGCTCATAGCAGTGCTGTATGGAAAGGTGGACAAAATTACTTGCTTTACTTGCAGACTTGATAACTTATCAAACATTTTTAAAAGTGTGTCACTACTAATATTGCCTCTTCTACCAACCAGCACCACTATAGTAGACTGCATGCAGTGTGTACCAGTCAATATAAAATCTATAATTTGAGAGTATGAAGCTCCTGGGTATGTATGATTTATTACAGAATGACCTAACTGTGAAAAGTAATGTCCAAATTTTTAACCTATTTCATCGGAATAGACTATGGTCTTTGCGTCACTTTTTATTTGCAACTTTTCTATTATAGATGCCTCGCAAGTACTACTTGAACTTAATATACTATTATCCACACTGCACACAGTTTTAATTGGTGAAAATTCATCATTGCATCTAATTCTTTCACAACTAAAGGGTGAGGAGGGAACATGGCCTGCGGATATCAATTGGTCATTTTGACCCATTTTTTAAATATATATATATTCAGATCTACGGTCTCTTGACGCTGTGAAAAACTCAATCTTATAAGTTAACGCTAAAAAAGTTAAAACAATTTAAAAAGATTGAAGCGCTCGTGGCCCCGCAGACTCAGTGTTCTGTAAAAACGATCACTGCGTTAAGCAACTTTCGCTATGGCTGGTCCTCGGACGGGTGACCACTTTGCGGAATTTACACTTGCGAGCGTTGTCTAATTCAACACTCACCACCTGTTACGTGGGACAGGAATACACAAGGTAAAAAGTGGGCATATATATGCCTCTACCACTCCTTCGGGGATTAGGCGTGATAGATAAAAATAAAAACTATAAAAAACAATTTAAAAAGTAACTAAAGAGGTAATGTTACTATTTTTTACGGAACCCTCAGTGGGCGAGTCCGATTCGCACTTGAACGATTTTATTTTATTTCACAATGTTTTCAAATAGTTCCCCTTCCGTTTTCAAATTCAAAATTTTATGTACTTTGTAGAATTAATTAGTATGTTAGCCTGAGGCGAACACAAACTTGAACCTCGGTTATTGTGATTGAGTTTGGCTTCGGCTTCAACAAAGTTGACTTATAAACTAACAGTAATAAATTAATACCTACTTAATGAGGATGAACACCTTTTTTATCAGTCATGCCTTTTTCTACGAAGAGGTGGCAGAGGTATATTATACGGTCACATTTTACCGAACTTTTAACAGGCAATTATCGTTTACTTTTGGCTTTAAAATGTTAACCCTTTGCCTTAGTTCCACTACTAAGGCAACTACCTACTGTTGAAAGTTTTCAAGACCTTCAACTAGGCTTGACGAGTGCTAGTTAGTTGCAACCAGGACCAACGGCTTAAAGTGCCTTTCGAAGCACGGAAACGCTCGTAAATGGAAATACTGCAACGCGGTCACCCATCCATGACCAACCATAGCGAAAGTTGCTTAACGCAGTGATCGTTTTCAGAACACTGAGAAAGTGGGGCCACGAGCGTTCAAAATAAATATTATGTAAATAATAAATGGGTATACTCACCTAGGTTTTGTTCACACACACACACACAATCATCCACCTACGAATACAGCCACGTTATATGCATAGTCAATCATGAACGTTCAGAAACCTATTAACAAATACGGGACTTTGCGTAAAAACACACGTGTCGCGACGTTTATCGACAATTGTGTCGGCTTCATCCGGAAGCCTTTGAAGATCCTGATGAAGGCGAAACCATTGTCGATTGTGTCGATGTATTATAATCTCCGTGAGTTTTGATAAATTGTCAAGAAACCTGGTAAAGGACCTCCTTCATTAGTCTCCAACGTAAGCTCATAGTAATTATCATTAGGCTACGAGTTCACACGCAAAACTTCAGTAATTATCTCGTAGGCATGAAATGACGACAAGCAGGTTGTACGTTTTTTAGGAGGGCACGTTTATTATTATTTGTAATCAAATGCGAGGTATTATCTGAAATTCAGCTTATTTAAAGTTGTAGACACAACATGGATGATGTCTATATACATACATATTGTAACGCCTTTATCCCTGAAAGGGTAGGCAGAGGCATATTATACGCCCGCATTTCACCGTATGCATTTTTGTCCCACATAACAGGTTGTGAGCAAATTGCTGTGTTGAAATGGAAAGGCGCAGGCTGTGGCGACCTGCTGTTGAAATTTTTCAAACCACACAAAAGGTTTTTAACCTATAAACAAAAAGAGTTTTACATTTATAGAATACTCGTAGTAGCTTAAAAATCAGTTTGCTACATACCAAAGCAAGCATTATCCTACTATCATTACAATATGGTCCATTCCAACCGGATTCCAATGGGGTATTTATTAATGATAAACAACGTGTTGCCAGTAATTAATACATGACATAAGTGTTCCATCGATCGTTTCGCAATACATTACGGCATTAGAAAGCAACGCCCGGTCTGGACGTGCAGTTCCTGCTGGCATGCCTTAAAAGACCTAAATGGTTTGCACAGAGGTGTACTTGGAATATTTTATGTAGATGCAGAATCAACTTACAAGAACACTTCGCAAATACAATTATTATTGCAATTGTAATAAATATAAGAATAAATTGCACACTGTGGAGATGTGATCACTTAGAAAATTGTGCGACCGAATGCGTAATGAAGTGATACGCAATATGGCATATTTGCATGAAAGTGTCTGCATTAAAAGCGAATCTGTGCTTCGTAAGACAATTTAAGCTACTGGTTGCCGGTAATATGGTAAGTAAAGTAATTAAAGTTGTATTACAGTAAGTACTAAGTTAATTCAAGCTGAATGCCTTATAAAATTTACATTCCGTTCAAGTCGTATCAATAAGTAATGTATACTTCTATACTTTATACTACTAATATAGGTATAGTGTAGATTTATAAGCGACGGCGGACTAACCTAGTATTAACATCATACATACATACATATTGTCACGCCTTTATCCCCGAAGGGGTAGGCATACTATACGCCCACATTTCACCGTATGCATTTTTGTCCCACGGCTGTAGCGACCTGCTGTTGAAATTTTTCAAGCCGCCCATAAGGTCTTCAACCAGGCTTAACGGCTTAACGTGCCTTCCGAAGCACGGAAACGCTCGCAAATGTAAATTCCACAATGTGATCAACCATCCAAGGACCACCTATAGCGAAAGTTGCTGAACGCAGTTATCGTTTACAGAACACTGAGTCAGCGAGGCCACGAGCGCCTAGTAATAAAGAAAATTGTAATCTAAAATAAACAAAAATTAACAGCATGCGAGACGTCACGTCACAGCGATAGCTACTGTAGGCTTTCTTTGTTGTATAACTCGCACCGCGACCTTACGTGTGAACAATCAGTGCATCAATTTTGTTTGAACATCTAACCTAATGACACCATTAAATAGGTTACATGAATTATACAATACAACGCATACTAACAAAGTAGCTCTGAGAGACCTCGTCAGCATTTACGATAAAAAAGTAAACAAGTATATATTATGTGGGTCATTTTTTTACACAGCGCCATCTAGCTCAAAGTAAGTTAATTTAAGCATTTAGCGATAAGGCCGCCTATTGTACCTACATAGCTTAATTAAGTTCTTCTTAAAATATGTTCTGTTTAGGTGTACAATAAAGAATATTTATTATTATTGTTTTTATAAGTTTGTGCTCTTGACCCGCCGACTCAGTGTTCTGTAAACGATCACTGCGTTAAAGAACTTTCGCTATGACTGATCACGGATTGGTGACCACTTAGTGGCATTTACATTTGCGAGCCTTTCCGTGCTTTGCAATGCATGTGAAGCCGTTGGTCCCGGTTGCCAGTAACGTGGCTGTCGGTCGGTAAGTCAAGTTGACAGCCTAATGGGCGGCTTGAAAATATTCAAAAGCAGGTAACAACAACGCAACCTGCGCCTGTCTATTTCAACACGGCAATGCGCTCACCACCTATTACGTGGGACAGGAATACACACTGTGAAAAGTGGGCGTATAATATGCTTCTGCCACCCTTTCAGGGGTAAGGAGTGATTGATAAACAATCTCTGAAATAAACATTACGAAGCCGGGACTTCTGCGCGGCAGTTGCATACACTACCACTTAGGCAGTTATTCAAATTACAATCATTTAATCATTTACATAAACACTCCGAAATTATTTTTTTTAAAGGTGAAGCAACACTTAATGTTACAGTAATGCAAATAAAATGCAATGCAATGAAATGTGGGCGATTGGTATGCCTCTGCCTACTCCTTCTGAGATAAACCGTGACGGAAAAGTAAGTACCTAAGTAGAAATGGTAATCAAAGAGGCGGGCACAAATTCGATTAGTTTCGATCCTAAGGCACAACAGTCAAGGGTAACTGTATACGCTTTTATAACAAGCTTCCATGTGACCTGCGAAATTTACCATTAAATAAATTTAAAAAGTATATAAAAGAATAAGCTTTGTGAATAAGGTTATTACTATTTGCAGGGCAGGGACGACGCCTGGAAATGATCTGCTGGCAAAGTGAAATAGTATTAAATTGTAAATAGGCCATAAAAAAGGCCTTTCTAATTTTTTTGCCGGTTCTTCTCAGGTGTGCCGCGTTTCGAACCTGTGGTCACTTTAAATATTTTAAATTGTGTGTGACATTTTGTAAGCGCCGGTAAAATGCAATGTCTATGCAAAATAAAGATTTTTTATTTATTTATAACCTTTACTATTAACGGAAGAATGACGAATTGAAATTCTCAAGCAAAGAGAGGACAGGTAGTAAATACCTTCCAGATCGTTATTGGTAGTATATAGACACGCCTTATTTCCTGAAGGTCATCCACGTTTCACCAGAGTTCCACACACAGTCACACTTCACCGTATGCATTTTTGTTCCAAGTTACAGGTGGTGAAGTGAATCCATTGCCGTGTTGAAATGGAAAAAATTCCAAGTCGCCTTCAACTTAGTTTAACGACTGCCATGTAACTGGTAACCGGGACCAACGGCTTAATGTTGTGGTAGTTGACAAGGATATAGAGAGGGGGTTTGATCTATGGCGGAGAGAGCTGTCATGTCAGGGATTGGACTGTTGTGTCTAAAATAAATGTGGATCTATCCATTTAAATCGTGGTTTACTTTAATCTTACATGGTGGCAGCGAAAATAAACCACAATGTCGGAGGCACAAGGAGTCATCCATATAAAGGTGCCGGGAGAGTTTAATTCTGAACCGGAACATTGGGACAAATGGATGACAAGATTCAACCGGTATTTATTGTTGTCTGGAAATCATAAAAAGAGTGATAAAGAGAAAATAAACCTCCTGGTATATGCCGCGGGTGATAGAGCAGAACAATTAATAAAAAAAATTAAGGTTGACAAATATGAAGTCGTAGCGGCGTTAAACAATTATTTTTCACCAAAGAAAAATATTGTGCATGAAAGATGGAAATTCAACTCGAGATACCAGAGGGAGGATGAAAATTCTGCGGAATTCATAAAAGCTTTACATGTGTTAGCTATCATGTGGGCGTATGGTCGGGGGACCCCGCCCAACTGGCCACATGGCGACGGGCCCCCTTTCTGTGTTCCAGGGGGTGCCCCCTTAGGGCACGACCGTACCGGCCGCTCTCTACCTCCTCTGCTTTCAGAGGGGCGCTCGAGAGCGGTGGAGGCTAAATTCTTCAGCTCCTTAGGGAGCTCCAGGGTGGTCGCATTTCCGGCCGCCCCGAAACGGACCCCTCCACTCTGGGGTCAGTTTGGGCGGTCATCCCTGCTGCGGGGGCAACAGGGACGGTGTGTGAGGCTCCCGGCCCGTGAGAGAGGGGCCGTCCTACCCACTAAACCCCGCGGTGTTCCGCCTGACCTTAAAACCGGCTCGCAGGGTAGGCCTGAGGTTAAATCACTGCGAGCCGGCAAGGGGCACCCCAGACGAGGGGTCCGTCTCGGGGCGGTCGGACAAAGCGACCACCCCGGAGCTCCCTAAGGAGCTGAAGAATCTAGCCCGCCGCTCTCGAGCGCCCCTCTGAAAGCAGAGGAGGTAGAGAGCGGCCGGTACGGGCGTGCGCTAAGTGGGCACCCCCTGGAACACAGAAAGGGTGCCCGTCGCCATGTGGCCAGTTGGGCGGGGTCCCCCGACCATCCGCCCATGGCCAAATACTATGGGCGCGCATGTATTCAGAACCTCGTCGCCCCCGAACACGACGGCGGGGCGGGAGCGTCTGTCCCGTACGCTTCCGCACCCGCAATTCCTCTCGTTTAGCCGCCATCACCACGCTAGCAAACGAGGCGACGACGGCGGCCCAACACTGTTGGCTGCCGACCATGGCTCGCACCACGGCCGGCAGCGAAAAATCAATACCAATGAGGCCCGTGAGGGCGATACGCGGCCCGTCCCACGCCGGGCACACGGTGAAGCAATCAGGTAGTAAATTTTTTATAGATACAGGTGCAGATATTGTGGCTATTCCGGGGTCATTAATAAATAGTAAAACTAAAATAATAAAAAGTTATGATGTCATAAGGGGGCCAGAAGGTCATCAGTTAAATGTAAAAGGATGTGTGAGGGTGCATTTAAAATATCAAAACAAATCTTCTAGTGGTATAGCTTATATTATTGACCATTTGCAATGCCCAATATTAGGAAAACCTGCAATTAGGAAAATGAATATTTTTAATATAATACAGTAAAGTCAGACAACTTACAAAATTGCCAGGTAGTTTCTGATGAAGAAATAGAAAAAGAGTTTCCAAAAATGTTTGATAGTTTAGGTACGTTTAAAGATACTTTTACAATAAAGTTAGTTGAAAATCCTAAATCGTTCATACAATCCACTCCTCGGGTTGTACCCATACCTTTATTGGATAAAGTGAAACAGGAACTGAACAGGTTAGTGAGTTTAGGTGTTCTTAGTGCAGTAGAAGAACCTACAATGTTTGTTTCTCCAATAGTAGTAGTGCCACAAGAGGATGGAGGTGTTAGGATATGTGGGGATTACACTCAGGTTAATAAAAATATTATTTGACCTATTTTTCCTATTCCTCGAGTAGAAACCACCTTGGGCAGGATCAAAGGATCTAGAATATTTTCAAAAATAGATGCTACTTCAGGTTTTTACCAGATTAGCAATTATCTATACTAATATTATAAAGCTGAAGAGTTTGTTTGTTTGTTTGTTCGGTTGAACGCGCTAATCTCAGGAACTACTGGTCGGATTTGAAAAATTATTTTTATGTTAGATAGCCCATTTATCGAGGAAGGCTTTAGGCAGTGTTGGGCACAATGCAATTAAATTGTTAATTGTATAAGCTAACAATTAACATTTTAATCGCAATTACATTAATTACAATTAATTTAATTCAATTCATTCATTGTGAGAAACAATTAAAATCACATCTAAAAAAAACAAAGTGATTATTTCTTCACTTGACAATGTTACATATTGAATAACTAAAAAAATATTTACATAGGGGACATGTTTGTTTAAGTAGGTACCTACGTTCGTTTAGCACCCACGACACTTTGTCGATGGTTATCGCGGGGGTAGCTCACCATGGCTACGGTGACCACTTTCCATCAGGTGGGCCGTACGCTTGTTTGCCACCTCAGTGGTTTAAAAATAATGATTCAGAAAGAAATATTGACATGTAGTGAAACTTTTTCGTAACTACTACTACTGAAATGATTGATTGTGATTCAACAAGAAAAGCTTGGGCAGTTTAACCCGACTATAACAATAGTTCGTAACTATGTCGCAAAAGGGGTCCCAGAGTATTATTTTTACTGACTGCTACGTACAACACAAACAGTTCTGTAATGTCAGACACAGGCTGCTGCAGCGGCACACTCGCTTCGATAGCTGCATAGTTATACTAACAAAGCATTGTTTAAACTCTGTTCTGGTAGGTAACTTAACCTACTTTGCAGCTTTTCTGCCAATGTGTACCCAAGCATGAAAATAACGACTTATTCAGGCTCCTTAAGATGTTTTTAATATTTACCTAAAATTGTATGTATAATAGATAAAAGATCAGAAGTTTTATTACTAGCATATTACTACGTACCTAATTTTGAAATAAGTAATTGTTAACTGTTAGTTGTAAAAATGCTAATACAATTAACAATTTATTAATTGTAATTGTAATATTTCGCAAGCAACAATTAATTAGTTGTAATTGTAAAATACTCACAATTAACAAATAATTATTATATTGTTAGTTGCAATTAATTTAGACAATTTAATCGTTAGTTGTTAATTGTTTAGACAATTGCGTTTTGCCCAATACTGCTCAGTGGTTTATAAATAATGGACAGACAGAAACATTGACATGTAGTGAAAGTTTTTCTTAACTACTACTACTGAAATGATTTTTATTGTGATTCAACAAGAATAAAGCTTGGGCAATTTGACCCGACTAAAACAAAAGTTCGTAACCATGTCTCAAAAGGGTCCCAGAGTATTATTTTTACTGACTACTACATACAACGCAAGCACTTCTGTTATGGCAGACACAGGCTGCTGCCACGGCATGCTAGCTTTGCCAGCTGCATTGTTATACTAACAACGCATTGTAAAACTCTGTTCTGGTAGGTAACTAACTTAACCTACTTTTGCAGCATTTCTGCCAAAGTGTACCCAAGCATATGTACGATTTATTCAGGCCCCTATGATGTTTTTTTAATATATTCTTTGAAATTTTATGTATAATCGGAGTACACGTTATATTTATGAAGACGAAAAGTTTTATTACCTAACATAGTACGAACCTAATTTTGAAATAAGTAATTGTTAACTGTTAATTGTAAAAATGCTAATACAATTTACAATTCATTAATTGTAATTGTAATATTTCGCAAGCAACAATTAATTAGTTGTAATTGTAAAATACTCACAATTAACAACTAATGATTTAATTGTTAGTTGCAATTAATTTAGACAATTTAATTCTTAGTTGTTGATTGTTTAGACAATTACATTTTGCCCAACACTGGCTATAGGCTATATATCATTACGCTACACACTTGGGAGCAGAGCAGCCGTCATAAATGTCGACAAATCGGGCAAATTTTTATGTATCATTGTAGAATTTATAAGCGACGGGATTAAATAGGTTCGACGGGAGGTCGAAATATTCAACGGGCGAAGCTGTGGGGGTCATCTAGTATTTAGATAAGATGCCATCAAGAGCATGGCAAAAAGTAGGTATGGATTTGTTCAAATATGGTAATGATTGGTATCTTGTCATTATTGACTACTATTCAAGATTCTTGGAACTTTTTATAATGTGTGATTTATCTGAAGTCTTTCTAAGAAAACATTGTAAAGAAACATTTGCTCGCTATGGTGTACCAGAAATTGTACAAACAGATTGTGGGACACAATTTGAAAGTAAATTTAGTCAATTTGCAAAAGAATATAATTTCATACATGTAACAAGTAGTCCTTATTTTCCACAAAGTAATGGGTGTGCTGAAGCTGGTGTCAAAATAGATAAGGGTATGCTTAAAAAGAATAAGGATATTTATTTAGCATTGTTAAATTATAGGAACACACCTTTAGAAACAGGGTACAGCCCTAGCGAAGTCATATTCAATAGAAAGATACGTGAAATATTGCCTGTATATACAGAAAAGTTAAATGTCAGAACAGATATGCAAGTAGATTTTAAGGCAAAAAGAATGGAAAATCGTGCAAAAATGGCAAATAACTATAACAAAAGTCATAAAGTTATCCATCTAAAAGATTTAAAGATTGGTGACCCCGTATGGGTGATTGATTTAAGAGCTTATGGAACCATTGTAAGAAAGGCGAAGGAACTAAGGTCTTAATATGTTCAAAATAATGGAGTAAATTACTGAAGAAACAGGTGGCACTTGGTTCCAGCACCTTTTCACAAGATAAGTAATACAGGGGAACAGAGTGTTAAGGCAGGGCGTCCAGAGAAGGTATTTTCAAAAATGGTGGACATGAATAGGGCAAAGGAAATACAAGTAAATGATCTAGGTAACAATGAAGAAACAAATGTAAACATCAACAATAATATAGAAACTGAAGACATTTGTAAGCATACATATGTAGTAGAAAAGACTAATACTAGTAGTATGATAGTAGAGAACAATAATAATAAAAATAACTGTGAAAAAGAAGATAGTCATCATCATCCGAGCGTCTGTCCCAGTTGCGTCTCGCGACGCCCGGGGTCCGCTTGCCTACATTTTCTCCTCCACTTCGCACGGTCTTCGGCATCCCCTGTAGTGAGACCATTGGCACGCATGTCATCCCTTACGACGTCAAGCCAGCACTTCTTGGGTCTTCCCCTCTTACCGGCGGGGCTGACATGGCCAGACATACATACAACATACAACCTACGTAGCCCGGCGGTTGCCGCAAGACGTGACCATACCAACGAAGGCGACACTCTTGCAACTTGTCTGCAATGTCACGGACGTGAAGGCTGCCGCGGATGCGAGAGTTTCTCACGCGGTCCATCCGCGTGACCCCACACATCCACCGCAGCATCTTCATTTCCGTGACACGCAGCTCCTGCTTGTGTCGCTCCAATATCGGCCACGTCTCACTGCCATGTAAAAGGACAGGTCTAATAATGGTTTTGTAGACCTGTCCCTTCAACCGGATCGGCATTTTAGGGTCACAAATGACACCGGTCATCTCCCGCCATTTGGCCCACGCGGCAGCAATGCGTGACTTGACATCGCAATCGATGTCACTGGACGTGTGAAAAACAGATCCCAGGTATGTAACCTGGTCCGTGCGCTCGACCAAATCACCGCCTATGCGGGGATGTGGGGTCTGTCGAGTTTAGTGCCAAGCACTCGGTCTTCGCCACATTTAGTTTCAGACCGCCGTTCTCAAGCGTCTCCTTCCACGCCTTTACACGTCGCACCAATCTGCCCCTGTCCGCGTCTGCCAGCGCAATATCGTCAGCATACATGAGCAACCATGGAGGCTGCTCATGTGGGTTTCTGATGCTGTCCGACAATTCGTCTAATATTACACTGAACAGAAGCGGACTAAGGACCGAACCCTGGTGTACCCCGACGGTGATGGGGAAGGGTTTCGTGTCGCCAACAGCAGTCCGAACCATTGAATCGGAGTCACAGTACATGTCCCGGATAGTGTCAATATAGACCTCTGGAACCCCTTTGGACCGCAGTGCCCACCAGATCATCGCACGAGGAACACAGTCGAAGGCCTTCTGCATGTCTAGAAACAAACAGTGCAGAGGCGTGTTCTTCGACCTGTATTTCTCTGCGACAACCCTCAGGGCAAAAACAGGGTCCGTGGTCCCATAACCAGGGCGAAACCCATATTGACACCCCGAGAGAGTGCACTCCTGTCGGATCCGAGAGTCTATAATCCTCTCGAAGATCTTCATGGTGTGGGTCATCACCTTAATACCGCGGTAGCTCCCGCACTCCTGCACTGACCCCTTACCTTTGAAGACTGGAGTAATAATACTCAGTCTCCATTGGTTTGGGATCTGCCCGCTGAGGAGTATGCTGTTAAAAAGGTTTACTAAGATGCCCACACCGCGAGGACCCATCGCCTTCCAGGCTTCGATGGGGACTCCATCGGGTCCGACAGCTTTCCGATTCTTCATGCGGCGAAGCGCAGTCAGGACTTCTCCAGGCGTTACCGGTGGCACTAGTCCCTGATTCGGAGGGAGGTCCGGAGGCTGCACCTCTTTGTGCTGTTTATTAAGCAGCTCGTGGAAGTACGAGCGCCATCTCTCCTTTACCGCGAGGTCTTCGCTTAACAGGTTGCCCTCAGGGTCTTTTACACAGCGACACTTGGATATATCCTGTGCCGCTTTGACCCTGGAGCGCGCCAGCTTATAGATGAGCTTATGCCCCTCAGACAATTCCAGCTCATCATACAGAGGTTGTAAGTGGTCACGTCTGGCTCTAGCTACAGCTCTCTTTGTGGCGCGCTTGGCAGCCCTGTACGCGTCGCGGTCTTCAGGAGATCCGGTCGCTTGCCACTTTTTAAAGAGGGCTTTCTTCTCCCTAGTCTCCCTCTGGACTGCATCGTTCCACCACCAAGTTTCCTTGTCACATTTGCGTCCACCCTAAGACTCACCGAGCACCACCTTCGCCGCTCCAAGGATGGCCGCCTGAACTTTGTCCCAGAAATCTTGAACTGGTTCGCCTTCAGTGTCGGTGCACTTGTCACCGACAGCTGAGACGAACTCCTGGGACCTAGTTTTATCAAGCAGCCACCATCTGATGCGGCGCTGGCACCGCTCGATGCGTTTGCCTTTGGGCTTCACGCAGAGGTCCATGACAAGGAGACGGTGTTGTGCAGTAAGACTCTCACCGGGTATGACCTTGCAGTTGGCCACCTTGCCGATGCTGTGTCGCCTAGTCAGTAGGAAATCGATCTGAGTTGTACGCCTCCCGCTCTTGTAGGTGATGAGATGTTCGGATTTCTTTTTGAAATACGTGTTCACAATGGCCAGATCGGCAGCCGCACACGTTCTGAGGATAGTTTCTCCTTCAGCGTTGCGGGTGCCGTATCCAAAACTACCATGAACACGTTCAAACTCCTCACACCTCTCACCCACATGACCGTTTAGGTCGCCGCCCAAAACGATTCCCTGTGACAACTGAATGCCCCGAAGCACTCCCTCGAGTTGACCCCAAAACGACATCTTATCGGCGTCGCTACAACCGGCCTGTGGCGCGTAGGCACTTATCAGGTGGGTAATAATCCCATCGATAAGCACCCTCACGATCATAAGCCGGTCGCTACAGCGTTTCACCTCCAAGATGCCACTCTGCAGCCCCTCGGAGAGCACAACTGCCACCCCGTTCTCCCCACCAGGCGCACCCGTGTAATACAGCTTGTAGCCGTTCTGCAAGGGCCGGGCTCTGTTGCCCTTCCACCGAGTCTCCTGCAGGAACGCCACGTCCACCCTCCGCCTGGAGAGTACTTCGGCCAACTCTACCGCACGCCCAGTCAGCGTGCCAATGTTCCAAGATGCGAAGCGGATTCGGGTTGGGGCTAACTTCTTTAGCCGTGCTGGCCCGACACACGGCAGCCCTAGCCCACTTGCCACAGGAGTCGGGCGGGGCTCCTGCGCGCCGTTTTGCGGCGGCGCCCTATCCCTAGCAGCTTTCCTAATATACTTTACCATTTTGTTTCGGCGGGTGGCTTTTATGGGAGCGACGCCCTCAGACCTCCCAACCCCAGAGGGGAAAGCCAGCGCCAGAGCCTCGTCCGTTAATCAGCAGATGCACGCACTAGCACGGGAGGTTGACTTGGGCCCCGAAGATCTTGGTGGGGCCCCTTACACCCTAAAAAGATGATAGTATAATAGACAATAGATCTAAGAGGATAAGAATAAGGCCTAAGTACTTGAATGATTATGATTGCAATTTTATAAGGTTCATATAGTTTAAAAAGTTCATTTGATTGTATTAAACCGGATAGTTTATTTTGTTAATCAAATTTATTTGTTGAGAGGGAGGATGTTGTGGTAGTTGACGAGGATATAGAGAGGGGGTTTGATCTATGGCGGAGAGAGCTGTCATGTCAGGGATTGGACTGTTGTAATGTGGTTCTAAAATAAATGTGGACCTATCCATTTAAATCGTGGTTTACTTTTAATCTTACACTAAACATGCCTTCCGAAGCACGGAAACGAAAATGGAAACACCACAATGCGGTCACTTATCTGAGCACCAGCCACAGCTATTTGCTTAACGCAGTAATCGTTTACACTCATTAGCGCTGGTCTTCATAATGTTCGTAATGTACAATGATTATGACGTGATTATGACGTGACATTAGGTCAACACGTGTTTCGCCTTCACACGAGGCATCCTCAACGCTGTGTACAGCAAATGCTAGGCGCTTTCACTTTTCTGAGAAGTTGGATTCGTATTTCTTCCGTTATAATTAGTTAAGATAACCCTTGACTGTAGAGCGCTAGAATTAACGGATAGGAAGAGGATGTCTGAGAAGTTCTTCTCTCCCATTCCCTCCTTTGTTATTGTTCTACGATGTATTTCTGTAATGTAACGCCTGATTTTATTAGTCGTTATTTTTAAACTATACATACTAGATGATGCCCGCAGCTCAGCTAGCGTGGTGAAGTTTCCATACTCGTGTCCCAAAGGAACTGGTGTCCGGGATAAAAATTAGACTAAGTGTTAATCCAGGGTGCCAGCTATTGCATTTTAACCAAACTGGTTTCTTGGATTAAGCTTAATTTAAAACCTTCGACAAATGTTATGAAATTATTTAATTAATTTAATTTATAATTTTAAAAATTTAAATTTAATTTAGAGACATATTATTTGCCCACTTTTCACCATGTGTATTCCTGTCCCACATAATAGGTGTTGAGCCCATTGTCGTGTTTGAAATAGACAGACGCAGGTTGTGGCTACCTGCTATTGAAATTTATCAAGCCACCCATAAGGCCTTCAACTTGACTTAACGACTGCCATGTTACTGGCAACCGGGATCAACAGCTTTACGTGCCTTCCAAAGCACGGAAACGCTCGTAAAAATAAATGCCACAAAGTGGTCACCCATCCGTGACCAGTCATAGCGAAAGTTGCTTCACGCTGTGATTGTTTACAGAACACTGAGTCCGGGGGACCACCAGCGTCTCATAGCTATTGTTTATTTGCTCTATGGAAAGGAATACTATGCAATCCAGTTATCTACACAGATAAATAAAATTGAAATGTCTGTTTGTAATTTCAAATTAACAGCTTTTCACTTAATGCATATGAAAGTATATACCTTATTATATACTTTTCATTTACTCAAAAGCTCCCCAAAATTTTAATTTTACCTCAGAATAGGGAAAAAAGTCCCCAATCTGAACACCCTGTCTGGTCGTCTGCCGTCCGGTGAGGTCCGGCAGACCAAATCTGAACGTGTATTAGCGCTTTAAGTAATCCTACCTACTAAAACCATACGCTGCCCTTTCAATCAGATATTTACCAAAATAGCGCAAAAAACTGATTTTTGTGACCTTTGACCTTGAAATTTAATAGTTGCGTACACCCTACCATATGTAGGTTTTGAGACAACTTTTAAGGTGTCAATATACAAGTATTATACTTAATTTAGATAACCTAAGTATAAATAAAATACTTTACAATTATTGTATATTATTTATTAAGTATACTAGTAGTAGTAGTAGTACCAGGGGCAAAATAAAATCTCCCGTGGTACTACTATACGTCACAGTAGTACCACGGGCAAAAAACATTTCCCGTGGTACTACCAGTAGTACCACCGGTAGTACCACGGGTAAGAACTGTATTTACAGACTTGCAGCTGGGTATCTCGAATTCCGAGGTGAACTTACTATAATGACTGGGCTATTAAATATGTTACACAGTAAATGAATATATGAAAGGCATTGAATTCTACAATGATTTGAAAGTAATTTGTATGCTAACTATTTGTATTTTTTTTACAAGTAGAGACTTTCTACTCGTAAAAATAATACTAATAGGGCTAACACACGACCGGATTTGATCCAACCAGAGCGCGGATTAGATTTGCCGCCCGACCAAATCTTACCATCTGTAGAGCAGTCCGGCGGACATAATTATTATTAATTGAGTCCGCCTCGATCCGCATCGGATATGATCAATGTTGCCGTTCTAGCTACTTTGTCCTAAATTTCCCCAGATTTAATATTTTTTTCTCCAAAAAGACACTTACGTTTTTACCCAATGTTGCAGTCTTAGTTTTACTTTGCACATAAATATAATTTTTCATACATTATTCCCCAAAAAAGAAAAAGAACTACGTTAATACATAACGTAGGGTTTATTTATTTATTATTTTAATTTATCTATCACGCCTTATCCCGAAGGGGTGACAGAGACATATTATATGCCCACTTTTCACCATGTGTATTCCTGTCCCACATAATAGGTGTTGAGCCCATTGCCGTGTTTGAAATAGACAGACGCAGGTTGTGGCTACCTGCTATTGAAATTTATCAAGCCACCCATAAGGCCTTCAACTTGACTTAACGACTGCCATGTTACTGGCAACCGGGATCAACAGCTTTACGTGCCTTCCAAAGCACGGAAACGCTCGTAAAAATAAATGCCACAAAGTGGTCACGCATCCGTGACCAGTCATAGCGAAAGTTGCTTCACGCTGTGATTGTTTACAGAACACTGAGTCCGGGGGACCACCAGCGTCTCATAGCTATTGTTTATTTGCTCTATGGAAAGAAATACTATGCAATCCAGTTATCTACACAGATAAATAAAATTGAAATGTCTTTTTGTAATTTCAAATTAACAGCTTTTCACTTAATGCATATGAAAGTATATACCTTATTATGTACTTTTCATTTACTCAAAAGCTCCCCAAAATTTTAATTTTACCTCAGAATAGGGAAAAAAGTCCCCAATCTGAACACCCTGTCTGGTCGTCTGCCGTCCGGTGAGGTCCGGCAGACCAAATCTGAACGTGTATTAGCGCTTTAAGTAATCCTACCTTCTAAAACCATACGCTGCCCTTTCATCTAATTATGGTCAGAAGTCCTGGGTAGTATGGTAGTATGCTGACTGTAGATACCAAAATACCAAAAGTTTCTTGCTGTTGTTGTTAAATCATTTCACCCATCTTGGGCAGGCAAAGGAAGCTTAGTCTATACATCCTTTTCTACAGTATTTATAAATTCTTATTATTTAGTTTTAGTCATGTCTAGTCCTTTGTTGATGTCAATTTCACTTTCCATAACTCATGCACATTTTCGAACACTTTATGTATTATAATCTACTATTTAAATAACTAAAAATAACGAATTATACAATAGTTTTGGAAAATAAAATACGGCAAAATGTTCTAGAATTGGCGCCAAACCCTGTACCATAATTTACTCCGCTAATACCACGGAATGAAACGAGCTATTATTTGATTTTTGGGGATCACTTTAGATAGCAAACTGCAGTGGAACGCCCAAATAACGTGTCTTGCAGGTAAACTCAGCTCGGCAGCCTTTGCCGTAGGAAAAGTCAGGAAGCTCACTGATGTGGAAACTGCCAGGCTAGTATACTTTAGTTATTTTCATAGTGTCATGTCTTACGGCATTTTGCTTTGGGGCAAAGCTGCTGATATACAAGTAATTTTTGTAATCCAGAAGAGAGCTATACGTGCAATATATAAATTGAGTGCTAGAGTGTCTCTTAGAGAGAAATTTAAAGAAATTGGCATTTTAACGGTTGCATCACAGTATATATTTGCAAATATCATGTTAATTAAACAGAACATACATTTATACAATAGACACGGTGACATACATTCGATAAATACTAGAAATAAGCTTAAATTAATTGGAACGCATCATCGTTTACAAAAGGTTCATGACTCTTTTGCAGGAATTGGCCTACGCCTATATAATAAAATTCCTTTAGACATTATGAACCTGCCGTTACATAAATTTAAGGCAGAAATTTAGACGCACCTCTTGAAAAGGGCTTATTACAGAATTAATGATTATTTAATGTTGCTTGCTCTTCGCTCGAGCTATTTAGGATTCGAATGAATCTTGTGTTATTTTGTACTTGTCTTGAAGCTGCATATATGTTGTATTTTTACATTTCTACATTGTGAATAATTTGAAACGTCAGACAACTAAAGGTTTCTAAATTGGCTGCATTTAGTTCCGGTAATAACTAATACACAAATATGTAATTTGAGTTTGTTATTGTGTGAGCACCAAGTAGACTTATGTATTATTTTGAAATTAACATGATAGTTGCTGTGCAGTTTTTGGGTATGTCATGGTCGCCTAAGTGTCCTGGCAGTGGTGGCGTATGTATCGGGTCGCCTTTTTCCCTATAATACGGTTGAGTAGGGCGATGGCTGATATATACGTCATACCCGTGAACGGGTGCCGTCTGTTGGGACTGGTCAGCTCATAGCTGTTATAGCAATTATTACAAATATTATTAAAATTTAAGGCAAACTAAGTTTAGTCGACTGTTCTCACATAAATCTAAAGGAACAATGTAAGTGTAATTTTAATGTTGTAAGCCACACATACATTTTAAAAGAGCATCCATTACTTTTTTGCTAGATTCTTCTTAAAGTGTAGGCTGCCCTTAGAACTGGCAACTAGAATAGCTCTAATTTTGATATGATTTTAAACATAACATTGATTTTGATTTTGTTTTGTATAAACTCATTACTATATTATTGGTCAAACATCATGTCATCATCAAACTAATGTAATTACTGGCGGTTAAAAAAGAGTGGCCATGAGTTTTATTGCCAGGTTCTTCCTCAGGCTCTACCTATTGCTTTGCGAATCTGGCAGTAAATGTAAATGTAGAAGCAATAATCTTGACGTTCATAAGTGTTACTTTGTGACCTACATGAATAAAGATCATTTCATTTCATTTCATATGATCAGATTGATACATCTTAAAATAGTGACGTTTTATTTTGTTTACTTCCAATATAAAAATAAAGAAAAAAAACAAAAAAAAAAGTAAAAGAAGCACGACTGGCGATTCATAACGCAGTGCTAGTGCCGACTTTGCTTTACGGTAGCGAAACCTGGGTACGTCAGCAGATGCATGAAAGTAAATTAAATGCTGTGGAGATGCGATCACTTCGAAAATTGTGCGGCGTTACCTTGGCCGACCGAATACGTAACGAAGTGATACGCAATATGGCAGGTTTATATGAAAGTGTCAGCGTTAAGCTGGAAAAGGGCGTGCTCCGTTGGTTTGGACACGTCCAACGAATGAGTGAGGAACGATTGACGAAGAATATATATTGTGCAAAAGCAGAGGGTAGAAGAAGTCAGGGTAGGCCGAGACTTACATATAAAGACCTCGACCTCGATTCCTCAAAAACGGAAAGGTCAAAGTACTCGGATACCCCGACGTGCGTTTATGAAGCGATTGATGAATCTTGAAGATGCGAAAGAAGTATGCGTGGATCGCGAAGCCTGGTGATCTGTCCTCTCTGACTACCCCGTCAGGGATACAGCGTGAAGATAGTTATAAAACCATCACCAGTCCACCACTCTACCAACTGGAGCTCTTTATTTTGTTTGCCATCACTAAAGTGATGACTTTGAAGCTTTTTTTTTTTGTTTACTTGATGTTTACAGTCAAAGTTTTTTTTTTAATCAATTAGATGCCATTGTCACTGTCAGTGTCAATGTCAACCAAATAATACCAATGCATTTTCTTGTTTTGTATTTGCGTCGACGTTCTTTTTATTCATAAATAGTTAACTAAACATGGCTTATTTAACACAACCAGATTATGTGAAATATATTTGTTCGTGTGGACAATTAAAACCCATCACAAGCCTGTACTTCTGCCGGCACTGTTTAAAAATTCGTTGCGGTTTCTGCATTTGTCATGAGGTAACCTACTTTTCATATATTTTGCTGCATAAATATGTAATAAAATTGTAATATGACATATAATTTTCGTTTTTAAACATCTGCCCTACTGTTAACGACTATGAAATATGTTTTATATTCTAATAATAGCAAAATAAAGTTACGTGAACTTGACACACCTTTGAAATAGTGGCATTGTCTTTATATGTATTTAGTTTAATTTGATCATTTAAGATGAAATGACCTCATTGCATAATTTAAAAGAGAGAATTTGCTGAAAGTTGGCTAGTGAGTTCTTCTTATTATTATCGCTAATTAGAAAGCTTTAACAAGAAATGTAATCATTAAATCAATAGAAATGTATATATCCTGTTAATATATTAAAGAAAGCATGTTGTACCAAGTCTAATCAAGATCTTTGGAAGCTAACTCAACCTCACCTGCAAGTGGTGCACCAATAATACTAAAAATAGTGCTGTTCCTGGCAGCCAATAAAAGTAGACCGAAGATCCAAATTCAAATAAGAGTCTGCAAACTACTGAAAGGTCGCTAAGCTGAAGAAGAAGGAATTGAGTTATTGCCTTGATGAGATAGACCTCAGGAGGTTTTTTATAAGTTCATGCTGTCTAGCCTAGGGCAGTAGATGGAGGCAAAAATTTAAAATATTTATAGCTGCATACAGTTAAAGTACTTTCAATTGTTTGATAGTCCAGGTGATGTTGAGATCATTTCGTCTCCTATGCACAATACAAATATCTAATTTGATAATAGATAGCATAATAGCTATAATATCTACATGTGATAGCTGCTGCCGTACCTTTAGCCTAGTCTAAGCCCTTTGTGGGCTACCGCTTATGTGTAACACTAGTTTTATGTTTGTTTTGAGAGAGATGTTCAGCATGTATGTGTTATTTGTTAATCTTTCATAGGAAGTCAGTGATGCTTCATTTCATTATAGTTGCAAAAATAGAATATTATTATGGAAACATGGGAAGCTTAACTGGATGTATGTGATTTTGTTACTGTAATTCTCACTAATTTAGTTATGTAGTACGAATCAACTAAATTTTAAATAAAAGGTTGAATCTCAACAAAAGTTTGCTGAAGTTAAACTGCATAAAAAGTATTGTGAGGTCATAGCTACATTTATTTTGTACTGAATTTGTATAAAGTCATATAAATAAAAAAAAGGAATAGTCCAACAGCAAGCTTGAATCACATTTACTGCGGTTCTAAAAGCCTAATTTACCACATGTGTTCTGTTTCTACACTATGATATTTTTTGTTATAAACTTTTCATATTCTAAGTTAAATACAATTAGACTGCACTTTGGCACTGACAGTAAACTGCCTCCCCTTACAGGTTGACTCTCACTATTGTGCCAACTGCCTTGAGAACATGCCATCTTCAGAGGCCCGTCTCAAAAAGAACCGATGCACCAGTTGCTTTGACTGTCCAAGCTGTTTCCACACCCTCTCAACACGAGCCACCATGGCACAACCACGACAAGTAGTACAAGATCCAGCTGGTGGAGATGCTAAAGTTGAAAGCAAGCAACCAAAGAAAATGTATTATTTATCCTGTTTTAATTGTCGGTGGACATCAAGGGATGTTGGTATTCCAGATCAGCCTGTAGGTTAGTATAGGCAATTTTTTAACAATTTATGTAATCGAAATGTAGAAGGATGTCAGCCAGAAATAGATATTTCATTGAAAGTATATACTATGACAAACCGCAGGTCGTCTTGTATATAATGTCAGTCTTTAGTTTTTTTATGAGATTAAAAAGAGAGACAAAATATTACCTATAAAACTTATATTCCTATTTAAATAATTTGTGCCCACACATCTTCATCCATACCTTATAATAATGTAGTTACCCCAAAAGTTAATTACAAAAGCCAGTGAGTCACAGGAGCTATAATACTGACTAAATACTAATTTGCAGCATCAGGTGGGTGGCCAGAACGCACCAATCCTTATGCTGCTCGTGTAAACCAGTTGCTAGATTACTACAAGGCGATAGCTCAGCAAGAGAAGCAAGAGAAAATTGAAAGGGAAAGGAAGAAGTTTACTATTAGAGGGAAATATATTACACTCACTGTATGTATTTTATCTTAATACTCTTATATCTACAAGTATAATAGCAGTTTTCTTCTATCTACTTAAATATTGGATATGTCTATTTGAACATTTTAGCAATGATATTGCACTAAAAATTACTGACATGTCTTTGATTATTAAAAAACTACAACAATTTGGAATTATTATTTTTAGTTGACTCTTGTAAAGGTGCTCTAGTAAGATCTCCAAGCTGGTGCACTGGCTCACTCATGGATGAGTATCTTATGTCCACACAGTAATTAGGAGCTCAGACGACAGTTGTTCCCAACAATGCTCAACAAAATAAACAGTTAATACAGGAGAACGGGTCAAAAAGCAGATATTGTAAAACCATTTTGATGTTATAAATGTGAAAGTATGTTTATCTTTTTTTTTCACGTCGTCTCATGGAAGCAATTGATTGACATGATTTTTAATAACGTGAGGTCTGCAGAATAACATTGGCTAAGTTTTGTCCTCGTTAAAGATTCCTGTGAGATAACAAAATATTCAGCACATGACCTTTAATGTAAATAAATAAATGACATGTTGTGAAGACCATCAAAATTTTTATTCTTTTAAATTTCAATATGCCGAGTATTTTTTCGACAGGACAAGACAGGTCTAACAGGTGCGATGGCCCGCAACATAGCCGGGCTCCCGAGCAGCGATAGTTCCTCCTCAGCTATCGCCAGCTTCGTTCCCAGTCAGGCTATCGAGGAGGAGGAGGAGTTGCCTGAAGACTACTACACTAAGGAGGTCAACTTGAACCAAAGTTAGTATTATATATAAGTTACTAGCTGTCCCGCCCGGCTTCGCCCGTGACATACTTCGAACCCCGTGGCACCCATTTAATCCCGTTGTTTGATAATTTCACATTCACAATAATGTATGAACATTTTCCAAATTCATTGATTACTTCTCCGCTCTCTAGTACCTAGGTACCTACCTACTACGCCCGCACGGCCCGGTCGAATTAAATAAATTTCTTTGCGCTTTATTTTGAATTTGCAATAACTCGTCAGATATTTATTTAATTTGCAAGGTGTAAAGGGACAAAATAATCTTCATGAAATGCTGAAGCCAACTAACGTAGTAAAAATTATAAGGATTAATAGCATATTTAGGTAAATAGCCTTCAAATTACCGCTTTATAATTGCGGTTTTTTTAAATAAATAAATAAATATCCATCACGCCTTATCCCCGAAGGGGTGGCAGAGGCATATTATATGTCCACTTTTCACCTTGCGGTTTTTTTAAAGTATTAAAATGGATATAGTATGTTATTCTTAAGAGATAAAGATATGTCTCGTACAGATAGATATATGTGTGAGAAAAAAAAATACGTTTGCCAAACTGGCAGATGTTTTCAGACTAGAGTTGCAGAGCATGTCAGTGGCTGGAGACTCAAAAAGACTGATTCCAATTTTGCAGAATACCTAGTAACAGAAAAGCATTGTTTTGACCCAAAAGCGAATTTCAAGGTGCTCCATTCTTGTGACAAAGGAAGGAAAATGAATGCTCTCGAAGCGCTCGAGATAGGTAGACATATAAGTGCAGACCCAAACATTATTCTAAATCAACAGTTGGATTTAAATCGTTCGCCCTTATTACATTATTACAAGTGATGACATCTATATATTTATACTAATAACGCAGAATATGTAAATTTTAATTTTTAGTTAACCAAAAAATGTTTGTAATTTGTGTAGTTAATGACATAGTTCAATATGGCAAATCATAGTAATTTAGTTATTATTATTTTTTTTTTTTTTCACTTTTTCTTATATGTCTGTGTCTATGGCGGAGCGGGTACCGGCAATTCCGCCACTGTCTAACGTGCAATGGAGTTTTCCATGTGTATACTATTGATAAGCAACATTAACAATTATGTATTGACTAATTGTGTATCTTGATTGTGTTATTAAATTAAAATTTCACTGTGACTATTAAATATCTTGACATTTAATACTTTTGACATTTTAAATTCTTGACATTAAATAATATGACACTTTGACATTAGCAAATCTAATATTTTAAATAGAATTATGATTCGCAGTATTTAATTTTTTTCAAATGTAAAACTGTATTCTCCCTAATTTTGGGGTAATTTTCTAAACTGGTAACTTGTAATGTCGATATACCTACATTGTACGGTTATTAGTTTTAGTATACTTTCTAGGTCCAGTCGTCATATTGTGTACCTTTGAGAATGCCGTGAGGCGAAACCGGTCAGGTTTACAAAGTAAATGTTGTGGAACAGTACAAGTGGTGTTATTTAATATATAGACATATGTCGTCGCGGACTTTTTTGTAGACCGTTATTAGATACAAAATTGCACCATACATTATTTAAAATATTTTCATTATAAAGGGTTTAGGCAGCGTTTTTGTTGAAAGCTCCCAGACGGCTTATTTTTTCCGACATCCCCAACAAATATCGTTATAATTTGTTCAATATATACAAAAACTTTACAAATTATACATAAAAATCAATCCAACTATTAAAAAAAACCGCATTGTACTTCCTTCCCTAGTTTCAATGATCTAAGCATACATAGGGACAGACAGCGAAAAGCGACTTTGTTTTATAATATGTAGTGATTAGATATGAATATTCATATAGTTATAGTATAGTTATAATAGCAGGACATAATATTGTAGTTTCTCGCAGTTAATCGTTAAACTGAAAATATTTAGTGAATCTTTTAAGTTTTACCATGTCTCAGTATGGTCTTGGAGTTACCGTTTTGTGTTGATTGTTGACTCCTCCTACCTAATAACTAAGTAATGTGTCATTCCTTATGATCTAAATTATAAATGAATTTACATAGTGTTGGTGCAACTTTGGCCCAGCGTGTCGTAGACCAAATGGCATGAACGGAAATTTATATAGGCCAACATGGGGTTTGATGAGGACAACCCTAACTAAACCTAATATTCATAATATAATATAATTCAGCGCGTTCAAAACGCGTGTGTTCGATATTGTTTCGATATACCACGGAGAAGTCATGTAACGCCATATTTGAATGAGTACAGCATACTGAAAATGAAAGCGAGGAGAAATTTACGCCTCGCGACAATGTTGTTCGGTATTGTTAAAGAGGAGAAACCGGCTTACCTCTATGCCAAGTTACACTGGAGGCACGATTATTTTAAATATCCGACTACATCTATGTGTGCTCCGCTATCAATACCACGTCATCGTACTGTGGCGTTCGAGGGATGTTTTAGATATGCTGCAACCCACTGTTGGAACAACATACCGCCGCCGATTAGGTCTATGAAAACAAAAAAATACTTTTAATTTGCATTTGCGTAGGCATATACTAACGATTCAGAAAGGTACCTAGTATAAGTAAACTGTAAATAATTTTTAGTAACTTACTGAACGTCATAAATCGTAAAACATAGACTCCGATTGTCACGTTAACTAGCATTTTTTCCCATGTTCTTGATTCATTTTGTGCATTTGTTTGGAATAGTTTACTTTTTTAGGTTAATATTATTGTTTGTTATGAGTATTGATTTTGAATTATAATTAGTAATTTAAGTTAATTTTATGTATCATGCAAGCATGCAAGCAATGTGTAGTAAATAAACAGTCTTGCCAAGTAGTTATAGGTAGTATATGTAGTTATATAGTTATGCACACGAGTTGCATGCAGGTTGTGTTGTTTGTTGTTTGTATTCGCGTTCGGAAGCTTACCAACATTTCAAAAAGAAGTGTGTCATCAATTTTAATATTGATGACATTGACACATCAAGTTGGCGGACTGGCCATTGACAAAGGACTAATACTGGCGAACTGCGCTGCGAGCGGTGGTTTTTTTTATTTTCTCTCTTTTTTTTTGTCCTGTAATACCAGTAGTCGCCAGGCTTGCGAACTCGCAGTAATGAATTTGGTAGGATTGTTTTTTGTAATGATATAATGTAGTAAAGTTTTGTTGTATGTTTTATTATTATTGTTATTTATATATTTTATATAATATAGGGGCCAGTTGAAAATCAGCGTAAAGTACAGTAATGTACTCTGCACACAGCTGAACTGGCCACCTTGTCAGTGTGTCAATTTAATATTTAAACCTACAATATTATCTGTGCACTGAATAAATTATTTTTCTTTCTTTCTTAATAAACCTAAGTGTCGCTTCTCGGACGCTATTCAGCGTGCTGCTCTGTGGCGCGGTGGGAGTGTATCCGACTGCTACGCATGTATAAAACTACGCAGGATAAAATTATGTGTGATGAGCACGATAGTTTATTCTGTGTCTGGGTATTACTTATCTGTAATATTTATATATTTAGAAATATATAAATATGTTTATCAGTTATCTGGTTACCATATTACAAGCTCTGCTTAGTTTGGAATCAGATGGCGTTGTGTGAGTTTTCCCAACGATATTTATTGAATGGTGTGGTCGCAGTAACGAGCATGGCGCAGCGGCTGGCGGCGCCCGAGTGGCAGCCCGCGGACGTGTCGCGCCTGCACCCGCTGGCCAAGCTGCTCAGCGTCAAGCGCAGCCAGCGCTGCCGCGCCTGCGACCACAACCTCACCAAGCCCGAGTACAACCCCGGCTCCATCAAGTTCAAGATCGAGCTGCTCGCCTAGTGAGTACACCAGAATTCACCGTCACCGTTCACGTCCTGGGAATATCGCAGTCGGACCAATCGGCCACCCTACTTGTAGCTAGTACCAAGGGATATCAAATAGTATTTGGAGTACCTACTTTTTTAACGAGGTAGTTGTGGACGTGGCCTCGCCGGACCCCGATTATCTCGTAGTCAACTTTTGGGAATTATCCACGCCTTCTATTATATTATATCACTTCAGCATGAAAACCGAAAACTCAATATCGTGCCATCTTATTAATACCTTCTAGCTACCACGTCCCGGAAGTGAAGATAATCTCCCACGAGCCGGTGAGGGCAGGCGAAAAGTCCGCCCTGCTGCTGAAACTGACCAACCCGACGGGCCACGAGATGCAGCTGCGACTACTGCAGCCCGAGGATGTGCCTCCGCCAGAGGAGAGGGAGGAACCCAAGAGTATCGAGAAGTCGCTGGAGAAATCCTTGAATTTGGAAAAGGTAGTTAACCCGTGGTGCAGCATGTTCTTAAATTTTTAGGAAAGTAATGATTTTAAAAGTTCTCTTCATACGGTTCTCGTATTCTTTCGAAGTTTTGATGCTATCGCTGGTGCAGGAAATTAATTTAGAATTCTTAAGTTATAAACGCTCGTGGTTGAAGCGCTCGTAGTTTCCCGGACTCCGTGTTCTGTAAATGATTATATTATTCTGTAAACACTACGTTAAGCAACTTTCGCTATGGCTGGTCACGGATGAGTGACCAGTTTGTTTCATTTACATTTGTGAGTGTTTCCGAGCTTTGGAAGGCACGTTAAGCCGTTGGTCCCGGTTGCCAGTAATTAAGTCAACTTAAAAGCCTTATGGGCAGCATGAAAAATTTCAACTGCAGGTAGCCACAACCTGCACCTGTCTATTTCAACACGGCAATGGTCTCACTACCTATTACGTGGGACAGGAATACACATGGTGAAAAGTGGGCATATAATATGCTTCTGCCACCCCTTCGGGGTTAAGGCGTTATGGATAAATTAATTAATTTATAAGTTATAGATAAATAATACAACTTCCATTATTATTCAAAATCATATAGTGTTATTTTATGAATGTTAACCGCCGTGGTCGGTGCAGGACTCGTGGTCGTACGCGGCGATCTCGCGGCCCGCGGCCTACAGCGCCACGGCGCGCGCGGCGTGCCCCGACGCGGCGCTGACGCTGGCGCAGCGCGACGACGCCGCCGAGTACGACGACGACGCGCACCACGATGCCAACGAGTCAGTCTATACACACACACACACACACACACCTACCAAAACACAAACACCTACCAACACACACACACACACACACACACACCTACCAACACACAAACACACACACACACACACATCTACCAAAACACACACTCACACACACACCTACCAACACACACACACACACACACACACACACACACACACACCTACCAACACACAAACACACACACACACATCTACCAAAACACACACACATACACATACCAACACACACACACCTACCTACACACATACACACCTACAAACACACAAACACACACCTACCAACATACACACACACACACACAGAGATACTTCCCAGTTGCTTTCAAACACTACATAGCTTAGGAATCAGGGATCCACTTTAATTTGATCGCTAGACCTCCCAACCCTTCCGTGCTTCGGAAGGCACGTTAAGTCGTTAGTCCCGGTTGCCAGTAAAATGGCGTCGTTAAGCCTGGTTGAAGACCTTATGGGCGGCTTGAAAATTTTCAACAGCAGGTTGCCACAGCCTGCGCCTGTCCATTTCAACACAGCAATGGGCACCACCTGTTACGTGGGGCAAAAATATGTGTGAAATGTGGGCGTATAGTATCCCTTTGGGGATAAAGGCGTGACAATATGTATGTAGACCTCCCAACCCCGTATGCCGTCTGTGTTGGGGTCTCGTCAATGTGGCAGATGCATCACTAGCAGATGAGATCGTTATACCCTGGAGATCTTACACGTTACGTAACACACACTCTTCTATATATAGTTTGTGTGGTTTTTCTGAGAAGTTAGTGCTCATCTTTAAATGATAGATATGTATGTAGCTGTAACACCAAATTCTATCCCCCGATTTAGTTATCAAAAACCTAAACTATCTTCACGCTGTAACCCTGACGGGGTAGTCAAAGAGGACAGATCGCAAGGCTTCGCGATCCATGCATACTTCTTTCGCTTCTTGAAGATTCATCAATCGCTTCATACTTTCTCTCTGTCGAAACAATGCTAAAGACCTATTCACTGTCTGTGCCTACAACAAAGTCGTTATTGTATCTGTTTTACAGTATCATCATGTGGCGCAAATCGAACAAGCTGGCCCTTCGACTGGAGGTGACGACTTCCCCCGAGGCTACGAGAGGCTCCGTGGCGCAGGTAGCCCTAGGGCTCCAGTACTCGTACCGGAACACGGTGCCTCCTGCCGCTAGTGCCGCTCAGCACCGGGACCATACGCTCTACACCACGGTGTTACTGAACCTCGGGGAGGTCAGTGCCAACTAGCCTTTCTACCTCATCCACTACCACCAGACGCAGTAAATGAAGAAAATATTTTAACGTAAATATCAGTACAGGAACGTCTACAGGTTCTTTAAAAAGGGTCTTAGGTTTTTAAAGGGTCGGAAACGCGAGCGTTGCACCTCTGGTGTTGCACACGTCCATAGGCTACGGTGACCACTTTCCATCAGGTGAGCCGTATGCTTGTCTGCCACCTCAGTGGTACAAAAAAATAAAATTTAAAATTGTACTAGTATTCTAAATACGAAAATGTTGAGAGTAAATAATCTATATTACTTCTACACGCTCAAACGGCTGGATCAACTTGGGTGGAACACATATGCTCTTTTATCCCGGGAACAGGTTCGTGTGGAAAACGTGGGCTTCCTGTATTAGTCTAGAAAAAGGGAGCCAGCCACATTTTACTGTAAGCATCCATTTTAAAAATAAGAACAAAATGGTAGCTTGATGGATGGGCCGAAATATTCATACTCCGTTTGCTTCTACACCATGATTAGTTAAATAAATCTTTTTTTTTATAATGTGTGAATAGCCTGTTAAAAAAATAATTGTTGTGCTATATTATTCTTTAGACCAGTTAACAAATGAATTTGCTAGTAAGCTATTTTATGATATAGATATTAATAAGTCGCTTGTAAACACAAATTATTATTTGGCATAAAGTCTTATATAACATTGATACTCCCTAAAACCTGGTCATATTGTTATTTTTAAACTATCATTGTGTATACTTATTCTTTATATTATACTAATAGAGACTTCACGCGAAATAAATAACTTTAACTTACTTACACCGACGTTTCGGACGCGTTACAGCTCCAGACTGTAGTAAGCTAATATTATTTCTCATGAAATCTCAAACATTTTTTTCATGACATATTATAAAAATCAAAGTATGTTTCTAAGGCATGTTATGTCTAAATCGCTGGAACGATATTGATAAATTTTAGTACACTACTTTTATCGCGCCATTGTATAAACAAGTACCCTTAGGTGGCAAACAAGATACTCAATAACACGCGAAATTTAATGAAACCTGTCTGAATAGTTATTTTGTTTATGTTGTATTATATAACTTTATATAGGGATTACTGTGAAAGTAGCAGCTATTTACACGGATGCAGATTGTGCCTCAACGCTTATTGCAACATAATGAAATTATGCATAACATTACATGTCGCTAGCAAAACAATTATAATTAAGTTAAAATAATTACTGTAGCGATATTCACACATTTGGAACATTAATTGTAATGTTTGTATTTCCATTACATTTATTTTAATTCCTATTATTATTAATTTATAGTCCCACAGATTTAAGGGCCGTATTTTATAACGTTACTCAAGAAACGCTTGAGGCTAGTTTTTGCCTTAAAATATTACTCTCAAGTGTTTCTTGAGTATTGAGTAACGTTCTAAAATACGGCCCTTAGACTTTAATAGATGCTCAAACTGCCCTTAACTGTATTTATTATTATTTATTTATTTATTCATCACGCCTTATCCCCGAAATTTACATTTACGAGCGTTTCCGGAAGGCACGTTAAGCCGTTGGTCCCGGTTGACAGTAAATTGGCAGTTGTTAAGCGTGGTTGAAGGCCTTATGGGCGGCTTGAAAATTTTCAACAGCAGGTCGCCACAGCCTGAGCCTGTCCATTTCAACACGGCAATGGGCTCACCACCTATAACGTGGGACAGAGGAATACACACGGTGAAAAGTTGGCATATTATATGCCTTTGCCAATTCTTCGGGAATAAGGCGTGATGGATAAATAAATAATTAATTTATAGTGCCACAGATATAGGCAGTTTGAGAGTTTAATTGAAGTCTCTGTGGGACTATAATAGGGCTTATATATTAGGACTTAACAAATACCAAGTTTTGGCAGCCAGGACCAACGGTTTAACATGCGTTATAAAACACGGAAACCGTTCAAAGACAGTTTTAGTATTTAAATACTAGAAAGTCAACGAACTGGTGCGTAAGTATCACTACAGTATTTTTGAAATATGATATAAAAGATTGTATAGTTTATACTATTTATTTTAACACAGTGTGGGGCTGTATTCCAGAATGTTTCTCAATACTCAATCGACGCTTGAGGCTAGTTTTTTGCCTTATAAATACTACTCTCAAGTGTTTCTTGAGCATTGATAAACATTCTGGAATATGGCCCTAAGATTGATTATCATACTATAAGCAAATAGTAAGTTGCTTGTAGCAATTTTGCACTTTAACATGTACTGCAATGCAAGTACTTCTAACTTATTAAAAGTACTTTAAATTAAATATTTTGAACTTATTTAATTTTATTTATTATCTCTCCTGACTTGTAACCTAAAAGGCGATGAAGTATGTGTCTCATCTGATGGGCCCATTTAAACAACTCGCTGAGAATCATAACTTAGACGTAGTGTATGCGACTGCCACGCATGAGGTACCGGGTTCGATTCCCGGGTCGGAACAAATATTTGTGTGATCCACAAATGTTGGTTTCAGAGTTTGGGTGTTTCCTATTTAAAATATGTATGTATTTAGAAATAAGTATGTTTATCAGTTGTCTAGATCCTATAGTACAAGCTTATAGCTAAGTTTGGGCTAGATGGTGCTGTGTAAAGCGTGTCCTATATTTATAGTCCAAATTTTGTCTATGGGCCAAAATTTGGAACTCGCCACGAGACCTCTGTTGAGATTCTACAAGCTTATAGAAAAATAGGACTACGCATCTTGATGCTAAGCTAAGCACCAATATATCAAATTAATATTTAATAAAAATATATTAACAAGAAAATATAATGACATTTATTACTCTTTATATACATACAAACAAATAGTAAATAACAACAACATAAAGCAACCCCTACACATTCTTACAGTACGTTTGGCCAATTACCTGTGTCTTCGCTGAATATATCACATCATTTATCCCTACACCATCGTAACTGCTACCTATCAGAGATATCGGTAGATTATTTTCTTGAATATATGTCCTGATTTTATCAATCCTCTCATAATGACCGACTAAATATTGAGGTATACACTGTTTCAGAATGTTCACATTATGTGCTGTAGGCTTCTCTGTAATATTTAATATCCTTTCCACCTCTTTCATAGCTATCTCCAATAGTTTTTCCTTTGTAATATCAGTCCCAAACTTCTCCTCAAACCATCTCCCACCAAGCATAGCTGTCAGGACTGTACCCTTCTGATCTGGCATACAGCAAGAATCAAAAACAACACCTAGTATTGGTGAATTCTCAATAGGCGGCACTAGGAAGCCAAATGCTGGTTGAATAAGGTCTTTTGAAGTATTGAAATATAGATTCACTATTCCTACTGTTACAAATGGAATCTGTTTTAAGTCCTCTGCTAAGTCAGGATGCTGCTTGCTGATCAGATTAGCAAGAGCATATGCTGGTATTGAAGAATAAACATGGTTGGCAGTTAAGCTCGTACCTTCAGTATTTTTCAACTGTACTGTACTTGAATCTATAAATTCTATTTCTTCAATTTTATTTTCCTTATTAATATTAACTTTATTTTCAACTAAATAGTCATGTAAGGATGTGGGGAAGGTCTCAAGCCCACCTTTAATTGTATAAACATTCCACTTCTCTTCTTGGGCTTTCTTAGCCAGATCGCTTAGTTCCAAGTTGTCACCTAGTTTAGAATCAAACATAGACTTCACCAAACCTTTAACTACCCCACCATGGTTCTGTTCCCATTCAAATAATGTCTTCATAAGAAATTTAACAGATATTTCCTTAGCGTCACCAGCACAAATACCGCAAATCATCGGAGCTATACCATAATCGGCAATCTCTTTGCCAAATCTGCGCTCAACGAAATTGTAGATAGAATCATCTGATAGAGCCTTATGAGGAGATTTGATATCTTTGAAAAGTGCATAAATTAAGGGCTTGGAGAACGGCTCATTGGTTTTCAAAACGCCCAGGACACTTGATGGTAATACATGCAAGTGTTTGTTTACATAAATCATCCTATTCTTCGCTGCAGGATGGTCCGATTTAATCGGTGATACATGCTCACTTAAACCTAAATCTTGAATCATATTCAGAGTATTAAGCCCTGTGATACCTTTGGGCCTGATAGTTCTAGGCCCTTGCTCGAAAATGTAATCTTTAGTTTTTATAGATTTGATCCAACCACCGCAGTAATTAGTAGCTTCTAAAAGAAATAGCTTCAGGTTATTTTGGTTGACTAAATTATTTTTAAGTAAGTAGTACCCGGCGGACAGGCCTCCTAAGCCCCCTCCTAATATTGCAGCCATTACTTAGCCAGTATTTATAAAAAAAAAAATCAGAATTAAATTCAATTTAATCCGTTACTGTCGGTTTTGGTTTTGCTTAATGACTTGTCGACGTTGACTTGTTTTTATTTTTATGAAGTTGTTTTGACATTGACATAAATCTATTGACAAAACTTTTGAAGTTAACACATCTCAACACTGACATCTGACATATTTAAAAAATGTGCGGTGCTAAGTAATGGAGCTCATCTTGTATTCAGTACCATCCTACTTAGTATTCAGTAGGTACTAAAAATATTAGTACTGAATACTATAAAATTACAAAGGTGGTAAGTAAGTATGTATGTTTGTTACTTCTACATGCTCATACTGCAATACCAATTTGAATAAAATTTTATGCAGACGAAGGTAGGTACCTAACACTGAGATATCCTGGAATGACACATGGCACTTGTATCCCGGAAACAAGAAAAACACTTCACCATGCGCGCGGAGCCTTCACCACGTGGTAATCAACTAGTATTAAATAATTATTTGCCAAAAGCATGCTCATCAACTTTGGTGTAATAAAATACAATACCTTAGGTACATACAACCATCAAGAGCACGACGCAACGGTAGTAGACAATGAGTCATATTTAATAACCGTTTAAAAGTTCTGTAAAAAATGAAATGTAGAAGAATTAAAATGTTAGTGAAATGAAATATAAAAAAGAAAGTTCCTATTAGGTTGGGTAGTGGGTTATAGGAACCCAATACCCAATAGATTCAAATTGATAGCTTTTAGTATGTCAGTGAAGCGTTTTCTGCGTGGTGTACCGCGAGCGAGAGGACACAGTTGTGTGTGGCGCGAGATAATGAATTTCAATTTCATACCTATTGCACCCGCTACGCATTATTTACACGTCTTTTCAGGGACAACACTAGAGCTGATCGTGGATAATTTTATTTTATAAGACGTTTTTTACGGTTAGTTTTATTATCTATTTTACAGACAGATTTCTAGTCAAGGTTTGTACCTAGTTCTAACAATTCGTATTTATACCCAACTAGCTGACCCCCGCGGCTTCGCCCGTGACATAATTTTGAACCTCCTACCGAAACAGTCGATTTATCCCGAAAAATACACGCGTGTAAACCCCTTTAATATTTCTCTAATGCTGTCCAATAACTCCTTTCTGCCGTGGTATATATAATATGGAAAGTCTGTTATTAGTCATAGTTTTAAGCTTGGTACTGTGGTATACCTCCCTATATTTACTTAGTTATGAAGGACGCATACCACTGCACTGTATGTGGTTGCGCCGGTATACGATTCAAAAGTTGCCGCGTTATTTTTTCTATGTTGCATCGCCGATCTCCATTTGTTTTTAATTAATTAGCTGTCGACACTCCCACCTCTCTTCCCTTTATTCCATTTCTCTTTCGCACCTACCTTGTCTCGCATAAGAGAAGAGCGAGACAGCTATGTTACCGCCATCTAGCGGTAGAAAACTCCACCGCAGCGCTGCCTGTCAACACACAGGCAGCGAAGAAGCACTGAAAAAGTAGAACTGCAATGGCCGCGCGCGCTCGCATCATCTTTTCGCAATAGTTGTGTTTCCATGGATAAATAGTGTTTTCGTGCAAGGAAACCAGGAATCCAAGTCCAGGGACGCCCTTGGCAGCCTCTACCTCAGCATCTCGCAGCAGCAGCAAGGTAGTGTACCCATTCCCGTTTCCATTTCTTTTTCGCCGACAACCGCGTGTAAATTTCATTTTTATCTTTCTCCGCAAATACAGTCTACTTCGAATTTATTTATCTCGCCCTCTCAACCATTTTCTGGTCCTAACGATCCAGATTTTTGATCCATTCGCTTTAGTAGTTGGCCAATAGGAACGCAATAGTTTTTATTCCACAGGGAATAAACGTATAGGTATAGGTTATAGTTTTTATTCCATTCGGAATAAACGCATAGATTAGGTAATAGTTTTTATTCCATAGGGAATAAATGCATAGGTATAGGTTATAGTTTTTTCTTCTATTCGGAATAAACGCATAGATTAGGTAATAGTTTTTATTCCATAGGGAATAAACGCATAGGTATAGGTTATAGTTTTTATTCCATTCGGAATAAACGCCTAGATTAGGTAATAGTTTATATTCTATAGGGAATAAACGCATAGATAATAGTTTTATACCATTAGGGAATAAACGCATACATACCTACTGCCATCGCATAGGTAGGTACTAAATAGTTGGTAGTTTCGACTGCACCGCATAGTAATAGGTAGGTACATATTCTGTGCGCGGGTAGGTACCTAGGTCCGCTCGCACAAATACCTACGCTTGCTCGCGTCGCGTCTAGCTGTTAGTCACCGATTCGAAACCCTGGCCGGTTTTGATTTGCTGAAACGGGACCGTCCTAAATTACCGCCCATACAAATACCCGAATTTGATGGCGATATTAAAAATTGGCCTTTGTTTTTCGCTAGTTTCGAAAATACAATCCGATAACGAATTATTATTTCGTTATCGGATCACGAAAAATTACATTACTTAGTAAACTAACCGGAAAAGTCAAAACCGTTTGCGCCGGAATAACGCTTTGCGCCGAAAATTATAGTTTGATTTTAAATACTTTGAAAGAAAGAAACACATTTATTAGGCACATACAATAACAACAATAAAAATGAAAACAAAGTAAACAAAAAACCCTTATAAGTAATAAAAATAAACAAAAAAAAAAATTTAATAATATTAATATTTGATGGTCAAATACGAAGACAAACGCTTAGTAACAACCGCCTTTTTGGATCAAATATTTAATTTAAAAAATAGCTCATCGTGTAATAAACACGACTTAGAAAAATTCTTAGATATTTTTGCATCAGCTGTGCGCGCCCTAAAGAATCTCAAGGTCAATGACCTCTGTGACTTTTTGTTTTTGTATATCGGTTTAAAGAAATTAGATTCCGAAACCGTTCGCTTATTTGAAATGGATAGACGTGGCCATCAAATACCTAAGTTCGACGATTTAGAAACCTTTGTTCGTCAACATTCGAATTTTGCAACGAACTTCGTTAAACCACGGAGTAGCTAAAAATAGTCCGACTAATCGTAGTAGTAGTAGTAGTAAGCCCACGAAGTCCACGCACTCTTTTGTTAATTTTGAACCCACAACTTCGCAATCGCAAGTGTTGCATAAGAAAAATTCTTTGTGTCAAGGTCACCATGACCAACTTTACAAATGTTCGGAATTCAATAAACTCACTCCTAGCGATCGCTATAAATTTGTTCGTTCTAGTAATTTATGTATCAATTGTCTCAGTGAGAAACATCGTGTTTCATTCTGTAATTCGAATCATTTTTGTCGCAAGTGTAATGGTAAACACCATTCATTATTACATTTCGAAAACAATAATGCCGCGTCCAATTTAAACTCAGTTGGTACCTCGCGCGTTAATGGTAATAATTCGCTTGTAGTTAACAATGCGCCCGCCATGTCCGGTGGTTCGTCCGTCGATTCCGGCTGCGCGAACTTCGTGCCTAACCGTCCGCCCGCTGTGACGTCACAGCCGCCCGCGCCGTAGGGTGGCGACTCGGAGCGCTCTCGCGTGTTTTCGTCCCCGTCCGCGCCTAGCGACGGCGGCGCCGCTGCCGCGTGCCTCCAGCCGAACGATGTCGCTTTGTGCTCGCTATCGAGTTTGCACACAAGCCCTACTATGGTACTTCTGGCAACCGCTGGAGTTGTTGTTTACGATTCGCATGTTAGGGGACAAAGTGTTAGCGCACTTTTAGATAGTGCTTCTCAAAGTAATTTTATTAGTAAAAATTGTTGTAGTCGTCGTGGATTGCATATAAATAACCGCCCCGCCTGTAATGTTGTGAAAGGTATTGGGGGTTCCACTAAAGCCGTTTCTGTAGGGATTAAAATCCACTCGCGTTTTGATTTTGATGTTATTTTTTCGATGGATTCGCTAGTGGTCGATAAGGTTACCAAACTTTTACCGACTGTCGCATTCAATACCTCATTATTGACTAATTTTAGAGATTGCCTTTGGCCGATGATACTTACGCCGTTCCAGGAGATATTGATTTGTTAGTTGGCGCTTCGATTTTCCCGCACCTCCTGTTGCAGCATAAGGTTCAAGGTCACGCATCGCACCCCGCGCCGCTCGCCTTAGAGACGGTTCTTGGTTTTGTTATTGTTGGTTCCGCACCGGCTTGTTTTGATTGTAACTCGACAGTGTCATATTGTTGCGCCGTCGAGCCGCTGGACTCCGCTGTCCGTAAATTCTGGGAGACAGAAGAGGTGAACGTCCCTCCTATTGTCAGCCCGGATGATAAACTTTGTGAAGAGTTTTATAGCCGCACGACTACTCGCGATAGTGATGGTCGTTATGTTCTCGCACTCCCCTTTAAGGGTGATGTTAATTCGCTTGGAGATTCGTTTCAGTCAGCTGAAAAACGCTTCCTTTGTTTAGAACGGAAAATGCAGACATCTCCAAAGTTGAAGGAGGCTTACGAAAGCGTAATAATAGAATATTTGGATAAAGGTTTCATTTCACCCGCGCCTCCCGAAACCGAAGAGACGAAGCACGCTCCTTCGTATACCATACCCCACCATGGAGTTGTCCGCGAGGATAAACTAACCACCAAGTTGCGCGTTGTTTTAGATGGCAGCGCCAAAACTAGTTCGAATGTTTCGGTAAACGATATTTTGCACAGTGGTCAAAATCTCCAAGGTAATTTGTTCGAAATTATAGTTAACTTCCGCTTATTCGCTGTCGCGCTTTCAGCCGACATTAGACAAATGTTTCTTTGTATTGGTGTTCGCGAATCTGATCGCCGATTTCAACGCAAAGATTTTCGCCGCAGGAACCTTTACAGGTTTACGAATTTAATCGCGTTTGTTTTGAACTTAAATCCAGTCCCTTCCACACTCTTCGCATTGTCAAGCAGCTCGCCGCCGCTGAGGGCGACAGTTACCCGAAGGCTAAGGAGACTGTAGAAACTGGTCTGTACATGGATGACTATATTTATTCTGTGCAGACCGCAGATCAAGCTGTCGCAACTGCGGCTGAAGTAATTGATCTCATGAAAGCTGGTCATTTTGATCTCGTAAAATGGACTAGTAATTCGCAAACGGTCTTGGATTCGATTCTACCGTCGCATCGCTTGTCGACTGTCAAGGAGTTTGATAGTAATGATTCGCACAAGGTTCTCGGTTTGCGTTGGTCACCTTCGTCCGACATGTTTAGTTTGAAGGTTTGTCCTACACCGTCACCGATTTGTAGCACCTGTTGTCTTGTACGCAAAGCTTTTCATAAAAGAACTTTAGAGCCGAGCTTCCTATGCTCGAGCAAATTAGAATACCGCGCCAAGTTGGCATATCCGATGATAGTATTGTAACTGTTTTAGGTTTCGCTGACGCTAGTGATAAAGCGTATGGGGGTGTTGTGTACTTCCACGTTCGTAACGGTGATGACATTTGATTTCACCTTATCAGCGCTAAATCTAAAGTAGCCCCTAGTAAACTAGTCTCTCTCGCTCGTCTCGAGCTGTGCGCTATATTGGTTCTAGCCCATCTCATTAGTTCGATTGTTAGTAGTTGTCGCAACCGCATTAATATAGATAGAATTTTCGCATTCTCGGACTCGACCGTCGCTTTGTGTTGGACACATTCTTCGCCCCATCGTTGGGATACATTTGTCGCAAATAGGGTGGCAAAAATTCAGTCTGAATTGGCGCCGCAAAACTTTTATCACGTCTCAGGTACGGACAACCCTGCCGATTGTTTGTCTCGTGGGTTAACACTTGCACAGATTTTGGATCATCCGTTGTGGTTCCATGGCTCTTCCTGGTGCCAAGCCCCACCTGATGACAGTCTACTTCGAATTTATTTATCTCGCCCGCTCAACCAGTAGGTACTGTACTGTGTACTGTACATACGCGTACTCCTGTTACTGTTGACTCCAGAAGGGCGTCACAATACATATTGTTTAACTTTAGGTACATTTGTAACTTTGCACCGTTAGTTTTTGAAAATAAATAAATAGTAGGTACTAAGAGGCTAAAGGAGTCTTAGAACAACTCTATCCAATATACTTATCAAAATGGGTTAGTCTGCTCCAAGTAATCCCGAGTCTATATAACATGGAAATGAAAATGACCCTTTTCATTTCGCTGTGGTACATAGACACGTTACAATGAATCAGTCGGCTCGACAGAAACCCGGCGCGAAAAATTACAAAACAGCCGAACTAAAAATTCAGAAAATTAAAAGTAAAATCGATAGTTTAAAATTAAGTAATTCGTACATTTCACGACTTAGTGTTCGAGAAAATGCAAGTAACGACTTTGTTAAAGGAAAATATCGCTTTTATATTTTATATTCTTGTGTCATTTTAGTAATTTCTTCGTTCGGTGTTCAGTGGATTTCTAAAGAACTTCTGGGAAATTCGGTAACCTTATTTTTTTATTTAGAGTTGATTTGTAATAAAAACATATTCATATAATTTTTAACTCTGCACCGAAATCCTACTAATATTATAAACGCGAAAGTTTGTAAGTATGGATGGAGGTTTGTTACTCATTCACGCAAAATCTAATATATGAATTTTGATGAAACTTTACAATAATATAGCTTACACATCAGAATAACACACAGGCTACTTTTTATCTTGGAACAAGTTCTTGTGAGAAACAGGAACGGGAATAGTTTACCGCGCGTGTGAAACCGCGGGCGTTAACTAGTAAATAATAAGTAGGTAGGTACTTATATATTACTTACCTAGTTAGGTACTCCGAAACACTTTGCGTGCAGGTCATATAGTTGCCTCCGCCGGCTTTATAGGTCTTCAAGTAGTTTTTAAACAATTTTCTATCTATCTAGAGCAGATTGCCAAGCTTCGCGATCCGTGCAGACGTCATCCGCTTATTGCAGATTAATTTTTCGTTTCCGTTATACCCAGACGGGTATCCGAGTACTTTTAACTTTTTCGTTTTTTAGCAATCTGCTCAAGAGGTCTTCGTATGTAATGATGAATTAGTATTTAATACGATGAATTTAATTTTTATTTATTAATCTAAAGAGTGTAGTATAGGAACACTTTTATAAAACAGTCAAATCTAATACCGAAATCATATTTACGGAAATTTTAATCTTTTGATAAATTTTTAAAGCAATTATTTTGCTAATTTTCTCATAAATTTTTAATAAAGTGTAAAAAGACAATTCGATTCGAGACAGGGATTGAACCTGTGACCTTTGCCTAACCAGGGCAATGTTCTAGCCACCTGAACTACCCGAACCGTATCGAATCAAGTTGAAATTCTCCACCATATTTTTAAATCGTCATTTTAAGTGTATGACCAGAGCCATCTATCGAGCTAATGAACAACTCGATACCAATGAACAGTGTTACCACTATTTTCAAACATTGATGCAATGGACTCAGGCAACACCGGTATGAGCGGCTTGGGGTGTCGAGCGGTGCGGCGCCGGTTTCACCTTCGCGGGACAGGCCCGGAGCGGGCTTCCCCGTAGTTATGCCCTTGAAAATGACACTTCCACCCCCGAGCATATCGCTCTGGCGCCCTCCCTCTAACCGGCCAATTAAGGCAAGCCAGAGTTGAGATTTGCTGCACTCCCGGGAGTAGCACTCTCACTGCTCTCCCGTTAGGCCATTAAATCCTAACTGGTGCAGAAGGGCAACAAAACTCTGAGGAATCGGGACCGATGTGTAGCCACGCACATTCAGCTCGCCACAAGCTGCCCTGCGGATGTGAGCTTTTCAATAACTTACTGATACATTTTTTTGTTGGTACATTTTTTTATATTATTATTATTATTATGGTGGAGAATTTCAACTTGATTCGATACGGTTCGGGTAGTTCAGGTGGCTAGAACATTGCCCTGGTTAGGCAAAGGTCACAGCATCAATCCCTGTCTCGAATCGAATTGTCTTTTTCTACTTTATCAAAAATTTTAATCTTTTGTTCTCAACCGGGACATGAACTCGAGATCTTTGAACAGCAGCTACAACTGCATAGCTACTGGCTATAAAAAATAAATAAAAAAGTGTGCGTACCAGAGTACACCTAAGAAGTTAAACTTCTCTACGACATTTTTTACAGCTATAAAATTTCGATAAAGAAGTTTAACTTATGATAAAGAAGTTCCACTTCAAAACAACATGGCGCGTAACCGAAAAACGTCGATAAAGAAGTTTCACTTCAAAAATTTACGCAATCTCTTTTACATAGAATTGTCTCCTGCAACTGCCATCATTTTCAAAGGCAGCGTTTCGTCCGCCCGAAGACTGCTCGATGTGCGCAAGTGTGACGGACGCGATACGTCTTTCAAACACTACGTCGGAAGAGTTCGAAAAGTATGCATACACTACCACACCTGTCATTGTTACTGATGCCACTGTCAACTGGCTAGCTATGAAGGTAAGTAAAATAATAATTCCTTCATCTTAGTGTAGCCTGGTAGGGATTTACTTTAATTTACCTACTGGGAGCAGTTATAGCGCTCGTGGCCCCGCGGACTCTGTGTTCTGTAAAGGATCACTGAGTTACGCAACTTTCACTATGGCTGGTCCTCGGATGGGTGACCACTTTGTGACATTTACATTTGCGAGCGTTTTCGTGCTTCGGAAGGCACGTTAAGCCGTTGTTGGCACCGGTTGCCAGTAACATGGAAGTCGTTAAGTCAAGTTGAAGGCCTTTGAAATTTCAACAGCAGGTAGCCACAACCTGCGTCTATTTCAACACGGCAATGGGCTCACCACCTATTACACGGGACAGGAATACACACGGTAAAAAGTGGGCATACAATATGTGTGCCTCTGCCACCCCTTAGGGGATAACGCGTGATAGATAAATAAATAGCAGTTATAGTTGATGGTGATGGCAATATCCTAAATTTATTTAAAGTGGAAAAATGTTTCAGTCTCGATCTGGATTCGAACCAGCGTCTTCTGGTTGAATGCGTCAGAAGCTTTACCACTTTAGGTTATCGAATCCACTCCTATCTGACGAATTCACCTCTTTCCGTCTTAAGGCGATTATAGTATCTAATTTGGCGGCAATGTTGGAACGACTATACAGTCTGACCGCTGATGGGGTTTGATGTCCGGTATTTGTTTTCTTCATTTTCTGCTAAGCTTGTATTCAGTAGGTATTCAGTCATCTAGAACAAATGATGAGTTGCCTTAGACCAAACCGCTGAGTCGTTACCGGAGTACCTACTTATGTAAAATAATATAAGTTATCTTTTTTTTGCCATGGTCCGCAGGTCAGCAGTGCGATGAGCTGGACCGTATGCTTCTTTGCCACTTCAGTAAAATAAAAAAAAAGCGTTTCAACTTTAAAGTCCCTGCTAGGAGCAGTTATAATAGTTGGATTTGATTATTAATTGACAATACCTACGTAGATTATTTTGTCTATTTATTTCATTAGGTACCTAGATATCTATTAATTAAATTCTTGTCATACTTTTATAGGAATTCAACTTCAAATTCTTTGCGAAGTTCTACAAGAGAGGTAAAATGGGGAAACAAATAAACGATTGTTTCTATTTCGCGTACAAATCTGGATTGAACTCTTTGGAAGAGGTGTTCAACATGGCAGAATCAAGAGCCAACTTGTCCGGACAACACTGGTACGTTGGGTGGAGCACTTGCTACGATGAGGAGACCAAACTACTGAGGTCCTATTATAACCGGCCGTATTTCCTGCCCAAGACGGCTGAGAGTGATATGATCGATTGGATCTTTATGGGAGGACCTGGTCAAGGTGCACACATGCATGTGAGTATATTGAGATACGTAATAAGGTCTCTATCGAGAATCCGGGTCAGAATTTTGGCGCAATACCATCTGCTCAGGTTAGTTTCCCCTTAGTAGTCTGAGGCTCTTGGACCAGACAACAGAGCTTTAATGGCGATAGATAGTAACACCTACTTCATCTTAGAGTATTCCTCGTTGCTTCTAAACCCTACCTGAATTTCAAATCTCTTGATTTTCAGCATCGTATGGAGCGGCTGCTGTTTAATGTCGTAACTCCCTTAAGGATGCTTGCGTTTTTGTTTCGTTCATGTCAGCAGGAGCATTGATAACATATGAGGTCATTTGGGCCCCAGAGACCTTGTTGGGGTCTCTTACACTATTGTATGTGAGTTAATACCTACAATTGACGAATTTGGAGGATAGGTATAGTAACTACTCCTATGAATTATTCGCAATTACACTTCAAAACTTTGATCACCTATCAAACGATTCGGCTCTGAGTCTACTTGGACAGATAACATATTTCTTATCTATTAAATGATCAAGGCTATTACAAGATACCTGAAATGTCGAGACGAGAGCAATATTTCAAAGTATTCAAAAACCGTAATAAATTATAGCAATCGCGTAAGTTTAATGATGATACCTAAGAATTAATAATTTCGGGCAAGTTGAACTGTTTTGCGACCAGTGGAATTTAATTTTATTACATACACTTATTTATTTTGTGACCTTAGGTGGATTCTGTGAAGCACATGTCCTGGCAGGCGCAAGTAAGCGGCCACAAGCAGTGGCAGCTGGCGCCGCCGCCGGAATGTCTCTACGAATGCAAGTGGATCACCTTCACAGTGGCGCCCGGAGAGATCTGTTAGTATACCTAATTCATGTTCAATCTATGAACATTATAATTTCAGTACTAGGAATCCTGACAGACTAGTGCTACCAAAAATAAAAACCACATATTCCAAAAAAAGTGTTACCCTATGATAATTAATATTTATAATAAGATACCTAATAATTTTAAAGATATGACATTGGAAAGATTTAAGAAACAATTTTATCAGTGGTTAGTGGACAAATGTTTTTATACGGTAGAGGAGTTCTTAACTGCAAGTGGGCAATGTTGTAGGTGATATTTATTATTTTAGTTTATTTTTTATTTTTGTTGTAATTGATTTATTTTTTGTTGGATAACATTCATTTTATTGAATGGTATAATTGAGATCGAATTTATAAAAATTGAGATTGATATCATCAAATTACAATTATGGAAAATTGACATTTGCATGTCTAAATTAGACGAAATGTGCTGTGGACAAATATGTACCTATTCAAGATCAATGTATAACCATATTTCACGCAAATAAATAATTATCTTATCTCCTTTCATCTTATTGTATTCCCAGTTGCTTCCAAACCTTACCTTTTTGGAGCATCGGCCGACCGATAGAAATCTATTGGACTACGATTGTATTAGTAGACTACGAAAAAAAAACAAAATTGTACTGGTGGCTTTCAATAAAGCGACGATTACGATTCTTTTCTGATACGATTGAAATAGTAGACTTGGCCCTCAGGATAACCTAACCTAACATTGTATTGCAGTGGTGGTGGACACAAACCGCTGGTACCACAAGACGGACGTGCTGCCCGGACACATCAGCATCACCATCGGCGCCGAATACGATTAGTTACACGAACTGTACCTTTATATGAACACCTTAGGTCAGGTTATTAGTTATGCTCACAGCAAGGACTCAATATCACCTGTACGCTCTCTACTAGATGCCTCACTCTTTAAAGGGTCATTTATAAAACACCATCAACCTGCTCGGACTAGATAGTTAACTATAATTATTTTATTTTGCAATATTAAGAGTTCGTGGCCCCGCAGAGTCAGTGTTCTGAAAACGATCACTGCGTTAAGCAACTGTCACTATGGCTGGTCCTCGGATGGGTGACCACTTTGTGGCATTTACATTTGCGAGTGTTCCGCGCTTCGGAAGGCATGTTAAGCCGTTGGTCCCGGTTGCCAATAGCGTGGCCGTCGTTAAGCCCAGTTGAAGGCTTGAAAAATTTCAACAGCAGTTGCCACAACCTGCGCATGTCCATTTCAACACGTTAATGGGCTCACAACCTGTTACGTGGGACAAAAATGCATACGGTGAAATGTGGGCGTATATTATGCCTCTGCCTACCCCTTCGAGGATAAAGGCGTGACAATATGTCTGTCTATTTTGCAATATTCAGCTTTTTAAATGTCGTATGAGGTTGACACGCGTTTCACCTTCACACGAGGCATTATCAAGTGTTTGGAGCCAAGCAGCCATAGAATCATTACTACCGTCTCTATTAGACGAAACTAGCAACATTCCTTGCGATGTGGTTATGCTGGTGTCCTTTTATGTACGACTAGTTGACGCACGCGGCTTCGCCCGCGTAGAGAAGTTTTCCCGTTCACGTTTCCCACAGGAACTTGTTCCGTGGATAAAAAGTAGCCTATGTGTTATTCTGAGGCTATAACATATGAGGCATAAGTTATATTATTGTAAAGTTTTATTAAAATATATTCAGTAGTATTTACGTGAAAGAGTAACAAACATCCACAGAAACTTTCGCATTTATAATATTATTAAGATTAAGATTTAGTTCAATCTTGATTTGGGGATTATATAATTTAAGGTATTAATGTCAACCACACCCATACCTTAATCTAAAGTACAACATAGATGTAAGATATGGCCGTGAAAATGAAAACAATGAAATGAACGCTAATATAACTTTATTCGTGACGATAAACCTACAACTACAGGACACTCGCGGGGAGCACTAGTCTGGTACATACAACTACAGCTGGAATGACATTCAGTATTTAGCAGAGAGCGTCGGACATGATACATAACAAATACACATTATACAAGTGTCATACATTGTATATTTAACATTGCATGTTTACATTTTACAAATATTATGTAACAGCTATATAATATAGACGTAGGATTAAAGCAAAAAATGTCTTAAGCGACAATTATTTTTAAAGGAAAAATGTCTTAAGCGACAATTATTTTTAAAGGTAAAATGTCTTAAGCGACGATTATGTTTAAGGAAACATGTCTAAGTGACAATTATTTGTAAAGTTAAATAGTCTGAAGCTACGTTACTATTTAATTTCAATATATTTTCCGTTTAATTACCGGTGTCGCTTGGGCCTTCAACCATTCTCACCGTCAATATATCAATATATTCATTATAATGTTTAAATAAAATATATGATTGTAAGAAAATGTTTTATTAAGATCTGGTAACTTGTATTTAAAAGATGTTGAAGGATTAGAATATTAAAAGAATGTACTGTAATGTAAAATCATTCATTTTAAGTACAATTTACTCTTAAATAGGTTATAGTCGTTTACACATTTATAACTTACAAATCTTGGGATTAAATAAAAAAATATTTTAACTAATAAAATACAAAAGGAAATTTATTTAAGTATTCGTAATATGTACCCATGTATAACTTTTACAAAAATGTCTGAATTTCATTGTGAACTTAAAAATACCAATTTCAAATAATATTGAAAAATACTGTTATTGTAGCCAAAATATTCTGAAAAAAAAAGCAAACAAACTTTGAACGGGTACATAATTACATTTTCCAGATATATTAATACTATTTCATCACTTTACTAATAATTATGATGCAATCCTAGGAGATATTATAATAAAAATTACAAGTTTACTTGTACTGATAAAGGCAGTTTAGATTTCTAGTTAGTTGTTTAAAAATAAAACCTTTTTTCTGATATTGATGTTATGGTTATTTAAACGTGATACATTAAAACTCCAAAACTGTACTTCATCACTAACAGAAATTTGTAATTTAAAGGCACACTTTTAAATTATAATTACATGTGTTTGTATCAGACAAAAAAAAATGTTTATTCAGAATATTTAAACAGCTAGATTTTAATATAGATATAAATAGAGCAGTATAGTAAAATGATGAAACAGTACAGTGTTAAAATATGTATTGCGATTACTCCTCCGCCTGCCCGGCCGAGTCCAGTATGATCTCGAAAGAGAATGGCTGGAAGAGGTAGCCTTCACCCGCGTAGAATTTACTCTGGAACTCCACCCTGGGGAGATTTACACATTTAATACTTTATACTATTTTAAAATTTGATTAAAAAAATATTTATTTGAATAATTAAACAAAAACTAAAATATTATAATGTAAGACTCTTTTTCTAACTTTCTTAACTCTATGGTATAAGAACTATTTAACACCATTTTTATATGCTCGCCACGTGACGAGAATATGGCGTAAGTGTTCGTAAAAAGATTGGCAATAGGCTCAACACCTATTTAAGTGCTTCCAAATATAACAAGTGAATTGTGTTCAATTAGTGCGCTTCTGTGAACTCTTTAGAGGAAGGAAGTGGATATTTCCATGTGGGTAATTTTTTTACACGGTGCCATCTAGGTCAAAGTAAGCTAATATAAGCTTGTGGTATGAGATCTAGAGAAATGATAAACATACATATATATATAAATACATACATATTAAACATAGAAAACACCCAAACTCCGAAACACATTTGTAGATCTCACAAATATTTTTTTTCCAACCCGGGGCCTCAGCGCGGCTGTCTCAAACAATACCACTGCGCCACCGAGGCAGTCAAAATGTCTTAAATATCGTCATAAAATTAATGGTTATTAATTTATTTGTTAATCTACTGTAAATGTTAAGTATAATTAAAACATTAGTTATACCAGTGCAAACGCAGCGTGTGCAGGAAGGCAGAAAGGCCCTCCATCAGCACCAGGATAGATACGGAGATGGCGGCCCACGCTGCGAACACCACGTACAACATGATGCCGCCCTCGTAGCCGGGGCTCTGGAGACCTGCCCATCCAAACGATCATAATAAGCATTTGGGAACACAAACATCCTGGAATAGAAGTGGTAACTAACGGGTGTATGGAACGGCTCCAGCGATCTTCCCCTGTCCCATGCGCCAGGTGCGCCTTTTGACTGACAGATGAAGATATGGCGCAAGCTACGATTTTAATCTGATATGGTACCTGGTACTTATATGTTTCTGACTGGTGTGGTACAGAAGGTCAAATACCTCCCCATAACAATAAAATTTGAGGCTTGTTCCGAAATGCGATACGCAGGTTTGATTGATAGCTGTTTTGGCTTTTCCAGAGTAATATTTGTAGTATGTACCTTTCCGCAGCAGCATGTTCCAGGCCACCTCGGCGAGCTGCGCGTGCGCCAGCGACAGCGCCCACAGGCGCAGGTAGGACGCCGTGTGCGACACGCTGCCCAGCACGTACTCGATCGTGTGGATGCCCTGCACATCACACAACCACATCGTATTGTAGGCCAACCAATCCATCACATCAATAAATCAATTCAGAAAGATGTTGACAAGAAATACATTTAAATAGTTATTCATATATAAAATAATATTATTAATGCGACAGTTATATGGATGTTTCACGTAACTCTTGCACATAAAAACTTTACAATAATATTATCAGAATAACACAGACTAGTTTTTATCCCGGGAACAAGTTCCTGTGGGAAACGGGAACGGGAAATCTTCTCTACGCGGGCGTCAACTAGTACATAATAAATGTCACTATACTTATTGAAGAGCGTGGTCTCCTGGCACAAATATTTATTTCCTGAAAACGAGATCTCGGCAACGAAGATACAATACTTAGTTATAGACTGCCTCTGTGGCGCGGTGGGAGTGCATCCGACTGCTACGCAAGAGGTCGTGGGTTCGATTCCCACCCAGGATAAAACTTTGTGTGATGAGCACGATGGTTTATTCTGTGTCTGGGTGTTATTTATCTATAATATGTATGTATTTAGAAATATATAAGTATGTTTATCAGTTATCTAGATCCCATAACACAAGCTAATATTAGCTTACTTTGGGCTAGATGGCGCTGTGTGAAAAGTGTCCTACAATATTATTATAATATTATTGAAATTCATATTTTAAAATATTTTCAAATAGCTTTTTTAATCTTGAACACACTCAGAAACAATAGATCAAATATTTACATAGGATGTGTAAAACTTAATGTTATAAGTAATTGTGTATTTAATTTACTAAAAAAAATACAAAACGAATATTTAATTTCTGCAATTTTAAGATAAAATAGTTTTTATTTTGGGGCTGAATACGAATAAAATTTTACTTAAAATTTATTTTTCGACTCCGTTTTGTTAGGCTTCCATAGTAAAAATTTTGGTAATTGTCTTTTGTTGTAAATAAGCTTAAAAATAAAAACATTTGAAATAAATAGTAAGTTCGCGTTGAAATATTTTGCTTTCATTAAATAAAAATTAAAATTCTTTATTATTTGCGGTACATAGGTTACATAATTACATTCCTATCTTTCATTTTAATTCTAAACTTTCATTTTAATTAGATTTAATTTTAAGCCATCAAGCTGGCACGCAAAAGTTCAGTTTGAAGATAAAATTAGACACCGGTAAAAATAAATATTAAATTAGTTCAACGGAGTTAATAAATGTCATATAATCCTGAGCCGTTTATCAAGAACTTTCTACTTCGAATGTAGTCAACTGAGAGTTCGGAGAACATAATGGTGTACATCTTGTAACACTTGTACTGTTCCACTTATTTACTTTTTAAACCTGACCGGCTTCATCTTACGGTATTTTCAAAGGTAAGCACATATTTTATGCATGTCGGATGTCGTTGAGTGAATGATATTCTCTAAGGGTCAATATTAAGGGTCCAATGTGTAAGGCATGGTACGTACCTGATGAATGAACACCTCGGTGATCTCCTCGTCGTGCTGCGGATGAGCCGGCGCCATGGCTCCTCCTGCGGTTCCGTTCTCAGCCGCTCCTTCCACTGGCTGATGACCCTGGCGCTGTATAAAGGAACAATCATCAAAATCGGTTCATTAGTTTGCAAACGAAGTATATCTCAATGTAGCGTCGCACAATCGCAAAACTTGAGAACCTTAAGATTTATAAAAGTCTTACCATGAGCTGTCCATTTGATAGCATTAAAATAAAAAAAATAATGTATTAAGGATATTTTTGCAAATAAATACAGAGCAATGAAAAATGAGTGTTGCTCACTTCCTCTCGCTCACCTAGAGTCGGAAGAAATAAAATATCGCATGTCTTTTTTACGTCAAACTGTAGGCGAAAATCCCATACGTGACCTGTCAGTCATCTTTAGTAATAAATGTAATCATATGAAAAAAGGTTCGTTTATCGAGGACGGCTATAGGCTATATATTCACCACGCTACTACCCTGGAGAGTGGAGCTGTAATTATAATTTCCTCTAATTCGCAGTACCTATCAACCGTGTTAAGGAGCTTAGTTCCAAAATTGGTGGTTGAGTCAAAAAGATGAATAATATGAATAAGTTTTTTTTTGTGGATTATAAAGCCTGGTTACTAAGACATTTGAGCTTAATGAACAAAAGTGACTCACCGCCCTCTGCTTCTGCTCCTTCATGATGAAGTAAGGTTTGCCGAACAGCATCACCGGCACGCACAGCAGCGCCATCACCACGAATATCTGGCAAACGTACCAATAGCGTATCACTAGTCAAGCCTTTTAAATGAGGTAATAAGAGAAAAGACCCGAAAAACATAAAATGAATAGTATAAGTGTCGTGTGAGTTTAAAAACATTATTAGCAAACCGATACGGGCCGGATATTGCATTAAAAATACGAGAACTAGAATCTTTACGGAAGAAAAGAGTGCGTTTGGAGGCTTCACTATCATTTTTAGCCAAGTGTCGAGATAATAACTTGACACCTACGTGCGCGCGTATCAAGCCCCGATATGATATAGCGTATTCTGGACAGATTCTGCGGGGTGCGAGTGATCGTCTCTTAAAGCAAATTATTCGTAACGGTCATTTTGAATTGAACAGTTTGCAACGAAATTTACTGGAGGTGCATGGTGAGTGTAGTTCTGTGTTGTCTTACGACGTGTTCTGCATCATGAAAGGCGAAGGATCAGGAGTTGAGCGATTCCTGGAGCATCTAAACGCGTTGCATCCTAACCTCAAGTTTACCTACGAATTGGACAGTGAAAGGTCATTACCTTTTCTGGACGTTAAGGTTATGGTGTGTAAAGATGGATCCCTAAAGCACACTGTTCATAGAAAACTAACGCACACCGACAATTACCTTCACGCTGCGTCGCACCATCATCCCCGACGCCTACGTTCTGTAGTGACATCTCTAAATAACAGGGTTCATGAACTATGTAACCAAGAGTTTTTAGTTGATGAACTGTCCCACATAAAAAGGTACTACTAAAAAATGGGTATAGTGTGAGAGGGGAACGTCCAATTCGAAAGTATAGGGAAAAACAACCTGACGTCTCCAGGCTGCCGGCATTTTTACCCTACATCAGAGGAGTAACGGATAAAATTGGTACGATTTTGAAGGCATACTCAATACACACCGTTTTTACTCCCATGTCAAAGGTGTCTCAGCAAGTGAGAAAACCAAAGGACACTATTCCTTACCAGACACCGGGCGTCTACAAAGTGAACTGCAGCTGTGGAAGCTCTTATATCGGTCAAACAAAGCGAACAATCGCCGAACGTGTGAAAGAGCACATAGCAGCGGTCAAAAACCACCGAACGGAGAAATCTGCGATCGCGGAGCATCTGTTGCTATCGGGTTCAAATCACTGGATGGAGTTACATGCACCAGAAGTTCTATCCACTGAACGCCGTTACTACCCTCGGATTGTTCGTGAGGCGGTTGAAATTAAGAAGCATCACAATTTCAACCGCGAAGGTGGATACAAGCTTTCATCCACTTGGAATCCAGTAGTTAAAAAGTGCAAGTGTCGAGACAAACCGCCTAATGGACGTTCGGACGTTGTGAGTGAAGTGTGTCGCGGCCCTAATGACTGTTTGTATAGGGGTATCTGACGAACGTACAAGATGATGACGCCCGCCGCTTTCCCCAGTCTACTCGTGACCACGGCTATTGCAATATAGCCGAAACGTCGAGAGGTGAGAAAAAGTTAAAATATTACGCGAAAAAGACCCGAAAAACATAAAATGAGGTAATAGAGTAACTATTAATAATAATATTTTTTATTTATTACCAAGGTTGTAAATTTTTGTGAGAGGTAACAGGCAAATAGTAATTACAACATAATATGGCACAAGTACAAACACAAAAAAGTCATATACTATTAATGAATTTGCGTAGATTGGCAACTTTCTTGGTGCATTTAATTTGAACTCTGCCCCTTGAAATAGGTGAACCTGTATCTCAAGGGGTAGATAAATTTTTAATTAATTTTTAGTTAATATATTCTTATTAGAACTAAGAAGAATAAATTAACACTGCAATGGGCTCATCACCTGTTACGTGGGACAAAAATGCATACGGTGAAATGTGGGCGTATAGTATGTCTCTACCTACCCCTTCGGGGATAAAAGGCGTGGCGATATGTATGTGTGTATGTATGTAGTTAGAATAATTTATATGGTTAGGTCCGATAGATGCTTTATTTCGCGTACGCTAAGATTGTGGAATGAACCCAGGCAGGTAAGGTAAAGGCCAGGCAGGTATGGGGTTCTTCAAAAGGGGTCTTAAAAGAGTTATAAAGGGTCGGCAGTGCTACGGTGACCACTTTCGTGAAGGGCCATAAATTAAGTACACTTTTCTGGCATCTCAGTGGTATAAAAATAAATATTTCTCAGCTAGTCCTTTCATTTGATGCCTATATAGTAGGAAAGCATAAAAAAAGTTGATTGGATAAGTTTTTAAAGCAATTAGAATGCTAACTTTTATATAAATTTTCACTAAAGTGAAAAAAGACAAGTTGGTTCTGGACGGGACTTGAACTCGTGACCTTTGCCTAACCAGGTCAATGTTCTACGCTTTTGAACAAGATCGTGACTATATGTATGTTAGTAGATACATAATTTTAATAAAATGGTAGAATTAAATGGTATAGTTAAAAATTTGTTAGAATTAGATGGTATAATTTAAAAAAAAATTAGAATTAGATGGTATAATGAATAGTTGTTCACACTAGCCATGACCACAAAGGTCAATGCAAATCCTGAAAAACATTTATTTAGATTATGAATCTTTTGTAAGGTTGTGCGTGTTTGTGTGTGTGTGTGTGTGACTATAAGTGCGTCTGTGTGTTTGTGACTGTGTGTGTGTGTGTGTGTGTATTTTTGTGACTGTGTGTGTGTATGTACGCGTACCTTCTGTATGGTGAGCTGTCCTGCGTACATGACCTCGTCGCAGACGGGGCGCGCATTCTCGTCGTGCTTGAACAGCATCATGTTGATGAACGTGATCAGGATGGACGGCGCGCAGTACGCACTCGTCTTCACCACCTCTGTCACACGCAAACAGATCGCAGCTCATTACTACATGGCTATTTGTATTTTTAAAAGCGCTTCTGGCCCCGCGAAATCAGTGTTCTGTAAACGATCACTGAGGTACGTACAACTTTCACTATGGCTGGTCCTCGGATGAGTGACCACTTTGTGGCATTTACATTTGCGAGCGTTTCCGTGCTTCGGAAGGCACGTTAAGCCGTTGGTACCGGTTGCCAGTAGCATGGCAGTCTTTAAGTCAAGGTGAAGGCCTTAAAAAATTAGGGGGGCTTGAATAAATTCAACAGCAGGTAGCCGCAACCTGCATCTGTCAATTTCAACACGGCACTGGGCTCACCACCTATTGCGTGAGACAGGAATACACATGGTGAAAAGTAGGCATACAATATGTATGCCTCTGCCACCCCTTCGGGGATAAGGTGTGCTGGATAAAAGTAGCAAGAATAATCTCTGCCCAGTAACATGGGAAATAAGTTATATTCATGTAGTTTACGGTAGTTGCTTTTGCTACAAAACACTAGCTTATGTGGATATTAGCTCAGCCTTTTTGTACTAAAGCATCTAGTAACACAAGCTTTTATATTATTTTAATATTTGCTAAGCCCAGCGGCTTTGGCCGCGAATTAGTTTGAATCCCCATAACGTCATAAGGTTGTTTATTAATTTTCTGATCCAATTTGTTGAAATTTATCATTGCTGCTCCGCTGTCCTTGGTATTACAATCCTGGGCGTGATGATATATAGCATATAGCCTTCCTCAAGGACTACGCTTTCCAATAAAAAAAAAGTATTTGAACTAGTAGTTAATTGGCCATATCTATATATAAATACGAGACAGCATATTCAAATGCAAAGCATATAGGCTTTTCAATGAATTAGCTATCAAACTTATTTTTTTTTTATTTGAAGCAGTGGTTAATTTGCCATATCTATGCAAAATACGAGACAGCATATTTAAATTATTTTTTTTGATAAGAAGATCCCCTCAGATGCCATGCCGGATTCGAACCGACAATAAAACCACACGGTCCCTACCTATTTGTCTATCGCCGAAAACGCCGGGTAACTCCTCGGAAGCAGTAAGTAGATATTACCTGGATCATCATTATTGAAGTTGGAAGCCGGGTTGGGTCCATAGCTGGTCCACTTGATGAACATGAGCAGCACCATGTAGAAGAACAGCAGGGTCATGAACATGATCTGAGGGATGAACTCCACGTAGATGCTGATGCGGCGCTTGAAGTAACTGAAATATTACACTTCATTCACTGCTTACACTTAATGGCGTTGAAAAACATTTAACTTTTAAAAGTTTTTTTTTGTATTTATTTTATGGCCTGATTACTAAAACCTTTTAGCCAAATCTTATTTTTATATCATATTTTTTCAATCTTATCTTCTGATTTAGCCCTGTCCAGTCCTTTGTCGATGCCAAGTCCCGTCATATGTCCTGTGTCCTTTTCCCATTAACGTGGTAAAGCGTTATTGAGGCTTTCAGTGGAATTTGCTCGACAGGTTGTAAAACAGTTTTTCACTGCAATATATCACTGTCTTTTACTATAGCACGTTTACACATTTTTTATGTCTAAGAAACTACCATTTTTGCACATAGAACAAGGTTAATGCCCTAGTTTTGGAATATAATATACAGCAAGCGGCCGCCATTTACCAAGATCCCGCGCAAATCCCTTTGAAACGATCACTGCGTTAAGCAACTTTCGCTTATCCTTGGCCAGGCAGAGGAAACTTAATCCATAAAGCCTTTTAATAATTGCATACAAATATGTCAATACTACTGTCCTTCATCTATGTCAATTCCAGTCGTTAGACCTATCGACCTGCCCCAGAAAAGCGGTAGAAACTTTACTAAGGCCTTCTATAGAGATTTGGAAGAAACACAAAAATGTGCAATATATGAGTTTTCTATTCTAATGCACATTTTTCCACTCTATGTCTAAGAATCCACCAACACTAAATTATACACTAGGTTTGTAAAATAATATACGGTTAAAGTGAACAATGACTTGTTCGCGCCAAAAATCCGTTTATGACCGATAATATAAAATACATATTATAGATCAATAGAATGTGACCAAGGCACATTTTGCGAAGTAGACATTTTGCTAAATGTCCATTTAGCAAAATGTACATTTTGCGAAAAGCAAATTTTAAGCCCAGGAGACATTTTGCGGAAGGGTATTCTGCGACGAAGCCATTTGCAAGCCTGCCTGAGTCTTTTACATCAGAAGAATTATACAGTACATGTGTATAGGTACTTACACATGGTTCCACAAAGAGAGACAGACGCCAAACAGCATGTGGAAGACGCCGATGATGATGGAGATCTTCATTTTGAAGGCGTTCATGAATATAATCTTATTGGCCTCCGCGAGCTGACAACAGAAAGAAATATTTTTTTTTATTGAAAAACTTCTTTATCGATGTTGAGATACATTTTATTGCTGACAAAAATACCGTCACTTTTTCGGTTACGCGCCATATTGTTTTGAAGTGTAACTTTCGAGACTTACTAACTTTCTTTATCTTCTTCTTATTGAGAGAAATTTTATAACTGAAAAAAAATGTCGTAAAGAACTTTCACTTCTTACTCCTGTGTACACACATTTATTTATCAGTGCCATCTTGTTTAAATTAAGCTAATAATATCAAAATCTATTTCAATTTGAGTATATCTCGGCATATCATTGATGTTATTCGGATTAAGGAAGTATTGATCTATGATTCAGTTCAAAATTTTTCTTAAAAATATTTACCCACTTAAAAATATATGCGATTATATTTCGTAAAATTTTCGACATTAACGAGATATTTTCCGCCTATTTGTTTTATATTAAAAACGCAATTAATCGTTATGTAATTTTAACAGAAACACAGCTTTTATTGTCTAGTTACACAATGTCTTAAAGAAAATCAAAATATAATCAACTTTCATTCATCATTTTTGGTATTCGCAAACGCACACAAATTTCTACTAATTTAGAACAGCCATTTTGCTGTTCTACTCGCACGGGACGGTGGCGCGGGGCGAGCGAAAGAGATAGCGATATGTCCAAGGAACGGCGGCGTACTCCGCGAATTAAATTTGAACGGCCACTCCGCCGGACTCTTAAGTGAGACTTCTCCGTAATAGTCATAATAAGTGATTATAATCTGTAATTAAACAATCCTTTTCAGAATAGAACTATCAATAATGACCTGCCAAACAGGATCAATCCCGAACGGGTACGGCGTCTGAAGGTAGTCCCAGGAGTCAGGGTTCAGCTGAAGCAGCTTATTACTTTGCAAGGTGGACTCGTTGTAGTTGTTGCGCCACGAGGAGCCGAAGATGTTCAGTGATTTGGAGAATATGTCGTTGTAGATCAGACCCGTGTACATCGAGAACAGTCCCATCAGGAGGATGATGTAGCGACCGCCGAAGAAGATGTTCCATATCTGGGGACGGAAAAGGGGTTATAGGTTAATTTTATAATATTAAGTAAAAAAACTACAAACGAAAACGTAAAACAATTTCAAGTAGTATTTTGGTCGCCTATAAAAACGGTAATGAATTTATTTGGGATTGATGACAAAATTCTAAACATATTTTGATAAAAATCGAAACATTTTATATTTATCGTATGTATATCAGTTGTCTAGATCCTATAGTACAAGGTTATAGCTTAGTTTGGGCTAGATAAATAATGCAAAGATAAACAGTGTTCCACAATATTTATTTATTTATTTCGAGAGTTTTACCGAGTTACATGAAGATCAAATGTCCATTTTCCAGGTGATTTAGAGTGGTTGTGTGGGTGGAGGGGTGGAGAGGGGGTTACGTCTTACCTCGGAGTCAATTTTCTTGGCCTGCAGCGGTTTCTCCTTGTAGCACATCCAGAAGCCGAAGGCGGCCATGAGCGCGCCATGCCCCAGGTCGCCGAACATCACCGCGAACAGGAACGGGAACGTGATGATCGTATAGGGCGCTGTCATAACATACAACTATATTATATATCATCGCCATCTAGCGATCTTACCACCAGCTCCTTACTAAACTATCAAAACCTGCATCGCGCTATAAGAAGTTGTTGAATTTTATTGTATCAATCACGTCTCCGCCACCGCTTCGGGATTATAACATAAAAATGCACACGGTGAACTGTGGACGTTTAATATTGTCAAATGTGGCCTATTATAATGACTTAACTATAAAAATGACTTTGGCTAGGGAGTGACACTTCTGTACGAAGTACTATTATTCTGTGCTACAGGTGAGGGGCACAGGTCCTACATACCCGGGTTGACCTCGCGGTACGTGGCGACGCCGTACGCGTAGATGAGGTGCTGGAAGGCGGACGTGAACTTGTTGGTGCGGTTGTACGAGGGCGGCTCCTCCAGCGTCTCCATGCGGTTGAGGATGGGCGGCACCGAGCTGCCGCTGCGCTCCTGCAAACCGTTCAGTTACAGCTTACTTCCTCCAGAATCAGTAACATCTTCACGCTGTATCCCTGACGGGGCAGTCAGAGAGGACAGATTGCCAGGCATCACGATCAATGCTTTCTTTCGCTTCCTGTAGATTCATTAATCGTTTCATACACGCACGTCTGGGTATCAGAGTCCTTTTGTCTTTTTCTTTTTGAGCAATCTGCTCATACCTTAAAAAAGTGGATGGTATCCTTGGAACGTTTTAATTTAACAATAATAGATACGGTACATATACCCTTAATGGTCCGTCTCAAAAATTCACTCTATATTGTAACATTTCTTTTTATTCAGATCGATGAACACACAGATTTTGTAAACCAGAATTTATAGCAAACAAAGACTCGAAATCCAAAGATCCAGAAGGCGGCAGTCACAGGAAAAGTTTAAATGAGAGAAGATAGGCTGGGTTGAAGATAGCTTGAAAAATTATAATCATTCTGTACACGGTATACTATAAAAAAGGCATGTGATGAGAAGGAATGAAAGTCATGTCACGAAAAGAACTATGAAAGTTGATGGATGGAGAGCCAGAGGAAAGCCAAAGAAAAAATGGATGGATTGTGTAAGGAGTGATGTGAATATGAAAGGAGTGAATGATCAGATTACGAATAACAGGGATGTATGGAAGAGGAAGACATATTGCGCCGACACCAAGTAAATTGGGACAAGGGCAAGCGGATGATGATACTATCAAAAAAAGATAGCAGTAGACCCTCACCGTTCCTCTTCTCAGCGCAAGCTGTATCGTTTCCATGTCCAGAGCAGGCACCCAGCATTCCGCGATAAGACACTTCTGCGTCACGTCAAGATTGAACAAATTCAGGGTGTGGTAGATGGCCTTGATCTTGCGTACTTTCACGAACCAGTTCTTGATGTTCTTGGCAGCGGCTACCAGGACCCTGTGACGGTGATCCTGGGTCTGACCTAACACCTGGAGAGAAATAGAATAGGATATTTAACTTAGTTTATTTGATATAAAATACTAAATAGGAATTGGGTGAAGGTGTTGACCTCACAGAGCAAGGAATCAATGTCACTCTCGTTCTGCTATAGATGCCTTTTTGTATACATATATTTTATTCAAGATGTCGATGTTGAGGGAAATTTTATAGCTGTGAAAATTTTTTTTAACGATTTTTGGTTACGCGCCATGGTGTTTTGAAGTGAAACTTCTTTTTCGACGTTGAGAGAAATTTTATAGCTGTGACAAAAACTTCGTCAAATTTTTGGCTACGCGCCATGTTGTTTTGAAGTGAAACTTCTTTATCATCAGTGAAATTTCTTTATTGACGTATGTAAGAAATTTTATAGCTGTAAAAAAATGTAAAGAAGTTTCACTTCTTACCTGCAAACTATGGTACACACGCATATTTTTTATTACTTTCGTGTGTATAAGAACGCGAGCTAGTTTTTGACCTGTTTATAGCTCTGTTTTTGACCTCATACACCCCGGAAAGGATACAGAAGAATTCAATCGGGATTGATTTTATGCTTTCAAGTTTCAGGTTCAAGTACGCGACAAAGCAGAACCGTGCATAATTATGGGTATTCCCGGTACTAACACAATACCTAATAAGGTAATATTACACAATTTTGTCTCTTACAAGTGTGTCCGTAATCCAATACTGCAATTACCATCAAAGTATCAAGGCGACTGTTTACCATGTTACAAGTTATTGACATACGTATTTAGGGTTGGCACTCAGATTCTATGTCAAGGCGTGTTTTTTTGGTTCTTTTCCACGTCACAAGGAAGCAATAGACTGACAGGGACTTGCGCGGGATCTTAGTAAATGGCCGCCGCTTGCTGTATTTATTATTTTCCAAAACTAGTGCATTAACCTTGTTTTGTGTGTAAAAATGGTGGTTTCCTAGACATAAAAGTTGTGTAAACATGCTATAGTGAAAGACAGTGATATATTGCAGTGAAAAGCTATTTTACAACTTGTCGTGCAAATTCCATTGAAAGCCCCAATAACGCTCTACCACGTTAATAGGGCAAGGACACAGGACCTATGACTGGACTTGACATCGACAAAGGACTAGACAGGACTAAATTAGAAGATAAGATTGAATTGATTGAAATATGATATTAAAAATAAGATTTGGTTAAAAAAGGTCTTAGTAACCAGGCCATAAAATAAATGCAAAAAAAAATAGACTGACATGATGATGGGGATAGTTGTAGCACAGCAGAGGCCTAGGCTAGACCATAGGCTACTTTTAAGTTTAGAAAGGCTTTTTATAAAACGCCTCAATCTGTCCGTGCCCATCTATTTCTCAGGAACCACAAGAGATAGAGGCAAACGGTTTGCGGCATTCGATTCAGTACACCATGAATACGTGCATAGGCTATTTTGAAAATTCTACCAGTTTTGGATTTGAAACTGGTTTCGGTTTAGAAGTCGTCCGATCTTCACTACGATTGGGAAGGGTGCGTAACTTGTTTGTATTGGACATATTTCCAAAGGAAAATCTAATTATATGCGGCCCGAGATTGTATTTCTGGATGTGTTACATCTGTCCTAGCTGTTGGCGTTTTGGTTTGGATTACAGAATGTTTTTAGATTTTATCCTGTACTATGTAACCCCCACAGCTTCGCACGTGACATATTCTGAACACACGTCGCACCTTTTTTATCCCGTATAAATTCTACCATAATGCATAAAAATTGCCCGATTTGTTGACATTTATGATTACTTTCACGGTGACCACACCACGGCACAGAGTTGCCCCCTATTTCGTGATAGCAGCAAAACTACGGCAAAGTGTGGGTGTGTAATTAACCTCTGATGTAAACAAGTCGAAAGTAATCGTTTTTGAAAGAGAGGCAAGTATGACGGATTGCTCAATTCTTGTGGAAGGAGCAAGAGTAGAACAAGTGAAAGAGTTTGTATATCTGGGTACAAAATTTACGAGAGATGGAAAGTGTGATTATGACATTAAGCGAAAAGTTTTGGCAGGAAATAAAGTGAATGGAGCCATGTACACCTTTATGAGCAGTCAGAACGTGTCTAAGAAGGCAAGACTGGCTGTACATAGGGGAGTGCTGGTCCCCACACTTATGTATGGCAGTGAAAGTTGGGTATGGCAGAAGACGCATAAAAGTAAAATAAATGCCGTGGAAATGCGAAATCTCCGAAGTATTGCTGGAGTGAAGTTGATAGATAAAGAAAGGAACAGCGTGATAAGGGAACATTGCGGTATAACAGAAGATGTAGTGACTAAGATAGAAAAAGGGATGCTTAGATGGTTCGGACGCGTGGAGAGGATGGATGAAAATAGACTGACGAAGCAGATATATGTGGCGAGAGTTAATGGGCAAGCCGGTAGGGGTCGACCTCGGCGTACGTGTGTCAATCAAATTAACGATCTTTTGAAAAAAGGCCAGGTCAAGAGTACGCCTAACCGGCGAGCGTGTATGAAAACACTCATGAAAGTAGAAGAAGCGAAAGTTGTATGTCAGGATCGTAGCAAGTGGAAAGCCATAGTCTCTGCCTATTGCGATGGGAAACAGGCGTGATAATATGTATGTATGTATGTATGTACTCCCTCGTGAATATAGGCATGACTCAGGATACTGTCAATAACTCACACTACGAATTTTGATGATGATTTATTTGTTTATTTTCTCGTAACGTTACACGCGACAACCCTATAAAACTAGCCATAACAACGAGCTATTATGTAATGATTTTATCGACGAATTAGTGTCACGTCTTCTTTAATCACCAAGATTGTACGCGCCAGACGGCTAAGGATCAAGCAATAATGAAGACTAATAAGAAAGACGCGAAAAACGGTGAAATCAACGACCACAGTTTATCTTATCCAAAAAGAAATTATGAAGTAAAACCATAAAATTGTCTAATCTACGGATTCGATTATAAAACCCTCATTTAGTAAAAACGATGGTACATATTTTAAAATGTTGAAAAGTACTATTTTATTGCAATATTAAAAAGACAAAGTCGTATCGAAGAGAAGTACTCTCCAAATAAGGAGATTGAAATTCGGAGAGAGAAGTCCATCAGTGGGCTGCAATATGTTGATTTCATTGATGTGAATAGAAAACAGTAGAGATGTGATTCTTACAAAAAAAATTAAATTAGCAGTCTGCTTCGCCCTCACGCAATTTAATTTGGTTATCGCAGTAAATTATATTGTCACACCTTTATCCTCGAAGGGATAGGCAAAGGCATAGGTACTATACGCCTATATTTCACCGTATGCAAATTTCAACAGCAGGTCGCGACAGCATGCATTTTTGTCCCACGTAACAAGTGGTAAGCCCATTGCAGTGCTGTGAAATGATCCAGCGCAGGCTGTGGCGACCTGCTGTTGAAAAAAGTGATATTTTACAGAACACTGAGTTAGGGCCACAAGCGCTTAATATCGTCTGATGTAAATAAAATAAATGTCTGGCGTAAAAAGTATCTTATTGCACTCTGCAGTCCTAAAACAGTCCCCATACAAAAATCATTTCAAGTCATCACTTATTTGCTTCTTGAAAGTAGCAAAAACAAACACACTCACATACTTATACTATCAATGGACACTTATAATATAATGGACTCATGACTTCAAAACAATGGTCAAGGGAATGTACTCGTACCGGTGAGCGACCTGGGGGCCGAGTTTACTATTTTCCAATATAGAAAGATAATAAATTCAAATATAAATAGAAAGTTGTTCTAGTTTTATTCTATAGCAGTTCTATTGCGATTAGTCCAAAACTAGGTAGTCTACTAAAACTATTATATATTTCACAATCACACTTCTTAAGCTGCAGAATATAGACACAATAGCTGTTTTAAGCCATCAATATAGACGTCCAAAAATGCAAATTAAGAGCTACTTACAGGCGCTACACGGGTTATAACATTCTATCGGCCGGCCGATACAATTCTATTGGAGCGCAATTGTAATTGTGGACTACGAAAACTGACTTTTCTTTTTTGTCGGCTCTCTATTGAGCCACGATTTTTATTATATTCTGACGCGATTTAATTATAGTAGACTTGGCCTCCTGGTTCTATGTGAACAATAGCTTTATACCAAAACCTTACTTACGTAAGCCTTGTCTTATTCAAATTAATTCTAAATGAAGATAAACCCTTAAATCATAAAATTCTAACAGAAAACTAATATTATTACCAAAACTCCATATTTGTAGAAAAAAAAAACATTAATTAAAGCTTAGTAAATAAAATTAATTACATATATTACTTCGGGGAAAAACCCACAAAATATGAATTTCCTAAATGAACGTGAAAAATTAAATTGAATATATTAGATACATATATAAAAATTGTTAAGTCCTAATTTTCTACTAATATTATGATGACAAAAGATTGATCTTCGTAAAATATAGTCACAAATTCTGTTCTGATTCGAAGATACCTATTCTGTTTATTAAACTTAAATGTAACACAATTTTAAGTTTTCTATAAATATAGAGTTTGTATAAAAAACACTAATTCCTTTTCAAATTTTTGATAAGATTTTTTAGAATGGCTGCTGCCGTGCAAAATACACATTTGTAACAACTAGTTTTTGCCCGGGACTTTGTCCACTTGAAAAATGTACTTTGGGCAACATTTTTAATGTTTTAGGAAATTTATTTTGAAAATACATACATACTGCTGTGTATCAAGTACCTAAATACAAAGTTTTATAGGTTTATCTTCGTCAATGACGAAATCTCACTAAATAAAATATCTCATCCCCTATTTCAACATCTTCCAGACATGAATGTCAATTTTTTTACGTTTGGACAACCCCAAGGATGTCATACCGGGCCGAAGCGACTAAAATCACATACATCCCTAGGTACCTATCTGTCAAGTACCGGGTGCCTAGGTAACTCCTCCGACGCATGTCCCAAGTCTATCGTTCAACTAAAACAATTTCACCCAGATATTTTATTACGTTTTGTTTTGTTAATACGTTAAGACAAACATATATTAATATCGTGATAACGATTGTCATGTTGTATTAAGCACGCGTTTGAGTTTGACAGTTCTGACATTAGCAGAATAAATAATATAAATGATTCAAAACTACAATGCATCTATAAAGCGATCGTAATCTTGTACAAATTGTAGTAAGTTAGATCAAGGAGATCGTTCGTTTACCTGCTTGAGTTTGTCATAAGTGCAACTTTTCGTCAACCTTTGTTATGCGAATCATGTATGTTCTATGTGATCTTGCGCGTTATTTTACTAACCAACAACTCAATACCAATATTATAAAGCTGAACAATTTGTTTGTTTGGTTGAACGCGCTAATCTCAGGAACTACTGGTCGGATTTGAAAAAAATATTTTTGTGTTAGATAGCCCATTTATCGAGGAAGGCTATAGGCTATATATAATCAGGCTACTACCTTGGAGAGCGGAGCAGTAGTCATAAATATCGACAAATCCGGCAAATTTTAATGCTTTATTGTAGAATTTATAAGTCACGGGATTAAATAGGTGCGACGGGATTTCGAAATATGTCACGGGCGAAGCCGGAGGGGTCAACTAGTTTAACCATATTTCGATTAATATACACTCAAAAACAAACAAACATTATAATAACGACTAAAATAATTATTTTTGTTTCTTAGATGTACATTTCAAACCTCCTGGATCTTGGATGGCATAAATGTAGATCTAAGAAACTATTCCTTTGATATCTAATTCAGTGCTTTACTTGTCGTTCGATTCGATACCGGGCCATATCTTGACAAGGAACATACTAAATTAACTGTCAATTGTCGCGAGGTTATTCCGGACACTTCTAAAGTCCCACTTTGGAGATTGGGCCTCTCTTAGGTTGAACTTTACCTCACCTCCTTGCTTTATCATCGCTCGAACTCGAGGGAACGCTACGGTGAAAAATTCTAAAATCCAAAATGGCGGCGATGTGGTTGGCCACCCGTCACGTCCGGTTTCCCAACGAGGCGAAAAGTGGGCTATCTAGCGGGCTATGGATAGCCGCTTTGCTACACTGAATGTGAGAGGAGGAATAAAGGATAAAATTGAGGAGGTATGCGAAATGATGCGAAAGAGTCGAATTGATGTTTTGTGTACTAAGCAGATTTACGTAGCGAGAATGAATGGGCAAACTGGTAGGGGTCGCCGTACGTATGTCAATCAAATCGTTGAACTTTTGGAAAAAGGCCAGGTCAAGATTACCATTAACCGGCGGGCGTGTATGAAAACACTTATGAAAGTAGAAGAGGCGAAAGTTGTATGCCAGGGTCGTAGTAAGTGGAAATCCATAGTTTCTGCCTACCCCAATGTGAAACAGGCGTGATGATTTGTATATGTACGATTCCCTATTGCAACTATTTGCATACCATTAATGTGTATAGTATATGGCATAGCTACGCTAGCGCAGTTCAACCTTCAAGCAATCGCCATTGTTAGATAACACTGAGCCGATCATTACAGCGCTAGTAATTGTAGTTTATTACTCTGACACACTAAGGCGTACCATTGACCTTATAAAAAATCTAATTTGGATATGATAAAGTTGTTCCATGGGTATTTTTAAAAAACTGCCACGTTTGTATTCCTTCTTTTTAGAGTACCGATCTTCAAAGGGTAAAATGGGACCCTATTAATAAGATTCCGATGTCCGTCTGTAAACAACGATGTATCTCATGAACCGTGATAGTTAAAATTTTCACAGAGGATGTATTTTGGTTACCGCTATAACAACTATTACTAAAAACAGAATAAAATATTTTTTTGAGGAGGCTTTGTTTACTTTTCATTTGGCCGGTTTTTTTAGTGTAAATTCTGTAGTTCCCTGCATAAAAAGAAAGGAAAGTAGGAAGAAAAGAAAAGAGAAAGGCTTCTCTTTTCCTAAAGTCAAAAAAATAGTTTTTAACTTACGGTGTTCAGGTCTTCGATTCTTGTCATAACTCCCATGGCCATTTCCCTCCTGTCAGCGGGAGCTTCGGGGCAAGGGTACAGGGTCGCGCGGAAACCTTCGCAGATCTTCTTGACGCGGGTCTTCAGCTGGTCACCTTGGAAGAATATAATGAACACCGACTTGTACACCTGGTCCGACTGTAAACAAGAATTAGTATTGTTTAGTCTGAGGATTATCACGGCAATGGGCTCACCACCTGTTAAGTGGGACAAAAATGCATACGGTGAAATGTGGGCGTATGTGTCTGCCTACCCGTTCGAAGATAAAGGCATGACAATATGTATGTATGTAGTCTGAGAATTGATGTAAGCGACACGATCGACCCTACCCCACCAGTGGTATCCCTACTAAATGATTTATTTCGGGATTTCGGGCTTTGATCTCTTCTACTTTTGAAGAGACGGTCGAATCCCGAAAAAAAGAATTAAAGTTCACATCAGCTCCTAGCAGCCTCCTCAAAGCGGACTCCTCAAGGTTGAGATATTGTAACAAGAGAATTTATTACACTCATATCAGTCATAGAATTGAGATTAGAAAGGATAGTAGAAACATAATTAAGCATTTTATTTGTGGTAAACTTAAACGTGGTTCCAGATAAGTTTGAACAAACAAGAGTTCTCTTTCAAGGGAAATGCCTTGGCCCTGCTGTACAAATTGACGTTTTCAATCTTACTATACATGTCAGATTAGCGTCTGACACGAAACTGCTACTAGCTTCTTGGTTTTTTTGAGTCACTCGTCTAATATCAGTTCAAGAAGCTCATTCAGCAAGAAGTTTTTTTGTTATTATTTTATGGCCTGGTTAATAAGACTTTATAGCCAAATCTTAATTCTTATTTCTTCAATCATAAATAAAAATAAATAAATATCCATCACGCCTTATCCCCGAAGGGGTGTTATATGAAGGCATATTATATGCCCACTTTTCACCGTGTGGATTCCTGTCCCACGTAACAGGTGGTGAGCCCATTGCCGTGTTGAAATAGACAGACGCAGGTTGTGGCTACCTGCTGTTGAAATTTTTCATGCCGCCCATAAGGCATTCAACCAGGCTTAACGACTGCCATTTTACTGGCAACCAGGACCAACGGCTTAACGTGCCTTCCGAAGCAAAATCATCTGTCTTATTATATATAATGTCCCCGTCCTCTACGTCTTAGTCAAGGTCAGTCTCACCACAGTATAATAGTGGTTGTTATACAGAAGTTTTCAGTGGATTTTACGCGGCAAGAAAGTAAATCGCATTTCACAGCACAATTTCTGCACTCGCATTTTACTGTCTTTCACTATAGCACGTTAACACAACTGTTATGTCCAAGAAACCACCACTTTCGCACATTAAACAATATAAATGCACTAGTTTTAGAAAATAATATTCAGCAAGCGTCCGCTTATGTCATTTTTCCCGCGTAGAATCCCAAGAGATTTTTGAAAATGTTATAGACGGCAATATTCATGAAACGTTGTGAGCAACTTAGTTTAGCAGGAAAGGGTGTAGGGGGCCCCACCAATATCTCCGGGGCCCAAGCGACCCGACCTGCTAGCGGTGCACCTATTGACTAACGAACGAGGCGTAAGCGCCCTTACTGGGTTATTAGGTAAGGCGGTAGTCGATCCCAAATATACCGAAAATTGTAAGCCAAACGGTAGCTGCTCCTAGCAGCCAGCCAGCTTCAAGGTCCCCAGGCTCCAAATCTAGGTAGGGTTCTTCTTAGAAGATTATAAACGGTCGGCAGCGCGAGTGCTGAACCTCTGCAAACGTCAATAGGCTACGGTGACCACTTTCCATCAGGTGTGCCGTACGCTTGCCTGCCACCTCAGTGGTATAAAAAAAGGGTTTGGAAGCAACTGGGAAAACACTTAAGGTGAAGAAGAGATTAGTAGGTAAGGAAAATATACGATTAGGCTTGTTTATATTCTATTTCACGAGTTTAGGCCATGCCTTTAATGTAGCAGGTACTTCCCACTAAAATAAATTTATTATTATTTACTGCCTGATTTTCCTTATATTATACTGTTCGTAATGTTGCGCAATGACGTCATTTCTTTTCTTAGTAATTCCACAGTATAAAGAGTAAACCTATCAGTAGCGTTACGCCTTTGAAGTTGACAAAAATGCCGACAACGTCTAGACAGTGATGCTTGTAGGGTTGTCACAAGTATACAAGGCTAATGTTATTTATAATGTACTAGCTGTCCCGCCCGTCTTCGACCGTGACATACTTCGAACCCCGCGGCACCCATTTAATCCCGTTGTTTAATAATTTCACATTCACAATAATGTGTGAACATTTTCCAAATTCATTGATTACTTCTCCGCTCTCCAGTACTTAGGTGTCTACCTACCCGCACGGCCCGGTCGAATTAAATTAATTTCTTTGCGCCTAATTTTGAATTTACGATAACTCGTAAGATATTCATTTAATTTGCAAGGTGTAAAGGGACAAAATAATCTTCATGAAATGCTGAAGCCAACTAACGTAATAAAAATGATAAGGATTAATAGCATAATTGTGTAAATAGCCTTCAAATTACCGCTTAATAATTGCTGTTTTTGAAAGTATTAAAATGGATATAGTATGTTATTCTTAAGAGATAGACATATGTCGTCGCGGACTTTTTTGTAGACCTTTATTAGATACACAATTGCACCAGACATTATTTTGTTATATCTCAAAGGGTTTAGGCAGCGTTTTTGTTGAAAGCTCCCAGACGGCTTATTTTGTCCGACCTCCCCAACAAATATCGTTATAATTTGGTCAATATATACAAAAACTTAACAAATTATACACCTTCTATGAGAATCACTCTAACTATTAAAAAAAACCATATCGTAAACCGTTGCGTAGTTTTAAAGATCTAAGCATACATAGGGACAGACAGCGAATAGCGACTTTGTTTTATAATATGTAGTAGTGATTTATTAACTCGTACTCGCAATCAACTATCAACATTATAATATAATATCCTAATCATAATATTATTATAAATGTGAAAGTTTGTAGAGATGTTTGTTACTCTTTCACGTAAAAACTACTGAATAGATTTTAATGAAACTTTACAATAATATAGCTTATACATCGGAATAAGACATATACTTTTTATTATTCTTATGGGAAACGGGAACGGGAAAACTTCTATACGCGGGCGAAGCCGCGGGCGTCAACTAGTATGTATTTATAATAAATCAATAATATAAATATAATAAATTAATAAAAAGGATCTGAGATTTCACCAATTGCCGCACACGGAAGTAAATAAGGTTCATTTCATGTCGAATCGATAGTTTTTTTTATGAGAAAGCGTTTACGTTGGTTGTAACTTCATAAAAAAAAGAAGATACCCGTGAAAAGAAGAAACATAATAATATGAGATTACATATATGTCAGCTCACCCTTGTTTGAATTCTCAGTTCCCATCCCCAGCTTCCAGTTCCCATTTCTCATCCCTAGTTCTCATCGTCAATTCTCATTCCCTTGTTTTTTTTTTATAACGACACGGTGGCCATTATGGATTGCGAAATTAACACGAAATTCGTGCTCAGCATACCAAAAAGCCCCTTATACGATACCCAACATGAAATTTTATAACAATGGCGCGGCGGCCATATTGGATTGCAAAATTAACACGAAATTCGTACTCAGCATACCAAAAAACCCCTTATAAGATACCCAACACTAAATTTTATAACCACGGCGCAGCAGCCATATTGGATTGCAATATTAACATGAAATTCGTACTCAGCATACCAAAAAACCCCTTATACGATACCCAACATGAAATTTTATATCCACGGCGCGGCGGCCATATTGGATTGCAAAATTAACACGAAATTCGTACTCAGCATACCAAAAAACCCCTTATACGATACCCAGCATGAAATTTTAAAACCACGGCGCGGTGGCCATATTGGATTGCAAAATTAACACGAAATTCGTACTCAGCATACCAAAAAACCCCTTATACGATCCCCAGCATGAAATTTTAAAACCACGGCGCGGTGGCCATATTGGATTGCAAAATTAACACTAAATTCGTACTCTGCATACCAAAAAAACCCTTATATGATACCCAACATGAAATCTTATAACCACGGCGCGGCGGCCATATTGGATTGCAAAATTAACACGAAATTCATACTTAGCATACTAAAAAACCCCTTATACGATACCCAACATGAAATTTTATATCCACGGCGCGGCGGCCATATTGGATTGTAAAATGAACACGAAATTTGTATTTAGACTAACTAACTATCTTCACGCTGTATCCCTGACGGGGTAGTCAGAGAGGGCAGATCGCCAGGCTTCGCGATCCATACATACTTCTTTCGCTTCTTCGAGATTCATCAATCGCTTCATACACGCACGTCTGGGTATCCGAGTGCTTTTGACCTTTCCGTTTTTGAGCAATCTGCTCACGTGGTCTTCATATGTAAGTCTCGGCCTACCCTGACTCCTTCTACCCTCTACTTTTGAACAATATATATTCTTCGTCAATCGTTCCTCACTCATTCGTTGGACGTGTCCAAACCAACGGAGCACGCCCTTTTCCAGCTTAACGCTGACACTTTCATTCAAATATGCCATATTGCGTATCACTTCGTTACGTATTCGGTCGGCCAAGGTAACGCCGCACAATTTTCGAAGTGATCGCATCTCCACAGCATTCAATTTACTTTCATGCATCTGCTGACATACCCAGGTTTCACTACCGTAAAGCAAAGTTGGCACTAGCACTGCGTTATGAATCGCCATGCGTGCTTCTTTTACGATGCTTTGTCGCTTTACTAACTGGGACAAAGCACCTTTAACTTTGTTTCCGGCAGCTACTCGCCGTTCTACATCCGAATCACATCTTCCATCCGCGCTAAACATACTTCCAAAATACACAATTTGATGCTATAAGTCGGCTCAAGCTCAGGACACTCGGTACGATGACGCCAACCCGCGAACAGACCCCTAATCCTAGTTATGACTAGGTATTGGTCTGATCCCAGCTCAGCGCCTCGATAAACCCTTGTGTCCATCACCTGTTTACGGAGCCGACTATCCATTAGGAATAGATCTATCATGCTTCTCTTTGACTTACATCTCCTCGTATACATATGATTTTTGTTTGTGGTTGAACATTGTGTTCGCCACAAACAAATCCTTTTCCTTACAAAATGCCAGTATTGGCTTGCCAGCGTCGTTCACCCTTTTATCCCCATACTTCCCGAGTACCGACTCAAAACCATCGCGAGCGGTACCCACCCATCCATTCAAGTCTCCACATACTATAAGTCTTTCATTTCCTTCTATCACATTTAGAGCTTCTCTCATACTCTCCCAGAAATCCTCTAGCTCACTCGCGTTCGACGAAGATACTGGCGCGTAAGCATCTACCAGGAAAATCTTCGTCAAACCAAGTTTTACACGGATCCATAGGATTCTAGGACCTACCAGTTTGTACTCATACATACCGGAGGCCAATCGCGAGGACAGCAAAATTCCAACCCCCCGACTGCCATGCTCGCTCTCTGGTACTCCAGACCAAAGCGCGAGCATCCCACCCGGGAGCTCCAAGACATCGCTGCCTTTGCGCTTGGTCTCTGTCAAGCACACAGCATCTAACTTACTCTCATTCATAACATCCATCAACTCATTCATCTTATCTGTCATTCCTCCCCTAACATTCCACGCAGCTACCCTGCACTCCATCCTCCACTTCCCGCCGTGTCGGGCCACGCGTGTAGGGTGGCGGTCCTCTACGCCGCTCTGGCACACACTTTTCGCCCCAGCGGGGACGAACTGGTGCGCGTCGCCTCGGGGGCACGCCCTAGCATCATTCGCCCTGGTGGCACTCGTGTTGGAGTAGAATTGCAGCCGTAGCTGTCAGGGATGGCGACGTGCACGCTTCTACTCTTCATCCCCACAAAATTTGTATTTAGAATATTAAAAACCCCATGAATTAAAGAAATCTATACAAAAATTCAAAAATCATAGCAAGCGGTCGTGAATGCGTCAGCCCTGAAAGACTGTCCCGAGCTACTAACAACATTTTGTTCGCAGCTCGGGACAAACCCTCCCGCGTCTCGTCCCTTGTCCCCCGCACGATTGCTCTGTCTAGACAGCTTCGTCGACCGACTGTATGTCTTTCGGCTGTGGTAATTCTTTGAAAATGCCACTGCAAATAAATAATTACAATAACTCAATTTTTTCAACTCCCCATTTTATATAGAGTTGATTCCAAAACATTTGTGTTACCCGTGGGACACGCCACAGATCCTGATGCGGAAGTAGGATGTATACAATATCAGAGTAATTTAAGTAAGATATAAACATGTAAATTTATTAAAATATCTTGATACGCCATGAACATATTTCACAAACGTCTGTGACCATGCTCGGGTGCGATCCGAGAGCTCACCGGTAAGATATCAGCAATACCATAATACACTCCCGGACACCTAAATCGAGCCACCTTGATTTTTTTGGTTTGGAGTACTGTAACTTATAAAAGATGTATGTAGAAGGAAAATGTTTTTATGCAGTTTTGGAGCTGGTATACTCATCATTCATTTAGAGTGTTCTAAATTTGAACTACAGTTTATTAAAAAAGTCGAGTTACGTTGAAACAAGTCCATATTTGCTTTTTTCAAGGAAAAAAATCTAATCGATTTTTAAATAAAGACATGTTTTACATTAAAAGAAATGTTTATTTAGTAACTTGTATTGCCTCCCAGTGCATTTATGACAGCTCTCATACGGTTAGGCATAGAATTAATCAATGTCGTTATGACATGTTGAGGAATGTCCTCCCATTCTTCCAAAATTACATGTTTGAGCTCCTGCATGGTTTGCGGGGCAGGATGATGAGCTCGAACACGCCTCTTTAGCTCATCCCATAGATGCTCTATAGGATTCATATCAGGACTTCGCGCTGGTCATCTCATAACAGTGATACCGATGTCATTTAAGTACTCCCTGACGATTCCCGCGGTATGGGCCCTTGCATTATCATGCATTAAAACGAAATCTTGGCCAATAAATCCAGCATATGGCATCACGTGGTTCTCTAAACATTGGCGAATGTATCTATTGCCATCTAGGGGCGGCAGTCGTGGTCCCGTCACTACCTCTAGCTCAGTTTTGCCTTCCATAGAGATTCCTCCCCAGACTGTCCCTGATCCTCCACCATAACTCACTTTCTCGTTAATACAGTATTGCGCGAAACGCCCGTTCTGTCTTCGGTACACCTTACTCCTTCCGTCATTACCGTATAGCATTATCTTGGACTAATCTGTGAAGAGAACCTGGAATTGATGTAGAGTCCAATTTAGGTGTTCGCGCGCAAACTCTAGAAAGGCTATTCGGTGTGCTCGTGTCAATTTCGGTCCATTGGCTGGCTTATGGGTCTTTAAACCACGTTCATTGAGTCGCCTTCTAACGGTCCGAGCACTTACAGCCACTCCGTGAAAGTCCCTGAGCTGTTCTTGTATCTGAACAGAGTTAAGGCGTCGATTTCGTAAGCTAGTAGTGACAATGTATTGATCTTGTCTCGCCGTTGTCACTCGGTAACGAGGTCCTCCTGTTCGCCGAACGAAGCCGCCAGTCTCCAGGTATCGGTGGTACACTCTTTGAACAGCGGAACGACTTATGTGAAGTTGTGAACTCACATCTCGCTGACTTAGCCCAGATTGAAGAAGTGCTACAGCTTGCGCGGCAACCTCAGGTGAAGTATCCATAATTTTATAGCCAAAAACGGTTCAAATTTTAGAAAAATAACTAAACTAAACTTTGGTTAACAACAATTGCGAAAATTCAAACCAAATCGACATTAAATTGCTTCAAAAGCAACTTTCAACAGTCATTATTTTTTGAAGCGCTCGTGGCCCCGCGATCTCAGTGTTCTGTAAATGATCACTGAGTTACGCAACTTTCACTATGGTTGGTCCTCGGATCGCTCGAAACGCTCGCAAATGTAAATGCCACAAAGTGGTCACCCACCACTTTGTGGCATTTACATTTGCGAGCGTTTCCGTGCTTCGGAAGGCACGTTAAGCAGTTGGTCCCGGTTGCCAGTAAAATGGCAGTCGTTAAGCCTGGTTGAATGCCTTATTCCTTTCCTTTTCTTCCTTTCCTTTTCCTTATAGAAAAAATTCAAAAGCAGGTAGTCACATCCTGCGTCTGTCTATTTCAACACGGCAACGGGCTCACCACCTATTACGTGGGACAGGAATCCACACAGTGAAAATTGGGCATATAATATGCCTCTGCCACCCCTTCGGGGATAAGGCGTGATGGATATTTATTTTATTTATTTATTATTTTTTTCAAATCAGTGACCAAGCTCGGCTTTTGTTCTTTCTTTTAAATTCTAAAATTCAAATTTGGAATAATACATACGGGAAAAACGATGAAATATGCCAGCATTAAAAATGCATAAAAACTTTTTTGTTATATTGTATATTTTTTGTGTATTGTAGGGCTTTTAGGCCCGGGAACGTAAGGTGGCCGATTCAAGAGTCCGGGAGTGTATAATACAATATCAAGCCGCCAACATTTAACGATTTCGTTCTCAATAAAGATATTTACATACATACATATTTTCACGCCTTTATCCCCGAAGGGGTAGGCAGAGACATACTATACGCCCACATTCACTGCATTTTGGTCCCACGTAACACTTGGTAACCCATTGCCGTGTTGAAACGGACAAGAACAGACAGTGGCGACCTGCTGTTAAAAAATTTCAAGCCGCCCATAAGGCTTACAACTGGGCTTAACGACTGCCATTTTTACAGGCAACCGGGACCAACGGCTTAGCGTGCCTTCCGAAGCACGGAAACGCTCGCAAATGTAAACGCCACAAAGATATTTTAATGTGCTATATACTTACTGATGAGGGATCTTCTAGGGGTGTGTCGATCTCCGCCTGACGAAGGAACACATTGCCTCGACAGGCTCTCCATAACATACGCTCGAAAGCAGGGATCCTCTCACGAAGAATCACTCCAGCAACGAAACTAAACACAAAAACACATTAGCAATAGTCCATTGAATAGCAGCTAAGCTCTTTACAAGCTATTCGTATAAAGCGCTACAACGCTGTGTATACACATATAGAAAAATGAACCTTCTACTTTATAACATATAGTTCACATTTGGTTAGCAAACGATTGCGGAATAAGGACGCATTTACAACAATGTTTATTGCTTATTTGCTGTACTATCTACTTTTAAAATTCGAATAAAATTAGGTTCAAAAGTCAGAGATAAAATTGAACTAAAACGCTAGATTTTAGATTCGTTTCAACTCTGCATAACTACGAGTTTCTGCCATGTAATTTACAGATATAATTATACGTATATAATAATACAAATTATAAATAATAATTCTCTACAATTGTATTCAAAAGAAGGTCAGTCCCGTAGTCAACTGCCGAATAATGATTTATACAAAGATTTTAGCTAATTTTCTCGAATCTTAACCGTGATTTTGTACACACTTCAGAGAAATCTCGCCAGTAGTTTACTTTTACATATCTAAGGCGTTAATTTTTAAGACTAATTTGGCGCTATGTGCCAATATGTATAAGAAAATATATTTTTACCAAGTTACCAATAGCTGCAAACCAAAATATATCAATTATATTTATAATTATGACAAATGAAATTAACTTACTAAACGTCAATTCAAACAATGCGTAAATGTGTCCTTAACAAGTGAATATCGTATAAGTGGCGTGAGAAGATTTGATGTCACACACAAAAATATCGTATCTATTGTACGTTGAATGTACGATAAAGAGTGATTGACAGTTATTAAGAATGAATCAGATTCAAGTGGCGTAATCTCAATGAAGAATTTCCTAGAATAATATAAATGTAACTCATACAGTCTTTTGAAAAGAAAAGGAAAACTGAAATATCTATTTTTTAGAATAAATAATTAATAAAACTATGAAAGACTACTTTAGGTCCGTACTACGGAATGTTTCTCAATCAACGCTTGAGAGTAGATTTTATAAGGCTAAAACTAGTCTTAAGCGTTGATTGAGTATTGAGTATCGTTCTGGAATACGGACTAAAATAACTGAAAGAACTTCCCCAGGAGCACTTTCTCATTGAATTAGCTTAACCTGAAAAGGTTGAGACGTAAGTACAATCACACAATATGACGTTTTGATGAAACTTTCAGATTTTCATTCATTTTACAAGACCGAACGAACCATTCTTTAGTTAAAAATCTCACAATGGCATTCATACACATAAATGAGCAGCCATTTTCATGCTTCACCTAACTTTAAATCGGTTTTACGTCCGTACTTTTACAGTGGGTACTAACATCAAAATGGTCATTCGCAATTAACCACAGGAATATTTATTTTTTAAATATGTATTAACAAACTTCTCCCACCATTTATAGGCACAATGATAATGGGAAATTACAGACAAATATACATAAGATCAACAATAGTTGACTCTTGCTGATTTTTTTACAAACAAGTCTCAAGAAAATCATAAAAAATAATTCACAATTTACAGTTTGTAAATAATTGAAGATAATTTCCGTAAAACAACAAAAATTTACAATGTTTTGCTTCTTCATTATCATTTACAAACTGTAAAGGATCGACATTGATGTAAGTCAAATGTAATCACAAATCTTATTTTTTATAAGAAGATGCAAATCAAAATGGATACCTACTACGGTAAGTGGGAAAACTTATTTTATTTTTGACGTAATAAGTTTGCGATAAAATGATAAGGTATACTGATTTTGCTATATGTTCTTTTATTCTCTTTTTATTATCTTGTAATACAAAAATTGGTAATGATATTAAATAAAGGCCGTTGGCAAGGGCACATACCGTACAACAAAGAACAAACATAATGTAGGTACTATGACTCGAACTACGAAAATTCCGTGTAATCGTACTAAGGTTTAAGAAACGTATTTAATACTAGGTGACGCCAGACTTCGACTGTAACAAACTTCGAACTCCCGTCACACCTATGTAATCCCATCGCTTATAAATTCTACAATAATGCATTTAAATTTGCCCGATTTGTCAACATTTACGATTACTGCTCCGCTCTCCAGGGAATTAGCGTGATTAAATATAGCCTATAGCCTTCCTCGATAAATGGGCTATCTAACACCACCAGTAGTTCCTGATATTACCGCATTCAACCAAACAAACTCTTTAGCTTTATAATATTAAGTATACATATATGATATATCAAATTTTGAATGTCACCATGACTTTCAATCAGGCGGGCGGGTGGCGTCATTTGAAATCAAATAAATAAAAAATCAGTCTTTTGTTAAGATTCTAAAGGGAGATACGTCACTAGTCCAGAGTGTCCAAAATCTTAATCTACTTAAAAAAGCTTTCGTTCCGACAGTTCGTACTCATTCAATTCTAAAATCTTTCGTTCAGTTAATTCATATCATGATCAACGAAATCACTTGTGCCGAAATATCGTTCGGATAATTTGTACCATGATCAACGAATGTCATTATTCCGAAATCCATTTTCGTTCGCATAAATCGGACTTTGATTCGTAGACTCAAAGTTCGGATGAGTATTTTGTGCAAGTTTTTTACCTTATTCGATAACCATCGAGTATATCATGATCGAGCAGTGACTTTAGTCGACAACGTCAATTTTTAAACATCGCCTTTTATAAACATATTAGATGACCCCCACAGCTTCGCCCGTGGAATATTTCGACCTCCCGTCGCACCTATTTAATCCCATCGCTTATAAATTCTACAATGATGCATAAAAAAATTGTCCGATCTGTCGACATTTATGACTACTTCTCTGATCGCCAGTGTAGTAGCGTAATGATATATAGTCTATAGCCTTCCTCGATATATGGGTTATCTAACACAAAAAGAATTTTTCAAATCCGACCAGTAGTTCCTGAGATTAGCGCGTTCAAAAAAACAAACAAACTCTTCAGCTTTATACTCGTAATATTAGTATAGATTTCATGGAATAGACATTTTGCGTATCAAGGTAGGAAAAGTGACTATCAGTTTGTCAAAATGATTCCCCTAGCGATTATCAACGATAATGGCGTATTGAATTCTTAGAAATCTTATCATTTATAATAATAGAACTAAAAGTCTGATAGGAGTTCACTAATTTAAGTTTTTGTAAATATAATCCGACTATTCGATAAGACCGCCTATGCAGTAGGCTATTCTTTAGTTCTGTAATCGATCACTGCGTTAAGCAACTTATGCTACAGCTGGTACTCGGATAGGTGACCACTTTGTGGCATTTACAATTACGAGTGTTACCGTATTTCGGAAGAGACTAAGCCGTTGGTCGGGGTTGTCAGTGGCAGTCGTTAAGCCCAGTGGAAGGCCTAAGGGAAGCTAGAAAAATTTTAACAGCAATTCGCTACAACTTATGCCTGTCCATTTCAAAAAAAGGGCAATGACTTCACAACCTGTTACGTGGGACAAAAATGAATACAGTGAAATGTGGGCGTATAGTATGTCTCTGCTTACCCCTAAGGGGATAAATGCGCGACAATTTATATATATATGTATGTAATATATCCCAATTGAGCTGAATGTTGAATCTTTTTAATTTAGTTGTAGGCGTGTCGATTTACGAGGGCGGGTCAATAAGTCCGTGACTTTTTGAATAAAACACAGTTTTTTTGATTAAAAAATCATCTTATTTTTCAACGTAGTCTCCCTTGAGCTCTATACACTTTGTCCACCGCTTCTCCAATTTTTTTATCCCTTCCAAAAAATAAGATTTGTCGAGGTCTTCAAAATAGGTCTTTGTTTGTGTGATGATTTCATCATTCGAGTCAAATCTTTTTCCACCAAGCCATTTCTTCAGGTTTGGAAACAAGAAGTAGTCACTCGGAGCCAAATCTGGAGAATAGGGCGGATGAGGGAGCAATTCATAGCCCAATTCATGGATTTTTGCCATGGCAACTGCAGATGTGTGCACCCTTGCATTGTCTTGGTGGAAAAGAACTTTTTTCTTGGCCAAATGAGGGCGATTTTTTTTTAAATCGTCATTGAATCGGCCCAATAAGTTGGCATAATATTCTCCATTGATTGTTCTTCCTTTTTGAAGGTAGTCAATGTGGATTATCCCGCGTGCATCCCAAAAAACAGTCGCCATGACTTTATTGTCTGACAAACCCACTTTGGCCTTCTTTGGCGCCGATTCACCCTTAGAAACCCACTGTTTTGACTGTTGTTTGGTCTCTGGTGTGTTGTGGTGGATCCACGTTTCGTCCACGGTTACAAAACGGCGAAAAAACTCCTCCATATTGCGGTTAAACAACGCCAAACCGTGAAGTTGTTACACGATTGCGTTTGTGGTCGACTGTGAGCAAACGCGGCACCCATCTTGCGGAAAGCTGTCACATGCCCAAGTGATCATTCAAAATTGAAACCACTGAACCATGCGAGATCCCTATGGCTTCCACAATCTCTCGCACTTTCAATCTTCGGTCGGCCAAAACCATATCGTGAATTTTTTCGATTGTTTCGGGTGTAGACACCTCAACTGGGCGTCCAGGACGTTCGGCATCTTCAGTGCTTGTACGGCCACAACGAAACTCAGTAAACCACTTTTTCACCATTGAAATCGATGGTGCAGAGTCCCCATAGTATTTATCAAGCTTAGCCTTGGTTTCGGTAATGATTTTTTTTTCGCAAAAAATTATGCTTAATAAGCACACGAAATTCACTTTTTTCCATTTTCTTCTCAGATTGCTGGGTAGTCTGATAAAAATAGCTGCCAAACACAAACTAACTGACGCAGTAAGTTCAAATTTTGACAGGAGTCGACTGACAGATGCCTGTTGACAGGAGCAGTGTTTCTTTTTCAGTAAAGAGGTCAGAAGTTCAAAAAGTCACGGACTTATTGACCCACCCTCGTATTTAAGATGACAATGCATGATTAGCTAGCTAAGTGACGTCATTCTACATTTAATGAATAAATAGTCTGCCTTCTTTGGAAGTCATTCACTTCTAAAGACAGAAGACTATTTTAATGCAATCCTTTGACAAAAGAGAGATCTCGTTGCATCTGGGGTGAATTTTCGTGCTTTTAGATGTTTCTGCCATACATATTACTGGATTCAAACATAGCTCACATAGGACCCGTAATGTATTACCGTGGTGCTTCCCTTTTTCTATAGGATGTACACCTAGTTGGCTTCCAGGTCTCCCGCTTTGCAAAGGAGGGAAGAGGCGTTAATTTCTTTTTCAATTCCTTCAAATCACTTCTGATTAAATTAGATGCGGGTTCCAAGACATTTTAACTTCGCTTGGGACTTCAACGAGATCGAGCTCGGTGTAATTTTTTTGATCTTGGTCATTGCTGTAGTAGATCGTTGTTAACAGGAGTCACAGTAATGGGAATGAGGGTGTAATTAGTCCCTAGTAAGCACATGGCCCACCTGATCGGTAGTGATCACAATAGCTTACAAATTCGGAATCAGCATTAAATACTGAATTTTCGCGCAATAAATTTAAGGAAACTCGATTTTTCGATCAGATTGCACCGACCGTGGTTACGAGTACGATAGACTAATTTGAGCTCAGCGCCGTCCATGTGCAAGATTATTTCTTAATTTATATAGGTACTTATTTGTAAAAACAGCAAGGCAAAAACATAAATAAAAAATAAATAAATATCGTTGGGACAACTCACACAACGCCATCTAATTCCAAATTAAGCAGAGCTTGTACTACATATATATTATACATAAATAACACCCAAACAGAATAAACAAAAAATAAATATGTCCTAGGTTTAACCAGTCATGTAATACACAATATTATGAGGCTTAACCATTAAAATTAATTGTTTTCCGTATTTACCAGCTCCGTGTCTAAAGAGGTGATTCTCATATTGCGAAGTCACAGAAATGTGATGTGTGACTTTTATTGCTCACTGACAATAAAACACTAGGAAAATGCAACAAAACTATACGTTATGGGTGTTTAAGCTACAACACAGCTATAATAACCATTTAAAGTATATTGGTGTTATTATTCTCTTACTCCTAAGATTTTATACTTTGCTTTATTGAAGGCCAAGATAGAACTAATCATTCCTTTTTATAGTCAGTAAGTACGAGTATCTAAAGATTTCTTATATTAAATAAATATCCATCACGCCTTATCCCCGAAGGTGTGGCAGAGGCATATTATATGCCCACTTTTCACCGTGTGGATTCCTGTCCCACGTAATAGGTGGTGAGCCCATTGCCGTGTTGAAATAGACAGACATAGGTTGTGGCTACCTGCTGTTGAAATTTTTCAAGCCGCCCATAAGGCCTTCAACCAGGCTTAACGACTGCCATTTTACTGGCATTGATGGCATGGATTTCTTATATTCCTTGAAATATAGGCGGGAGGAGGAGGAGGGGAGGAGGAGGGGAGGAGGAGGGGAGGAAGAGGGGAGGGAGAGGAGGGGAGGAGGAGGGGAGGAGGAGGAGGGGAGGAGGAGGAGGAGGAGGAGGGGAGGAGGAGGAGGAGGAGGAGGGGAGGATCAAACACGAAAGTAGTAATCCACACTAATTTTATGAAACTGTAGAGTTTAAAGAACGCACTTATCTTGCGATGTACTGGTTCGTATTGAAAAGCCTATTTATCAACGAAAGCTATCACGCTGCTACCCAGGAGAGGGGAACAGTAATAATAATTGTTAAAAAAATCCGGCAATAATTTCATGCATTATTGTTAAACTAATAAACATTATAAACTGTTATCGCGGGCATAGCCGCGGAGCTTAGCAAGTTTTATATTGCGAGATAAATCCCCTACACTGGACTCAGAAGCTTATACGGGAGAGAATCAATATAGACGTCCATGGGCTATGGTGACCACTTTCCATCAGGTGGGCCGTACGGTTGTCTGCCACCTCAGTGGTATAAAAAATTAAATAAAATAAAAATAGACGCCTGCAAGCGATCTTAACGGGCCGCTCGTACACTCAAACCATCCGGTACTCACATTCGCAATAAAATGGGTATTTCCCTGGTGTTTCTACAAAATACGCGCTGTCATTTATGACGTCAAATTGCCACCGCATACTGTGTCATCATTCAACACTCAATAGGCCACGATCAAAAGACTAAACAGATTTTAGTAATGATTAAAATAATAGGGCAACTTAAGGAATCCTTGCTGCTATTGAATATTGAAACAGTTATTAACAGCTTCTCACCGTCCATACTCTGGTTAGGAGCTACTGCATAAGATGTGTGACAAACCTATGTCAAAATTATAGAGTGATAATTTTGACGATATAATATCCCCGCACGTAGGTGATGACTGATGATGATCAACAGTGTCAATAACACACAATACTGTTAATTATCACCTTATTGGAACTGTGGAAATATTTTCACACGCGTTAATTCCGGGGTGTATGAGAATGTATTTTGTAGAAATATTTGAATTACACTTCTAATGATACGTGACGGAAAAATTATGCGAGTGAATTTTAACAATGCGCGCGCACACAGACACCCAAATTCGACACCCTGAAGTTAGCTGACAACTGTTACATGATGAAGTTAGCTGATAACTGTTTTCATGACAACTCATAATTATAAAACTAACTAACTTCACGCTGTATCCCTGATGGGGTAGTCAGAGAGGACAGATCGCCAGGCTTCGCGATCCATACATACTTCTTTCGCTTCTTCGAGATTCATCAATCGCTTCATACACGCACGTCTGGGTATCCGAGTGCTTTTGACCTTTCCGTTTTTGAGCAGATCACGTGGTCTTCATATGTCTCGGCCTACCCTGACTCCTTCTACCCTCTACTTTTGAACAATATATATTCTTCGTCAATCGTTTCTCACTCATTCGTTGGACGTGTCCAAACCAACGGAGCACACCCTTTTCCAGCTTAACGCTGACACTTTCATTCAAACCTGCCATATTGCGTATCACTTCGTTACGTATTCGGTCGGCCAAGGTAACGCCGCACAATTTTCGAATTAATTATATTTAAGGTAGTTTTTGTTCTTTTGATGCTTTTTTTTATTAATTTTTCAATCCTGTTACATATAACGAGTGTAAGTGGTGAAAATTGTTAGACTAAAGAACTATTAACTTATTACGTAACAGATATTTTTATCAGTGACGACTTTACCTTTTGCCTGGGCCAGTTCACGATAATAAACTCTAGCTCTAGGCTATCCCAATTTCCCATTATTGGAAATAAATGACACTAGGAAAGGAACATTGGTTCATATCATTTAATTTGTTTACGTGTAGCGCCAATAAAATGTTGTACCAAGATGCTGCTCACGCAAGAGGTTGGCAACTGTTCCGTAATTTGTAAACAGATTTAAACACCTATATTGTGCAGAGAACACAGGGCCAGGACCGGGTATTGTGACGAGCTTTTTGGAAATACCTATGATCAGGAGCCCGCATCAATCAGCAGAGATAATGATGATGATATAATACTCTCTATATGATCTCACGTAGGTTTAATATCTGCATATGGTATAACATTAAATCAATCAATATTGAACCCAACGAATAAACAAATTATGTCTATTTCAGTTTCAAAGCCAATCGAAACTATCAATCCAGCAAATTTTGTTTAGAATTTATGCGAACGTGTGATTTCATTTCCTAGACAGACGTCTCCAGGTACAGAAAATACGTTTTATGTCAATACCAGAAGGTATATTTTACTCTGCGTATAGTTTACTCGTGTATGTGATGTAAGAGCCGAGACGACCGTCATCTTGGCGAAATACCAAGACGCATGTCAGTCTGTGTACGTAAACGATGTAATTTATGATTCTGGAGTCTGTCTGTAGTTTGGAATGTACGAGCCAGTTTGTAGTTCAAAGATTATTCAAAGTTCTGTAAGTAAGTGGGTATACGGAAAGTCGAAAAGTCAATGTAGGCTCGTGACCTGAGAACTACAGAGAAACGTATTCCACAACAAGCCCTAGCTTTAACTTCAAGGGCTTGTGTGCGAAGAGATCACAGAACTATGTATATTTTCATATGGAAAATGACCATAGCAGAACTCGTTTGACATCCACGAAAGGAATAGTGTCCATACGCCCTGAGTGGTATAATAGAGATCACACAGTCAATAGCCGTTTTAGAAGATAATACCGTGCATATACCAGAAAAATATTGTCAGATCAAAAGCCAATCTTAGGTTTAATAAAATATGTACCAATTTCGATTGCATCTCATGGTAACAAGTTTAAAAAAGATCATGTTTTGTGCATACAAAAACGTAGGTAGCTATAAATAATAAACTTGAGTACATCAATGTATCCAAACGCCTGAAATACTCGTGTTATCCAACATTACACCGTATGCCAGTTATTTTAGTAATCAAAATTTATTACAACTCATGATAGTAATGATTTAATGATATTTACATACATTGCCTACCGTAATTGTGGTTTACGCTCAGTCTTAACCAGGTGGGTAATAATACGTCAAGGTTTTGTATTCAATATACAGGTACACACAATACTGGTGAAGGTATAGAAGCCGATTGTTCGATATATACCTCAATTGAATACCTCACAGATCTATAAGGTATTCAATCGAGCGTCACTAACTAAAATCCTATACTAAATTTCATTTTCACGATAAATTTACGATAGGATCAACTTTTAAAAGGTGAATAATATATATAATACTGATATAGGCTCAAATGAAGGATATCGTCCCTTGAGGATCAGGGGATAGTTACTTCATCATGAGGCTGACGCAGCAACCTGAGGGTACAGTGAAAATGGCTTCTTCAATTGAAGTACTTAGATTAAATATCTTAGTGATCGAAGAAAAAGCACACATTTGGAGGGGTGGGCAGATGAGCAGCCCGCCTGGTGTAATAAATCTACCCTGCAGAAGACCGCGGTAATAGAAACCTAGTCCTGCTGGGTTATTTTATCTGTCGGTGAGCAGGCTCACTAACCGGAGGCTCCTCTGCCTTAATTATTGAATGGTATAGGCGCGAATCTTCATATCTTCGACCGAAAAGGTCTCTCTCTAGATAATTGAAAAGAGAACCTTAGGTTTCGAAACAACGAACCACTCAGATGGAATGCTTGAAACAACGATTCAGATACAATGCAGACGATTCCTGGAATTCTTCTTCAGCGCTACGCTCTTGTTAGAGCGGTCGTGGTCGTCACATCAGGGTTGGTGGCACGTTTTATAATACGACGCCATTCCTTCCTTTCTGCGGCCTACCTCTTGCACTCGTGGAGTGGACCATTTAGTGCCGCTTTAATCTGGTCGGACCAGCGCATTGGTTGAAGGCATGAGGGCGTCTACAGCGTGCCCTTATGCCTTCGGGTTTGCACTGCACCAGCAGTCGTTCCAAAGACGCATTATCCTGATTGATTCCTGGATAAAGATTATATAAACATAGAGGCTATGTGGCCAACAATCTAGTGACTTAACCGTTAATGTCTGTAACAACTTGTCACAAGTTACGACTTTTGAATAGAATTGCATAACTATTCGGCAAACAAATCGAAGTTATCAGTAACACTATATTTGTTTGGTGATAAAAATACCTGGAGGAAGGAAAGAAAAGATGCTGTAACAATGTGTATAGAGATTTAGCATTTCAATTTGATTGACATTTCACGCCCATCATTCGTTTACCTAGTTATCTTCCTTGTTATGAGAGCATCACTATAAAATTGGAGCACTTAAAACATGTGCAATGGAATTTAGTATTTGGTATAGAAAAAAAGATTCATTATTGATTTTTATGATGATATTGATAATGTCTTGAGTAATATCGAATGCCATCTTAAGCATATTTTGTATATAAAAACAATCAAGGAATCGACATTTTGAGAATTCAAAATTTTGGGAAATCAACTTTGCTAATTCAATATTCCGGTCTAGAAGGATTTATTTTTGTAAAACAACTAGCATATCTTTGATAAATGCCATTGATGAAGTATGGCTTCCAAAACAATGGAGAGTTCAATTGAGAGCTTTCTCCAACCAACACTTCATCATTGCAATAACATTGGCGATCTCCAACTGCATCCCAATGTCTAATTTAGTATCTGCTTATTACAGTCAGTTTTTTCTCTTTTACCTTACAAACAAAAAGCTATTTTAAAATGTGTACTAGACTCCATTCGGTGATGTAAAAACAAAGTCAACCCCGTACAACCGGGTTTGTACAAAACAAGATCAATGAACTAAATCGATCGCTAAATGACTTTCTAAACATCAAAAACTAGATTTCCGTTCTTTTAACCCTGAACTTGTAACAGACATTGATATTTTTCACATCACCGGTAACAAGACTGTCACGAGTCTGCGTGGGTCGATGTTCGCGACAATATGTAACGGTACTTTCTGTAAATACAATAGTGTTTGAATGAAGACTTACATATGACTTACACTACCAACGAAACAGTAAATAGAGCTCTAGTAAAAATAATAATTATTTATGTAGTAGATGAGGTAGAACAGTTTGGATATAAGAAAATGAATGAATTAAAAAAGAAAATTTATCATTGGCTAGTAATTTACGACTCGACTCGACTGAAAATTAATTAATAAGTTAGCAAACTCATAATATAAACGTGGTGAATTAATGTTTAGGAGATTGCGGCTCTTTAAAGAGAATATAAGTTGGTAAATTAAATTTAATTTAAAAAGAATCAAGGTGACTTTAAGGAAAATCCTTATTACGCTGCAAAGAAGTATTTGAAGTTTAGTAATATATCTTCTCAAAATTGATGTGTTCAAGCACGACGTTATTGCACTGGCTTGGATTAAGGACTTTACTTTCCAATATGGTTTGGAAACCTCTTGGAAACATCATTTACAAGAGATTTACATGCGTATAATTTTCTAAGTTTTCTTAGAGGTACACCAATATTTAGAATTCTTTTGCAACCTTAATCTCTTGCGTGTCGAATCGTTCAATATTCCAGAACAACGTCTAAATAAAGTACCCATTCCAAAAGCCCACATAATCCATTTGATTCACAATCATAAGTGTTTCAGATAGCTGAACGCTTGATCACAAAATAATAGTCATCATGTGTCCAGAAATATAATTAAAGAAAACAATACGATGCTTAGGCCAAGATACACAACTTAAGTACGGATAGATTTCTATTACTTTAATCTGCGTAATATTTTATCAAGTAAACCTTGAGAGGACGTAGCAAATCTGACGAGATGATTAACTACATGCAGATTACAGCTGCGAAGATGACAACGAAATTTTCAGGCAGATTTAATCTTATCAGTGTTTAAAAATTCGATAGTCGTATTGTTTTTATTTATATGACCGTCTAACGTGCTACTTTCGAGAATTGTTTGCATAACAATAATAAAAACAAATCGAAACATTTTTAATTGGAAATTATATAGTTGATCCCTAAAATGGATTGAATGATGTGATGTGAATGGTTAAAACATTTTTGAAGTTGGTACAAATCTAACCACAGATTAAATAGAGAGATCCTGAAAACACCGCAAATAACCAACGTACAATTATAAAATTTCACACAGACCAGATTTTATCGACATTTTAATGATATTGTGACCTTCATTCAAAGTATACATAAAATTTAACAACTCAATATCCATAATGGCGTTAAACGTAATAATAAAAGTAAATTGATATACAAGTCACTTGAAAACAACCTCAATGTTGTCATTGATACCTAATAGACCCGTATTGTAAATAACCAGCATTGTGTTACCCAAGCAAGTACTATCTTGTAAAAGGCTGAACAAATTTATCACAACTATATTCGGATCACTCAAGGTTGCATCGGAAACTGTGCCTATTACACTAGACACATTTTTTTCTCAAACGTAGCGTTAAAGATTGGACATGAAGCAAATAGTATACTTTGTATTTGGCATTACCTCAATTTACAATAATTCACATCGCACATATAGTGGAGTAGGTACTGCATTAGTTACAAATTTTTAGTTAATAAAAGCATTTAATTAATCTGCAACTGGAGTAACAAGCAGTAGTTAAATCTATACCGGTTTAAATTGAATAACACGAGTCCGCAACTAATCTATACACATTACACAAAACATAAAATTAATATCTAAAACACTCGTACCAAGACGCTGTTAGAGGATCTCTAAATGGGAAGATTTCTCCGTCACCACAACTTTCCTTATTTATATTAAATTTGATTTAGTTTAGAAAGGTGTTCCTCAAGGTGCATTCCTACGTCCTCGTATATTTAAGAAATCAATTTGCACATATGAAGAACATCAAGATATAATATCATGATTCAAACAAGATTCTTTGTCATTAAAGATATAAATTACTTGTAATATTTAATAAATAGGAAAAGTTGGATGACGAAAGGTCGCGTTCAGCATTTACAAATTTCGCACCTAATTCCAATCTATTCTTGAAGTCCAAGTAACCTTGATAACGCACATTAAGTTGAATATTTGTTTGAGTATACAATTCTGTGTCATAACAGTGAATGTTAGTAAGCATGTGAAAGAGTTAATATTGAAAAATAAATTTCACTTAAATTCAATTGGTGAAGACAAGATTGAAAAGAGTCAAGCTATTTTCAATATTGTCGGTGACCCAAGATACCATTCCGTCGCCAACCACACACATATTTACATAAACCCAACTACTACCATCTATCCCATCTACATAATAAAATACATTGTACACACTACTAACCAAGGCAGGAATTCCAGGGACTCTTGTTTATCCCGCAAACTAGAGAATAAATCAAGCATAAATGTTTAGTGATACTGTACAAGGTGTTTTCGGATTCGAACTACCATCAGTAGTCCCTATTTTAATTAATGCAACTGCAATAGCTTCATGTTTCTGTTGAACTACTATATTTACAGCACTGGGAATGTTGTCCATGCAACTGATATTGTTATCATTCCCTTTATTCAAGTCAAATCATCAAGATATTCTAATTTCGACATTATTAAAGGCACTTTAGAGGGGATTGTTGCTGTTGCTATACCATTGTACTATGAGTTCTTTTAAAATGTTCACATAAGCCAAATGTAAGGCTCGATTTGAGTTGAGATCAGTTTGTTGACTATGTAAATATTCACAAGATTGTTCGTCAAATAATTAAACTGTCAGGCTTATGTCAACAGAGAGATTGATTGCATCGTCTTACGATTATCGCAGCTGTTTCATTAACTGAGGATGTTATTTTATTAACACGGCAATGGGCTCACTACCTGTTACGTGGGACAAAAATGCATACGGTGAAATGTGGGCGTTCAATATGCCTCTGCCTACCCCTTCGGGGATAAAGGCGTGACAATATGTATGTATGTTATTTTATCATCTAAAAATGTTTAGGCGAGTATTCCATTAAATTTTGGTAAAAGCTCGTAATTAATTTTGGATTTTTGTGAAGCTACACAAACAAGACATGCAACCAATTGAACTAGTTATAATAACGCCAGCTGAGCTGTTTGCGACGAACAATTCAACTGCAGTAACGTATCGGGTGGTAGTCAGTGTCACTCCAGTGCGTATGTACACACGCATACATACCCTAGTTGGACGTGGCCGATATGTCTGTTCGGGTCGTCGGATATGAGGGCGCGCGTCATCGACTCAGTGGTATTGGCACCACCCTCGTGCTACACGGAGGACAAACATAAACATATAGACAAACATTGCCCATATCACGACACAGACGCGATATACACGCATACGACAGATACACCAGACGACACTGTTCCCTTGCCTGTTGTAGTAAAAAAATTAGCGCCACTGCAAATCGCCTTAATACGCGCATGTGCCATCAAAAGTAGCTACAAACTAATTCTATGAAGCTTCGATGCATTGTTAGTTTGTGTCTACTTCGAATTGTGTTCAAATTACAGTGTCGTTTATAGAATACTATAAATATATATTCTCTATAAATTTTTGTATTGTCGTGTACTACATATAACATGAACATATAAAAATCATAACGGCATGCATAAAAATGACAAATACACAAAGCGTGGATGACTTAATGACAAATTAAACGAACTATTCATTAAACCTCCTCGTGTCCTATAGAGCTGAAAATGTTCACAGATGGACTTCAAAAATAAATCATGTCGGAAACGTTGTTAGTTCAAAATAAAAATTAATAAACTCACTCAGGCAGCAATTGGTTAGCACTCTCGGTGAGGGACTCAGTCTAATCCATGAAAGCTATATTATGGGACTGCATCGGTCTGAGCCGGCTGTGGCGGTACTACAACTAAGCTATCATTCCATCACACAAAAGGTTCAAAGAGAGGTGTTATGTTGATGATATACTATAAACCGGCCGACTCCAATGCTTGCCTGAGTGGTGATTGGTAGACTCCAGAATCAGCGTCACAGTACAAGCGCTGTAAAAATTAATAACGCTCATGTGTGTGCTTTGATTTCCATTGGCTTAAATGGAAATGAAAGCTAATCATCGAGCGCGTCATAGTCAATATGAGCATACCCAAGCTTGAGAGCTTGTCCGCCCGCCATGAGTCCCTCCTCCCCAAGAAGTGTCACCTGTTCCTCCTCGCGCGACGGGTCCGCCATCTTGTGCACACACATGCCAACATGGCATCAAGGTCAGATGCCAAATTCAATGTCACATTTGATACGCCCGTGAATGATTTGATTTGTGACCGTGAAATACATACAAGTGATAGTAACACGTTACAAATTGCATTTTCAGATTAACTACCATTTTTAGATCTTGCGCCTGAGCACATTTAGCTCAGACAGTATGTAATGTATGCGTGTGATCAATCAACTGACGACAATGGACGTTGAAAAATGTGACATTGACATTACGGCGTCATAATTTCAAACAATATGGTATCCGAAACTGTTGGAATTTAGAAATCTGATCTTTTGAAGCCCAATTTGTTATCAATCAAGTGTTGTATCTTCTAAAACCTAGGATCTTCCTGGTAGAAATATGTTTAACATTGCTCAAAGAATTGATAAGTGTCTAACATTAACAAGATTAGTATTTCGTACTGTTGTTATAGTGCAATATATTAAAATAAAATAATAGGTACTGAATGAAATATCGATCAAAAATAAATTAATAAATATGCGATGGATAAATAAAGACGATTGAAGTCGTGGAGCTATTTTTTTTTCTACAACAGCAGTTTTCAATCAGATTATACCCACGCCATTTACTTTTTACGAGGCTCAACTAAGTCCAATCGATTAAAATCGAATCTATTGTCAAGATTTGTTTTCTATATTTGAATCTAATCGAAGTAACAAGTGTTTAAAATACTGACGTTTGACGTCATTGGGCAAAACAAATAATTGACGTCGATCTGAACGAAGGCGACTCTATTTCTAGTAATAATTGCAATTTGATTTTTAGAGACATTTGGAAGCAAGTCTGAAATCTGTTAGACATTTAATGAACGTAGATTGTAAAGAGGTCTAAAATGAATGGTAAGGGTTAAATTTAAAACATACCTCGTCAAAGAAAACTTGTGTTTTTCTTAAAATGTGTTTAAGCTCGGTGAGCTCAAGGTAGTTTCTCTTCAATGCTTCGGCGTTTTGATTTACCTCTCGGAGTTCATTCTCGAGCTTTTCAAACGTAGCCTATGGAAATAAAATTTAATAGAAAAACTTTCTCTCTAGAAATTTACTAGTTTAAAACCATGGTGTTCGAGGCAATAATTGCCATCGATCACGTTTTTGCTGACCCAGCAATACAATACGGCCGCACTAAGTGCGCCGCGAGCTCAGTGTATAACGGAAAGCGACCGGGTGCATTTATTTCCATCTTTAATTAGTTTTAGCAATAGCTTAGCTTATCCTTAACTGTAAACTTAGCAATAAATCTTTAAAGTTACTACAGCGTTTTTAAATTAGTAGCGTAGCGAACTCCATTAGGTACCACGCAGGTCGTATCCCCTACACATGGTTTACGCTCAAAACAAAGTATCGTCGGTAAATTTACAGTTCGCTTCGATTAGCTGCAAGTTTGAAAAGACGTAGTACTTTCTAAAAGCTTTCTACTTATTTAACGGACGGAAAGCAGCTACCAACTTGTATCTAAAATCTATGCACCACGGAGTTAGCGTCCATCTGTTGCTAGAGCAACTGTAAGATGAATTGCTTTTCGGATACAAGAACCTCGTGCATATAGTTAACAGGTGCACCATTTTACAGGTTTGAGCCCAGAAAACCTTGGCACCAAGTGGCATTATACATATCTTAATAATATTATAAATGTTAAAGTTTGTATGGATGTTTGTTTCTCTTTCACGTAAAAACTACTGAATGGATTTTAATGATACTTTACAATAATATAACTCATACATCAGAATAACACATAGGCTACTTTTTATCCCGGGAACAAGTTCCTGTGGGATGGGGAACGGAAAAACTTTTCTACGCGGGCGTCAACTAGTAATCTATACTAATATAAAGCTGAAGAGTTTGTTTGTTTGGTTGAACGCGGTAAACTCAGGAACTACTGGTCAGATTTGAAAAATTCTTTTTGTGTTGGTTAGCCCATAATATTCCAAAGTTGAAGCGCTTGTTCGTTTAGAAGCGCTTATGTCAGTAACTATTAGTTCGAATTAAAACATTTTTAAGAGTTGAATAGCTCTTTTTTATGATATATAACATCACGGTACTACCAATAGGAGCTGAGCATCATAAATGTCAGCAAATCGGGCAATTTCTAAACATTATTGTACAGCTAGTATGATTGAAATCTTCAAATTGGCAACTGAATGTTCTCACCTCAAGATCTATCATCTCCCTGGGCTGTGGTGCTTCCGGACATTCACCGGGTATCTCCAGCATGGGGATGCCATCGCGTCGGATTTCCTTCTCGAGGTAGCGGAGCTTGCGCTCCATCTCGTCGCAGCGACGGACTTCATTGACGAATTTCCGTTGGAACGCATTTACGTCTGGATTTAACTAGTGACAAAAATAAATGGTTATTAAAAATATTGTAACATGTAAAATAATGTAAGGGTATTTCGGATCTCCTAGTAGCCTCTCCGTAGCCTAGTGGTTAAGGTTTAAGGTCCGTATCCAGAACGTTTCTCAATACTCAATCAACACTTGAGTCTAGATTTTGCCTTATAGAATATACTCTCAAGTGTTTCTTGAGTTTTGATAAACGTTCTGGAATACGGACCTAAGACTCAGGTTCTCGCCATCCTAAGTTCTATACCTGATCATTACACTGCCAACTTGAATCCATTTCTGACAAACAGTTAAGCTAAGCTGGAGGGCTTACTGGAGTATGGTGCCTCATCTAGACCTTAGAACCCAAGCGATCTTGCCTGCTAACTAACGGACGAGACAGGCGCCCTTTTTTTATATTTGACACGTCAAAATGGCGTCGCCCGCCTGATGGTAAGCAAAGATTGCGATCCATGAATGAGGACCGCTATCTCAACCCACAGGGCTCCAATAGCTCCTCATTTTGACGGCCCAGAAATAAGCCTTTTTACGCTTCTCTTAAAGGACCCAGGATTGTAGGGGGAGTGAAACACGTGCGCCGGCGATAAGAAGTCAGGCGGCAGTCGCTCCTAATAGTGCCGAAAATCAAACGATACCTTCTCCTTGCACCCTAATTCAAATATGGCTGAAAAGCAGTTTGGGAAAATATGTACATGGAGAAGACATAAAATTTGTAAAATGTATTTTTTTAAATATCACAAGAAAAATATTTGACGACCTTAATTTCACGTGACAGTGAAAACGGTTTGCAATTATAAATGAATAAATTTCAGTAAAATTGGTGCAGGGGTTAGAGCCTGATTGAGTATCAAATATTCAAACATCTTCATAAACTTTCACATTAATCTTTTTTTTTTAATTGGGTGTGGTGGTAGCTGACACCCTGGGTTTTTTTTTCGTGTGGTACTTACAAAATGTATGTATGTATGAAAACTTTTAACAGCAGGTCGCCACAATCTCGGCCTATCCATTTCAACATTTAATTTCATGTTTGGATTACGATTCAGATCTGCACCATGTGATTTCATATTGTGTATTGTATAGTTGTAATCTGTATTGTGTTTAATAAAATAAAATAAAACACGGCAATGGGGTCAACACCTATTACGTGGGACAAAAATGCATACGGTGAAATGTGAGCGTATAGTATGCAGTATAAAGGCGTGACAATATGTATGTAGTACTTCCTGAGTGGTATGACATAAGCGAGTATACTATCACCTCCCAAATTTCCACGAAACTAGTCATACACTTGGAAATTGACAATATGCGGAAGTTGGGTATCATTATTAATAGTACTCAACAAACTCTGATGTGAGACTACCAGTGTCAATATTATAACGAAGTAAATTTGTAAGTATGTATGTTACACGCCCTCCAACGGCTCGACCTATTTGGATAAAATTAGGCGTGGAGGTAGCTGACACCCTGGATTAACTCATAGGTTCCTTTTTATCTTGGGCACAGGTTTTTGAAATAAATGGATACAGAAGTTCACCACGCGGGTGAATCTGCAGGCGGACTACAGTGGAAATTAAGCTATTAATAATCTAGACATCTGATAAACATAGGTATGTACTTGTATTCCTATTAGGTCCCAGCCGGAATTCGAAATCGGAAACCCTCAACAACGGTACTTAGCCGCAAACTCGGTAGCACAGTGATTCGGACCCGATTTGCGAAGACCACCTAAATGTGTGGGAAAAAAGGTCTGGCCATTTTATTTCTGTGAAGAACTAGCCGAAAATGTAGACCTAAAAGTTCTAAGCTTGACGCTTGAATAGGGGTAGGATGATATAGGATGATATCCCAAGATTTAAAGCGACCTTCTAACGCAACTAGAACTTGTGTGATGATCGATGCCTAGCAACCTCAATTTCAGCTATTCCTATCAATCGCTCTAGCGAACCAATTGTTTGATGTAAGAGGTGGATTTACGTAGTTACAATATTAGACAGAGTGCGCTGTACGCGGAGCTCGCCTGAGAGACACCACAGACTAACCATTTAGCACTGGCTACTGGCGATTTTGCGACTTTATCGATACTGCATCGCGTTTCAGGTACTCTCTGTGTCCAGGGGGCCGAAGGGGCCGAGTCTACTATTGACAAGCCGTAGAATAGAACCAGAATCGCTGTTATTAGCTGTCAAAGTGTAAGTAGATTATCAAAAATGTAACTGACTAGCGGCCACTGTGCGGTACGTGTTAGTAGAACTCTATCAGCCGACCGATAGAGGTCTATTGGAGTATAATAATTCTATTCAGGGCGATACTGTACCATGTATGAGAGTGGAACATTTACGAGGGGATAGGATCAAGGAAGATCAAGATCAATTATTTTTGACGCATTAATCTAGCACAGTGGGCACATACTTTTATTGCAGCTTAAAATGCAAGCGAATGTGCACGACGTATTGTACTCTGAAATAGAAATATGTGCCTTACACTGTGAAGATAACGGCGAAATTGATGCTGAAATTCGCTTCGATTCGCTGTTAGTTTGTATCGAACCTTATATCACTTAGAGACTGATGGAAAAGGTCACCTTAGCTTATGAACGCTTGCAATACCAGAGTTGCTAGACTGCAATATTGCAAGTTCTAGGCCCATAAAATAACAAAGCTGGGTAAGTATCGAGAACTGGGTACGTAGCGCCATTATAGAAACAAAAACGAATGATACAATAGCAATGAGTCACAAATTCCTTGCAGATAGAATATTCCAAGAATACAATACATGCCACAGCTGATAGTCTCAATATTTGCTTTAGTACGTATGTAAATTTCACAGAAACTTATTGAAGCGCTCGTGGCCCCTCGGTCTCAGTGTTCTGTAAACGATCACTGAATTACGCAACTTACACTATGGCTAGTCCTCGGATGGGTGAGCACTTTGTGGCATTTATATTTGCGAGCGTTTCCGTGCTTCGGAAGGCACGTTAATCCGTTGGTCTCGGTTGCCAGTTAAATGGCAGTTGTTAAGCCTGGTTGAAGGCCATATGGGCGGCTTGAAAATTTCAACAGCAGGTAGCCACAACCTGCGTCTGTCTATTTTCAACACGGCAATGGGCTCACCACCTATAACGTGGGACAGGAATCCACACGGTGAAAAGTGGGCATATAATATGCCTCTGCCACCCCTTCGGGGATAAGGCGTGATGGATATTTATTTATTTAAACTTATTGATAAATCTCGTAACTCAATTGAACATGATGCATGTATCCATGTGTGATCTTGGTAGCCTGAGCTACTTTTGCATAGCATAAGATCAAAGTGACGGACCCTGATAATGTGATCGAGAGCCTCTAAGCCTCTATTATAGTCGGCACGGCTTTATCATTGGACCTTAGGTTGATTGCTGAAGATATTCCAACAATAGAAAACATTTGCTTCTCGTATTCTCTTGGAAAACATGTACTTGACTTGGAATACCTAGTTTTTGTTATGTTTGTCATTAATATTTTTGGACTGTGGGTAGAATAATAATAAATCAGTTTGTTTTCTGTTCTCACCTTGGTTGTATCTTTTAGCTATAATGAAAGGGACTGATGTCTAACCTCACAACGCAATAGGGGCACCTATGTCTTTTCTTTGTCCTGTCCCTTATTCTTCAGGTACCACAAGTAGTTGAGGTTGCTTGAGTTACATACATGTTGGTGGGGCTTCAATTGTATTCGCAGGAGTACGCATGATATATGCTCACACTGTTCTAGTCATATTTAGTCTAAGAGAGTGGTGGGAGAGCCTATTGCCCTGATGAGATGGACATCAGCAGATCAGTATCCAGTAAAGAGTATCATGATGTCTATTTTTAATGAGGTGATGGCAACAACAATATCTCATTTGTGATAATAATTACTGATAATTTATAATCATTAATCATTTGTAATTTTGTAGTAGATATAATATAAGTAGTATTTGTAATACTGATTTTTTATCAATAATTGTGTTGTAATCATGTTCATCAATCAAAAGTTAATAACAATCACATTTTTTTTATCAATCATGTGATTCTAAATTATTCTGCAAGTTTGTGTTTGGTAGTTTGGACTTATGACATTAAAAACATATAATGAACATTATGAATAAATATAAAAGCTACATTTTGTGCCTTATAGGTTAAAGCTGGTAGGATTAGGTGTACAACAGATGGTAGGCAGAGGCATAACAAAGCCTAAACATCACACATAACAAATTACAGTCTCTGATAATAATTGAAGACCACTGGCCCTATCATAAGGCAATACAGTAGTATACCTTAATTTTAAGGTCATAAGATATAATTTCTAGCAGGAAAAGGCATAACATGAGCCCAAACATCACTTACATTTAGACCTCATGTACTAGGCAGTCTATTGACATGATAACCTTAAGGAAGTCATGGGAGAGGTTAATCTTTGTAGAAGATCATGTATCATTCAACACTGGACTCAACCAAATTTGATTGGCCCAGGATGATAAGTTGCTGGTACAATATTTTTGTATTCCAATATCTTGTTTTTTGCAGCAATCTGGCATACAATAACTTTCCTAAAAAAGTCTAGGTTTAATGACAACAAGGTGTTCCAGTAATCCTAGTATTTCATTAAAATTGTCTATGCAACTCTTTAGCCAATATGAGCATTGATGCTGTACACAACTATGGTGCTTAGAAGACACTGCTAAAATACACACTTGACTATAAAAAAAAAAAAAATATGTTGGAACAATTATCACACCGCGCTATCATGAGATCTAAGCACCTGATAAACATACCTATATATTTTACATATTAGACATAGGAAACAACCAAACTCCAAAACAACCAAATAATGTGGATCACAATCTTTTTTCCGATCTGGACCCTCAGCGCAGCAGTCACATTATTATTATTATTTTCCAGTAGGGGACACCGGCACCACCGAGCGAGAGATCCAACCGCGTATTCTGCCGCCTACTTCGCTCAACAGCAGTCACATACAATACCACTTAAGCCAACGAAGCCATCAATATTGATGTATTACTGACGGAATTATGGGGTAACAAACAAAAAATCAATAAATGTAGTCTTCAGTACCTCATCTTTTTGGAAGGTGATTGACCAATACTCTTAAATTGTTAGATACAAGTTTTATCAGTGTAAGGAGCCCCACTAAGGCCTTCAGGGCTCTAGTGAGGCTACCTTTTACTAACAGACGAAGCACTCTTATAGGATAGGGAGGTGAAATGGCTTTGCACTCAATGATGCCAAATACACAAAAGACATAAAATAGACCCTAGATTTCAAAGCTAGGTAGAATTTGGAAGCAAATTGGAACAAACTAAGATTAAAAAGGAGATTTGTAGGGAAGTATTAAACCTTAAATAAAAAAATAAATAATAATTGTAGGACATTTTTTTATACACAATGCTGTCTAGCCCAAAGTAAGCTAATATAAGCTTGTGTTATGGGATCTAGACGACTGATAAACATACTTATATATTAATAAGTAAATACATACATATTATACATAGGAAACACCCAAACTCCGAAGCAAACATTTGCGGCTCACACAAATTTTTTTTTTTTCAACCCGGGGTTTATACCCGGGACCTCAGTCGACCTACCACTGCGCCACCGAGGCAGTCAAAACACATACTTCTTGGACAACAAATAAAAGTATCTCTGAATAAGATAGACATGTGTTAAAATAACTTAACAAGGGCAATAAATTATGAATATGTAAGTGTATATAATAATGTATGATAGTGAAAACACCAAAACACAGATAGTACTTTTTGATATGTTAATCTCAATTTTAATACAAAGTTTTATGAGTGTGGCAAGGGGCTCACCGCCTGTTACCTGGGACAAATATGCATACGGTGAAATGTGGGCGTATAGTATGCCTCTGCGTACCCCTTCGGGGATAAAGGCATGACAATATGTATGTATGTATTTTAAGTAAATCTTCAAAAGCAATCGCCACTAAGAACATATAATACTTAGAATTTTCGATTAATTGCGAATGTAGCACGTATTTAGGGCAAGAAACATGATCAAACGAAATCGAGGTCAAATATAGAATCGTATATTAAATCCGTCTAAGTACATAGCAGGATGTCGGACAGGGTGTCTTATCAAGTTATCACTAACAATGAAAGGGGCGTTGAATATATTGTATATAGCTGGAAAATACTTACATCACGGAACTGAACCAGTCCTAGCTCCCCAAGTTCCGACACGCAGGCATATGCAGCTTCACTTTGCAGGAAAAGTTGACATAATGTCATCTCCTCACTCCGGAACAACGACCCCATTTTGCACGGTTATCAGCACTATGTATACACAAAATACTAATTAACTAAAAATAAAGTCTCGTCGCTAGTCTGCGAGCAGACTATAGCGGTGACCAAACCAAATTACATGAACTGAAGCTTAATCGATATCGAATATTTAATCCGACAGTAAAATTAGTCACCATCACCAGTGCGCAACGCGGTGCGATTTGATTAGGGATACCACAAAAGTAAAGAATACTCCCTGGTACAAACTTTTTTTTTTTAATTTTCCATTTTAATTCTTCTAGTCGTTTCGTGTCTGTGTCTACTAATATTTTAAAGGCGAAAGTTGGTGAGTGTGTATGTTTGTTACTTATACACGCTGAAATGGCTGAAACAAATTAAATAAAATTTTGTGTGGATAAATTTTTCAATTATATCCACACAAAATTTTATTCTGTGTATAACACATATGCGACTTTTTACACTCCTACATAGAAAATGCTCAAATTTCAAAGCAAAAATTTTCAATAAATACAAATATTTACCCCGCCTTCGTAGCCAAATATGACACAGTTGCATTTTATTTAAGACTTCAGATGCAGTAGTCAAACAAAAATTCGTACATTAGAAGTACAAGCTGATGAAAACATACTCATATGAGACTTCGTAGACAGGGCTAAACAGTACCGCAATATCCTAAGTACTAATATTATAAACGGTGTTTTAAGTATGGATGGATATTTGTTACTCTTTCACGCCAAATCTACTGAATAATTTTAATAAAACCTTACAATAATATAGCTTACACATCAGAATAACATAAAGGCTACTTTTTATCCCGGGAACAAGTTCCTGTGGGAAACGGGAACGGGAAAACTTCACAACGCGTGTGGAGCAGCGGGCGACAACTAGTAATAAAATAAAATAGCCATGTGCAATATTTCACAGCTGGTATTTGAATATATTAAATAACCTAAAACAATAAAGTTTACCGTTGATAATGTTTATGGGGCATGTCATGACTTAAACCAATGAACATTAAATATCTTGTGATAGTGATTTGCAACATTGTGTACTGTCGTCTGATTACTCAATCCACCACACACCACTTTTATATATCCTCCAACAGTAGCCAGTGTAGGTTTACAGCTTGGTCTGACAAATATGAGTGTATCTCGGTGCTAATTAGACGCTGGCAGTCATGCTCTGTTAAAATTCTAGCGAATTATTGAGTGGTTTATGGGAAATAAATGCGCCTTACAGCTTCAGAATCTGTGAACTACCCTTTACAGCTTCAGAATCTGTCAACTATCCATGCTCCAGATTATAATATGTAATCAAAACTGCAAGTTGGCACATCGTCTGATAGCGATTTTATCTTAATATTTCCATCGACTTAGCGAAATCACGATGTGGGCATCAGTGAGTTTGAAACGCTGAATTAGAGACCCGTAAATGTCAATTAGGTACATAAAACTGAAAAAACAAACCATACCATCCATAATTAAAACTCATGACAAAATTTAGCAGAATCTCTCCAAATAATTGGACCTTCTAATACCTTGGCAGCACTTTTTATTTTTTTTATTGAAGAGCTACGCACAATAGTTATTTATCTCGTTCTTTCTATTGATAGCATCGATGGTGCATTTGCAAAGATGGATTCGATAATAAAAATGTTAATATAATTTAAAAAGAACTATAAAGTTAATAGAAAAAACAAGTAGCAAACTAAACAAATGAAAGAGTTTGGATTTTATAAAGATTTACTTTTCTTTATCGTGAAGGGATTATTCAATTATCTTATTTTACTTAGATGTCTTGCCCTGACTAAAAAGATATTTGTAAACTAATGGAGACATAACCCTACCAACTTCCAAAACTCTAATTTGACACTAGTGGCAGCTGTTTAGGATGCGCTGTTACCTTTTCTCACAATAGTTTTGTATGTTTCGTATCTTTCTCTATCGCCTGGCTGTCACTATTTCCATTTTTCACTTACATTCCTAATTCCTCCTAATAATAATTGTATTATGTGGGTTGAATTGAGGTTAAATATAGAAAAGAAGGAACGAAATTAATTATTTTTTACGCTATGAATAGTAATAACTTTGAATGAAAATCGAAACATAATGGTGTGTAATATAGATTTATTTGCTTTAAGACAGATAGATTATTGAATTACAATATGTTCATCATTTTATAAAAATTACAGGCTCTTCTTGGCGCTCAACTAGTTATAACATTGATTATGGTATCAATTATACAGAAATTGGGAAGTTATTCATTTGCTAGATGGTTATTATGTTCCCAAGGGCTGTATAGATATTTGTACCCCACAAATAGTGAGTTGAAGACCCTGGGAGGAGTTCCAAAGGAGATTTCAAAAAATAAAAAGGGAAGTAAACATGAATCAAATGGCAAAAAACCAGAGACGTTCCATATTCCTCGTAGTCTTGATATACAGTTGGAGACTGCCCCTGTAACATCATTGGATGTGGTACACTTAAGATTTTATACAGAGTATGTGTGGATTGTAGATTTTTCTTTGTACACCTTCATTGTGTACATTATGTCTGAAGTAAGTATAGGTTTTTCGTACAATTTAATAAATAAGTACAAGACATTCTTACTCAAAGCCATTTAGCCTAATTTAAACTTGTGCTATGGGATCTTGGCATTTGATAAACATTCTTCTATATTCCTAATACATAATAATAAATAATAGTTGAAAAAAACTACTCTCGGTCCCGGTAAGAGGGGAAGACCCAAGAAGTGCTGGCTTGACGTCGTAAGGGATGACATGCGTGCCAATGGTCTCACCACAGGGGATGCCGACGACCGTGCGAAGTGGAGGAGAAAATGTAGGAAAGCGGACCCCGGGCGTCGCGAGACGCAACTGAGACAGACGCTCGGATGATGATGAGTTGAAAAAAACTACTGCGCGTGCATGACTGATCTGACATGACATGGTCTGGAACTGCATGCTTGCATAGTTCGCGCACTAGCTCTATCTCTCTTACACTCATTCAAAGTATCCGGAAAGAAATTGATGAATCCTGGTGAATTTAATTAGGATAATTAGATATTTTAATCAAATTTTTGCATTGTCATTGGTGCTTCATAAGTGTGCAAAATTTTAATTAAATCTTGTCGTTCAAAGTACAGCAAAATCGAGCCCAAAAGAGTTGGTTACAGACAAACACACATACAGGTGAAGCTAATAAAAGCATGTTAAAAACATTAAAACTCTGAAGCAAATGTTAGGAGATCATATAACAATTTTTTGTGACCCGAGATTGGAAAAAAATATGCAATATGTCTACATTAGGGCTCTTTAAAAAGGGTTATAGAAATTTTTTGTAAGGTTGGCGGTGTGAGTGTAGCACCTCTGAAGTGTCAACCTGTCCATAGGCTATGTTACAGGTTCAATCAAGTGGACCGCATTCTTGTCTGCCACCTCAGTGGTATTAAAAAGTAATTAATACTGTAATGGTCTATCTATTTATATATTCACTTACCGACTACCCACTGAAAGCTGGCATGTGTTGGGTTAGCCCAGCACCTGATTGTGGTGGCACGGGGAATACCCACTTAAACTCCTCAGCTACCTTTCTACCCGGTTTCTGTGTGGGTCCTGTTAAATTCACCAAAAAAACCACTCTGATCTGCTGATAATTTATTGTATTAATTTCAGATTTACACATCAATATTCCCTCTAAAAGATGAGTTCAATTTGAGCATGGTGTGGTGTCTTCTTGTGGTACTGTTCTCATTGTATCCTTTTATTAATTTATACAGTATTATTGTGAAGAATGGCTTTATATTGCTCTATTAGTATATTTTGTGGAAAATGGAAGGTAGTGAGGTGAATAAAGTAAATGTGTAGTTTTGAAAATGAGAAGACTGATAGACTCTGAGGTAGACTTTAAGGTGAAGTGATGAGTGAGCCACCTGCCAAAAGGGTGTTGGTTCTTCCTCCTCTTCATTCCGTAAAGGGTCATTTGATAGTGTGTGTGTGTGCCATGTGTGTTTCTAATTATTTGGCCGCATGATGTGTGTGCAGAAAAATAGTAACTGGAGATGTCAAGATGAAGAGATATTGGTTTAGAAAGCAATGGCTTATGATTGGTACAACACAATATGGACTTTGTGTTGGGTTTTGTGTGCTGGACCTGAGGAGACGATTTAACAGATGTTTGTTGCGGAATGTAAGTGCCTAAACTAGTCTGGTATTCCTTATATCTCGCTTATTGCTCACTGTGTAGTGACTTGATCCTGTCAGGAAGCCACAATTTGATTCACTTGAACAGAATAGTCACAGTTCTGAACCAGTTATCTAAATTCTTGATTATTATTTTTCAATGCAAGAGAGCCCCTGGATTTATGTAGGTGTTGATTTTATATGCCTTCACTGGGTGGAAAAATAAACATTCCTTAACATAACTTCAGTAAAATTCTGTTGAGCTTGACTAAACAGTACTTCACAAGTGATGAGTCAATAGGTGAAAGATCAACATGCATAGTGGCATTCTGTGTGTTCCTGCTGATAGCTATGATGGTACTCATTGTTGATGACTCTAACTTGGAAGTTGGAGTAGACCCTGCATATGACAGCTTTTATGAAAACGCTTCAAAGTTCCTAGAAAATCAGGGATTGTCCTCTGTGTAAGTAAAATATCTTTATTTTAGATTTGGGGCTTCCAGAGTTTCTAAAAATGATGAATATTATTTCTTGATGTGTTTTTTTGGATATTTATCACTTCAATTTGAATAAAGTTACCTGTATAAATATTTCCAAGTCCCAAACTAACCTTATCTCTTAGCTTCTTCTCTAGCCTTCTGACCAATGAGTGGGTAAATTGCTTGGGGAATGACTGTTTACACTGTTGATTGATGGCACTTAGTGAAACTTGCTACACATCTTGAACTAAAACACTTGTACTGTTCCACTTATTTATTACTTAAACCTGGCGGGTTTCGCCTTACGGCATTTTCAAACGTTTGTTTTGATACAATATGCGCTAAGCTTTGAAAATGCCGTATGGCGAAATGGGTCCATTTAAGTAATAAATAAGTGGAACAGTACAAGATGCTTGGGGAATGACCTAAACAGTGAAGTCAAATTGAAAATACAATGCTGAGAGGAGATAATTATAATTTATCAACATTCATTTTGGTTTTCAGAGGTCCTGCATCAAAACTGATATTGAAATTCTTCTTTGCCGTGTGGGCAGCTATCATAGGCACACTGTTTACCTTCCCTGGTCTACGAGTGGCCAGAATGCATTGGGATTCACTTAGGTATGTGATGATTACACAATTCTTTCCATGAAATTTGACAATTAGGGAAAATAGAAGATGTTATCTGCATTATCTTCTTGGCCAAACATAAAATCTTTTTGTTTCTTCTGATATCCCTTGCCAAAACAGCAGAACTTACTATTATCTGCTAAAGCTATAGATTCATTGATTGAATTTATCGTATATTATTTATTAAAAGAAGTTTTACAGATGAAGATTAATAAATCAAACATTTTTTTTTTATTAATTTTATATCTTTTTTGACAACCCCGTCAGGGATACAGCAAAAGCCAGTGAAGAATTTCATCTTGTTTTGATACAGTTATGGTAGTTCAGTGGCTAGAACATTGTTAGGGTTAGACAAAGGTCACGGGTTCAATCCCCGCCTCGAAACAAGTTGTCTTTTTTTTAAAAAAAAAATTGACTGAAAATAGTTAATTTTTTTTTGTAACATATTACCAAATAGAAATAGAAAAGCTGTAATAGAAAGCGTAATGAGGCCTGAGATCTTTGGGGCCTGTTCTTGGAGCCAGTAAAGGCATACCCCAAGTTTCACATCTGGGTAGGATTTGCAGGCAAATGGGAAGATACTAAGACTGGGGGGACTCCTAGCACAGGTATTTTTATACTTAAAAGGAGACCCCAAAGTAACGTATATTGTAATAGTTGTATAAGTTATATAACTATAGAATATTATATTATCCAGGAGAATGTTAAAGGTTACTTCGAGATCTTATACTTTTTCCAGATACTACGGTGACAGCAAGGTGAAGCCTTTGCTCCTGAACTTGAACTTCGCGATGCCGTTCGTACTGGTGCTGCTGTGGGTGCGGCCCATCACGAGGCACTACCTCACTGTCCGCGTGTTCAGTGGGATGGACAAACCGCTGTGAGTGCACTTTTCAACATTTATACATATAGAACTGCTGGCTCTACCAACTTGTTAACACCATAGAATGGCGTTTCAAAAAGTCGACCAGTCTACTTGTCAGTAATAATGATATCAGTATTATTGTATTTTTTTTCCTTATTCTTCTGTACTGACACTATTTTAACAACCTATTTATATGCCATTATAACTGTTGCTAGTTTTAATTGTTTTTTTTACTGCACGTACACTCAAATTAGTCCCCAATTTCATTGTGTGACATCTCTTTTTACACAACGTTGTCAAACTCAAAGTAAACTAAATTTAAACTTGTAGCATAGGATCTTGACAACTGACTTACATACATATTATACGTAAGACACACCCAAATCCCGAAACAAATATTTGCAGATCACACGAATATTTGTTCCGATCCGGGAATCGTACTCAGATCGCAGAGCGGTATCCACTAACACATAAAGTCACCGACGCAGTAAATTTTTTCAATTGCACACACTCAAATTAGCCGCCATTTTTATGTTTCACCCATGATAAGCCCGTATTGGAAGTTTAATTATTGTGGTTCAGATTTGAAGCCACGCAGTCAATGGCATATTGAATTCCCCTTCCAGCATGTCGTCTGAAGCTTACGATTCGCTTCGCTTGGCTCTGGTGGTGACAAGCGTAGCAGTTCGACTGGCGCTTCTGCCGCGACAGCTCCAGGCCTACCTGGACATGGCGCAGCGTAGACTGGACCTGCAGAAGAAAGAAGCTGGCCGAATCACTAACGTTGACTTGCAGAAGAAGGTAAGGTAGACCTGCCCTTTTTAATGTACTAGCTGTGTCCCTCGGCTCCGTTTGTAACGTACTTCGAACCCTGTAGCACTATTTTAAACCACATTTGCCTTACTTAATATATAAAGCTTGAGTCCGAGACTACCAGGACTTAAATTGGTCGTGCTAATTAGTGTCTAGCACGTTAGACCTTTTAACCTTTTTGTTACCACCTCACTAAAAAGGCAACTGGTTTAAAATTTCTTCCAAATTTAACATCTAAAATAGACACATTTTATTAAATTTATTCGGCCCTTTAGACCCACCCCGTGCATTCCGAGCTTCGGAAGGGCACGTTAAGCCGTTGGTCCCGGCTGCCAATAAAATGGCAGTCGTTAAGCTATGTTGAGGGCCTTATGGGCGGCATGAAAATTTTCAACAGCAGGTCGCCGCAGCCTCCGCCTGTCCATTTCAACACGGCAATGGGCTCACCACCTGTTACGTGGGACAAAATGCATACGGTGAAATGTAGGCGTTTAATATGCCTCCGCCTACCCCTTCGGGGATAAAGGCGTGACAATATGCATGTATGTATGTAATATGTAAAGCTGAAGAGTTTGAGAGGTACAGTACTGGTAGCTTAGTTGGCTTAGATAGAGCATTGACCTCGTTAGGCAAAAGTCAAGGTTTTATGTCCGGGATGTTTTTATCACTTTTAATCAAATTTTAACTTAGGTATAGTATGAAGCGCTCGTCGCCCCGCGGTCTCAGTGTTCTGTAAACGATCACTGGGTTACGCAACTTTCACTATGGCTGGTCCTCGGATGGGTGACCACTTTGTGGCATTTACTTTTGCGAGCGTTTCCGTGCTTCGGAAGGCACGTTAAGCCGTTGGTCCCGGTTGCCAGTAAAATGGCAGTCGTTAAGCCTGGTTGAATGCCTTATGGGCGGCTTGTAAAATTTCAACAGCAGGTAGCCACAACTTGCGTCTGTCTATTTTAACACGGCAATGGGCTCACCACCTATTACGTGGGACAGGAATCCACACGGTGAAAAGCGGGCATATAATATGCCTCTGCCACCCTTTCGGCGATAAGGCGTGATGGATATTTATTTATTTTTAACTTAGCTATATATATACATATAAATTTAGCATAAAAAAAATTTAAAAGTGTGTGCTTATGACCGCACGGCAGAAGTGAAAACTTCATTGGCAATCGCAATCAATTATTATGCACAACAGCGAAGAGCAGTTGACTGTATCTTTCTCGCTCGGGTACACTCGGCGTTCCCGAGTTCACCCGATCGAGCCTTTCACCTCAGAGCGTGACGGATCAGCCTAACTACTTACTACCTACGGAAAAATCTGTGTGCGGTGCGCCTAAAGTTTTCACTTCAAAAATAATATATTTCAGATTGCGTCCGTTTTCTACTATCTCTGCGTAGTGGCCCTTCAGTACGTGTGCCCAATCATCATGTGCCTATACCTGGCTCTGATGTACAAGACCTTAGGCGGTTATACATGGACGGGGCTCTTCTACGAGTCTGAGGAGACATGCTCCGTGGAAGAGGAACCTCAAGCGACAAGCCCGATACTGGAAGGAGACATTGAACAGTTTCAAATGGCATGGGAGAATCTGAAAATGGTAATGATTTTTTAATACTCATCTTTAGCATTTGCAGAGCCTTGCTAGTTGAGTGTTAAGTATCCAACGCTACGGTCGCTCCTGAGATGGGTGAGCGTTTGTGGTATTTACATTTACGAGATTTTTTTATTAAAGCTGACTAAAGAGTAATCTAATCGCTATTAAACAAAATATTGTCTGGTCATCATTATTTATCGTTTCCGTAATGAACGGTAGTTTTTGCTGAAATGTTGATAAGTTCATTACTTATCACGGTATTAATTTTAGTCATGTGATTCTTATAACCTTCAACAACATATCTATACTTCTATATACTTACTACATATATATATATAACTCTATACTACTTATATATATAAAAGAAAGTCGTGTTAGTTACACTATTTATAACTCAACAACCGCTGTACCGATTTGACTGAAAATTGTTGGGGAGGTAGCTTAGAGCCAGGAGACGGACATAGCCTACTTTTTATCCCGGGAACAAGTTCCTGTGGGAAACGGGACGAAAAACTTCCTTAAACGGGCGATGCCGTGTGAAATTAATAAACGACTGGATTAAATGATGCCACGGTGTTCGAATAATGTTCACGGGCGAAGCCGGGCGGGAAAGCTAGTAAATATATAAAGCTGAAGAGTTTAATTGGTTGAACGTGCTAATCTCAATAACCGCTAGTCGGATTTGAAAAAACCTTTTTTGTTGGATAGCCCATTTATCAATATAGGCTATAGGCTATATATCATCACGCTACTGCCCCGGAGAGCGGAGCAGTAATCATAATGTCTACAAATCGGACACACTTTTATGCATTATTGTAGAATTTAAAAACTACGGGAATAAATAGGTGCGACGGGAATTTGAAGTATGTCACGGGCGAAATATCTAAAATTTGCTACGATCTTTCTTAATTTGTGAGGAACGATTGAAGAAGAATAAATATTTTGCGAGAGAAATTAAATTTAAAAACATCAACTGTTGCAAGACCATTTACTGCGCATACGTGCAAAGTATTCCGGAGGCAGAGTCTGCAATTTCAATCGTGTCGAAATAGAATCGAAATCTATTTCGACACGACAGGCTAAGAATTCATTGCAATGTTTAACTTCATCCATGAGCTGTAAAGTTTCTTAATAAATAAATAAAAGGAGTCACGGGAGATATATATATATATATATATAGATATATATATATATATATATATATATATATATATATATATATATATATATATAGATATATATAAGACCACGTGAGCAGATTGCTCAAAAACGAAAAGGAAAAGTTGAGAGACTGTACTAATATTATAAAAAACTAGCGGAGACCCGGAGCCGCCTGCGTAGTGGCTCTTTGCGCGTTAATACTCCTTTAACATCAGCTATATACTCGTAAAAGTCTCGATAAAATCGGTCCAGCCGTTTCAGAAATTAACCGGTACAGATGATGTTTTTCATGTGAGTACTGTATATACTTACTTTTTTTTACTGCATTTAGTGAAAAACTGTTAATTTCGAATACCAAACAGGGTTTTCAATTTTATTTTCCATCCACTCAGTCCAAATCTATCGTTTAATTTTAAAAATTGGTTATGTATCTAGGTCTCGTGCCACTTTTTTTTTACGTGTGGAAATCCTCATGGATGCTATGCCGGACTCTTACCGACTAAAACCACACGGTGCCCTTCCATTTGTCTATGGCCAGGAGTCCCGGGTAAGCCTTCGGGAGGATAGCCCCAGGGAGGTCTCGTGCCCTAGAGTACCTACTTATGATCTCGGAAACTTATTAATCCCACGGGCAAAGACTTTTGCACAGTAACCGTATGTCCCACGGATGACATCGAGTACTATGGCTTCGGAGTTGGACGTGATGCAATGCTCATATTTAACAGATCGTTTGCCAGCACTTAATATTATTTTTAAAAAAATTAAATAATTTGAATGTCGCACAAATAATATTTAGGAGAAATGACATGATATTACGTATGGTCCCCACTCCACGAGAGTATGAAACGTGTATACAGGGTCATTTGTAAAACACCAGCAACCTACTAGGAGTAGATACCCGAGGTCATAACCGACAAAGTTTTATCTACCACTTTTGGCAATTCTTACACAGCGAGTACTGTCGTACATTGAAACTTCGAGCTTCGTCATAGGTTTTCGCTCTTGGATTCGCTTAAAAGAACTTTTGGGTCTCTTTTTCGTCAGGTACTGTGTGCTTCGACAAACAATGGATGTGCGCGCATCAATGCGGTTGAAAAAGATCAAGGTCCAAGGAGTTAGGACCGGTTCACCCCCATCCCCTGTGATTTTCACGAGTTGCGTAGATAGAACTGTAATGCAATCAGTACATTAAATTAAAGCTAAATTTGAGAAAAACTAATTTAAAAAAAAATCGTAGAACATGTTTCTATGATGTTAGCTACCTAGTCCTAGCAGGTTGCTGGTGTTTTACATATGACCCTGTATATATTTGTATTGTGATTATAGTTAGTCAGTAATAAGTCAGTTAATAGTTAGTACTCGATCAGTAAGCTGTAATAGAGTCAGTTAATAATAAGGCCTCACTATGTCTGTAAGAGAAGCAGTAAGAATTATACGAGTGATATCCACCAGAAAATCTTTCCATCATACAATCCGCTATAAGTACTATAGTAAGTTTTCGTTTGGCAGGTGTTCACAGTAGACGTGTACAAGGGTATCTTCGGGTTCGCGACCTGGTGGTGCTCCTTCGCCTGGTTCCTCACTACGGCCCTGGGACTGGCCTACCAGACTTATTTCAGGATCTCGTGATAATAACACACTGCTGCTTACACCATGGTATTGTAGCGCTAGTCAGGGTACGATGGGGGCTCCAGAATGGTACTGTTGAATTGGTTTAAAATAAATATTTAATTAATAGCGGCCCCGGTAAATTTCGCGTTGCCGTGGAATCGTGTTCAAAAGAAAAAACATGAGAAAAAATACGTTTAAAAATTCTCTTTTTAATTTTTTTCTGCTGTTTTTTAAAACTTATTCTGCTAGTAAGGGTCATTGTTAAAACAAATTTACGGTTGTATTTGTATCCTTTTATTTTATAAGAATAAATGTAACATGTTTGTGCTTTTTACAGACATATAGGACAAAGAAGCGCTCGTGGCCCCGCGGTCTCAGTGTTCGGTAAACGATCACTGAGGTACGCAACTTTCACTATGGCTGGTCGTCGGATGGGTGACCACTTTGTGGCATTTAAATTTGCGAGCGTTTCCGTGCTTCGGAAGGCACGTTAAGCCGTTGGTCCCGGTTGCCAGTAAAATGGCAGTCGTTAAGCCTGGTTGAAGGCCTTATAGGCGGCTTAAAAAATTTCAACAGCAGGTAGCCACAGCCTGCGTCTGTCTATTTCAACACGGCAATGGGCTCACCACCTATTACGTGGGACAGGAATCCACGCGGTGAAAAGTGGGCATATCATATGCCTCTGCCACCTCTTCGGGGATAAGGCGTGATGGATATTTATTTATTTATTTATTCATATAAGACAGTAAGCAGACCCAACGTTAGCGAAAAATAGTGTAGCCTATTATACACACATAGTGTAGCCTATTATACACACATAGTGTAGCCTATTATACACACATACACAGGTAGCTTAGTTTAGTTATTTCTGGTGATTTCTTGATATTGAAACTTCATCACTCTATGCACAACACCTTTTTGTATATATTTTGTCTACTTTTGTAATATTTTGCAATAGTATTATGTAATGTTTTCACTTTGACACATAAATCTTTCATTTAAAGATTTACAGCGGCGGTTGTCATTACATGTTTGTAGCTTAGTTGTAGTAGAAAAATTGGCTACGCGCTGTTAGCTGTCTATGTGTGAGTAAGATGTTGCTACACACTACCTAAATATAGAAATGTAAAATATCTGTAATTTGTTTTTTTTGGGGTGTACAAAAAAGAGTATTATTATTATTATACAGGAATAACAAAGATAGCTTTATACAACAAATGGCAAGAGTGAAAAGGATGAAGTATTGCTCCATAAGCAAAGTAATATGTTTGGTCTGCTTACTCTTGTACGTCTGTGGTACTTTTGTACCTTTGTGTGATTTTTTATTTCTATATAATTAACTGTTATCATTTTTTCTAATAGAGAATCTCATTTTTTCCTTTGCGAATGTGTTGATTTGACAGTGCATTTTTCCTTCTAAACAATTAACATTTTTTAAGTTATATGACTGCATCGAAAGTCGATGAATCTGCCAAAGTTTAAGATTCAAAGAATTTTTTTAAAGTTTGAAAAAGTTTTTTTTTTACTTTAAAGTTAAAAGTAGAACAAACGGTTAAATAAGTGACTTATCGTTTTTAAGCAAACTGGTGTTTTAAAAAAAAGCCCAATCTTCAATTAAATTATAATAAAGACAAGCACAATGAGAAACAAGCGTCTGTCTATTTCAACACGGCAATGAGCTCACCACCTATAACGTTGGACAGAAATGCACAACGTAAAATGTGGACTATGTCTTTTCACCCCTTCGGGGTAAAGGCGTGTTTGAAAAACACACGGTGTTAGGTGTGAGCTACATTGGTTTCTATAAATAAAATGAATAAAATTACCACCAGTATTCGATTTACCTATATAAAATTTCTAGCTGAACCGCGCAACTTCGTTAGCGCCACCAATTTTTTATCTCTTGTAATTGAACCGCTTGACCGATTTTGAGCAAACCTCACATAAACCATCTACTAAATAGTCTGAACAAAGCCTAAACATTTGGTTTGGATAGGTGAGTCCGTTCTTGAGTTATAAGATTACAATGAAAAGTGGCATTGATTTTTATATATATTGATACTAACGGTTATTGTGGCAGACGTGGATGAAAGATTGTTTACTTTAAGTATCGCATGATACAGACACGCCACTCGACCGACAAAAAGTTCTGGCTGGATTGACTTGACAGATTTTTAATGATTTGCACACGTCTATTTAGTAAATTACTAGCCACTTGACTTATTGAAATAATCTGTACCAACCTCCTAAGTATTGTGCATTAGTTAAGTTGAAATGTATTATTTATTACGTTATACGGGACTGTTTTATTAAAATGTTGAATGTTTTGTATAATGTGTTTTATTTTCATCTATTCTAAATATTTCAAAGTACGAGTATGATTGGTTTTTATACCTAAAGATTTTTACATTTTTAATGATAAATTAAGAAAAAAATAAATAAATCCTTTTGACTGAAAGTTTAGCCCTTGATCCCGGTTGCCAGTATTGCTAGTAACATTGCCGATGTTTAGCCAAGTTAAAAGCCGTATGGGCGGCTTTAAAAATTTCAACAGCAGGTCTGCACAGCCTGCGTCTGACCATTCGACACAACAATGGGTTCACCACCTGTTACGTGAGACAAAAATGCTTACGGAGAAATGTGGGCGAAAAGTATGTATCTGCCACCCCTTCGGGGATAAAGCCGTGAATGATAAATAAGTCTCAATGACGCTCTGCAAAAAGTGTCTCACAAATTTATATTTATTTATATCCTAAAAAACTAAGGTTCGATTACGTGAACAAAGTAACTAGGTCACCACTGACGTGGTAGTTGTTTCCGATCGATGTAGCAGACGCTTTAAAGCCCTAACACACGACCAAATTTGGTCTGCCGGACCTCGACAGATTTGATCCGCCGAGTCTGCCGACCAAATCTGTTGTCGCAACAGACGACCGGATCAGACCGCACCGGACGACCAGACGACCAAACAGGGTGTTCAGATTAGGGGCTTTTTCCCTATTCTAGGGTAAAATTTTTTTTAAGGTACTTTTTTGGAAATGAAAAGTTTCTAATAAAGTATATTATTTTATATGCATTTAGTGAAAAGCTGCAAATTTAAAATTACACACACACTCATTTCAATTTTACTTATCTATGTAGATAACTGGTATGCATAGTATTCCTCTACTTAGAGTAAATAAACACTACGTTATGTATTAACGTAGCTCTTTTTTCTTTCTGGCAAAAAATGTACGAAAAAGTAACTTTTGGGGAAAGGTAAAATCGGTACTGGGGACATTTTTGACAAATTAACTAAGATGGCAACATTGGGAAAAAAAATATGAAAAAGTGTCTATTTGGAGATAAATTAAATTAAATCTGGGGAAATTTACGACAAAGTAGCTAGAACGACAACATTGATTATATCCGATGCGGATCGAGGCGGACTCAATTAATAATAATTATGTCCGCCGGACTGCTGTACACACGGTAAGATTTGGTCGGGTGGCAAATCAAATCCGCGGTCTGGCCGGATCAAATCCGGTCGTGTGTTAGCCCTATTACAAGATCACCTGTCAAACTGCTAGAATGGTTGTTAGCGACTTGCGACCGTTTAGAAGTCGCTTAACGTTTCCGTCACTTACTGCGACCTTACACTGACAATGCCTTAGACTACCGGATTACCCAATGACTTAAAAGATAAAAAGAATACATAAAACATAAAAGCGCTAACACACGTTCAGATTTGGTCTGCCGGACCTCGACAGATCAAATCCGCCTACCAAAACTGTTGTCGCAACAGACGACCGGATCAGACCGCACCGGACGGCAGACGACCAGACAGGGTGTTTAGATTGGGGGCTTTTTTCCCTATTCAGGGGTAAAATTAAAATTTTAGGGAACTTTTGGGGAAAGGAAAATCACGTAATAAGGTACTTACTTTTATATGCATTTAGTGAAAAAGTGTTAATTTGAAATTACAAACTAACATTTCAATTTTATTTATCTGTGTAGATAGCTGGATTGCATAGTATTCCTTTCCATAGAGCAAATAAACACTAGCTATTAAACGCTGGTGGTCCCCGGACTCAGTGTTCTGTAAACAATCACAGCCTTAAGCAACTTTCGCTATGGCTGGTCACGTGACCACCTTGTGGCATTTATTTTTACGAGCGCTTGCGTGCTTTGGAAGGCACGTTAAGCTGTTGATCCCGGTTGCCAGTAACATGGCAGTCGTTAAGTCAAGTTGAAGGCCTTATGGGTGGCTTGATAAAATTTCAACAACAGGTAGCCACAACCTGCGTCTGTCTATTTCAAACACGGCAATGGGCTCAACACCTATTACGTGGGACAGGAATACACATGGTGAAAAGTGGGCATATAATATGTCTCTGTCACCCCTTCGGGATAAGGAGTGATAGATAAATAAAAATAAATAAACCCTACGTTATGTATTAACGTAGTTATTTTTCTTTTTTGGGGAATAATGTTTGAAAAATTATATTTTTGGGCAAAGCAAAACTAAGATTGAAACATTGGGAAAAAAATGTAAGTGTCATTTTGAAGAAAAACAAAATGTGTCACCTCTTTTTGATGTCTGTACAGGCGTCAAACAGGGTTGTGTCATGTCCGCCTGGCTGTTCATAGTGTATCTGGACAGTTGCCTGCAGAAGTTGAAAGATTGTGATATGGGTGTGAATTTGGGTGACTTTTCAGTAAACTGTCTGCTGTACGCTGATGATGCGGTGCTCATGGCCTCATCAGAAGCCGACCTTCAGGCATTAGTCACTAATATGAAAGAGGAGTGTGAAAGTAAGGGTCTACGCTTGAATGCAAGTAAGACTAAGGTTCTAGTATTTGAAAGAGATGACGTAAGAACTAAATGCGAGATTAGTGTAAACCAGGAACGTCTAGAGCAAGTGAATGAAATTGTGTATTTAGGGAGTATGTTTAGCGCGGATGGAAGATGTGATACGGATGTAGAACGGAGAGTAGCTGCCGGAAACAGAGTTAACGGTGCTTTTTGTTCCAATTAGTAAAGCGACAAAGCATCGTAAAAGAAGCACGACTGGCGATTCATAACGCAGTGCTAGTGCCAACTTTGCTTTACGGTAGCGAAACCTGGGTATGTCAGCAGATGCATGAAAGTAAATTGAATGCTGTGGAGATGCGATCACTTCGAAAATTGTGCGGAGTTACCTTGGCCGACCGAATACGTAACGAAGTGATACGCAATATGGCAGGTTTGAATGAAAGTGTCAGCGTTAAGCTGGAAAAGGGCGTGCTCCGTTGGTTTGGACACGTCCAACGAATGAGTGAGGAACGATTGACGAAGAATATATATTGTGCGAAAGCAGAAGGTAGAAGAGGTCAGGGTAGGCAGAGACTTACATATGAAGACCACGTGAGCAGATTGCTCAAAAACGGAAAGGTCAAAAGTACTCTGATACCCAGACGTGAGTGTATGAAGCGATTGATGAATCTCGAAGAAGCGAAAGAAGTATGCATGGATCGCGAAGCTTGGCGATCTGTCCTCTCTGACTACCCCGTCAGGGATACAGCGTGAAGTTAGTTTTAATTTATTTTTTCTCCAAATAGACACTTTCATAATATTTTTCACATTGTTGCCATCTTAGTTTGTCAAAAATGTCCACAGTACAGATTTTACCTTTCCCCAAAAAATTACTTTTTCATACATTTATTGCCAGAAAGAAAAAAGAGCTACGTTAATACATAACGTAGTGTTTATTTACTCTATGTAGAGGAATACTATGCATACCAGTTATCTACATAGATAAGTAAAATTGAAATGTGTGTGTGTGTGTAATTTCAAATTTGCAGCTTTTCACTAAATGCATATAAAATAATATACTTTATTAGAAAAATTTCATTTCCAGAAAAGTTCCTTAAAAAAAATAATTTAACCCTAGAATAGGGAAAAAGCCTCTAATCTGAACACCCTGTCTGGTCGTCTGGACGTCCGGTGCGGTCTGATCCGGTCGTCTGTTGCAACAACAGATTGGTCGGCAGACTCGGCGGATCAAATCTGTCGAGGTCCGGCAGACCAAATCCGGCAGTGTGTTAGCTCTTTAATCCGCGGTCTGGTCGGATCAAATCCGGTCGTGTGTTAGCCCTATAAGAATTTGTAAACAAAAAAAATATTGGTTAATAGCTGATGGCCTAAGCTTTAAAGAAAAAAAAAACATTTTTGTAGAGTTGTACGCCAGTCCATGGCTAGTTCATCGATATGAAATAAAATGAATTGGAGTTCTGCATAACTTTCTATTAGGTATTGTCTTACGCCACAATAATGAATCAGCTTTATTTTTTTTTATGTTGAAGATGATCTTGGTTGAAATAAATGTTTCATCTGACCATGACCCATCATCACCCTACGAGAGTCACGCCGTGCATGTATTTAAATGTGTAACCAAGAACAGATACACTTTTCTTTTTATCAACCAGAGAACTTCACATAAAAGGCAGCTGTTATTCTTAAATTAGAACAATTAAATGAATTATATAGAAGTGCTCGTGGCCCTGCTGACTCAGTTTTCTGTAAACGATCACTGCGTTAAGCGACTTTCGCTATAGTTGGTCAATAGGTGGGTGACATTTACATTTGCAGTCCATGCTTCGGAAAGTAGGTTAAGCTGTTGGTCCTGGTTGCCTGTAAAAGGGCAGTTGAAGGCCTTATGGGTGGCTTGAAAAATTTCAACAGTAAGTCACCACAGCCTGCGCAAGTAAGTTTTCAACACGGCAATAGGCTATACTAAACGCCACCACGTAACAGGTGGTGTGTTACGTGGTGGCGTTTAGTATGCCTCTCCCTACCCCATCGGGATAAAGTCCTAACAATATGTATGAATGTATGTATGTAAATAAATTATTACAACAATGTAACTTTAATATGACTTGATCACTACATATTATAAAACAAAGTCGTTTTCCGCTGTCGGTCCCTATGTATGCTTAGATCTTTAAAACTATGCAACGAATTTCAATGCTGTTTTTTAGTAGATACAGTGATTCTTAAGGAAGGTTTTTATTTATAATTTGTAAAAGTTTTGTATACATTAACAAAATTTTAACTATATTTGTTCGGGGTGTCGGAAAAAAATAAGCCACCTGGGAGCTTTCAACGCAAACGCTGCCTGAACCCTTTGAGATAAATAAACTAGTGTATTGTGGAATTGTGTATCTAATATAGGTCTAAAAAAAGGTTGCAACGGTATATGTCTACCTCTTAAGGATAACATACTATATCCATATTAATTCTTTAAAAAACCAGCAAATATAAAGCGGTAATTTGAACGCTATTTACACAAATATTTTATAAATCTTTGGCATTTTTTTATATATTAGTTGGCTTCAGCATTTCATTAAAATAAAAATAAATAATAAATAAATTATGAGAGATATGGCAAAATCAAAATAATACTCGAAGAAATTAATTTCGTGTTACCATAATTCAACCGGGCCGTGCTGGAGAGCGGAGAAGTAATCTTTAGTAAATTTTGTGAAATTAATTAACGATGGGATTAAATGAATGCCACGGGGTTTGAAGTATGTCACGGGTGAAGCCGGGCGGGTCATCTAGTTTTAAAATAAACATGATTCAATGGAATTGAAAATGATAATTTCTCTCTATTAATCCTCTATCTCAATTCCTCTTTATTATTCTAAAATTACTCTTGCCTTAACATAATAATAATAATAAATAAGTAAAGATCCCGTACCCACTTTACGTGTGGTTAAATTTCTCGTACTACGCAGCCGTGTTCTAGTTCCACTAATATTATAAAGGTATAATTTTATGGATGTGTGTGTGTATGTTTGTTACTTCAGCACGCTCAAACGCTCTGAATGGATTTCTATGTAAAACGGATACAGGAAAACTTCATTATAGGTCGCGCGGCGAATGATGAGCTCTGTAAGAAAGTGGAAGGGGCATGCGCAGAACTCATAAATTAGGTCTATTTGGCGGGGTGACAGGGGGTGAAGGGCGGGAGTAGAGGCTCGTGCTCAGCTGCACACTACTCCGTGATTTGTCGGCACGTGTTGTCGCTAGTCTCGGTACTGTCACGTACATAAAATATTCTTATCTTTTTGGCAAATCTTTTAATAGCTAATTGAGGTATTTATGCTCTGAGTAAAATGACTGTCTAATCTAGACAAGAAAGAAAAATAGCTTATTATGTAAATTGTTTAATCAAATATTTATACCATTTATAAATTTCCGAAAATTTTATTATTAATAAAAAAAATTTCATCGGGGTAGGCAGAGGCTTCTTCCACTTTTACTTTAATAAGTGTTGTCAGTGTCACACATTATACCGAGTGGCGCCGAGGATATCACATTAATTTGAACCACCATGTACATGTTGTCTTCTGCGAAAATACCCCAACATGAACCAAAAATATTAATCAGTTTAGCCAGAATTTACTTATGTTTGTTTAATTTATTTCAACATCATGTGTTTTTTAGAAAAGAACTGACCTAGGCAGAATCTACATTGCCTAGGTCAGTACCTCGGACATTGACCTGACACGTTGCCGCTCTTACTAAGATATTTTTAAATAAAATTCAACCACATTTCAATGAAATAAAGTTGACAATTCTCAGTCGTTCGTTAGGGAGTGCGAAAAGGAAAAAAAAATTTTGTTCTCTATCTGACCTAGCCGCATAGCTAGGGAGTTCAGCAGTGAAACAAATATCGATATTTGGATATTTATTAAAATATCACCGTCTAATAAAATCTCTACCTCAAGCATAAAATCATCATCATCCGAGCGTCTGTCCCAGTTGCGTCTCGCGACGCCCGGGGTCCGCTTTCCTACATTTTCTCCTCCACTTCGCACGGTCGTCGGCATCCCCTGTGGTGAGACCATTGGCACGCATGTCATCCCTTACGACGTCAAGCCAGCACTTCTTGGGTCTTCCCCTCTTACCGGGACCCGGCGGGGCTGACATGGCCAGACATTTGTTACCTACGTAGCCCGGCGGTTGCCGCAAGACGTGACCATACCAACGAAGGCGACACTCTTGCAACTTGTCTGCAATGTCACGGACGTGAAGGCCGCCGCGGATGCGAGAGTTCCTCACGCGGTCCATCCGCGTGACTCCACACATCCACCGCAGCATCTTCATTTCCGTGACACGCAGCTCCTGCTTGTGTCGCTCCAATATCGGCCACGTCTCACTGCCATGTAAAAGGACAGGTCTAATAATGGTTTTGTAGACCTGTCCCTTCAACCGGATCGGCATTTTAGGGTCACAAATGACACCGGTCATCTCCCGCCATTTGGCCCACGCGGCAGCAATGCGTGACTTGACATCGCAATCGATGTCACTGGACGTGTGAAAAACAGATCCCAAGTATTTAACCTGGTCCGTGCGCTCGACCAAATCACCGCCTATGCGGACGGATGTGGGATCTGTCGAGTTTAGTGCCAAGTACTCGGTCTTCGCCACATTTAGTTTCAGACCGCCGTTCTCAAGCGTCTCCTTCCACGCCTTTACACGTCGCACCAATCTGCCCCTGTCCGCGTCTGCCAGCGCAATATCGTCAGCATACATGAGCAACCATGGAGGCTGCTCATGCGGGTTTCTGATGCTGTCCGACAATTCGTCTAATATTACACTGAACAGAAGCGGACTAAGGACAGAACCCTGGTGTACCCCGACGGTGATGGGGAAGGGTTTCGTGTCGCCAACAGCAGTCCGAACCATTGAGTCGGAGTCACAGTACATGTCCCGGATAGTGTCAATATAGACCTCTGGAACCCCTTTGGACCGCAGTGCCCACCAGATCATCGCACGAGGAACACAGTCGAAGGCCTTCTGCATATCTAGGAACAAACAGTGCAGAGGCGTGTTCTTCGACCTGTATTTCTCTGCGACAACCCTCAGGGCAAAAACAGGGTCCGTGGTCCCATGACCAGGGCGAAACCCATATTGACACTCCGAGAGAGTACACTCCTGCCGGATCCGAGAGTCTATAATCCTCTCGAAGATCTTCATGGTGTGGGACATCACCTTAATACCGCGGTAGCTCCCGCACTCCTGCACTGACCCCTTACCTTTGAAGACTGGAGTAATAATACTTAGTCTCCATTGGTTTGGGATCTGCCCGCTGAGGAGTATGCGGTTAAAAAGGTTTACTAAGATGCCCACACCGCGAGGACCCATCGCCTTCCAGGCTTCGATGGGGACTCCATCGGGTCCGACAGCTTTCCGATTCTTCATGCGGCGAAGCGCAGTCAGGACTTCTCCAGGCGTTACCGGTGGCACTAGTCCTTGATTCGGAGGGAGGTCCGGAGGCTGCACCTCTTTATGCTGCTTATTAAGCAGCTCGTGGAAGTACGAGCGCCATCTCTCCTTTACCGCGAGGTCTTCGCTTAACAGGTTGCCCTCAGGGTCTTTTACACAGCGACACTTGGATATATCCTGTGCCGCTTTGACCCTGGAGCGCGCCAGCTTATAGATGAGCTTCTGCCCCTCAGACGATTCCAGCTTATCATACAAAGGTTGTAAGTGGTCTCGTCTGGCTCTGGCTACAGCTCTCTTTGTGGCGCGCTTGGCAGCCCTGTACGCGTCGCGGTCTTCGGAAGATCCGGTCGCTTGCCACTTTTTAAAGAGGGCTTTCTTCTCCCTGGTCTCCCTCAGGACTGCGTCGTTCCACCACCAAGTTTCCTTGTCACATTTGCGTCCACCCTTAGACTCACCGAGCACCACCTTCGCCGCTCCAAGGATGGCCGCCTGAACTTTGTCCCAGTAATCTTGAACTGGTTCGCCTTCAGTGTCGGTGCACTTGTCACCGACAGCTGAGACGAACTCCTGGGACCTAGTTTCATCAAGCAGCCACCATCTGATGCGGCGCTGGCACCGCTCGATGCGTTTGCCTTTAGGCTTCACGCAGAGGTCCATGACAAGGAGACGGTGTTGTGCAGTAAGACTCTCACCGGGTATGACCTTGCAGTTGGCCACCTTGCCGATGCTGTGTCGCCTAGTGAGTAGGAAATCGATCTGAGTTGTACGCCTCCCGCTTCTGTAGGTGATGAGATGTTCGGATTTCTTTTTGAAATACGTGTTCACAATGGCCAGATCGGCAGCCGCACACGTTCTGAGGATAGTTTCTCCTTCAGTGTTGCGGGTGCCGTATCCAAAACCACCATGAACACGTTCAAACTCCTCACACCTCTCACCCACATGACCGTTTAGGTCGCCGCCCAAAACGATTCCCTGTGACAACGGAATGCTCCGAAGCACTCCCTCGAGTTGGCCCCAAAACGACATCTTATCGGCGTCGCTACAACCGGCCTGTGGCGCGTAGGCACTTATCAGGTGGGTAATAATCCCATCGATAAGCACCCTCACGATCATAAGCCGGTCGCTACAGCGTTTCACCTCCAAGATGCCGCTCTGCAGCCCTTCGGAGAGCACCACGGCCACCCCGTTCTCCCCACCAGGCACACCCGTGTAGTACAGCTTGTAGCCTTTCTGCAAGGGCCGGGCTCTGTTGCCCTTCCACCGAGTCTCCTGCAGGAACCCCACGTCCACCCTCCGCCTGGAGAGTACTTCGGCCAACTCTACCGCACGCCCAGTCAGCGTGCCAATGTTCCAAGATGCGAAGCGGATTCGGGTTGGGGCTAACTTCTTTAGCCGTGCTGGCCCGACACACGGCAGCCCTAGCCCACTTGCCACAGGAGTCGGGCGGGGCTCCTGCGCGCCGTTTTGCGGCGGCGCCCTATCCCTAGCAGCATTCCTTTTACTTCTTTTCATTATTTGTTTCGGCGGGTGGCTTTTATGGGAGCGACGCCCTCAGACCTCCCAACCCCAGAGGGGAAAGCCAGCGCCAGAGCCTCGTCCGTTAATCAGCAGGTGCACGCACTGGCACGGGAGGTTGACTTGGGCCCCGAAGATCTTGGTGGGGCCCCTTACACCCCTCAAGCATAAAATATCGATACAAAAGTCACATAGCAAGAGATTATGGTTTTAAAATAATAATGTAATAATAATTCGTACGGGTTACAGATAAATCCGCCATTTCTACAGTTTAATCATCACGGCACGTAAAATTAACTACTATGTACGTATTATAAATTCGTAATTTTTACAGACTGTTTACACTGGTGATTGATGGCACTTAGTAGAACTTGCTACACATCTTGAACTAAAACACTTGTACTGTTCCACTTATTTATTACTTAAACCTGACCGTTAGCACATATTATTTGTATTTCGGATGTCATTGATAAAATAAGTTACCATATTGTACTCAATGACATCCGAAATACAAATAATATGTGCTAACCTTTGAAAATACCGTAATGCGAAACCGGTCAGGTTTGAGTAATAAATAAATGGAACAGTACAAGTATTTTAGTTCAACATCGCAATTTTTAATTACTTTCTTGACCTTCTCTTTCCATATTCAGGTTGTGTTTTAGAAAGCGGTCACTCTTAGCGATAAGACTGTCATTGTAATCTCTAATAATGAGTATAGGATTATCTATCTTATGCAAAAAGAACCCACATTGGGTAAAGTGAAATAAAATGAACAATGGTCGCCACATACACGCAACACAAATAAAACATACCAGTCAGACACAATACAATTACTTTTAATTTGTTTTAATATTCTGCTAAGAGTCTCGAAATTATACATTTTGTTTCGATATGTCGATACTTTTTGAACAAGGCCGCTCTAGGTCATGGTGGCCGGCTGCTTTGATGTACCTTGAGTTTTTTCAAATTAACTATTTGTGTATCACTAAAAGTTTTATGATTTTAGGTGAATACAATAAAAAATATCCTACTATCAGTGAATTGATTTATGGTGTATTTGGGAATTTACATTTCACTTACAATAGAAAATTATATTAAGCATAAGGTTGTTGATATTGTAACTTCCGTAGTCGCCACACCGTTATAAACACCAATTTTCACACTATTTTTGTTAAAAACATTTTGTTAGGTACTACGAATTATTACAAAATCCCAAAATGCATTAATACATTCTTAGTAGCACTTCGTTGGTTTTAGTTTAAAGGTTTAAGTCAAATTATTTTTTATTTAGTAACTTAAAATCGTGTGTTGAGAAGTCATGCTCATGAAGTGAGCTATGTATGGCCGCGCCGTCCGCCGGGTTGTTTCAGGGCCAAATTCCATAACGTTTATCAACACAAGAAATACTTGAGAGTAGATTTTTTATGGCAAAATATAGTCTCAAGCGTTGATCGAGTATTGTAGGTACTGAAAAAGTTATTAGGTACCTAGTTGAAATTTGTGATAGTGAAATTTGACGTGATTTTTATTTATTTTCTTTGTGTCACGATGCCGCGAGTGAATTATACCTACCGCCTCGGAGTTCACTGACATGATTCTCATTTACGGGGAATGTCGCCATGGGTATGGGAAGTATTTTTATTAGAATTGATAAAGTGGCAAGTAGTCATTTAGAAAAATAAAGGTGCAGTCGGTAACTAGTTATTGTGTAAGCCGCAAGCGTTTGATCATTCAGCCGCCTTTTGTCAAAATAATCACGCGTTGTTATGGCAACCGTAACGTTGCCAGTTTTCTCAATGGTGAGAGTACTTTCATTATAAATAAACAAAAACGGGATGTTCTAACTTTCGACTATTTTTATTCTATTTATGGTATTCTAAAAATGCATTTTTTTTTAAATATTATTCTATGGATATGACTAGGTTTATATCAGGGAGTGTTATCAGGCATTTCAGTTAATGTGATAAGAAAGGAACCGCCCGGTATACCTATTTCTACATTTAAAAATTACAATAAAAATGATTTTTCTTAATACGATCACTGAAAACTGAATAAAATACCCATTATGGTTTAATAATTTCACGCAAAACACTTTGAACACACTTGTTGTAAATAATATATACCTACTTACGTTCCTACTTTATAAAATAAAAATAAATGTTTAAAGGTTCAAAGCAGTGTCGTATCCAACTTGATATATTTGTGTAATAATATTGTGCGCGATTATACATGCGCAAACTATCCCCACAAATTTTTGTCAGAGCTCATCATTCGCCGCGCGACCTGTACCTACGCAAGCGCAGCTGCCAACGTCTTCTACTTCACTACATAATATAAAACAAAGTCGCTTTTCGGTGTCTGTGCTTAGATCTTTAAAACTACGCAACTGATTACGATACGGTTTTTTTTAATAGTTAAGAGTGATTCTCATAGAAGGTTTTTATGTATAATTTGTTTATTTTTGTATATATTGACCAAATTATAACGATATCTGTTGGGGATGTCGGCAAAAATAAGCCGTCTGGGAGCTTTTAACAAAAACGCTGCCTAAACCCTTTGAGACATAACAAAATAATGTATGGTGCAATTGTGTATCTAATAAAGGTCTACAAAAAAGTCCGCGACGACTTATGTCTATCTCTTAAGAATAACATACTATATCGATTTTAATACTTTAAAAAAACAGCAATTATTAAGCGGTAATTTGAAGGCTATTTACACAAATATGCTATTAATCCTTATCATTTTTACTACGTTAGTTGGCTTCAGCATTTCATGAAGATTATTTTGTCCCTCTACACCTTGCAAATTAAATGAATATCTTACGAGTTATCGCAAATTCAAAATTAGGCGCAACGAAATTTATTTAATTCGACCGGGCCGTGCGGGTAAGTAGGTACCTAAGTACTGGAGAGCGGAGAAGTAATCGATGAATTTGGAAAATGTTAATACATTATTGTGAATGTGAAATTATTAAACAACGGGATTAAATGGGTGGCACGGGGTTCGAAGTATGTCACGGGCGAAGCCGGGCGGGACAGCTAGTTAAATATAATTTTAACTAGGTATATATTGTAATGTAACATTTTTTACTTACTTTTTTAATTAAATGTTTTATTATACGTTCTCTCCAAATTATCTGCATGGCCATTATCTGTAACATTCCTAGGCCTTTATATTTCGAAATAATTACGATTTTCTAGTTCTCTCATAATGTTTGTTTGTCTTTTGTAATTTTTAATGACAAGCCTAGATTTTATTTTTAATTTATTGTTAGAGCTGCCAGTAGGTTAGGTTGTAAAGATATTAGACCTTGTTATAAATTTATATTCTTAAATTATTTTTATTCTAAACTTGTTTAAATTTTGAAATGCTCTGTAAAAGAAGGGAACCGGGGCCGTCAGAGGAGTCTACTTTTGGTGCTCACCTTGAGAGGAGGTGCTGATGAATAAGTGCTGAGTGAGAGGGTTGTGCTCTCCAATAATAATAAAGTGATTGTCTGCAGTGGCATGTGACGCCGACGGCTCGTTATTTTCAGCCCTCTGCCTGCCTGGATTTACCGCGACCTGCTTCTCAGAGGTCGGCGACGTGGAGGCCTTGAGGGGACTTGAGGCCCCTTCTAAGCGACGTGGAGGCCTTACTTGAGGACCCTTCCTAGCAACGTGGAGGCCTACTCGAGGCCCCTTAGCAACGTGGAGGCCTACGCGAGGCCCCTTCTTAGCTACGTGTGCTGCTAATCGGCTCTTTTAAAGAAACAATCAAGACCTTATTTACCCCCGGTTTTCCCTGGTTTAATTTTTAACATTTTTAACTTGTATTAAATTAACTTTAACTTAATACAAGTTAAAAATGTTAAAAAATAAAACCAGGGAAAAAGTAAAGTTATTTAATTTAATTTTATTCCTACTGTCAGTTCTCTGTTGGGGACGGTGCTGGTATATGACTCCATTCGTCCATGTCATGGTTCAATGAAGTTGATGTCCTGCTTGTCATGGATGAAAAAGAACACAATTTCATTCTAATTCTTTGCAAAGTCAAATTTGCCTACAAAATTTCGGCTGGCTCAGGACATCGTATATTTTTCATAATAAGACTGCTTCGATGGCTTGAGTCGTAGTCAACTGCCCTGCTGAGGCTTCGAGATAAATTGCCGGTGATTAATTTTGATTGTATGTATATGTATAAATTAAATTTAATAATAGTTACCTAAATTGTTTAATATTGTTTAATTTGATTTTTTCTAAACTTATTAAATAGCATGTAAGTGTTTTTATAACATCTAACTGAATTATATAATTTAATCTGAAATGAATGAATTGTTATTTTACAATATTATCTAACTAACTAACTATCTTCACGCTGTATCCCTGATGGGGTAGTCAGAGAGGACAGATCGCCAGGCTTCGCGATCCATGCATACTTCTTTCGCTTCTTCGAGATTCATCAATCGCTTCATACACGCACGTCTGGGTATCAGAGTACTTTTGACCTTTCCGTTTTTGAGCAATCTGCTCACGTGGTCAATATTATCTATATCGACAAATATTTAAAAGAGCTAACACACGACCAAATTTGGTCTGGTAATTTTTGGGGAAAGGTAAAATCGGTACTGGGGACATTTTTGACAAATTAACTAAGATGGTAAGATGGGAAAAAAATTATGAAAAAGTGTCTATTTGGAGAAAAATTAAATTAAATCTGGGGAAATTTACGACAAAGTAGCTAGAACGACAACATTGATCATATCCGATGCGGATCGAGGCGGACTCAATTAATAATAATTATGTCCGCCGGACTGCTTTACTCTATTTCGGGATAAGGCGTGATAGATAAATAAAAATAACAAATAAATAAACCCTACGTTATGTATTAACGTAGTTGTTTTTCTTTTTTGGGGAATTATGTATGAAAAATTTTATTTTTGGGCAAAGTAAAACTAAGACTGCAACATCGGGAAAAAAAATGTAAGTGTCTTTTTTACAAAAAATAAATAAATCTGGGTAAATTTAGGACAAAGTAGCTAGAACGGCAACATTGATCATATCCGATGCGGATCGACGAGGCGGACTCAAATGATAATAATTTTGTCCGCCGGACTGCTCTACAGACGGTAAGATTTGATCGGGCGGCAAATCTAATCCGCGGTCTGGTCGGATCAAATCCGGACGTGTGTTAGCCCTTTTAACCGTATTATAAAATCAACATAACTGAGTACAAAATCGTCCAATGAAATACTTGCAGATGTTACACGTCACCAATGAAAAGACAGGACGCTACAAGAGATAACATTCCATTGGCTAAGCTTTGGAATATTCCAGAAACTCCGAGTGACGTCGAATGACGCATCCCCCACCTATATAGACTCTTTGGTGAAATTCTAGCGTCATTCTATTTCAATTTCATTTGTGAAAAGAAGCCGTCAATCGCGCACCTTTGCTGAGTTTTGCTCTACGTGTACAAGTCAACGACTGAGATAGTTTTACATTAAGAAAACAAAGTAAGTCAATTTTTCTTTTCTTTACTTTTGTGCGGTTCTAAATTTGATAGTGTTAACTTCAATTTGATTAAGTTTACCAAATTAATAAGTTTTTTCTTTCGGTAGAGTATTGAGATCAAAAGTTCTTATTTCAGTTAGCTTGCTGCCTTGATGATAATTTGAAAATCATTGACGCTGATACGATCAATACTTTCATTTCAAATTGTTATTTGGCGTAGTATTCGTTGTAGTAATATTTTGAGGTTACTAAGGTGCGGTTCCGTTTTGTCTGGGTTAGCGTACACGTGCCTTTTGATAGAGCACATGGTTGTACAATATAACACATTCGCTGTTAATTTCACTCATTAATTATCTTAAACAACTAGGTAGATAAAAATCAATACTTGGCGTAACGAGTTTCGAGAACTTTCCACAAATCGATTTTTTTTAGCAATGGCGGCGTAATCAGCGCCTATGTACGTAATTCAATTTAGGAATTATTTTAGAATATTGATAGTTAATCTTAAAGGTACTTGACCCCGCGTGGGACTCGGCATTTTCCATTTAACGTCCTGCTATTATCGCCATCAAAATGGCGGCTCTAAGCTTTATTATATTGTAATGCAAATCAGGAAATTAAATGTACTTTGAACGGTATCTTAATCTATTTTTTCATTGTTGCAGATGGCTAAAGCACCCGCAGTAGGTATTGATTTGGGTACCACGTACTCCTGTGTCGGAGTATTCCAACATGGTAAAGTGGAGATTATCGCCAACGACCAGGGCAACAGGACCACGCCCTCATACGTTGCATTCACAGACACCGAGCGCCTCATCGGTGATGCCGCCAAAAACCAGGTGGCAATGAACCCCAACAACACTATTTTCGGTAAGTAGACCCAAAGTTCAAGCTAGGTCACCTAGGCACCTCACCAGAGATAGTCGCATGGCGATGCCGGTGATCCACATTATTCTATTAGGTTTTAGTACACAGGCAATAGTTATGACTGGACATTATATCCACACGTGAGCACCGTTATACCGACGCTATCTTATCTTCTCTAGTAGAATGATATAGGTACGTTTTAAATGCTGTGGTTGATGCGGTTACTGTGTCGGTAGGTTATTTAACAGTGCACAACCAGTATTGTATGTTTAGGTCTATATTTACATCATCTCATCAAACCTATGAACCAGTTTTCGTACACGTGCAACTTATTGTCTCTTGTCTCTATTGTCTCTGGTTCCATTATTTATATAGGTACGAGGGTGATCTTCACCTAGTTTTTAATAAATGAAGACAAGGTTGGGTCATAGACTTGTTAAAAATAAATAGAATTAGTTCCAAATTTTCTAATGCATATGTACGAGTCGAGCCTTTTGCAGGTTTGTTTATCTCTAGATCTTAAAACAATATTAAGCCTGTTCTTGAATATGTTGTTTGCCTCTACATGTGATTTAAAATATCACAATCTCAACAAGTGTCAACAGATTCATCATCTGTAAACATGTCCTTTATTCTAGGAACATCGTATTATTAATCAGGGTCTTGTAGTTAGAAATAGAGATAGTGACTAAGTTGTTGTTCATAATTATCAGGTTATTTGTTCATATACAGGCTTATTTATCAAGTATTCCAATTTCCTAATTATCTTGGTTGTTTTCCCATGGACAAAATGCACTATCTTTTTGAAATCTTAGTGTACATACAGTATCTATGTTTCATGATACTTATTCATAGATAATAACATTAAACAGGATTTGAGAAATACATCATCATTGATGCGAGTCACTTCATGTAGAATGAGTCATGTGACTTACTTACCTTGAAGCTGTATTCTATAAAAGACTGCACAAAAACTTGCTCATTACAGGAAGTGTAATGTAGCATTGTTAAAAGTTGTGCCTGATGTCCCAGTATAGTAATTTTGATGCTATATCTAATTATGCATAATGTGAAACTGCTATTTGCTAACAGAATGTGGATCTCAAAGAGAATCTCTATTACTTATATTATTATGGGAATAATATTACGGGATGGATTTACTTTTATGATGATAACCAATATACTAGACTAGAGTCTCTGAATATATTGAGTGATAAAAATAATCTGAGAAAATCTTACCATGTTTTGAAAACATGTGTTTTTAGGGCCTGGATTTAACAAATTTTTTTCATTGTTACAGATGCCAAACGTCTTATCGGCCGCAAGTTTGAAGATGACACAGTACAAGCTGACATGAAGCACTGGCCTTTCGAGGTTGTCAGTGATGGTGGTAAACCAAAGATTCAGGTATCGTATAAGGGAGAGGACAAAACCTTCTTCCCTGAGGAAGTCAGTTCTATGGTGCTCACTAAAATGAAGGAAACAGCAGAGGCCTACCTCGGTAAAACGGTGCAAAATGCAGTAATCACGGTTCCAGCGTACTTTAATGACTCACAGAGACAAGCCACAAAAGATGCAGGTACCATTTCTGGCTTGAATGTTCTCCGTATCATCAACGAACCTACAGCTGCAGCGATTGCTTACGGGCTTGACAAAAAGGGGACTGGAGAACGAAATGTCCTGATTTTCGATCTTGGTGGTGGAACCTTTGATGTGTCCATCTTGACTATCGAAGATGGTATCTTTGAAGTAAAGTCCACTGCTGGTGACACGCACTTGGGAGGAGAGGATTTCGACAACCGCATGGTTAACCACTTTGTTCAGGAATTCAAGAGGAAATATAAGAAGGACTTGGCCACCAACAAACGAGCTCTCCGAAGACTACGCACAGCCTGTGAGAGGGCAAAGAGAACTCTATCTTCATCCACTCAGGCTAGCATTGAAATTGATTCCTTGTTTGAAGGTATTGATTTCTACACATCTATCACCAGAGCTCGTTTCGAAGAACTAAATGCTGATCTGTTCAGATCTACTATGGAGCCCGTGGAGAAGTCCCTACGGGATGCAAAGATGGACAAATCCCAGATTCATGACATAGTCCTTGTGGGTGGTTCCACTCGTATTCCCAAGGTGCAAAAGCTCCTTCAAGACTTCTTTAATGGCAAGGAGCTAAACAAATCCATCAACCCTGATGAGGCCGTAGCATATGGCGCTGCTGTTCAGGCTGCTATCCTGCATGGAGACAAGTCTGAAGAGGTACAGGACCTATTGCTGCTCGACGTAACCCCGCTGTCACTCGGTATCGAGACTGCTGGCGGTGTTATGACCACGCTAATCAAACGCAACACTACAATTCCCACCAAGCAGACCCAAACCTTTACTACATACTCTGATAACCAACCCGGTGTACTCATCCAGGTATTTGAGGGTGAGCGTGCTATGACTAAGGACAACAATTTACTAGGAAAGTTTGAACTGACTGGTATCCCACCTGCACCTCGTGGTGTACCCCAAATTGAGGTCACCTTCGACATCGACGCTAACGGTATCCTGAATGTCTCTGCAGTTGAAAAGTCTACCAACAAGGAAAACAAAATTACAATCACAAATGACAAGGGTCGTCTTTCCAAGGAGGAGATTGAGCGTATGGTTAATGAAGCAGAAAAGTACAGAAATGAGGATGAAAAGCAGAAGGAGACTATCCAGGTCAAGAATGCTCTGGAATCGTACTGCTTTAACATGAAATCCACCATGGAGGATGAGAAACTCAAGGATAAAATCACTGACTCTGATAAGCAGATCATTCTAGACAAGTGCAACGACACCATTAAGTGGTTAGACTCCAATCAGCTGGCTGACAAGGAGGAATATGAGCATAAGCAGAAGGAACTCGAGGGTATCTGCAATCCCATCATCACGAAGATGTACCAGGGTGCCGGTGGCATGCCGGGAGGTATGCCCGGGGGCATGCCCGGCTTCCCCGGCGGAGCTCCCGGGGCCGGAGGCGCGGCTCCCGGTGGCGGCGCGGGACCTACCATTGAAGAGGTCGATTAAATACATTCCGGTATTGTGTGTATCTCAATAAACAATTATTGAATTCATTTCTTGTATTTTATATTTCTACTAGATGACCCGCACGGCTTCGCCCGTGGCATAGTTGGAACTCCCGTCGCACCTATTTAATCCCGTCGCTTATAAATTCTACAATAATGCATAAAAATTTGCCCGATATGTCGACATTTATGACTACTGCTCCGCTCTGCAGTTGGTTCAATCTGCACACGGTGTGCAAATTTGATTAAAATCGGTTAAGTAGTTTAGGGAGTCCATCGCGGACAAACAACGTGACACGTAATTTATATAAATATTGAGATGAGTAACCTTCGTCTCGCGATGCCTTACCTATGTAGTGTTTTATAGGGGTAAAGCGACAAAGCAAAGCGAGCACGACTCTCTATTCTTAACGCACTTCTAGTGCCAACGTTGTTTTAACGGTAGCGCGATATGTTGGCAGATGCATGAAAGTAAATTGAATGCTGTGGAAAGGCGAAGTGATACGCAATGTGGCTGGTTTGAATGACTCAACGTTAAGCTGGAAAAGGGAGTTCACCGTAGGTTTCTTAATAATGCTTAACAATATTAATTATTAATTGTAATATTTGTAGACGCATAATCGGTTAGCTAATCATACTAATTTATATTCTGATATTAGTATTTAATAACTACGTCACTGCCGATAGGCGCCATCTAGGTACTCGTAGTATTTGCTAATACTCTGCCATCCTGTGTAGGCCGTGTCCCACGGCCGCCGGCGCTGTCCTGTTTTAGTTCTTCAGTTCGGAACCGGACGTCTTGGAAATGAAACAATTTACAGCAGTAACTAATGATGTATATTACATATTGTGTTATATTTTACTTTATTTATTTGCAGGTAGGAATGTGGCACAGTTGTAGGTTTTGTTATTTATTTTACAACTTTTTATAAGTATCTGCACGGCAATTTATGTCTAGACTGCCAAGTTTTTAATCTCTTTATCTTTGAACTTGTTCACACAGCCGTCACATCTACACGGATTTGATCACACAACATTTTGTTTAAAAGAATTTAATCACACAGCCGTTCTCGATACGGATTTGTTCACACAGCCATCCTTTCACTTAGAATTTGAACAGTAATCTATGTATGGTCACACAGCCGTCCGGACCGCCGCCCGATATTCGGACTCACTCGACTGCCTGCGCCTATGGGTTAAATAAATCACACAGCAAGTTTTCTTTGTTTTGTAAGCTAGATCACACAGTTATATCCACTGGTACACAGGTTTATACGAGTATACACCATACAGTTTTGCTATCATGAATTTCTAAATTATATTTATTTATACTTGCAGCAAGATGATTAACCGTTTAAAAGTTGATGAATTTGACGTGACAAAATAGAACATAAGATAGATCAGAAATCTATAGTAAAAGTTTTTTTACTCGAGTAATTAAATTTTACTTATGCATATTTATTCTTATGACCACATTTATCGATGACAAAATATTTATCTTATACACAATACACGCTATATTCTAATAGGTAATTATGTAATGCTATTTATAGATAGTAGTGAATCAAAACCACTAACCAAATTTACCAAAATGTTAATTAGCTCTCTAGAAGATCAATTAAATCATCTCTGTCTACTTCGCGGTCACTATAGGTAGCGCGGCGAATGAAGAGCTCTGTAATAGCCCTAAAGGCTTTAACACACGACCAAATTTGGTCTGCCAGACCTCGACAGATTTGATCCGCTGAGTCTGCCGACCAAATCTGTTGTCGCAACAGACGGCCGGATCAGACCGCACCGGACGACCAGACGACCAGACAGGGTGTTCAGATTAGGGGTTTTTCCCTATTCTAGGGTAAAATTATTTTTTTAAGGAACTTTTGTGGAAATGATAAGTTTCTAATAAAGTATATTATTTTATATGCATTTAGTGAAAAGCTGCAAATTTGAAATTACACACACACACATTTCAATTTCACTTATCTATGTAGATAACTGGTATGCAGTATTCCTCTACATAAAGTAAATAAACACTACGTTATGTATTAACGTAGCTCTTTTTTCTTTCTGGCAAAAAATGTATGAAAAAGTATTTTTTTGGGGAAAGGTAAAATCGGTACTGGGGACATTTTTGGCAAAGTAACTAAGATCGCAACATTGGGAAAAAAAATTATGAAAATGTGTCTATTTGGAGAAAACTTAAATTAAATCTGGGGAAATTTACGACAAAGTAGCTAGAAAGACAACATTGATCATATCCGATGCGGATCGAGGCGGACTCAATTAATAATAATTATGTCCGCCGGACTGCTCTACAGACGGTAAGATTTGGTCGGGCGGCCAATCAAATCCGCTGTCTGGTCGGATCAAATCCGGTCGTGTGTTAGGGCTATAATAGCGTTAACACACGTTCAGATTTGGTCTGCCGGACCTCGACAGATCTGATCCGCCGAGTCCGCCGACCAAATCTGTTGTCGCAACAGACGACCGGATCAGACCGCACCGGACGACCAGACGACCAGACAGGGTGTACAGATTAGGGGCTTTTTCCCTATTCTGGGGTAAAATTATTTTTTAAGGAACTTTTTTGGAAATGAAAGGTTTCTAAAAAAGTATATTATTTTATATGCTTTTAGTGAAAAGCTGCAAATTTGAATTACACACACACACACATTTCAATTTTACTTATCTATGTAGATAACTGGTATGCATAGTATTCCTCTACATAGAGTAAATAAACACTACGTTATGTATTAACGTAGCTCTTTTTTCTTTCTGGCAAAAAAAATATGAAAAAGCAATTTTTGGGGAAAGGTAAAATCGGTACTGTATCGGTAAGATGGCAACATTGGGAAAAAAATTATGAAAAGTGTCTTTAAATTAAATCTGGGGAAATTTACGACAAAGTAGCTAGAACGACAACATTGATCATATCCGATGCGGATCGCGGCGGACTCAATTAATAATAATTATGTCCGCCGGACAGCTGTACGTACACACGGTAAGATTTGGTCGGGTGGCAAATCAAATCCGCGGTCTGGCCGGATCAAATCCGGTCGTGTGTTTAGCGTTAACACACGTTCAGATTTGGTCTGCCGGACCTCGACAGATCTGATCCGCCGAGTCCGCCGACCAAATCTGTTGTCGCAACAGACGACCGGATCAGACCGCACCGGACGACCAGACAGGGTGTACAGATTAGGGGCTTTTTCCCTATTCTGGGGTAAAATTTTTTTTAAAGGTACTTTTTTGGAAATGAAAGGTTTCTAAAAAAGTATATTATTTTATATGCTTTTAGTGAAAAGCTGCAAATTTGAATTAGACACACACACATTTCAATTTTACTTATCTATGTAGATAACTGGTATGCATAGTATTCCTCTACATAGAGTAAATAAACACTACGTTATGTATTAACGTAGCTCTTTTTTCTTTCTGGCAAAAAAAATATGAAAAACAATTTTTGGGGAAAGGTAAAATCGGTACTGTATCGGTAAGATGGCAACATTGGGAAAAAAATTATGAAAAGTGTCTTTAAATTAAATCTGAGGAAATTTACGACAAAGTAGCTAGAACGACAACATTGATCATATCCGATGCGGATCGCGGCGGACTCAATTAATAATAATTATGTCCGCCGGACAGCTGTACACACGGTAAGATTTGGTCGGGTGGCAAATCAAATCCGCGGTCTGGCCGGATCAAATCCGGTCGTGTGTTAGGGCTTTAATAGCGTTAACACACGTTCAGATTTGGTCTGCCGGACCTCGACAGATCTGATCCGCCGAGTCCGCCGACCAAATCTGTTGTCGCAACAGACGGCCGGATCAGACCGCACCGGACGACCAGACAACCAGACAGGGTGTACAGATTAGGGGCTTTTTCCCTATTCTGGGTAAAATTTTTTTTAAGGAACTTTTTTGGAAATGAAAGGTTTCTAAAAAAGTATATTATTTTATATGCTTTTAGTGAAAAGCTGCAAATTTGAATTACACACACACACATTTCAATTTTACTTATCTATGTAGATAACTGGTATGCATAGTATTCCTCTACATAGAGTAAATAAACACTACGTTATGTATTAACGTAGCTCTTTTTTCTTTCTGGCAAAAAATATATGAAAAAGCAATTTTTGGGAAAGGTAAAATCGGTACTGGGGACATTTTTGACAAAGTAACTAAGATGGCAACATTGGGAAAAAAATTATGAAAAAGTGTCTATTTGGAGAAAAATTAAATTAAATCTGGGGAAATTTACGACAAAGTAGCTAGAACGACAACATTGATCATATCCGATGCGGATCGAGGCGGACTCAATTAATAATAATTATGTCCGCCGGACTGCTCTACAGACGGTAAGATTTGGTCGGGCGGCCAATCAAATCCGCTGTCTGGTCGGATCAAATCCGGTCGTGTGTTAGGGCTTTAAAGCCCTAACACACGACCAAATTTGGTCTGCCGGACCTCGACAGATTTGATCCGCCGAGTCTGCCGACCAAATCTGTTGTCGCAACAGACGGCCGGATCAGACCGCACCGGACGACCAGACGACCAGACAGGGTGTTCAGATTAGGGGCTTTTCCCTATTCTAGGGTAAAATTATTTTTTTAAGGAACTTTTCTGGAAATGATAAGTTTCTAATAAAGTATATTATTTTATATGCATTTAGTGAAAAGCTGCAAATTTGAAATTACACACACACACATTTCAATTTCACTTATCTATGTAGATAACTGGTATGCAGTATTCCTCTACATAGAGTAAATAAACACTACGTTATGTATTAACGTAGCTCTTTTTTCTTTCTGGCAAAAAATATATGAAAAAGTAATTTTTTGGGGAAAGGTAAAATCGGTACTGGGGACATTTTTGACAAAGTAACTAAAAATCCGATGAGGATCGAGGCGGACTCAATTAATAATAATTATGTCCGCCGGACTGCTCTACAGACGGTAATAGCGTTAACACACGTTCAGATTTGGTCTGCCGGACCTAGACAGACTTATCTGATCCGCCGAGTCCGCTGACCAAATCTGTTGTCGCAACAGACGGCCGGATCAGACCGCACCGGACGACCAGACGACCAGACAGGGTGTTCAGATTAGGGGCTTTTCCCTATTCTAGGGTAAAATTATTTTTTTTAAGGAACTTTTGTGGAAATGATAAGTTTCTAATAAAGTATATTATTTTATATGCATTTAGTGAAAAGCTGCAAATTTGAAATTACACACACACACATTTCAATTTCACTTATCTATGTAGATAACTGGTATGCAGTATTCCTCTACATAAAGTAAATAAACACTACGTTATGTATTAACGTAGCTCTTTTTTCTTTCTGGCAAAAAATGTATGAAAAAGTATTTTTTTGGGGAAAGGTAAAATCGGTACTGGGGACATTTTTGGCAAAGTAACTAAGATCGCAACATTGGGAAAAAAAATTATGAAAATGTGTCTATTTGGAGAAAACTTAAATTAAATCTGGGGAAATTTACGACAAAGTAGCTAGAAAGACAACATTGATCATATCCGATGCGGATCGAGGCGGACTCAATTAATAATAATTATGTCCGCCGGACTGCTCTACAGACGGTAAGATTTGGTCGGGCGGCCAATCAAATCCGCTGTCTGGTCGGATCAAATCCGGTCGTGTGTTAGGGCTATAATAGCGTTAACACACGTTCAGATTTGGTCTGCCGGACCTCGACAGATCTGATCCGCCGAGTCCGCCGACCAAATCTGTTGTCGCAACAGACGACCGGATCAGACCGCACCGGACGACCAGACGACCAGACAGGGTGTACAGATTAGGGGCTTTTTCCCTATTCTGGGGTAAAATTATTTTTTAAGGAACTTTTTTGGAAATGAAAGGTTTCTAAAAAAGTATATTATTTTATATGCTTTTAGTGAAAAGCTGCAAATTTGAATTACACACACACACACATTTCAATTTTACTTATCTATGTAGATAACTGGTATGCATAGTATTCCTCTACATAGAGTAAATAAACACTACGTTATGTATTAACGTAGCTCTTTTTTCTTTCTGGCAAAAAAAATATGAAAAAGCAATTTTTGGGGAAAGGTAAAATCGGTACTGTATCGGTAAGATGGCAACATTGGGAAAAAAATTATGAAAAGTGTCTTTAAATTAAATCTGGGGAAATTTACGACAAAGTAGCTAGAACGACAACATTGATCATATCCGATGCGGATCGCGGCGGACTCAATTAATAATAATTATGTCCGCCGGACAGCTGTACGTACACACGGTAAGATTTGGTCGGGTGGCAAATCAAATCCGCGGTCTGGCCGGATCAAATCCGGTCGTGTGTTTAGCGTTAACACACGTTCAGATTTGGTCTGCCGGACCTCGACAGATCTGATCCGCCGAGTCCGCCGACCAAATCTGTTGTCGCAACAGACGACCGGATCAGACCGCACCGGACGACCAGACAGGGTGTACAGATTAGGGGCTTTTTCCCTATTCTGGGGTAAAATTTTTTTTAAAGGTACTTTTTTGGAAATGAAAGGTTTCTAAAAAAGTATATTATTTTATATGCTTTTAGTGAAAAGCTGCAAATTTGAATTAGACACACACACATTTCAATTTTACTTATCTATGTAGATAACTGGTATGCATAGTATTCCTCTACATAGAGTAAATAAACACTACGTTATGTATTAACGTAGCTCTTTTTTCTTTCTGGCAAAAAAAATATGAAAAACAATTTTTGGGGAAAGGTAAAATCGGTACTGTATCGGTAAGATGGCAACATTGGGAAAAAAATTATGAAAAGTGTCTTTAAATTAAATCTGAGGAAATTTACGACAAAGTAGCTAGAACGACAACATTGATCATATCCGATGCGGATCGCGGCGGACTCAATTAATAATAATTATGTCCGCCGGACAGCTGTACACACGGTAAGATTTGGTCGGGTGGCAAATCAAATCCGCGGTCTGGCCGGATCAAATCCGGTCGTGTGTTAGGGCTTTAATAGCGTTAACACACGTTCAGATTTGGTCTGCCGGACCTCGACAGATCTGATCCGCCGAGTCCGCCGACCAAATCTGTTGTCGCAACAGACGGCCGGATCAGACCGCACCGGACGACCAGACAACCAGACAGGGTGTACAGATTAGGGGCTTTTTCCCTATTCTGGGTAAAATTTTTTTTAAGGAACTTTTTTGGAAATGAAAGGTTTCTAAAAAAGTATATTATTTTATATGCTTTTAGTGAAAAGCTGCAAATTTGAATTACACACACACACATTTCAATTTTACTTATCTATGTAGATAACTGGTATGCATAGTATTCCTCTACATAGAGTAAATAAACACTACGTTATGTATTAACGTAGCTCTTTTTTCTTTCTGGCAAAAAAAATATGAAAAAGCAATTTTTGGGAAAGGTAAAATCGGTACTGGGGACATTTTTGACAAAGTAACTAAGATGGCAACATTGGGAAAAAAATTATGAAAAAGTGTCTATTTGGAGAAAAATTAAATTAAATCTGGGGAAATTTACGACAAAGTAGCTAGAACGACAACATTGATCATATCCGATGCGGATCGAGGCGGACTCAATTAATAATAATTATGTCCGCCGGACTGCTCTACAGACGGTAAGATTTGGTCGGGCGGCCAATCAAATCCGCTGTCTGGTCGGATCAAATCCGGTCGTGTGTTAGGGCTTTAAAGCCCTAACACACGACCAAATTTGGTCTGCCGGACCTCGACAGATTTGATCCGCCGAGTCTGCCGACCAAATCTGTTGTCGCAACAGACGGCCGGATCAGACCGCACCGGACGACCAGACGACCAGACAGGGTGTTCAGATTAGGGGCTTTTCCCTATTCTAGGGTAAAATTATTTTTTTAAGGAACTTTTCTGGAAATGATAAGTTTCTAATAAAGTATATTATTTTATATGCATTTAGTGAAAAGCTGCAAATTTGAAATTACACACACACACATTTCAATTTCACTTATCTATGTAGATAACTGGTATGCAGTATTCCTCTACATAGAGTAAATAAACACTACGTTATGTATTAACGTAGCTCTTTTTTCTTTCTGGCAAAAAATATATGAAAAAGTAATTTTTTGGGGAAAGGTAAAATCGGTACTGGGGACATTTTTGACAAAGTAACTAAAAATCCGATGAGGATCGAGGCGGACTCAATTAATAATAATTATGTCCGCCGGACTGCTCTACAGACGGTAATAGCGTTAACACACGTTCAGATTTGGTCTGCCGGACCTAGACAGACTTATCTGATCCGCCGAGTCCGCTGACCAAATCTGTTGTCGCAACAGACGGCCGGATCAGACCGCACCGGACGACCAGACGACCAGACAGGGTGTTCAGATTAGGGGCTTTTCCCTATTCTAGGGTAAAATTATTTTTTTTAAGGAACTTTTGTGGAAATGATAAGTTTCTAATAAAGTATATTATTTTATATGCATTTAGTGAAAAGCTGCAAATTTGAAATTACACCCACACACATTTCAATTTCACTTATCTATGTAGATAACTGGTATGCAGTATTCCTCTACATAGAGTTAATAAACACTACGTTATGTATTAACGTAGCTCTTTTTTCTTTCTGGCAAAAAATTTATGAAAAAGTAATTTTTTGGGGAAAGGTAAAATCTGTACTGGGGACATTTTTGACAAAGTAACTAAGATCGCAACATTGGGAAAAAAATTATGAAAAAGTGTCTATTTGGAGAAAAATTAAATTAAATCTGGGGAAATTTACGACAAAGTAGCTAGAACGACAACATTGATCATATCCGATGCGGATCGAGGCGGACTCAATTAATAATAATTATGTCCGCCGGACTGCTCTACAGACGATAAGATTTGGTCGGGCGGCCAATGAAATCCGCTGTCTGGTCGGATCAAATCCCGTCGTGTGTTAGGGCTATTAGATTTGGTCGGGCGGCAAATCAAAACCGCGGTCTGGGTCGGATCAAATCCGGTCGTGTATTAACCGTATCATATAGCGTTAACACACGTTCAGATTTGGTCTGCCGGACCTCGACAGATCTGATCCGCCGAGTCCGCCGACCAAATCTGTTGTCGCAACAGACGACCGGATCAGACCGCACCGGACGACCAGACGACCAGACAGGGTGTACAGATTAGGGGCTTTTTCCCTATTCTGGGGTAAAATTTTTTTTTAAGGAACTTTTTTGGAAATGAATAGTTTCTAATAAAGTATATTATTTTATATGCATTTAGTGAAAAGCTGCAAATTTAAAATTACACACACACTCATTTCAATTTTACTTATCTATGTAGATAACTGGTATGCATAGTATTCCTCTACATAGAGTAAATAAACACTACGTTATGTATTAACGTAGCTCTTTTTTCTTTCTGGCAAAAAATGTATGACAAAGTATTTTTTGGGGAAAGGTAAAATCGGTACTGGGGACATTTTTGACAAAGTAACTAAGATGGCAACATTGGGAAAAAAATTATGAAAAAGTGTCTATTTGGAGAAAAATTAAATTTAATCTGGGGAAATTACGACAAAGTAGCTAGAACGACAACATTGATCATATCCGATGCGGATCGAGGCGGACTCAATTAATAATAATTATGTCCGCCGGACTGCTCTACAGACGGTAAGATTTGGTCGGGCGGCCAATCAAATCCGCTGTCTGGTCGGATCAAATCCGGATCAGATCTGTCGAGGTCCGGCAGACCAAATCTGAACGTGTGTTAACGCTATTAGGGCTTATAGAGCTAACACACGAGCGGATATGGTCTGCCAGACCTCGACAGATTTGATCCGCCGAGTCTGCCGACCAAATCTGTTGTCGCAACAGACGACCGGATCAGACCGCACCGGACGACCAGACGACCAGACAGGGTGTTCAGATTAGGGGCTTTTTCCCTATTCTAGGGTAAAATTATTTTTTTAAGGAACTTTTGCGGAAATGAAAAGTTTCTAATAAAGTATATTATTTTATATGCATTTAGTGAAAATGCTGCAAATTTGAAATTACACACACACACATTTCAATTTTACTAATCTATGTAGATAACTGGTATGCATAGTATTCCTCCACATAGAGTAAATAAACACTACGTTATGTATTAACGTAGCTCTTTTTTCTTTCTGGCAAAAAATGTATGAAAAAGTAATTTTTGGGGAAAGGTAAAATCGGTACTGGGGACATTTTTGACAAACTAACTAAGATGGCAACATTGGGAAAAAAAATGAAAAAGTGTCTATTTGGAGACAAATTAAATTAAATCTGGGAAAATTTACGACAAAGTAGCTAGAACGGCAACATTGATCATATCCGATGCGGATCGAGGCGGACTCAATTAATAATAATTATGTCCGCCGGACTGCTCTACAGACAGACGGTAAGATTTGGTCGGGCGGCCAATCAAATACTCTATCTGGTCGGATCAAATCCGGTCGTGTGTTAGGGCTTTAAGAAAGTGGAAGGGGCATGCGCAGAACTTATAAATTTGGTCTATTTGGCGGGGTGACAGGGGGTGAAGGGCGGGAGTGTAGAAGCGTGGACGCAGGACTGGTCGAAATCACACAGCCGCACACTACTCCACGATATGTCGGCACGTGTTGTCACACTAGTCTCGGTACTGTCACGTACATAAAATATTCTTATTTAATAGTTTATGTACACACATACACATTACAACAAAACTATATAGGAAAAAAGAGTACAATGGCACTGCTTATTTCTAAAAGAAATCTCTTCCAACAGGCCGGCGAGAGGAGAGTAAGAATTAAAATAATTGAAAAAGGTAGAAGTGTGAAAGAGAACTAGGTAGAATCAAGTGTTTATACATACTTTACAAACTAATACATACATACAAAAAAATACATACATACATACAAATATAAATATACATACAAATACATATATACATACAAAATACCTACATGTAAATACTTGTCATAGTAGCAGTAAAATACACATACGTGATATTACCATATGAAAAATAAGGACATTAGAAGTTATGAGTGGAAGAGAGGTAGTATTCACGGACTTTGGATTTGAACTTCATCAAAGAGTCAGTGTCTCTGATGTTTGGCGGCAGAGTTCCACAACCTAACCGCATGAACTGAGAAGGAATAGGAATAGAGGTCAGATCTGTGGGATGGGAATTTAAGAAGGGAACGAAGATGTGTCCTACAAGGAGCATCAGGAGAGCGCACAAATGAGAACCGCTCCTTCAGGTAGGACGGGAAATTTGGGTTGTACAGTATATTGAAGAGGAGATAGAGTATCCGAGTGTTCCTGTGAAGGCGAATCGGGAGCCACTCGAGCTCTTGGCGGAAATGTGAAACGTGATCATATTTTTTGAGATTATAAATAAAACGAATGCATACATTTTGCAGCCTCTCAAGCTTGTCTAACAGCTCCTCTGTGACATCTAAGTAGCAGGCATCAGCATAGTCTATAATGGGCTGAATAAGTATCTGGGCTAAAGTGATTTTAGTCTTCACGGGCAGGAAGGCCTGGAGGCACTTCAAAGAGTGAAAGGTGTAGTGTACCTTTTTTCTTATCTTTTTGGCAAATCTTTTAATAGCGAATTGAGGTTACCCCAAGTAAATTGACTATCTACTCTAGACAAGAAAGAAAAACGGTTTATTATGTAAATTGTTTGATCAAATATTTATACCAATTAGAAATTTCAGAGAATTTCATGTTTAATATAAAAAAAAATCACGCCTATCTTTTATTGGGGTAGGTAGTGTCACACACATACCTATGTTTACAATAAAATATTACACTAAAAATGGATTTTCTTAATACGATCACTGAAAACTAAATAAAATACCCATTACGGTTTAATAATTTCACGCAAAACACTTTGAACACACTTATTGTAAATAATATATACCTACTTACGTACGTACGTTATAAAATAAAAAAAAATGTTTAAAGGTTCAAAGCAGAGTCGTATTAAACTTGATACTTTGTGTAATAATATTGTGCGCGATTATACATGCGCAAACTATCCCCACTAATTTTTGCCAGAGCTCATCATTCGCCGCGCGACCTGTACCTGATCTTCTTCGGAAATTGTTGGTTTATAAGGCCGTAGTGTCTCTCCTCGAACTACTGCAATAAACTTTTTGTAACCTTTCATACCTTTTATACTTGAAATTGTGTATCGGTCTAGTGAGTGGTCGGCTTTAGATACTTTATAAGGACCTGTGTACAACCCGTTTAACTTTTTAGTTACCCCAGTAACTGCATCTCTAGCTACACCACCTTTCCATTGAACTAATTGGTATACTTGATACACTTTTTATGTTTTTTATCGAATTGACGTTTCATGCTAGTCATGTTCCTATCTATGCGAAGCTTTGCGGTTTCCCTATTGGTCTGTAATTCATTGGGCCGAGTACTAGAGGTCGTGGGCATATCTGAAGGGAAAGAAGGGAATCTAGTTTTTGTGGCCAAACATAAGATTAAATGGTGAAAAGCCAGTAGTAGAATTAGGTGTAGGTATTATTAATTCCCCAGCCTATATCATCTAACTTACTATCCCATGTACTGTCTGTCCATGTGTACATGTCACTATCTGACATGGTATTTAGACCATTTAATAAAGTACGATTTACTCGTTCAACTTGGCCATTAGAACGAGGACTCGCTATTGCATTTAGAATGTGTTTAAATTGACTTTCTTCGGAAAACTGTTTGAAATATCTACTTGTAAAATCTTTACCTTTGTTATTATTCTAACCGGGTAACCGAACTGCATGATGATTTCTTTTAGCAATCTAATAGTTTCTACAGAACTGCAATTTTTTGCTGGTCGAGCAAATACAAACTTCGTGAAGGCATCGATAACGACTAGAATATAAGTATTTCCCTTACGAGTTTTAGCAAAGGGGCCTAAATGATCAGCATGCAAAGTATGCATCGGTATGGCTGGTTTGTTAATAGGGTGTAATTCAGCCTCTAGTTTACCATAGTTGCCTTTGTCAAATGCGCATTGTAAACAAGAGTTTATATATTTTTTAATAAACCGTGTCATACCTTCAAACCAAAACTGAGCTTTAATCGAACTTTCACATTTCTCAAACCCGGGGTGTCCTATTTGATTTTTGTAGCAAGCTGTATTTAGCTAAATTGGGTATCACAAAACGCTCACCGGTGACAGTTTTTCGGAAAAGTAAATTATCTTTAACAACAATTTATCTGCAAATTGCAGATAAATTAGCATCGCAGTTACCCTGAAGTCTAGAAATAATACCTTGTATATTATCATCTTGTAACTGCAAAGTTATTAACCAGTCGGAATTCTCTATCATGAGTATAGTATTCATTGACGGATTTCTACTTAGTGCATCTACATACTTCATTCGTTCTCCTGGCCTATACTCAATTTCAAGATCAAATTCTTGAATTGTGAGCCACCAACGAGCTATGCGAGGAATCAAATCGCGTTTTATAAGAGTGGTCCTTAATGCAAGGCCCTGTAATCTACGCATAGCCTATAATCCCCACACTTTTTCTTAACCAGAACTACAGGGATAACAAGGGGATCATAAGGGAGTCAACATCCGAATATGCTAGATATTCGGATGTTGACTCCCTTATGATACCTGCTTCTAATAAATCATTGACTTTTGCATTAACAATTTCGTTTTCTTTGTACGATAATCTGTATGGCTTACACCATTTAGGTTGGTTATTGACGGTAGAAATTCGCATTTGTACAAGATCGGTACATCCTAAGTCTTTATTAGTTCTTGCAAAGGAATTAGCATATTTATTCAAAAGAGATAATAATTGCTTATTTTCCGAGTCACAGAGCGTACCTTTGTCAATATCACATAAATTAATATTTGTGTTTGAACTGTTTATAGCTAGTATTTTCGATTCACTACTGCACACTGGTATTGTTACTAACTCCGCCCTAGCTATCAACCTTAGCGCTTCCCATACTATATCTATATAACCTAAATTGACAATTTTCAAATAAGAACGATGTTGTTTAATAATACCGGAGGGTATAATATAAGTCATATTTCCTAAATGTCTACATACAGTGTTCGTTAAAAATATGTGCTCGTTTCCATTAATATTATAACAATCGACATAAACATCTACATAAACTTGATTTTGCTTTGGTATTATAACTTTTTTATTTAAATAAACTGGAAACTTTTCTACAAAATCAGATGTGGGTAGATTTATGTCAGAAAATATATCTCGTACAACTTGACTTTGAACAAATCGTATAGAATTAGATGACGTCACTAAGCTAACGTTTTTGCTATTAATCATTGTTTGTCCAATTAATAAATCAATATCCGATGTTATACAATGAGCTAATTCAACTATTCCTTCTAGTTGTACACTGTCTATCAACACCTTAAGTAACATGAACCAAGTGAGCTTACACTTGCTCCTCCAAAACCTTTCATGATAGTGGAACTGGATGAGATTATAATATTTAAGTTCCTAGCTTGCGAGATACATAGTATATTAATTTTACTGCCAGTGTCTATATATGCCCCGAGTTGTTGGCCATTCACGGTCACCATTCTTTTGTAGATATCAACATAAATTTCGTAAGAAATGTGCAATACTTGACTAACCTATTTCGGTGTCGCGATGCCCCGGACGGCCCAGCACCTCCAGCGCCAAACCAGCACGAAGCGGTCGAATGTCCGCTACGCTGACAGTTATCGCAGCGCTGCTGTTGTCTGCAGTCTCGAGCTTCGTGACCTGGCCGTCGACACGCGTAGCATATTTTTGGCTGTAGATAGGAATTAGACATTGAAATTAGTGAATTATTGACGTTGCCTCGTTTCCACGTTGATTTCCTTGCAGTATTTGTCTCCACTCGTTGAAAATTTTCAAGCGATGACAGGTACCCATAGTATAGCTGTTTGGGAGAGTCACAGCTATACGCTTTAGCGTTGGCTCTCAATTCGTGAGGCAGACCCCGGATTATGCACGAGATAGCGTCTTCACCGCTGATGTTACATTTCTTCATTATAAGATAATTTCTCGTGATAATACTTTGTCATTGTCTCTTTATCACCTTTTGTTCTTGCCAACATACGTTTTAATTTATCCACGTAGTCTGTTGAGCGAGGGAAGGCGATCTGCAACATTTCCTTCCATCCATCCATCCCATGTGAGATCATAAGTTTCAAGGTCATCATACTATTATCTGGCGGAGCCGCGTAGTCGCAGTTGCATTATAAATGTACGGTCGGTGTGATCCCAGCCGTAAATGTCACCCAATTGGTCTATTTTGTGGAGCCAACCTATGAAGTTGCTACTGGTATCCTCCGGGCGAAATTTGGGAATCACTTCAGCATCGCTAGGAGCAACATGACGTTTCTTGCGTAACTTATTTTTCCTGCTGAAAAAAAACTGTTATTTTCATCTTCCGAGCTGGATTCAATCTGCGTCCGCTTACGTTGTCCTAACCCGTCCAGGTATGGTCCAGACATATTTCTTCCAGGTCCTTATCCCACTTCTGATATGTTATATACTTGTAAATTAAACTCGATGATCTATGATACAGTGCACTGACTGTGAATTATTGACGTTGCCTCGTTTCCACGTTGATTTCCTTGCAGTATTTGTCTCCACTCGTTGAAAATTTTCAAGCGATGACAGGTACCCATAGTATAGCTGTTTGGGAGAGTCACAGCTATACGCTTTAGCGTTGGCTCTCAATTCGTGAGGCAGACCCCGGATTATGCACGAGATAGCGTCTTCACCGCTGATGTTACATTTCTTCATTATAAGATAATTTCTCGTGATAATACTTTGTCATTGTCTCTTTATCACCTTTTGTTCTTGCCAACATACGTTCTAATTTATCCACGTAGTCTGTTGAGCGAGGGAAGGCGATCTGCAACATTTCCTTCCATCCATCCATCCCATGTGAGATCATAAGTTTCAAGGTCATCATACTATTATCTGGCGGAGCCGCGTAGTCGCAGTTGCATTATAAATGTACGGTCGGTGTTATCCCAGCCGTAAATGTCACCCAATTGGTCTATTTTGTGGAGCCAACCTATGAAGTTGCTACTGGTATCCTCCGGGCGAAATTAGGGAATCACTTCAGCATCGCTAGGAGCAACATGACGTTTCTTGCGTAACTTATTTTTCCTGCTGAATAAAAACTGTTATTTTCATCTTCCGAGCTGGATTCAATCTGCGTCCGCTTACGTTGTCCTAACCCGTCCAGGTATGCGTCCAGACATATTTCTTCCAGGTCCTTATCCCACTTCTGATATGTTATATACTTGTAAATTAAACTCGATGATCTATGATACAGTGCACTATATTTGAACAGAGTGACGGTCTCGATGCTAACAATACAATGTTTTCTCAACAATAATTACCCTCTTTATATATTTTCATAACAGAACCAAATCATAAACTAAGAATTTTATAATTACATTTCAATGAGCAAAAGTAACTTAATAATGCTTAACAATATTAATTATTAATCGGTTAGCTAATCATACTCATTTATATTCTGATATTTGTATTTAATAACTACGTCACTGCCGATAGGCGCCATCTAGGTACTCGTAGTATTTGCTAACAGTAATAATTTTAAAACGGGCTTTTGTATTTTAGATTACAGTATAAGAAAAATGTAACTGGATACAATAGGAATGGAAAGTTAAAAACTAATATAAAATCTATTTATATTTGCACTTCATTTAGAAGAATCATTTATTAATCGAATTCAAAATATTACGACATTACGAGACGATACCGTACCAATTCTTGCTCCAATCCTCTTTAAAATGTATATTTAAATGAATCTTTGGTTTTGACCCTGCTAACTGAATGTTCTGTAAACGATCACTGCGTTCAGCAACTTTAAAAGAAAAATCTTTATTTTGCATAGACCATTTTAACGGCGCTTACAAAATGTCATACACTATTTATAATGACCACTATGGCTGGTCCTCGGATTGGTGACCACTTTGTGCCGTTGGTCCTGGTTGTCTGTTATGATGAATGTTAATTTTCTTGTATCAGACCTAACCTCGAATCGAGACTCATCGCATACCAAAATTCCTATTGCTCTTTGGTTCAAGTTAAGCGTTAAGAGTTAAGCCGTTCTTCTCGTTGGGACAGGATTTTATTTCTATTGTTTAGTTTCATTCATATTCTAAGTAATAATAAATAATAGTTCCTACCCCCAATAATAAATAATAAGTAAAAAAAAAAACAAAAAAAACCATAACAAAAAATATATTAAGGCGGTGTAAAGCTCTAAACGTTGTAAACTCTAGCTAAGTCAACTTCTGAAATATGAGATACGAATCGGCAAACCTCCACGTATTTTACCCTTTACGGGCTTGCTGGCGGTCAGCGGAAGTAGGTTTGCTGATGCACCCTGGAGAGATGGTTAATAGGTGTAGAGCTTAACGCTGCCCCTATAGGTCGTTGTACGAATTCGCGGTAGCTGACCCTATTGCAAGAGAACATTGTTGTTTGAGGCATTGCGGCTTGAGGCATTGCGATACTCCCAGGCTGACAAGTAGAAGCGAAATACCGAAAGTGTGTTTGCGGCAACGTTGGGTTGAAAGTAATAATAATAATAATAAGCCCTATGAGGGCATAGTAGATTCGCTTTTTGATTTATCCACTTTCTGATACCAACAAAAAATGTATCAATAAGTTATTGTAAAGCTCACATCCGCAAGGCAGCTTGTGGCGAGCTGAATGTGCGTGGCTACACATCGGTCCCGATTCCTCAGAGTTTTGTTGCCCTTCTGCACCGGTTAGGATTTAATGGCCTAACGGGAGAGCAGTGAGAGTGCTACTCCCGGGAGTGCAGCAAATCTCAACTCTGGCTTGCCTTAATTGGCCGGTCAGAGGGAGGGCGCCAGAGCGCTATGCTCGGGGGTGGAAGTGTCATTTTCAAGGGCATAACTACGAGGAAGCCCGCTCCGGGCCTGTCCCGCGAAGGTGAAACCGGCGGCGCACCGCTCGACACCCCAAGCCGCTCACACCGGTGTTGCCCCCTGTCGCCTTACAGGCTTATCATGCCTATGGTGATTGTATAGGGGGCCCATCTAGTGAGTTGGCGAGTCACCGTCTGTCAGTAGTTTAATAATAATATATTAAAATGGCAGACGCCGTTTTCATCAATAGCTTAATACATCCGATCCATTGAACCCCCAATCCAATAGCCCATTTCACAGTAAGCACATTTTACAATAGTTTAACTCCCATTGGAGGTGATCCATTACCGTTCTTCTACATAAGGCGGGCGTGGATTGTCTGTAGTGGGGGTCTCATTCCCTATTAGATTAAAATTCTCAAAGGGCCTCTGCGTGTTGGACCAATATGTCTCCATGTAAGCCTGCCAAAAGACCGGGTATCTTCATAAGAAAAAAAAAAGAAGATACCCGTGAAGAAGAGACATAATAATAATAATATTTATTGTCTCAGAAAAGATACAAACAGGATAACACATTACTTAGCCTAAAGTCTTATCATAAACATTAATTATGTTGAACACTGGTACCCAAAGTAAGATTTAACTTGTGGTATGGGTAACAGAGCTCTCGAACTTATGTGATGCAGTGCTTATTTGAAAGTGAAGCGTATCCTAGTTGCCTTAAGGTAAGAGAAAACGTATTAATATTAGAATAAATAATGTAAGTGTTTGTATGTGTGTGTGTGTGTGTGTGTGTGTGTGTGTGATGTATGGATGTATTACAATTAAAGTTTACTTATTTTAATCATACTCTCTGTATCTTCGTAAGATTTGGACAATAGCCATGTAGTAACTTTTTTCTTGCATTGTAATCTACTTAACGGGTAGATATTGCATTTGTCATTAGCAATATTATATAAATGAGAGAGACTTTAACATTATAGTGGCGCGCTGCTAGCGCACTTCCATGTCTTTGGTTTTGGCAGACCTTCCATGTCCGGCGCTTTTTTGTGACTTCAATGTCATATTCTAGACTGACATGTTTCCTACAGACCGTTTGAAGCACAAAGAGCTGTCTGACAGTGAGAAGCTGACATTCATGATATAATTGAGCAGTCGAATACCTATAGGGTTTGAATGTCATAACCTTCAGCACTGCTCTCTGTGCTCGCTCGAGTGGCAAAAAAGACGATTTCACAGCTCCACCCCAGACTGACAGACAATAGGTTATGATAGCTTGACATAGTGCAAAATATACCAATTTTAGGGTATCAAAGTCAGCTGAACAACGCAATTTTTTGAAAATATAAATCATTTTGCGAACTCGAGCAGTGATATTGGTCAGTTGGCGTTTCCATGATATATGGTTATCAATTAATACTCCCAGATACTTTGTGTAGGTAGATCTTAATATAGTTTTGCAGTCGCAGGTATTAGTAGCTAAATATGTCGAACAAATATGCGCTTTAATATTAAATGTTTCCAAAGATGGTTGGGTAATAGCTGTCTTGGAGAACGTGATATAATTGGTTTTGTTTAAGTTAAGTGTAAGAAGATTCCTTGATAGCCACTGCATCACAAGAGAAAGTGAATATTCCGCACGAGAAAAAGCCTCTGGCCAGACTTTACCCCGAACAAGTATTACAGTATCGTCTGCATAGGTAATTATAGAAGACTTTGGTAAGGACACACAGGTGCACAGGGAATTTATATAGAGTAGGAAAAGGGTTGGACCGAGGATTGAGCCCTGCGGAACACCAAAAAGCAAGAGTGCACTGTTACTTACAATGTCATCTATTCGAACACACTGTGTTCTATTAGAAAGATAGTCTTTAAAAATACGAAGTGCATATCCGCGGACGCCCATCCTCTCTATCTTCAATACGAGATGTGGGACAGAGACAGTGTCGAAAGCTTTTCAGAAAAATTGATAGACATTTTTGTCCATTATCAAGACTGTTTACTATTTTATCAACCAGAGAAGCCACAGCGTCTTCGGCAGAGAATCCCACCCTAAAACCAAATTGATTAGGCGCCAAGATATTATTTTTATTAAGGAATTTTCTTAAGCGAGTATTTAGCATCTTCTCTAGGACTTTCGAAAGCGCCGGTAGCACAGAAATGGGCCTATAGGTGTTAACACTGTCTCTGTTTCCACTCTTAAAGATGGGATGCACAATGGCCCTTTTAAAACATTTGGGGAAAATCCCCTCTGCCATAGAAATGTTGCATATGTGGGTAATTATTGGTACTAGGGTATTTGAGCATTTCTGCAGTAAGTGAGCAGGAATTGCATCCCATCCAACTGCAGCATCCCCACGCAAACCTCGAACAATCAGCTCAACCTCAGATTCATCCGTCGGCAACAAAACAAAAGAATCAACTGTGATGGGATCATTCAACATTTTAATGCTATGTGTATCAGGGCTAATTTGTGAAGCTAGGTCAATACCGATGTTAGAAAAGTACTCATTGACTCGGTTAATAGAAGTAAAATTATCTATGTCTATGTTTAGTAGTTCAACTGGAGATTGTTTATGATGATGATGATTATCTATGTCTATGTTTAGTAGTTCAACTGGAGATTGTTTAGCGGCTACCGTGTGAGTAATGCTTTTAATTATTTTCCAAGTGGACCGTGGGTTATTTCGCGCTTTACGTAGTTTATTATTGTCGTAGTTATATTTTAATCTTTTTAACAACTTATTGCAAAAGTTGCGATATCTAAGATAGGTTACTTTAAGAGTATAGTTTTCAGGATTGACTTTAAGCTGCTTACCCAAGGAGTCTCATTTGCGTATACATCTGAGCAATCCTTTTGTGATCCAAGGTTTGAAAATTACTTGTTTAGATGGTGTGCGATTTAATTTAGAGTGCTTTCGTATTATAGATCCAACATTTGTAATTAACATCTCAGCTGCAGAATTAGGATCAGATATATTTAGTATTTCTGAAAAATCGGCATTCGACACATCCACATAAATAGAAGGATAATCTACGTTGACAGAATGAGTTTTAAATTTGTTTAGTTTTAATATCGTTTCCATGCTGAACACAACCGGCGTGTGGTCTGTGATACTAGATTCTATTATTAATGTTATGGATTTGAGATCGAATTTCAATAAAATATGATCCAAACATCCTTTCTCTCGGGTACGCAGATTGTGCGTTGGCAGAAGCCCATGTAATGATGTTAGATTAAGATAGTCGTTTGCCATACTACTCAACTGTGAGGGGATGATATCAATATTAATATCTCCAACTAGAACCACATTCCTATAGCCACTTTGAGATGTTAGTATATTTTCTAAGCCATACAAAAAATTGTTGATATCACGTTTACAGGGTGGGCGATACAAGCTAACTATAGCAAAGTTTAGGGAATCAATTTTGGTAACTAAACAACTTGCGCCCTGTATGTGCGACTCTGCAACGATGTGAATAATTGTTGTCTTCACAAAAACAATAACCCCATCGTTCTGATTAATATTGTTTTCCGTATGATAAACAACATGACCACTTAAAGTTGGAAGGGTAGTTACCTTGCTCAGACTGCACTCGGATAAAACTATTATTTCAGGAAGGACAGCTAAACTACTCAACAATAACATAAACTCATCAAAATTATGGTTCACGCTACGTATATTAAGATGTAGTATTTTCACTGAATTACAGTTATTGTTTAAAAGGCCTCTGCATTGTTTTGGCCTACATACGCATGACTGTGTTGTACCTATAAGATTTAATTCATTTGATATTGTGTTTAAATCGAACATTTATGAGATAAAATGCAATCAAATGCACAGTAACCGTGTCCATGTACAGACCTCACAACTGTCAGCCTATAATACAATGGCAAGCATGTATGGTAACAATTGTCTATAATGAATTTAAATATAACTTTTTTGTAGTCTCTGTCTACTTCTTCTAGACACAGGCACAAATATATGTTTGTATGTAGCACCCATTTTTTAGAAAGATTTTTGTTTCTATTGTAAGATACAGTATAGTACATAATAAGATATATGGAATATATTAAACAAAATTTGTTACTTAACATATAAAATAATAACAAAATAATGAAATAAAACTGAAAGTAGGATCCACATGTGGCTCCTGCTATGAGTATTTTCGCGGTAGTTATGAAGTAAAGTCAAATAATAAATTAAACCACAGTATGTATGAACAATTTTGTTTACGTGTTTGTTTATATTGCACTATTGATGTTGATTTCAGTAATAGAAATTGTAAATAAGTGTTGAGTAATTGGTTTTGTAAATAAGTGTAAAGTATTCCTACGCTACTATTACTATTATCGCTAAAATACAATATGAAATATTTTTGAGAATACAGTTTCACACGCTGAAGGGCATTATTGTTACTTAGATAAGTTATTGAGACATGACTGTGATTTAATAACGATAGTAGGCATACCCTCCTGCTTCCGAAGAAAATTTTTATTATTCTGTGACCAGCAAAATCTGTAATCTTTGGCATATTTGCGAGTTTCAAAAAACAGTTGTCTAAGGCTATTTGACAGATGTTACGCCACATAGATAGGCTTTGTGTCTTCCGATATGCCAATATGACTTGTGTTTAATTTATCAATTATCGATCGCCCCCTATTAAACATTCGAGCTGCCTGTAATATCTGGTTCTTTTGAGTAACAGATACAAGTTCCGCGACTATAGGTCTATTAGATTCCTTTTTTCCTGGCATACGATATATATCACGCAGATCCGCCTCCTTCACCGAGACTTTGAGTTTATTGCAGGTTTGCAGTACGACGGCAGTGAGGTCGTCAATGGACTCCTGTTCCGACTGTGGAATGTTTCTAATTTCAAAACATGATGAACGAGAGTTTTGTTGTAAGTCCAAGACCTTTTTTTCTAACTCAAATATATATAATCGCTGTTCTACACGTTCTTTTTCCAATTTTTCCACTGTGTTTTTCATCGCCTCGTATGCCTGGTTCATAAATTCAATGGACTTTTCAATTTCAGTGTTTGTTTTTTGTATTTCCCTATTTTGTGTATTTACCTCATTGATGTCGGTTTTTATTCTATTTAATACCGCGTCTTGCTCCTGTTTCCAAGTCGTAAGCATATTTATTATTTTATTTTCAAATGATTCAAATAGGCTGTGGCTGCTCGACTGTGCTAAGCCTTGCTGTTCAGGAGAGAAGGCAGGACGCAATCGTTTAGTTCTCGATGTAATATTTGACTTTTCAACCTCTATTTCGATACCGGACATATCAGGGGATGATTTAGCTCGTTGTTCTAACACAACAGGAGTTGTCGGCGGGGAGCGCTGCATTCTCGGCATTATTGCAATAATGAATTATATTAATTGCAATATACAATAGTTATAATGAACAAATCTCAGCGTATGGATTCAACGTTCTCAGTATTCAAACCAGTTAGCTAGTCCGGGTCGTAGTGACGCGCAGGTGGGGAGGTCACAGCACTGCGCGCGTAGCTCGTAGCGAGTTGTTATTTCGTCGGGCGCACTAACGTTTCCGTGGCTAAGTGGGATGAGCCAGCGGTTGCCACGCCGAGAGCTTGAGTTCAAATCCTAGTTGCCTCGCTCCAATCAGTTTCACACTAACGCCTCCAAACAGCGTAATAACTTAACAAAACACAATTTATCTCTTTCAATGGGAGGAGCCCCGTCGTTAGAATGTCGTAAGAGTAAACGAGAATTTGGTTATTAAAATTGATCCAATAGAAATTTAGAAATTGAATATTATTTAAAAATCAGAAACACACGAGACACGCGTTCACTTCCTATGACGACCGTAGCGAGAGTTCCAAAGTATCACATCCGGCGAGTTTGGTCGTCATACCCTCGTTCACCGTCGAGGTGATAGCAGCTAGGAGGAAAATATAACGCCATTTGGTTTGAAGACGCCGCCTCGCGGCTGTCATGCGTGAGCCCGAAACTCGACTGGAGTAGCCGATAGTACCCCGTCCACCAATAGTAATATGGGGCCTCGTGTTACCGTTTTCCACCCCCTTGGAACGTAGTGACTTAGCTCCTGCGTTTCGATAGTGGTGAGGCGGAACAATATGGTTGTTTAGAAGTTAGTACACTCTCCAGGACTGGGAGTTCTCCACAAAGCCGCTCTGCTGCTCCCTGAAGCAATTTAGTTGACACTATCATCCGAGCGTCTGTTGCAGTTGCATCTCGCGACGGCCGGGGTCCGCTTTCATACTTTATGTCCTCAACTTCACACGGTCGTCGGCATCCCCTATAGTGAGACCATTGTCACGTATGTGATCCTTTACGACGTCAAGCCAGCACTTCTTGGGTCTTCCACTCTTACCGGGTCCCGGCGGAACAGACATTTATTTTATTTATTTATTTATTTATTTATTTATTATTAAAGAAGGCTTACAGACTAATAAACAAAATAGTTTTAGTTAACAATCAATATCACCAAATTGCTATTTACAAGCCTCCACATTTAGATATATAGAATAATATCGATTCACAACAAACACCATATATAAGTATATTTAGAATAATACCAATATAATCAGGTAACAAAAACCAAAAGGTCCAAACAAACTACTAAAAATGGTTTTAATTGCGTAGGATTCGTATCAATGGGTCGGTACCCTTCCGATTAAAGTAAGAATCTGCCAACTGTCGTCTGACTGTCGCTACACTGGTGTTAAATAGGTCTATGTCAAGTTGCAGCTGAAGTTTGTTAAAATTAGATACACTTCTAATTGAAAAAACATTTGACCTATAGTTGGTAGTAACCACCGGTACATCTAATATCGGTCGCTGACGAAGGCCCAATACATTAGTTCGCAGCGACACATTGGTCAAGAGCTGCGGGCAGTCAATCCTGCTGTTTGCGATACTTAATAGGTAGCATATGTCACCAATATTGCGTCTCACTTCCAATGGTAAGAAGTGGTATCTATTGCATCGATGTTCATAGTCTACCGAAAATACCTGTGCCCTATAGTCAAGGCAACGAAGAAATTTTCTTTGGACACCCTCAATACGTGACCTATAAATCTCATATTGAGGATTCCAAACCTGCGATGCGTATTCTAAATGGCTGCGTACAAAAGAACAATACAGAATTTTAACTGGCTTTAAAGACTTAAAACAGGCTGTGGCTCGCAGTATGAATCCCAAAGCCTTTGACGCTTTCTTAACGACATTGTTAATGTGTTGATCGAATAGAAGCTTACTGTCTAGAACGATCCCCAAATCTCGAATGCTGTTCTCTGTTCTAATTACTTCATTGTTTAATGTGTATTTGTAATTAATTAGGGATGTGCGACGTGAAAATGTTACTTGAAAGCATTTAGACACATTTAATTGAAGCTTGTTTCGATTACAATACCTTTCAAACCTTCGTAAATCATCTTGTAGCTCAAGAGCATCAGAAATACCTCGCACGACTTTGTGAATTTTCATGTCGTCGGCATATAGCAAAATGTAAGAGTGATGGAAGCATTGTTTGACATCTGCAATGAATAGAGTAAACAATAAAGGTCCGAGAATGGAGCCCTGGGGAACACCCGATGGAACAGTGCTCCAACCGGAAGCATAGCCCTGAAGAACTACAGCCTGTGTTCTATTTTCTATGTAAGAAGAAAACCATCGGTACAGGTCTCCGTGTATTCCAGCAAGCATTAACTTGTCCAGAAGCACTCGATGGTCAATACGATCAAAACACTTGCTGTAGTCCGTATAAACTACGTCAGTCTGTCCCCAAGTCATGCCATTTGTGATGAATTCAAGTGACAGTAGTAAGTTAGACGTTGTGGAGCGATTTCTGACAAAACCATGCTGTTCGTCAGCAATATTGGACCTGAGAGCTGTGTACACATCAGTGTGAACAATACGTTCTAGCACTTTTGAAAATAAGCATATTTTTGATATAGGTCGATAATTTTCTACATTAGCTCGTTCACCCTTTTTATACACCGGGGTTACGAATGCAGATTTCCAAATTTGCGGAACTATGCCTTCAAAGAGAGATCGCCTAAACAGCATACACACAGGTTCGGCAAGACTGTCAGCACAGTTGATTATAAATATTGGAGGTATTAAATCAGGTCCACCTGATTTGGTAATGTCCAATGACTTGAGCAGCTTAAAAATGCGTGAATGATTAATATCAACTGTGCTAACCGACATAGCAGTATTATTATCAGTTTCACCGGCAGTGTATCTGTCGCCAACAGTCGGCTCAGGTACTGAGAAAGTGGACTGAAAATAAATCGCAAATAGGTTGCTAATATCTTCTCCTGAATTCACAGTAGTATCGCGGTAGTACATTACCTTAGGAAAAGTGCCAGTACTTTGCTTGTTCTTTACGTATGTCCAGAATGATTTCGGATTTTTTACAATAGAAGCTTCGATATTTTCCATATATTTATCATGGCATGTTTTCTCCATGTCAACAGCTCTACTACGAAGCACAGAGAACGAATTATAATCAGCCATATTGTTATATTTTTTATATTTTTTATGAAATTTATGCTTTTCTTTAATAACTTTTATTAATGGGCGGGTGTACCAAGGAGGATATGAGGATTTTTTAAAAGACTTAACAGGGATATGCTTGTCACGTAGCTCATACAATAAACTATAGAATCTCGTCACAGCATCCTCCAAATTAGATGTCTGTAATAGTTGAGACCAATTTACTAAATTAAGCTCACACTTTATAGCTTCATAATCGCCATTTGAGAAGACATATCGTGTCGTAGGTTTGTCAAAGAGTTTGAACGTTTCAATAAATTTTGTCGTAATAATTAACGGTTTATGATGCAAATCAATAGGCTGTACCATTGGGTTAAAACTTTCCGTGACCGATACGGAATCATTACAAAATACTAAGTCTAGTATTCTGTGGATGTCATTACGCTCACCGTTATACTGTGACATGTTAAATATTTCAACCATATCAAAAAAATGAATGATAGGTTGTGATGAGATACTTTGAGGGATGAAACGGCCACTATTTAAATCACCATGACACCACTCAACATCATCAGCGAAGTTAAAATCACCTACTATTAAAAATTTGTCAAGTGGATGGGCTGAAATTAAATTGTTAAGCTTATCTGTGAAATTACATAACTGAATATTATACGAATTACCTAGATTCTCCCTACACAGGTAAAGTGCACATATATGTAAATTATAACTTACCCGTGGGTTGGACTTGTTGGGAATTACTGACAGCCAAATATCCTCAGCTGAACTACGCCAGTCCGGCCTCTCAATAATTGTGAGTTCTTGTTTTGCCGCTATTAAAACACCACCACCATATTTTTGACAGGTTCGGGAATAGTTACGATCACGTCTCCATACAAGATATCGCCTATCAAACAATTCACCACTATGAAAACTGTCGTCTAACCACGTTTCCGTGATTATAACTACATCATAAGAACTAAGACACACACTCCTCCACAATTTACCCGTTTTAGTACGCAAGCCACGCACATTCTGGTAGTAAATCTTAAGCGCAGCCATGACAATTTACATCTATAATCAAATAGTTATTAAATTTATAAACACTACGCAAAATTATGTTACATATAAATGAATAAAAGAAACGAATCCTACACAAAACGTTATTTAAACCTTTACAATGCATACGGCAGGTAGTAGACAAATAAGTTAATAGACACAACAAAACACAGTGTTCGACAGAAATTACCTTATATAAATATATGTTTAGAAAGGACACAATAAACAGCGACCGGTACTGAGATAAGAGTGTCGCCGAGCAAACAGCTATAAGTGGGTACAGTTCACAAGCTAAATTGTACCGTACTTCGCAGCAACTACGGTTATAATTCCCGCAACAAGACATATTATAGAAATTATAAAACTTCGTTAGTTTACTTAGCAACACAGTGCAGCGACACAGAATGAACAGAAAAACGCAACCAGCACACATCTCACTATGGCTCTCAAACTTTTTTGCTTCAAATTTGAACAATTTAACTGAGGAGTATACGAAAACTTTAATATTTAAACTGGACATTATTTGGAAGTACTTTAAATAATTTTTGATAAGTCTTTGTCGGTTCTGATCATCACTATCGGCGAGGAATCGTTTTTTCTTGCGTATATCTTCGCGTTTTTCACCCATACGTACCGAAAATTCACTTCGGCTGCTATTTTCTTGGTTTTGGACAACAACATTTTGTTTCTTATCGTAAGGTGGTCATTGATAAATATTTTATGGTTGCCACTTAATCCAATTTTAGCTGGTGTCAGGTGTAATGTCTTTAGTTCATGCCTGGCGGCTGCTATGAAATCTTCCTTCACGTAACGCTGATTAAAACATACTATGACGGGTTTTATACGATCTTTCTCGCTTGTCGGAACTCGAGTGATGAAATTAACTTGATTTTTCAATATAGGATAGTTGATTTTATTACTGATCGTGGTTATTATGTCGAATAAGTTCTCATTACTAGTTTGTGGTATTCCCTTGACTTCAACATTGTTCATCCGTGACCATTGGTCCTTATTGTTGTTCTCATCCTCCAATTTTTCTATGCGAAGCTGTAGTTGTTCAACTTGACCCTGAACTTTCTCAACTTGGACTATGCGTTGCTCCATGGCCTTAATTTTACCACTAACTTCTTGCATGACTTCATTGCACTGGCTAATCAGGGACGTTTTGAGATCCATAAATTCATTCCTTAAAGACACGATTTCTTCCCTCATGTTCTCCAATGCAGCAAACCTCAAAGACAGCGCACGTATCTCCTGTAAAACCTCAGAGTCAGACCCTGGCACAGGCGATCTTGGTGAAACTGGTAAGACACTTCTTCCCTGTTTGCATTTAATGCAGCGCCACGATTGCTTACGATCTCCCAGCCTCCTATAGCCGGATTCGTTGACACCACCACAATGAAAATGCATCACCAGGTTACAAGACGCGCAGTGTGCCCCGTCCGTCAATAATTCACTGCAGACACCACACTTGCCCACATCCATAATTACTAGTATAACGCAAAAAATAAAATAAATAAAATGAACAAAAGATAAACAGTAAACGAAAATATAAATATAAACTTTGAGAACTATTGGAATTCTTATAAAAACCGATACTAATGTTACCAAACACGGCCGTATGTTAGAAGAAGTGCGACCGAATGGCCAGACATTAGTTGCCTACGGATTCCGGCGGTTGTCGCAGAACGTGACAATACCAGCAAAGGCGACACATTTGCAGCTTATATGCAATGTCACGGACGCAAAGACTGCCGCGGATGCCAGAGTTTAGTGTGAAGTCTTAGTGAAGTGTCCTAATGCATTTCAATACGTACAAAAATGAAATTTATAAAATCTGAACTTATACCTAAGCTAAAAAAAGTTAACGGTGCTTTGTCCTAATTACTAAAGCGACAAAGCCTCGTAAAAGAAGCACGTTACGGTAGTGAAACCTGGGTATACCAGCAGATGCATGAAAGGAAATTAAATGCTGTGGATATTAGATCACTTAAAAAATTGTGCGACGTAACTTTGGCCGAAGTGATACGCAATATGGCAGGTTTGAATGAAAGTGTCAGCGTTAAGATAGTAAAGGGCGTGCTCTGTTGATTTGGCACGTCCACCAAATGAGTGAGAAACTATTGACTATAAATATATATTGTGCGAAAGTAGAGGATAGAAGGAGTCAGGGTCGAGACTTACATATGAAGCTATATATAAGTGAACAGATTGAGCATCCTTTAAAAAAAGCGGAAGAATCAAAAGTATTTGGATACCCAGACTGAATCTGCAAGAAGTGAAAGAAGTATGCATGAATGAAGCGCCAGGCTTCTCTGGCTACCTCGTCGGGGATACAGCGTGAAGATACTTAATTAGTTAGTTTTTTTATCAATCATGCCTTTATTCCCGAAGGGCTAGGCAGAGGCATCTATACGCCCACCTTCCATTGTATGCATTTTTGTCCCTCGTAACAGGTAAGCCCAAAAACGATTTGAAATAGGCAGACGCAGGCTGTGGCTACCTGCTGTTGAAAATTTTCAATGGCCTTCAACTCACTAACCGCTACCATAATATGTTACTAGTAACCGGGACCATCGGCGTAACATGCCTTCCAAAGCACGGTAACGCTCGTAAATGGAAATACTAGAAAGTTGTCACCCATTTATAACCAAACCAGCCATGGCAAAAGTTGCTTAACGCAGTGATTGTTACGATGTTTAAGCCAAACTCCAAAATAAATTTGAAACATTTGCGTTTCTGTGCAATCTATAATAATACATACAGTCATGATTGTTATTCAAGGGATATAAACTATAAGACAGTAACTATAATTTTAAATATATAAAAATGGCAGGTTTGAATGAAAGTGTCAGCGTTAAGCTGGAAAAGGGCATGCTCCGTTGGTTTGGACACGTCCAACGAATGAGTGAGGAACTATTGACTAAGAATATATACTGTCCGAAAGTAGAGGGCAGAAGAAGTCAGGGTAGGCCGAGACTTACATATGAAGACCACGTGAGCAGATTGCTCAAAAGTACTCGGATACCCAGATGTGCGTGTATGAAGCGATTGATGAATCTTGAAGAAGCGAAAGAAGTATGCATGGATCGCGAAGCCTGGCGATCTGTCCTCTCTGACTACCCCGTCAGGGATACAGCGTGAAGATAGTTTTTTATAATTTTAAATCTGTTGTACAGGTAGAGCCGTATGCTTATTTGCCAAGTGGGACAAAAATTGTATGTATAATTTTAAACAGTATCTATCCGCTGGTTTTATTTCTTTTGGTTTTTAGAACATTATACATTAGTAGCAATTGCCTCTGGCCTACCGACCTCTTGAGCTTCCCTTGGCACCTCTACCAGTTAGCAGGTGCTGCTGAAGCCGGATTGAACCAATTGAATGTCCCTTATGTGCAAATATATCACAGAAGTTGTAGTTAGAAACTGCAGATTTCGCAGTCGTTACCCCTGCAAAACCATTACCATGTTTAGATTACCTACTATAATCTTTTACCCATTATTGACAGAAACTTGTGCGTAACTAAAATCTAATAATGTCGGCTGAAATGTGTTTCACTTTCTCTCAAAATGGTCACTGCCTTAAAGTTGATAACTTTATTTCCATGTGCGTAACTGACCCATCTAAAAACAGACTGCGCCTTGTGTGTTATCCATTTCTGATCCTTTACCTATTAGAGACTGTAACTAAAAGAAAAGTGTTTGCCGATGTGATGCACCTACTTTTGAAATGGTTATCCATCCAAAATTAGACTGCACTTAGATAACTTAACTTTACTCATCGTCTAGTCATTAGTGAAGATAACTCGATACGAGTATGTGCATCACTGAAAATCAGTAGGCATATGAAAAATGGTGTCTTAATTAAAACCTAACTAACCAAAATACTTTCACCTGTCCTATGTATAGCTCGTCTAGTAAGATGTAGTTCAAGCTGTATTATAACTTCTGCGGAACCGATTTTGATGAAATATAGCGCAGTATTTAAGCTGGAAAATTAACCACAATATTCTTCTAGCATAGTTGTGATAAACTGTCTGGATTTTGCTCCAACCCCGAACAAACAAACAAACAAACAAACAGACACGAAAAAAATTAATCACAGTTTCAGACTCAGAATCTCTTAAATAGTCGATTACAATATATATTTTTAATTTATTTTAAATGTACGTCACAGCTAATTTTACAATTTTATAATAGTATAGATTCGAATTAAAAACAACAATATAAGCCTAAACATATCTCATTTTCTTATGGAAGTTTGTTCATAAATTTTAGTATGGAAAAGTACATACATACATACTGTCACGCCTTCATCCCCGAAGGGGTAGGCAGAGGCATTTTAAACGACCACATTTCACCTTTTCATTTTCATGGAAAAGTAGCCTGCACTTTATAGGCTTTAATATACATGAATGAAAACTTTCTGTCGAACGTCAAAGCAAATTACAAGAGCCAGCGGAAATTGCACCGATTTTAAACCAACAGATAAGTAATCAAATTGATGACTACGAATTATTTGTGTAAAAAACTGGTCAAGCACGAGTCGAACTCGTGCGCCGTGGTATCCTTAAAAAAATAGTATTTTTTTTTGAGTTAAATCCAATTAATCCGAATTGTATCAACGCCCATACAACTTGTAGGTTTGTTAATTGGTGATCTATGAATGTATGCAATAATTTTAATATTATTGAATTTTCCTTTAACTGTGCTATTACGTTAAACGGCTGTATCTTTTGATTACGTTGGCTTAGAACATAGGTCAAAGGGCATAGGGCAAAGGTCATAGGTCAAAGGGCATAGGACAAAGAACATAGGTCCAAGGACAAAGGGCGTAGGGCATAGGGCTAAGGACAAAGGGCATAGGGCAAAGAGCATAGGGCGAAGGCCATAGGGCAATGGGCATAGGGCTAAGGACAAAGGGCTTAAGGCAAGGGGTGTAGAGCATAGGACAAATGGCATGGGACATAGGACAAAGTACATAGGGCATACGACAAAGGGCATAGGGCAAAGGGCATAAAGCTAAGGGAATAGGGCATAGGGCTAGACGTGTGCGCCGATGCGGAAATTACCGGCGGCGAGCGTCGGCTTTAGATCGGCGGCGGCGGTGTGATTTCGGCGTAAATTCAGCGTGGATAGTCTGAATAAATCAGCTGCTTCTAAAGTCATTTTAATTGAGCATAAAAATCAGATAATATATATATAATCACAAAGGTCAAATACAACAATCAATAAAAATAGCAAAATAAAAGAAGGTAGGCAATATTAATAAAGGATGACATAAAACAGCGGCTTCTAGTTTTATGTTAATTAAGTATAAAATCAGTCAAAATTTATAAAATAACAAAGGTCTAATTCAAAAAACAATAAAAATAGCAAAATAAAGAAGGTAATATAAATTGAAGGCTGACATAAACAGCGGTTTCTAGATTCATGTTAATTTTGTATAAAAATCAGTCAACATTTATAAAATCACAAAGGTCAAATTCAACAATCAATAAAAATAGCAAAATGAAGAAGGTAATATTAATTGAAAGTCAATGGTCCATTAATTCCAATAATTTGGCGAATCGGTAATCCAATAAGCAGCTGCTACAGAAATTCTAGATATTGGTAATCTATGAACGGAAATATGGCGGTAATGCTAAAATTACCGCCATATTTCGTTTCATGTGCAACTAAACAATTTCTCATTGTAATGAGAATTTAATTAATAATTTAATTTCAAAAAATAAGAGTTGCATGTGAATCTGTTAATGAACAGATTCACATGCATCTCTTATTTCTGATCGAAATATTAACGCGAAGTTTATTGAGGAGTTTTTCTAAGCGCGTAAAACTTCCGTAATTTGCTCAAACTTCGCCAAGAACCTAGTCCGATCTTCAATGAGTTCCCATTCCTGATCAGCAAATTTAAGTTCTAAGTGTTCTAACATATTATATTTAGCCAGCCAGTTCTAACATATTATATTGACTGGTTTTCGAGACTTTGCAACATTGCTACTATGTAAGTGAGTGAGGGTAGCAGATTTAATAGATGGCACCATTGTCAAAGAAGACTTACTGGGTTCGGAAAAAACAAATGTCAGTCTCATCGTTGGTCATCATGAACATCGTCAATTACTGTAGAAATTTGGCGTTGTTCTTTGTCAACTTCTTTTTCAATTCAGGCAATCTATATCTCAGTGAATTATATATTTTATTTTGCATTTTAGAACATGTGTTCGCGTGATTTATATAAAAAAGTAATTTTTATTAAAATATAACTTTAGGATATTGTCTGCGCTCGTGGCCCCGCGGTCTCAGTGTTCTGTAAACGATCACTGAGTTACGCAACTTTCACTATGGCTGGTCCTCGGATGGGTGACCCTCTCAGTGTTCTGCTTCGGAAGGCACGTTAAGCCGTTGGTCCCGGTTGCCAGTAAAATGGCAGTCGTTAAGCCTGGTTGAATGCCTTATGGGCGGCATGAAAAATTTCAACAGCAGGTAGCCACAACCTGCGTCTGTCTATTTCAACATGGCAATGGGCTCACCACCTATTACGTGGGACAGGTAAATCCACACGGTGAAAAGTGGGCATATAATATGCCTCTGCCACCCCTTCGGGGATAAGGCGTGATGGATATTTATTTTATTTAACTTTAGTACGGAAGTCAAAAACAGATGAGAAAAATGAAATTTTTTTATAACTTGCATGGAAATACTGTCATTATTTCGAAAAAAGAACACGCGAAGTATCACATTTACGGGCAGATAAAATGAAATTCATTGCTGGTCCGCTTTTTAAATTTGGAACATTACAACGCTCCAGCAATGTTGTATTAAACGGCGCGCTAATAAAAGAAAACCAAGCAAAGAGTATCTTATTAGATACTCTTTTATTTATTTATTATACACTTCATTGTACGCCAAGTACATAAATTTGGGATTAATACATTTGGAACAATTAGCAGTACAATGGGCGGCCTTATTGCTAACAGCAATCTCTACCAGGCAACCTTTGGATGGAGAACGTTGGTTGAAGATTATGAGTGGTAGTTGTGTGACGTACTTAATAATCTAATACACTTAAATACTATAGATACGATAAATATTATAATGCATAAACATATATGTACAAAATTATATATACTATATATACATAATATATATACTATATATACATAATATATATACTATATATACTACATATATATACTATATATACTCTACATAGATAAATAGTGATCTTCAACCATCTTTTTAAATTTGGATATTGTCTGCGCTAGTCTTATTGATTCCATAGTCGAATCGCCGTCACCGTGAATGACTTGTCATAGAATGTTGACGAGTGAGACGGCATCTTTGGCCTCAAGTTTTCTGACTACCTCAGGCTCTTCGAATGCGTATCGTGAAGGAACACGAAGCGCTCCTCGACATATGTCCTATGCCGTTTGATCTTTGCCCTTTGACCTATGGCCTTTGTCTTATGCCTTTTGACCTTTGTACTGTGTCCTTTGCATTTTGACCTATGCAATTTGTGCTTTGACCTATGTCCTTCGACCTACGATTTTGACCTACGCCCTTTGGCCTTTGTCCTATGAACTTTGACCTATGTCCTTTGTCCTTCGACCTCTGTCATCTGCCTTTCGACCTTTGGCCTCCTTTGGCCTTTGTATTTTGTCCTTCGACCTTTGACCTATGCCCTTTGTCTGTTAATCTCTGTAATGTTTCCTTCGCACTATGTCCTTTGACCTATGCCCTTTCTCCTTTGAACTATTGCCTATGACCTTTGGCCTTTTACCATTGTAAATTGACATTTGTCCTATGACATTCGACCTTTGTCCTATGCCCTTTGTCTGTTGACCTCTGTAATTAGACCTTCACCCTATGTCCTCCTTTCGGCTTTGCCCTATGCCCTATGACCTTTGTCCTTTTACCAATGTGCTTTGACCTTTGTCATATGCCCTTTGACCTGTCCTTTGACCTTTGACTATGCCCTTTATTCTTTGATATTTGCCCTTGCCCTCTGTCATTTGACCTCTCTCATTTAACTTTTCCATAGCCTATTATATATTTCCTATGCCCTTGGTCCATAGCCCTATGTGCACCGCGCCGGCGTGCCGCTACCACCGACAAATTTCCGACGCCGCCGCCACCGATCTCGAGACCGGCGTATTTTTCTTCAGCGGACGCTTACTGTAAGTATATTATTTTCTAAATTATGTGTTGGATTTTGAGATAAGTTGTGTCAACGTGCTGTAAATAATATATAAATATTCTATGACACTTTTTCACAGAGCACAATCTAGCCCAAACTAAGCTATAAGCTTGTGCTATGGGATCTAGACAACTGATAAAGAAACTTAAATACTTATAAATACATACATACCTACATTGTACATAGGAAACACCCAAACTTCGAAACAAACTTATGAATCACACAAAAAATTGTTTTGACCCGGGAATCGAACCCTAGAGCTCAGCGCGGAAGTCGCATATAGGTACTATTTCTTTGTTTAGATTTTTCATCTTGCTGCGTATAATCCACTGAAGGAAAATCAAAAATATTTTCTTTTCCTAGTAGGTCATTGCCCAATACCGCTAGTGTAACTTTTAACGCAACATGCGTCGACACTCTTGCGCCATCATATCTTCCAAGCACAGCAGGTTGTGCATGCGTTGCTGCTGCTTCTGCGGAAAACCTCTAGCGGCGCAAATACTGTAATGTAGTAGGTGATTATATGTTTGAGTCGTTTGGGGTTGAGACGTTGGGTCTAACAGCCCGCTTTTTGTTTAAAGATTTAGCACAGCAGCCGCTGTGCCAAGTTACGCGAGACCCAGAAGGCTGGATATTTCCTTGCCTTGCAAAGATTGAAGAGCATTGCTATTCAACGTGGCAATGCTGCCAGTCTCCTGGGAACGTTTCCGGTCAGCGATGATGCCGAGGAATTTTTTGACGTGTGTATGTGGGGTTAGGTATATGTTTAAGTTTAGTTTGTTGTTTTTTTTTTATTTTTAGTTTTATTTTTAGTATAAAATTTATTAAATTATACATTAAAGGACATAGTGTGTGAGTAGTGTATCCCTGACGGGGTTATATCATATCATAGGTTATCATGATTTGATAAAATGTTAGTTTTTATCATGTATATTATATCATAGTTAGATTAAATTGTTTATATTAAAAATTAATTAACTAACCAGCCTTCAGAATGCTTCAAAATGCAGCCTTCAAAATGTATGAATGTAATTTAAGTTGTTTTTAAAATTCATGTAAAAGTCTTCATTCTGTAGATTATTTTTTAATTACCTTCCATTCTTTTGAGAAAATATGCCTCGGCCGGAATGGCAATTGCCTGTATCGTATTAGTAGTAGTTAAATGACAGGTCAAAGGGCATTTGACAAAGATCGAAGAGCATAGGACAAAGATCAAAACACATTGGAAAAAGGACAAAGGTCATAGGTCAACGCCGAAAGGACATAGGTTAAAGGACATAGGGTGAAGGTCAAATTAAAGAGGTCAACAGACAAAGGGCATAGGACAAAGGTCAAAGGACATTGGTCAAATGACAAAAAACAAAGGTCAAAGATCAAAGGACATAGGACAAAGGTCGAAAGACAAAGAGCGTAACTCAAAGAACAAAGGGCATAGGTCAAAGTACATATGTCGAAGGTCAAATTACAGAGGTCAATGGACATAGGTAAAAAATACAAAGGTCATAGGTAAAAGGGCAAAGATCAAAGGGCATAGGCCAAAGGTCGAAAGGCAAATGACAGAGTTCGAAGGACAAAGGGCATTGGTCAAAGTACATAGGACAAAGACCAAAATGCGTAGGTCAAAGGACGTAGTTCGAAGGACATAGGTCAAAGGGCAAAGGAAAAATTACAAAGGTCAAAGGGCATAAGACAATGGCCATATTTCAAAGGGCATAGGACATATGTCGAAGCAGCGGTCAAATGGCAGGAAAAGACACACTTATTTGCAGAACATCTATCAAATGTTTTCAGTCCAAATAGCGTCAGTGACACAGATGCTGAAACAGAAGTGGAGTTTGTTTTTGCTCAGCCCCTTCAAATGTCGTTGCCACCAGCTCCGGTTACGGTACGAGAGGTTTGGAGGACTATTAATGGCCTCAAAGATAAAAAAGCACCAGGATTCGACTTCATCACAAAATAAATCTTGAGAAAACTACCAAGAAAAGCGCTAGTCTTTCTGACAGTGGTCTATAATAAAATATTAAGAGTCCTGAAATTCCCAGATCTTTGGAAGGTGTCACAGATTCTGATGATACACAAAGCAGGAAAACCAGTAACTCAAACCATCTTATATAGGCCCATCAGTCTTCTGCCCATCCTGTCAAAGGTCTGTGAAAAATTGGTCCTACGCCGCATCATGCCAATACTGGAAAATACCAAAGTCATTCCCAAGCATCAATTCGGCGTCAGGCAGCGACACTCTACCATAGGACAGGTACACAGAGTTGTAGAGAGGATCAGAAAATCCTTGGAAGAAAGAGAATACTGTTCGTCTGCATTCTTAGATATCCAGCAGTCTTCTCCAAAGATAAAGATGTGCCTCCCTCACAGCTATTACATCCTGCTTAAATCTTATCTCACAGATAGAATCTTTCAGGTCAAGGAGTCTGAAACAACATCTGAGTAAAAAACACACTACCAAGTTAGGGCAGGGGTGCCGCAGGGCTCGGTGTTGGGTCCGATTCTGTACACCCGTACACATCAGATCTGCCACAGGTGGAGGGAGTCACGATTGCCACTTACGCAGACGACACAGCATTAATGACCAGCAACAGACACCCTGAGATGGCTGCAGAGCACTCCAACAAGGACTTGACGGTATTGCAAAGTGGCTTAAAAATGGAAGATTAAAGCCAGCACAACAAAGTCAGTGCAGGTGACTTTCACACTCCGAAATCGAAACTGCCCTCCTGTGCATCTGGAAAATACTATACTTCCACACCAGGACAGAGTTAAATATCTGGGCATGCACCTGGACCGTCGTTTGACATTGAGACAGCATATTGTAACCAAAAGGGAAGAACTTATCATACGGCTCAGAAACCTGTACTGGATGCTGGGTCTAAACAGTAAATTATTAATAGATAATAAACTATTAATTTACAATTCAATATTGAAGCCTGTCTGGATGTACGGTGTAGAACTATGGGGCAGCGCAAGTAATTCTAACATCACAATATTACAAAGAGCACAGAACACTATACTTAGAACCATAGCGCATGCCCCTTGGTTCATTACAAACACAGAAATCCACAAATGTCTGGGAATGAGCACTGTGAAGGAGCAAATTGAAAGGACATAAGTAGTACGTCAAGTTACAGAAGTCAAAGGACAAAGGTCAAATGGTAAATTACAAAGGTCACAGGTCAAAGATCAAAGGGCAGAGGTCAAATGTTGAAGGGCAAATGACAGAGATCAAGGGACTAAGGACATAGGTCAAAGGCCAAAGGGCTTAGGGCATAGGGGTAACGGCATAGAGCTAGGTACAAAGGGCATAGGGCAAAGAGCATAGGTCAAAGGACATACGGCAAAGGGCGTTGGGTACAGGACAAAGTGTGACAAAGAGCATAGGTCTAAGGACAAAGGCCAAGGGCAAAAGGCGTAGTGCATAAGGCAAAAGGCATAAGGCATAGGGCAAATGACAAATGGCAATGGATAGGAACAAGCACGTGTCGGCCAAGATCTGAAGTCGCGCACGAATATTTGAGAATAAGTCATCAAATCCTAAGTTCCACAATTGTGGACGATCCCTGAGGACAGCCTATTGTAAACGCTTTGGTAGCAGAATAATGACCTAATTTTAAAGTAGTTGTACATACATACATACATATTGTCACGCCTTTATCCCCGAAGGGGTAGGCAGAGGCAAATTAAACGCCCACATTTCACCGTATGCATTTTTGTCCCACGTAACAGGTGGTGAGCCCATTGCCGTGTTGAAATGGACAGGCGCAGGATGCGGCGACCTGCTGTTGAAATTTTTGAGGCTATCAACAACCAATATGGCCTTCAACTTGGCTTAACGACTGCCATTTTATTGGCAACCGGGACCAACGGCTCAACGTGCCTTCCGAAGCACGGAACTTGGGTGGGTCTAAAGGGCCGAATAAATTTAATAAATTGTGTCTAAATTAGATGTTAAATTTGGAAGAAATTTTGAACCCGTTGCCTTTTTAGTGAGGTGCTAACAAAAAGGCTAAAAGGTCTTATATGCTTGACACTAATTAGCACGACCAATTAAAGTCCTGGTAGTCTCGGACTTAAAGTAGTTGTACCCTGTGAATAATATGAATTATTAAAAGATTCACATGCATCTCATATTTCTGATCGAAATACTAACGCGAAGTATATTGAGGAGTTTTTCTAAGCGCGAAAATTTCCGTAATTTGCTCAAACTTCGCCAAGAACCTAGTCAGATCGTCAATGAGTTCCCATTCCTGATCAGCAAATTTAAGTTCTAAGTGTTCTAACATATTATATTTAGCCAGCCAGTTCTAACATATTATCTGTTGCTATGGGCGTACCGCAGGGATCAATTCTGGGTCCGTTTCTATTTTTAATTTATATTAACGATCTGCCATTCTATATACAGAACTTGTGCGACATAGTTCTATTTGCTGATGATACGTCACTTATTTTTAAAGTTGATCGCACGCTTAGTAATTTTAACGGCGTAAATAGGTCACTTGCCCAAGTTGTAGATTGGTTTACGACCAATAATTTGCTACTAAACGCTAAGAAGACAAAATGTATCAGATTCAGCATGCCTATTGTCAGGAATTGCGGTACAAATATAACATTGAACAGTGATACCCTTAATCTTGTAGAATCAACTGTATTTTTGGGGATCACTTTAGATAGCAAACTGCAGTGGAATGCCCAAATAACGTGTCTTGCAAGTAAACTCAGCTCGGCAGCCTTTGCCGTTAGTAAAGTCAGGCAGCTTACTGATGTGGCAACTGCCAGGCTGGTATACTTTAGTTATTTTCATAGTGTCATGTCTTACGGCATTTTGCTGTGGGGCAAAGCAGCTGATCTACAAGTAATTTTTGTACTCCAGAAGAGAGCTATACGTGCAATATATAAATTGAGTGCTAGAGTGTCTCTTAGAGAAAAATTTAAAGAAATTGGCATTTTAACGGTTGCATCACAGTATATATTTGCAAATATTATGTTAGTTAAACAGAACATACATTTATACAATAGACACAGTGACATACATTCGATAAATACTAGAAATAAGCATAAATTAATTGGAACGCATCATCGTTTACAAAAGGTTCACGACTCTTTTGCAGGAATTGGCGTACGACTATATAATAAAATTCCTTTAAACATTATGAACCTGCCGTTACATAAATTTAAGGCGGAAATTAAGAGGCACCTCTTGAAAAGGGCCTATTACACAACTAATGATTATTTGAACGATAAAAATAAATGGAAATGAGTTGCTTGCTCTTCGCTTGAGCTATTTAGGATTCGAATGAATCTTGTGATATGCCTTGAATCTGCATATATATGTTGTATTTTTACATCTCTACATTATTAATAATTTGAAACATCTGACAACTAAAGGTTTCTAAATTGGCTGCGTTTAGTCCCGGTATACAATGTAATTTGAGTTTGTTATTGTGTGAGCACCATGTAGACTTATTTATTTCTTTGAAATTGACATGATAGTTGCTGTGCAGTTTTTGAGTATGTCATGCTCGCCTAAGTGTCCTGGCAATGGTGGCGTATGTATCGGGTCGCCTTATTCCCTATAATACGGTTGAGTAGGGCAATGGCTGATATAATGCGTCATACCCGTGAACGGGTGCCGTCTGTTGGGACTGGTCAGCTCATAGCTGTTATAGCAATTATTAAAAATAATCTTATTTATATTTAAGGTAGACTTAAGTTTAGTCGACTGTTCTCACATAAATCCAAAGGAACAATGTAAGTGTAATTTTAATGTTGTAAGCCATTCCTACATTTTAAAATGGCATCCATTGACTTTCTTGCCAGATTCTTCTTCTTCAAGGGTAGGCTGCCCTTAGAACCGGCAACTATAATCGCTCTAATTTTGATATGATTTAAACACAACATTGATTTTGTTTTTTTTTGTTTGTATAAATTCATTACTATATAATTGGTCAAATATCATGTTAATCAAACTAATGTAATTACTGGCGTTTAGAAAAGAGTGGCCATGAGTTTTATTGCCAGGTTCTTCCTCAGGCTCTACCTATTGCTTTGCGAATCTGGCAGTAAATGTAAATGTAGAAGCAATATTCTTGACGTTCATAAGTGTTACTTTGTGACCTAAATGAATAAAGATTTATTATTATTATTATTGTCTCTTCTTCACGGGTATCTTCTATTTTTTTTTTCTTGTGAAGATACCCGGTCTTTTGGCAGGCTTACATGGGGACATTTTGGTCCAACACGCAGAGGCCCTTTGAGAATTTTAATCTAATAGGAAATGGGACCCCCACTACAGGCAATCCACGCCCGCCTTATGTAGAATAACGGTAATGGATCACCTCCAATGGGAGTTAAACTATTGTGAAATGTGCTAATTATGAAATGGGCTATTGGGTTGGGTGTTAAATGGATTGGGTGATTTAAGCTATTGATGAAAACGGCGTCTGCCTTTTTAATATATTATTATATAAAATAGTGGCAGACGGTGACTTGCCAACTCACTAGATGGGCCCCCTATACAATCGCCATAGGCAAAATAAGCCTGTAAGGCGACAGAGGACAACACCGGTGTGAGAGGCTTGGGGTGTCGAGCGGTGCGGCGCCGGTTTCACCTTCGCGGGACAGGCCCGGAGCGGGCTTCCCCGTAGTTATGCCCTTGAAAATGACACTTCCACCCCCGAGCATATAGCTCTGGCTCCCTCCCTCTGACCGGCCAATTAAGGCAAGCCAGAGTTAAGATTTGCTGCACTCCCGGGAGTAGCACTCTCACTGCTCTCCCGTTAGGCCATTAAATCCTAACCGGTGCAGAAGGGCAACAAAACTCTGAGGAATCGGGACCGATGTGTAGCCACGCACATTCAGCTCGCCACAAGCTGCCCTGCGGATGTGAGCTTTTCAATAACTTTCTGATACATTTTTTTGTTGATATCAGAAAGTGGATTATTATTATGTCTCTTCTTCTTCACGGGTATCTTCTTTTTTTTTCTTATGCATATACCCGGTCTTTTGGTAGGCTTACATGGAGACATATTGGTCCAACACGCAGAGGCCCTTTGAGAATTTTAATCTAATAGGAAATGGGACCCCCACTAAAGACAATCCACGCCCGCCTTATGTAGAAGAACGGTAATGGACTACCTCCAATGGGAGTTAAACTATTGTGAAATATTCTAACTACAAAATGGGCTATTGAGTTGGGTGTTAGATGTACTAGGTGATATGAACTATTGATTAAGACGGCGTCTGCCATTTTAATATATCATTATCAAAATGTTGGCAGACGGTGACTTGCCAACTCACTAGATGGGCCCCCTATACAATCGCCATAGGCATGATAAGCCTGTAAGGCGACAGAGGGCAACACCGGTGTGAGCGGCTTGGGGTGTCGAGCGGTGCGGCGCCGGTTTCACCTTCGCGGGACAGGCCCGGAGCGGGCTTCCCCGTAGTTATGCCCTTGAAAATGACACTTCCACCCCCGAGCATATAGCTCTGGCTCCCTCCCTCTGACCGGCCACTTAAGGCAAGCCAGAGTTGAGATTTGCTGCACTCCCGGGAGTAGCACTCTCACTGCTCTCCCGTTAGGCCATTAAATCCTAACCGGTGCAGAAGGGCAACAAAACTCTGAGGAATCGGGACCGATGTGTAGCCACGCACATTCAACTCGCCACAAGCTGCCCTGCGGATGTGAGCTTTTCTATAACTTACTGATACATTTTTTGTTGGTATCAGAAAGTTAACTCAAAAAGCGAATCTACTATGCCCTCATAGGGTTGCGTTAATCCTATAAAAGATAACGACTGTCCTCGAGGGATTTAGGGATTTAGTTAATTATTATTATTATTATATTGACTGGTTTTCGAGATTTTGCAACATTGCTACTATGTAAGCGAGTGAGGTAGCAGATTATTTTTTAATTACCTTCCATTCTTTTGAGAAAATTTGCCTCGGCCGGAATGGCAATTGCCTGTATCGTATTAGTGTAGTCCTCGCCTACGGCTCGGTCTTCAAACTCATACTCCACCTGCAATTGCCTATTTCCCGGCCTTTGCAATAATGTACAATTGTTATGTTTGTGGCGGCGGCGTCGAAAATTTGTCGGCGGCAGCGGCACGCTGGCGCGGTGCACATGTAGGGCTATGGACCAAGGGTATAGGAAATATATAAATAGGCTACGGAAAAGTTAAATTAGAGAGGTCATAATGATAGGGCATAGGTCAAAGGATAAAGGGCATAGGCCAAAGGACATGGGTAGAACGACAAAGGTCAAATGACAGAGGTCAAAGGGCTTAGGACAAAGGTCGAAGGGCGTAGGACAAAGATCAAAATACATAGGTAAAAGGACAAAGGTCATAGGGCATAGGTCAAGGCAGAAAGGGCATAGGTCAACAGACATAGGTTGTATGTCAAATTACAGAGGTCAACAGACAAAGGGCATAGTACAAAGGTCAAAGGACATTGGTCAAAGGACAAAATACAAAGGTCAAAGGAGATAGGACAAAGGTCGTAGATCAAATTACAAAGTTTATACATATGTCGAAGGTCAAATTACGGAGGTCAAAGGACATAGTTAAAAATACAAAGGTCATAGGAAAAAGGGCAAAGATCAAGGGGCATAGCACAAAGGCCGAAAGGCAAATGACAGAGCTCGAAGGACAAAGGACATAGGTCAAAGTAAATAGGACATAGGCCAAAGGGCATAGGTCAAAGGGCGTAGGTCAAAGGGCGTAGGTCAAAGGGCGTAGTTCAAAGGACGTAGGTCAAAGGACGTAGGTCAAAATACATAGGTCAAAGTAAAGAGGGCCTAGGTCAAAGTTCAAAGTACAAAAGGCATAGGGCAATGGCCATAGGTCCAAGGGAAAATATAAAAAGGGCATAGGACATAGGTCGAAGGTCAGAGGACAAATGTCTGAGTGCAAATGACAAAGCGCATAGGACTAACGTCGAAGGGCATAGGACAAAGGATAATAGATCAATGGGCAAAGTGAATAAAACAGGTCGAAGGGCATAGGACAAAGCTCAAATGATATAGGTCAAAGGCTATATATAGGTCAAAGGAAAAGGGGCATAGGGCAATGGACAATAGTAGTACGTCAAGTTACAGAAGGACAAAGGACATAGTTCAAATGGTTAAATTCAAAGGTCATAGGTCAAAAATCAAAGGGCATAGGACAAAGGTTGTAGGGAAAATGACAGAGGTCAAAGGACAAAGGACATAGGGCAAATCTCATAGGTCAAAGGTCATACGGCAAAGGGCGTAGGGTACAGGACAAAGGGTGACAAAGAGCATAGGCCTAAGGACAAAGGCAAAGGGCGTAGTGCATAGGGCAAAAGGCATAAGGCATAGGGCAAATGACAAATGGCAATGGATAGGCACAAGCACGTGTGGGCCAAGATCTCAAGTCGTGCACGAGTATTTGAGAATAAGTCATCAAATCCTAAGTTCCACAAGTGTGGACCTAGCACCGATCCCTGAGGACAGCGCTTTGGTAGCAGAATAATGACCTAATTTTAAAGTTGTTGTACCCTGTGAAAAATATGAATAAATAAAGGAGTAAATATTTCTAAAACGATCGATCACAAGACTTTTATTTCTTTAAATTTCTATGACCACCAATCGTTATCGAAAGCCCCGGAAATGTTTAAGAAGATGGCCACATAATGACAACAATTTTTCGCAGTCCAAAAGAAAGGTAAATAAATACCCATCACGCCTTATCCCCGAAGGGGTGACAGAGGCATATTATATGCCCACTTTTCACCGTGTGGATTCCTGTCCCACGTTATAGGTGGTGAGCCCATGTCCGTGTTGAAATAGACAGACGTAGGTTGTGGCTACCTGCTGTTGAAATTTTTCAAGCCGCCCATAAGGCCTTCACCAGGCTTAACGACTGCCATTTTACTGGCAACCGGGACCAACGGCTTAACGTGCCTTCCGAAGCACGGAAACGCTCGCAAATGTAAATGCCACAAAGTGGTCAGTGCTCGAGGACCAGCCATAGTGAAAGTTGCGTAACTCAGTGATCGTTTACAGAACACTGAGACCGCGGGGCCACGAGCGAAAAGTAGACAAATAATAATGTCATTGATATTATTGGGTGACCACCCCGGCTTAGCCCGTGACATACTTCGAACTCCCGTCGTACCTATTTAATCCCTTCGCTCATTTATTCTACAATGATGCATTAAAATTTGCCCGATTTGTCGACATTTACGAATACTGCTCCGCTCTCCAGCCTAAGGGTGACTTTAAATAGGTGTAATTGTTTTAAGGGGGTAAGAGTACAGCCCATGGGATGTTCAAAAATGTGTGGAACACCTGGTCGAAATCTACTGGTTTCGGAAATACACGATACTTTAACTTTTTTAGGAAAATTACCAAAATTCAAGAGAAATCCTTAAAAATAAAAATAAATACTGGATGCATGGATTTTATTTTTATTTTATCTGATTGCTGGATAAATTATCCATAAAATAAAAACTTCAAATGTTATGAATCAGTTAAAATTTTAGAGTTATGAGAACTAAAACTTGTAACAATAAAAAAAAAATTTGCTTTATCGAAATTTCAATTGATTTTAGTGAAAAATATCCACTCCGAACTGGTCGTACAAACGATGTCATTAAATTCCTTGTTTCTTTTTTATCTATATATATATTGTAGCTTTCTAAAAAGGTATAATAAGTGTACAAAATTCTCAGATAGCGCCCAACATACTCAGTTAGTCCCGAGCACGTAGTTATGATCCCTATTGTTAATATATTGCAAGCCGAGCCGATACCTGGAATTCTTAAAACCTTTCTCACGGTTTCACTATGCGAGAGTGAGAGAATCGATAAATAGCACAACGTGTGTGAGTGAGATAGCAATTGTTGACGGTTGGCCGTTGCCTTGCGCTTGGGCCCCAAGTTGCGCGACCTCTGTCTAGTACTACTTAGATACTTACGCGTGCCGGACGTACCTATTATTCGTACTAGTTATTTCATCCATCTGTTTCTTTGCTTTATTTCAATGGCAAGCTACAGTAGCGAAGAGTACGCAGACATTGTGTTTGTGTACGGATTCTGTGACGGTAATGCTGCAGCGGCCAGAAGGGAGTACATACACCGATTCCCAAATCGTCGCGCACCTAGTGTACGTGTCTTTTCTGCGGCTAATCAAATACAGCAAGATCTTACGGGAGTTGTTACTAGGTCCAATCTTAGAAAACGACTACGGGCGTGTATTAGGAACCAAGGAGGTCTATTTGAGCAAGATTTAAAATAATAAGGTGTTTTAATTAAATCAAGTGTTATAAAACGTGTTTTTCCTACTGTGTTTTTGTTATTTCTTTATGTAAATAACTTGAGTATTTTAATTGTAAAGATAACTTGCGTTTTTTCTTATTAAATATTATTATTTTGTATCAGTATGAGTATTATTTCATCTACATTAGATATTTTTTTCATACTACTCTTAGTAAAATTAACCATAGTCATCCTTACTTGCTTGGAGAACCAAATGGGCAACAATACACAATGCATTCATAAAGTCCACTAAAGCAAATCAATGAGACGTGTTACGAGGTAAATTAATGACACTTAAAGAAAAAACCTTAGCAGGGTAGTATGGTAAAGTGCTAATAATGTTATTAATGTGCAGTTTACGTATTACCTACTCGGCAATAACTGAGTTTGTTGGGCGCTATCTTAGAATTTTGTACACTTATTATACCTTTTTAGAAAGCTAAGGAAACAAGGAATTTAATGACATCGTTTGTACGACCAGTTCGGAGTGGATATTTTTCACTAAAATCAATTGAAATATCGATAAAGCAAATTTTTTTTATTGTTACAAGTTTTAGCTCTCATAACTCTAAAATTTTAACTGATCCATAACATTTGATGTTTTTATTTTATGGATAATTTATCCAGCAATCAGATAAAATAAAAATAAAATCCATGCATCCAGTATTTATTTTTATTTTTAACGATTTCTCTTGAATTTTGGTAATTTTCCTAAAAAAGTTAAAGTATCGTGTATTTCCGAAACCAGTAGATTTCGACCAGGTGTTCCATACATTTTTGAACATCCCATGGGCTGTACTCTTACCCCCTTAAAACAATTACACCTATTTAAAGTCACCCTGTATAGCCTATAGCCTTGCTCGATAAATAAGCTATCGAAAACAAAAATATTTTTTTTCAAATCCGACCAGTAGTTCTTGATATTTTACCAGACTGAGTTTTTTTATTAGACCATATGTTTGTTTTTTAACGTATGGAAGTCCCCTCGGATGTCATGCCGGTCTCGAACCGGCTAAAACCCACGATCCCTGCCTAACTGTCTATTGCCGGATGCCCTAGGTAACTCCTCGGAAAGATGTCAGTTATACCATGTAGGTACGTATCTCATACTTTATACTATGCCAAGTTATACCTCTACTATGAGGTTAGTGCGGTATAATTTAGCCATCTGAGTGAAAGCAAGCAAGCTTCTCGAGGACCACTGTTAATGGCCACCTCTCAGCTCCGTACCTAAGTCATCACTATATATATAGACAAAACACACTAATCAAAATTATTATATATATTATAAACACATTAGTCAAAATCGTGTAGAAATCCCCATGGATGCTATGTCGAACACCTACCGATTGACTAAAACCACACTTTTTACATCCCTTCCATCTGTCTATGATCAGGAGTCCCCGGTGAGCCTTCGGAAGGATAGCCCCAGGGCTCCCGCCAGACTTTCTCTGTGATACCGCAGGCTCGTTCATGGGCGTAGATTGTAAACAAGCTAAGATAAAGAGCACTGTTAAAACACTGACGGGTGTTTAAATAGTCACTGTAGTTAGCGAGCCGCCAGAATTAAGTTCTCTGTATCATGCAGCGACATAAAATATTGGAACATAAACCACAGAATACTAACTACAAACGTTATATTTAGAATGTTTCTGAGTCTAATTTCGGAAGGACTATTAATAGATGACCATTTAACAAAAAGTGTAAGAGTTTCTAAGACTTGGGCCAAGTTTATAATTGAGTGTGATTAATTATAAGTTTAATACTCTTAACTTTATCGCTCCATACTTTCCGTAGTGTTGGTATGCCTTACAGGAAAAATCTAATCATGACCTCATGACAGTACGGCGAGCTGAAACCTACTTGACAATTTTGTTATTATTAATTGACTGAGAAGGCGAGCGAAGTGAACCGACGAAAGTCTCCGTTTTAAGTCCACAGGTACGAGAAAAATGCTATCGATATCCGACCTTTCAGTCTACAGGTCGCATTTTTCATCGGATTTGCATGCAACTTGGCGTGGACAATCCTTGATATAGCCAAAAATTTTAGTTTTACGATCGGGCGGAAATGAAGGCAATGGAGGGGAAATGGTCCCGTAGTGGTTGGCAAGAGCGCTCAAAACGGTATGGGGCATATAGGCTTGAAGTGTGCTGCTGAGCCAAGCGATTATATTTAAAAAAATCTAGAATTAAAAATACGTACATGAGGACTGTACGCAACAGGAAACCCATGCATAATAATAATTAACACAGGAACCATAAAAATGTTTAGCCTTTTTTCTCAATTTACTCCGAAGTCTACAGTTCACTGAACCACTAGTATAAAATTCTTTGTCTTACGCAGACCCAGTAGGTATCATAAGTAGGTAATTATATGCCATCTGAGAGTAATAAAACATTTAGTTCCAGTATTATTGTAACACGTAGTGTTGCCATAAATTTATGGAAAGATAGCCAATTAGCATTGATAGAAGTTCAGTTCCTTATTCCGGGTTGAGCTTAAAATCTTACAAACATGGCGATATTAAGGAAGTGAAGGATATGACTTCTTGACTTCCTCCTCCCCTTCGAAACCTTTACTTCCACTTTTTTACTTCTTACTTCCACCTTAGCATAAAATATTCTCCATCTGCATCCCTAATCCTAGCTCTAACCTGGAACTCAGGGACTATTTTGAATTGAAGATTGGGGTAGCCGGATTCACTTTATTTTTTAGCGTGTTGTTGTCCTTCCTCATTCTCTATGATAGCCTATATCAAAACCTCGTCTTCAGTGTACAAAAAAAAAACATGATATGGCAAATAAAATCTTGGCATTTTCATTACTAAATGAGGTACTATTGAAGAAAGAGCCGCAGTTCCCTAAATGTTCGGTTTCTCAGTAACCCAGAACGTTACGCCACGCCACTTATCATAAATATGTGACTTTTTCGACTTTCTTCATCAGAGTGTAAAGTCCCGGTTGATCACGTTTGATTTAGTAGCTTTAAATTAAATATTTCTAACATTGGATTGCAGAACCAATGTTGTATTATACCAAGTTGCATATTGCAAGGTGCAAGCTGCCAACGACAGAGGAGTGTTACAAGCAGTCGCTTACTTATTCCCTTCCAATGACAAATGACGATGGTATACTTAGAAGAAATTAGGGTGCGAGGAGCCCCATCAAGATCTCCGGGGGCCAATTGACATCACCTGCTGACCAATGAATGATTCAACGACGCAGGCAATTACGAGTGGAAGGTTAGGCGGCAGCCGCTCCTCACAAAGCCGAAAAACAAAAGCCAAACTGTAACTGTTCCTAGCAGCTAAATAATATATTACTCCAAGCTCCAAATCAGGTAGAATTAGGAAGCTTCTGGGAATACACAATGATGAAGAAATAAAAGACGTGTTTCGGTTGAAATTTTATTTTGGCAATGCAAAGTCAAACAGCAATAACAAAAGTCAAAAAATTTTTCGACGTCCAATGAGCTCAATGGTTGAGACGCATTTCTTTGTGCTGTTACAAAACGATTGGGATACCTACTCTTTGTAATTAGCTACTATTTAATATCACGATTACATAATTTCGTTTATCTTTTTTTTAATTTTCACGTTGTATTACAATGTCTTCGTTTGCTTTATTCTTGGAGTTTGACTATTATTATTCTGGATAGCATAGCCTCTCGAACTGTCCTCTCTGACTACTCTGTCAGAAACGCAGCGTGAAGATGTTAGTATAGTTAGAATACTAATTAAGTGGGTAGGTTGATTTTTTATAGGTGCTGACTAGTTAGCTCTTTATATTTTGTGGAACATTGGATGTTAGTATGGAGCCCCTACAGAGATCATCTGGGCCCCAGACAGTCTTACCTGTAAGTGGTGCGGTGCAACTGCTGACTAACGGATGAGGTTATGGCGCAGAGAAAAAGAAACTCGAAGCAAACCCTTGCACCAACCCGTCTGACCAGCGTGGTCATTATCACACAGTATCATCCCGAAATGATTAGAAGAGGCCTGCGTCCAGCAGTGGAGCGTGATAGCCAAATTGATTGAAAAGGGATATATTTGTAAGCGTCAGCGCAGATTGAACTGCAAAATGCTTCCTCGATCAATCAAAATTGCTACGCATACTTCAGGACTCATCTTGCAAGCTCGAGCATGGTCAAGCCCCATGGACTTGAATTTAATATTGCAATATATGTTTGTTTATCAATCACGCCTGATCCCGAAGGGGTGGCAGAGCATATTATACGCCCACATTTCACTGTGTACATTCCTGCACCACGTAACAGGTAATGAGCCTATAAATTGACTCCGTCGCTGAATATCATATTCTCAAAACACCACATTCGCAAAACACGATATTCGGAAATCATAATATCATATTCTCAAAACGTCATAATCTTATATGCCGTGTTGAAATAGACAGAAGCAGGTCGTGGCGACCAGTTGTTGAAATTTTTTAAGCCGCTCTTAAGTTCTAAAATTGGCTTAACGACTATCATGTCAGACAGACGCTCGGATGATGACGATAGTTTTCTTGATGTGCATTGGGTGTAATACTTTGACAAGTAGGATTAGGATAGGTAGTACTTTACTATAAATTATGGAACAATAATTTTACTTGAGTAAGTAAGGTTTCATGTAATTGCATTATCATAATTGCAATTTGTCCATTGCTAAACTCTGTAAACGCGGCTCAATATCAAATGAAGACATTGTAATATTACTGGGTTCCAGCAAGCAAGCACTAAAGGCCATATTCTCCAAACTATATTTACATTACAAGTACAAAATGTTATGTTTCTAAAGAATCAGCACACTTCCAGTTTCCTGAACTATAAGGCCTGACCGGACTTCGCATCTTCCTTGTAAACTAACTACTTAATATTAGGTATAATGTACATGTTTATCGTAACTCGAAGCACGGAATGTAGGTACTTATAAATATTATCTAGTCTAAGAAACTATTAAAAAAAAACTTTTATATTAGACCTGCATCCTTGGAATTTTTGTAAAAAAATAAACAAATCATTTTTAAATTACCCGCGGTTTGTATTGTATGTTTCGCATGATATACCTACCCTACCTACGTTAATACACATATACTTATTAAACCTAATTTCGCTATTAATTCTATAAAATAATGAATTAAAAAAAAAAGAACTTGAACAATAATAATGAAACAAATTCAACAATCAGGTACAATTTACAAGAGGCAAAGCAACAACTGATAGCATGAACTAGAATTTTCTTGTGCTCTATCCCTTTCTGTCACCCGGGTAAGTCAATAGGTCACTGACCTTTATTTTATCGTCATACCTAATAGGTATATGTACAGTCATTGTTTTACTCCTAGAAATCAGAAAAACTTCCAATATCTTTGGTTATACTCGTACTAAACGCAGTTGATTTGCGCGATCTGTGCGCTAACCGCATTGTGAATAACCATGAAACTAATAATTATTGTTTTTTAAAATTCTCATTGTAAGTTTCAAAAGTTTATAAAAATGCCAATTTCATCAATCAATCAAATGTTAATTTTAGCAAACTCTTGTTGTAAGTTTCAAAAGTTTATAAAAATGCCAATTTCATCAATCAATCAAATGTTAATTTTAGCACATTCCCGTCCTACGACAATGGGTGGAGAGGGCGCACGATACTCCGACGTACCATCTGACCTAGCTTCTCACAGCACATGGCTGCTTGTTAAGCACCTGTGTGAGCTGGTGGGTGCAGGGCAAGACCCAATGTGCCGTAACCGCCCTAGCGGTGCCGTGGAAAGCGTTGGAGTAGGTCTGTCGCTGACGGCAGCGAACAATGTTGGGCCGCCGTCTCCTCTTTAGCCAGCGAGGTGATAGCGGCCAAACGTGAAGGAACTGTCGGTGTGCGAGCGAAATGTACGCACGCTTCCAGCCCGCCTAGTTCCCGCCGTTTCGTTTTAGTGTCGGCCGTTGGCTGAAGGCCGGGGGACCCTACTTACATTGGCTATCTGTCGGCAGGCACCCTGCGTGTTCTAGGATGCCTTCCATCGCCCGATTGACTGCTCTCCTGCCTCTTTCTTTTCAGAGGGATGATCCTGGGGGGCTCTACGCGGGCACAGATTATGTGGCACATCATGTTTCCCGATAACAGCCCAATCCCGGGGCATCCTCTTAGCCAGGTCGCCGAGACTTTATGGGTAGGAAGCGTGTTGCCCATGCGAACTGGTCAGGGAGAGTCGAAACACTGATGATTTACTGGGTAGGACCGCCACTAAATGGACACACTGTTCATGCTGCCGCCACAGCAATGAGGACAGTAAATCATTCCTCGCATCACAAAAAATTGCCCTTTGCTTACGCACAAAACCGACTGTCATTTCTGGAATATACATTACTAAACACAACACATTACACGAGGTGAGAAAACTATATCGTCGAATTCGTTGATGCTACATCATTCTCGCTATCTTTCTTACTCTAGTGAAATTCCCGAGCGACAGAACAGGATAAAGCAGCATGAATAAAGAAATGTAAAAAAAATTGAACATGAAAGTTGGTAATTGGTTTTATATGTCAATCATCCTTCAACAACTACCTAATACAAAAATCGTCTTGTCCTCGTCATAACATCTTAAACGAAGGTTTTTACAGCACTATAAATAACTTACTCTTATATTTTTACCCAGACGTTCCGGAGTCTGAGCATGCTGTGCCTATTAATTTATCATGCCGTGAGTGAAAACAAGTAGTTGGTTTTAAAAATATCCGAGTGTCTTCTCGGCCGACACACTCGACAACGGTGTGAACAATTACAGAGTTTCTAACGAAATTCGGTAATTAGCATCCGTGGTGTTTTTAATTTCACCGCCCATGATCCAAATTCTTCAAGGTATTTTTTAAATAGAGAGATTCTATTTGTATCGCCGACGGTTGATCGGAAGAAAATGCCTACGGCATTAAGTCCACTTTTGTAGAAATTTCTTTTTAAATAAGTATTTAAATACATACATAAAATCATAAACCAAAATTAGTAAAGAATAATTTTGTAGATTACAAGTATTACTTAATGGTTAATCGTTTTATCAATCATTTTAGTATTCTGATAACATAAATACAATCCATGTCATCAAAAATATACAGTGACATGGTACTCCTTTTTTTATTATCGTCATGAGTGCCATGACATGTCGTCAGCAGGGCATGTCATATTTTTGTATCACTGAAGTGGCAGACAAGCATGCGGCCCACCTGATCGAAATTCATCACCGTAGCATATGCACGTTTTGAACAACAGAGGTGTTACACTCATTATGCCAACCCTAAATGACAATACATGGATAAAATTATTGTACAGACAGAATTACCGATTCTCAATTAGTTTTCAATTCGCCATCTTACTAATCTATTAAACGCGAAAGTTTGTAAGTATGGATGGATGTTTGTTACTCTTTCAAATATCTACCGAATGGATTTTGATGAAACTTAACTTCTAGGCTTCTTTTTATCCCGGAAACAAGTTCCTGTGGGAAACGGGAACGGGTAAACTTCAGCACGCGTGCGGAGCCGCGGGCGTCAACTAGTCATAAATAAAACTCGAAACGTCGATAATCTAACTAAAAGCTTAAGCATTACTTACAAATATCAACAACAATTGGGATTCTAGTTTTATGCACGGGTCATTTTTAATCACGAAATGTCTTTTTTTACTAAGTAGGTATATTTCCCTTACCACATTTGGTGAGTTACATACGAGTATAATGGTTATTCACTAAATGTTTATCAGTCACTGTTCTAGAAATTTCTATATGACATTACACCACGAAATGAAAATCCGTATCTATTCTTTTTTTTCAGTCTCGAATCGGTACATTTATATAGTTTAGACTAACGAAAAAAATAGGGAGGGACTCACAATTTTGTGTAAATTGACCAATGCGGATTAATGTGACGATTTAAAGGAAATGTTACCACAATCTTATTTGTATTTAAGCAAGAAATAGTAGGAAGCTCTTCAAATACTTTAAGACTAGTTAAAGACGGTTTCTTAACACATCACCGTCAACAAATCTGCCAAAGAAAAGCCATTTAAAAGTAGCATTGTCATAACTGTTTAGGTTTATAAAAATTACGTCTTAGACATAGTATGAAATAGTAGTGGTGGTCTTATTAATACTAATTTTAAAACAAAAAAAGCAGTTTGATCGAAAATGGTCACCGAAGCCCAATAAGGACGTTTGAATTACCAGAAGTGTTACACTCCTGGAACAGGCTCTCATCTGCAAAATTTCTACAGCAGGTATCCGCTGTTGAAATTTTTAAAGCATATCTTTAAGCCTTCAATTTGGCGACTTAGCGTGCTTTTCGAAATACGCAAACGCTTGTAAATGGAAATGCCCCAAAGTCACCTGTCTCTGAATTGACTGCTACTCTAATCAATGCTAAAGCTGAAAAGTCTGCCTCAATCAGTCCAATAGATTCGGGAAATATGGATTCACAGCACCAAGTTATTAAGACGAAGTTGAAAGCGCTCGTGGCCTCGCGGTCTCAGTGTTCTGTAAACGATCACTGAGTTACGCAACTTTCACTATGGCTGGTCCTCGGATGGGTGACCACTTTGTGGCATTTACATTTGCGAGCGTTTCTGTGCTTCGGAAGGCACGTTAAGCCGTTGGTCCCGGTAGCCAGTAAAGTGGCAGTCGTTAAGCCTGGTTGAAGGCCTAATGGGCGGCTTGATAATTTCAACAGCAGGTAGCCACAACCTGCGTCTGTCTATTTCAACACGGCAATGGGCTCACCACCTATTACGTGGGACAGGAATCCCACGTAATAGGTGGCACTATAAGTGGACATATAAAATGCCTCTGCCACCCCTTCGGGGATAAGGCGTGATGGATATTTATTTATTTATTTATTTAAGTTATTAAGACTGTGACAATTGATATTTAATCTCCTTTTGATATAAAACGCAAAGAAGTAGATTGATATTGATTTTTACATATGGCCGGTATAGTAATGGCAGGAAGATTAACAACAACCTATGTAAACCTACTTAAATTTATCACATTAACCCGCATTAGTCAAGATTCGTAGCGAATCTAGAAGTCGACGGTCTACATCCAGGCGATGGCCGGCGAGCCGTCGGACGACAGCGAGTCCAAGGACCGCCGCGTCTTGAAGTGAGGCGTATGTCAGTAAAGCGAAGTTGACGAGCACGGTCCGTCCACTCCTTGCAGCTGCGGCTCCGTGTTAGTCATTAACTGCAACCAAAGTCCAAATTAGTTTCTAGGAAAATATAATTTATACCTTACCACCATTTATTTAATTTGGATGAATAAAGGAATAAAGTAACAACATATTTATATTATTAAAATTTAACATATTTACAGACCCCAGTACCAAAAAAAGAGGTGGTGGGGATTAATACAAGACTGACAATGATGCCCCGACTAAGTGTCGAAGAATTCCTCCCCATCAAAATCAACCGGTAAGGTTCCCATAAGGCTGGCTGCATTACTACGTTGTATGGCAATGCTTATATTTAATGAACGAGAAAGAGGTCAGTCCTATGGTCACGAGAATAGAAGAGAAATAAAAACAACTAGAATCATGTATCTACTTCTAAATCTAAAAACTATTCAACTCAACTTCTAACAACAAATGAAAACTGACTACAAGTTTCTAATCCAGGGCGATTAGAAGCTGGGAATTAGTCAACGTCAAGCCATGAACAACCTTAGACTAAAAAAAAAGGCAATTGATCAGGGATTATATTTTAAAGTAATCTGGAATCATGCACTGCACGTATAGAGAGTAATGGAAAACGATAAGGTATTTATCTTTTACAATTGATCTTGCAATACAGAAAATCATAAGTAAATAGAAAGATGGAATTCTTGTAATCTTATACTGTGCTACTGTGTCCATTAATAAGAATTTTAAGAAGAATGATCATACTTCTCTAATTTCACATACAGACGGTAGCAGTCCATCTGTGGAGTTGTTTGGTGAGCGGGGCGATGGTGTTGGCGCGTGCTTCGGCACTTCTCGGCCCACTGCCATCTTGTCGTGGAGCTGAGCGAGACGCATACTCATCTGTCTTCTTTCCTTCTGCTCTCTTTCTCTCTCCCACCTCTTTGCGCTGTAGCTCCTTATGGACGATGAACTGCTTTGTACTGAAGTTAGACTTGGACGTCGCGAACCTGCGCAGGACGGACAACATTAAATGTCTTCAAAGAATATAGAAGCGTCTGAGCTGAAAGTGGAAAGCGATTTGGGTCTTTTATTTTTGTCAATTTAATCTGTACAATAATGTGCGTAATAATTCAAAAGTAATAACATTAAATGTTGGTGTCAAGCTTACTTTTAAATTAATACATATTTTTTTAACAACATTTTAGTGTAAACACATATAGCTAAAGCCAATCCTCAGTCAACATACAGAATATAATTTAGATAGGTACTTTGCTACTTTTGTGTAGTATTTAGAGAAATACGTTAGAATCAAGGTAGAAACATTATTGTATATGAGGTCTGATTAAAATACACAATAATTATATATGGATGAAGACAAATCATGCATTGATATAGACAAAGTCAAGTATAACAAAGATGGAACATGGAATTGCATGAGAGAAATTTAAAAAAAATGTCAATGTTTAATTTGAATGAATATAAATTGAAAACATGGCAAAAAGTTATATGGGCCAAATTACAGAGTGCTTTCAAGAATTAGAATTAAAGAATCGTCAATTTGCCCACATATTGGAAAATTGAATTAATATTCCATAAGGAAGAAACGGTATAACCGTTTAATACAGAGATACAATGATGAGAAAGTATAGAACATTGTACACAACCTTAGAAGTTGTCCTGGTCGATTTATATTATATAGTGGTTGAAAGCAAACGTCTACATGCACAGCCACACAATGTGAAATTTACAGATATAAGCTAGAAGCAGTGCTGGGCCATGAAACTGAAGCCTTCGATGACCTCTGAATGTGCTTGTGAACAGCACTACATGTTTGTTAATCGCAATTGGATTTTAATGTTCCTTTTGATATTATTTTCAAATCAAGCAGTGTTTGTATATTTGTGATATTATTGAAGTGACGCTGATTGTGTTGCTGAATAAGAACAAAACATTGCTGCTGTTGATGAATGTAAATCGGTCGCACGATGACACTTTTGCATCGAACTATACTTTTTGAAAAGCAAAAATCACCGAAGCGCTCGTGGCCCCGCTAACCCAGTGTCCCGTAAACGTTCACTGCGTTAAGCATATTTCGCTATAGCTGGTCTTGGGAGGGGTGACCACTTTGTGGCATTTACATTTACGAGCGTTTCCGCACTTTGGAAGGCACGTTAAGGCGATGGTCCCGGTTGTCAGTAACATGGCATTGAAAAAAGTGGCAAAGGCCTCAAAAAATTTCAACAGCAGGTAGCCACAACCTGCGCCTGTCCATTTCAACACGGCAATGGGCTCACCACCTGTTACGTGGGACAAAAATGCATACGGTGATATATAAAAATCCCTGCAGCCGTATTTGGGTAAAATATATTAGGAATAATCGCTTCAATATCGCAAAATCTACAACGTGCAGTTCTGAAAGTAAAGTAAAGTAGTTATCATAAAAAGTTTTATGACGAGTGTTGAAGCGATCAACCTCCATGCAGCACTGCTTGTGAAGCTTATAGTTAATTTGAGATACATACAGATACTTGACCTTGACAGTCTTCAAATCCATTTCTGGATCTTCAGTTTCACTAGCTCATACATGTTAAGCTACTTGGGAAATAGTTAGAGTAGGACCATGGCCATCTTGCTCGTGCCGCCAAACACTTCATTCTACGACTTTGCGCCACAAGCCCAGTCAACCACAAGTAAAGCTTCACAACAATATATACTTACGTCAAATTTGTTAATTGCCAATTGTGCAGAGAAAAGTACATTTGGTAGATATTTGGTGACAAAATTTTAATCGCTTGCACCGCTCGGGTTGAAATGAGGTTCTTGAATTTTTTGTTGAATAAACCGCGATGGGATACGGTTAAATAGAAGGTAGGAAGGTAAATTATGAACTTGAACAAAGTATTTAGATATTGAATAACTGGAATTTTTTACTCGACATTGTTCTGTGATAATGTTTACATGATAATGAATTAGTTCAGAAAGAACCAGCATATTTGGTGAAGGTAGGTAGTCAGACGGTCGCGTAGTCGCAGACTGGAGTCCGCCCGTGGTCGCTAACACCGAGACGCAACATCTAACGGACATTTGACACAGGCGGGACACATCTCATGCGTTCACCGACACCTTCCGAATGCTTTCGCACTTTGCTTTATGTAATAATTTGCTACAAAATTAAACTAAAATGGAACCATTGCAGGATTTCTAGATATTCCTGTTGATTAAGTTAGTAGTAACTTAGTTTTACAATTAATTCAGCATGGGAGCGTTTTATTTTCCTTTATGTTCTAAAAAAATCTTGGGAAAGCAGATGCACGGTGATTTGAATCATTTCAAAAGAGGATTTGACGCGTGTCAGGTACTTCAGCAGTCGCGGAGCAAAGTAGTCGGCAGTATTCGGCGGGCGCGGCATGGGTCGCCGCCGTACAGCGAGACGTGCAAATGATGGGCCGCGCTGCATACATCCGTATCACCTTTGGCGGCGCACTCGAGCGGGTGCGCGCCGCCCTCGCGCCGGAACACGCGCGCGCCGCGCCCCTCGCCCCCCCCGCGCAGGTGCCGCGAGATGAGCAAGATGGCCGCCGCGCGCGCCGCACCTGCGCGCGACGCCGACACCGCCACGCCGCGCCGCGACGCGCGCCGGGAACCCCCGGACCCGCTCATGCCGCCGCTCTCCAGCTCCAGGGTCCCGCTCGTGCAGCCGCTTCGGGACGATGCGCGGGACGACGCCCGAGTCCCGCTCAGCGTGCCTCCTAGTACATAGTCATATGTGAGAAGCGATAGACATTTTAGTATTGTTAAAATTAAACGTACGTTTTGATGATTTCTGGAACGCTTTTAAATGTTTTGACATCCAAGTTTTGCACCGAAAGATACCAGGATAATGCTACCCACTGATAATATATTAGAGTGATAAAACAAGTATAGAAAACAAAAGCATCAAAAACATAGTATGCATAATTTTGGAACTATAAAAGTATTTTTTTTCGCGAGGTGTACCATAGGGCTTAATTCTTGTTCCAGAATATTTCGTACCAGTGTCGTTGAGTGAGTACAGGCAGGGCGGAGTGAGTCGCGCGTCGGCTAGATGCGTGGGGTGATAGCGGGCTTTAGTGTACAGGTGTAAAACCATACACAGCAGCCCCGCCAGTACAAAGATACCCGACGCTACACCCAGCAGCGTCGGCATGTCAGCCGTCAGCAGCACCAAATCTAACGTGACAGTAAACGTTAACCAATTAGCAAAGTTGTTGCTATTGCAATAAATGATTTTTCTTTTCATTCCTTCTCTTGTTTATTTTCTGTGTTTTATAAAACTGTTTAGGTGTAATGTGAAGCCAAAGAAAATTATTTCCTTAACCTTCAGTGCAGAAGACCCGTTGCGTCGGTCTGTTGTGGCTGGTGCTGTGGTATCCGGGGTCACACTGGCAGTACGCGTTATGATTGACTTGCACACACGACGAGTGTGCGTCGAAGGCCTGGCACGTTTGTCGATAGAAACACTGCTCTCCAAGTTTTTTTGCTGAAAAATTATAAAAGAATCAGTTATAATGAAAGAAGAATAAGAAATAACTGATTTTACTTAATATGAAAGTATCTTTAATATCTAATCCATGATTGTATTTATCGTATGACGGGCTTGTATTTAAGTAAATGTATTCAATAGCTTCGTGATCGAATAACTTTATCTCTTGAATATTATGACTTCAGTGAGCATTAACACCAAAAGTAACAGATATTCTACTAATTACTTGAAGTTACCCATGCCGTTAGAGAATTATAAGTCCAGAGTCCTTTAAGCGTAACTTGAAAAGGCATATAAAATAAGCTGTTATACATAGCCTTTTCGGTTATGAATGGTCTTTGAGCTTTGCACTGCACGTCGCCATGATTTCCATCACGAACGAAAACTACATTAAAAAACTAAAGTGTTACAGATGTATAGGGCACCGATTCTAAATAAGTCGTTTGAAGAATCCGGCTCGCAGGATCAAATTTTTAATAAATGCATTTTTTACGTATGTGTTTCAGTATGTGAATGTAATTTTATAGCGAAAATGCAAAATGGATGACATACATAAGGTACCTATTTGATGACATCATTGCACTAATAACAACTAACAGCAAAGTTGATCGCTCTAAAAGATCCGAAGATGTCTTATATTTTTATGATTGAAGATTTGGTTAAAAAGGTACGTACGTGTTAAACCTATGTAGTGTTGAAATATATCTTCTCTGTTTTAAAAATAATTTCTAAAAATATCTGTTCATTTTCAAGTAGGATATGCATACCTTTAGCGCATCCTTTGGCCACGCCGAGTGTGACGGGGTGCTTGGGATCACATTGACACGACGCAGTTGTAGGGTCACAGTACACATGGAGCAGTTTTGGGTTGCACGTAAACTCGCATGGTGACCCCAGGTATCTTCCTCGTTCTGAAATTTAAGAAGAAAACTGTTATAGACGAGATGTTATATGTTAAAGTTGTTTATAGTTTGTAAATACGCCTCCCAAATAAACACCAAAATCACTGGGGCTGAAGCCACCTCACCTGCTAGAGGTGCACCTGTCGACTAATAGACCAGACGGGGTTGGGAGGTCCCAACGATATTACGAAATTAGTTTCCAGATTAGCGAAACCAAAACTAGCTGCTAAATAAAAGTGGATCCTAGGTTCCAAGTTCAGGTAGGGGTTAGAAGCAACTAGGAATAACTAAGGATAGAGAAAACTTTTAGATGAGGAGGCTTGACAATACAAAAGTGTCTCCTTTTATGTGTTGCTCTAATAGGAACGTTCTGTAGGAAGCAATTGCCGTTTGACCACTAAATCCGGCTATGATTACCTGCATCAGAGCTGTGCCCGTAAACCAGCAAGTGGTGGTGGCAACCTACAACATCTGGTGGGCTTTGGGCAAAAGACCCCACTGTAATTTGATAATTTAATTTTCAAAGTCAATTAATATTTGAGAAAGTCATTGTAAATATAATTTACCAATTCTTTGATAGGAATTATATTATAGTAAGTAGATTCGCGTCCGTGTCATTGCAGATATGCTGAGAGTGTCGCCTTTGCAGGTATGGTCACGTCTTGCGGTAACTGCCTATGTGGGAAACAAATGTCTGGCCATATCAGCCCCGCCGAGTCCCAGTAAGAGAGGAAGACCGAAGAAGTGCATGCGTGCCAATGGTCCCACTACAGACGAACGTGCGAAGTGGAGGAGAAAATGTAGGAAAGTGGACCCCGGACGCCGCGAGACGCAACTAGGACAGACGCTCGGATAATGATGACAGTAAGTAGGTAATAATGAAAAACAATAAAAAAAAATGTGTTCAAGTTCCTAGAATACTGCCATAAATTATTTTAAATTGTTTAGGTGACGGCCTTAAGTTAACTAAATATAGGTAGAACGCAGGTACTCGATACTGTTGTTGTAGTTTACTCTTTCAATAGAAACTCGCGCCGCGAACAACTTTAATTTTAATTTTATTATATTCTATAAAAACTTTTTAATGAGTACACTAAATTGGGTCTTACCTACCACTTTTCAAAGATGATTTTTAGTTCAGCAGTCATCAATACCATTATTTATATTACAAAAGAGAGCTGTAAGAGCAACATACCAGCTTGTTCTCAGATTATTACTTTGAAATTGACATGATAGTTGCTGTGCAGTTTTTCAGTATGTCATGCTCGCCTAAGTGTCCTGGCAGTGGTGGCGTATGTATCGGGTCGCCTTATTCCCTATAATACGGTTGAGTAGGGCGATGGCTGATATAATGCGTCATACCCGTGAACGGGTGCCGTCTGTTGGGACTGGCAATTATTACAAATAATCTTATTTATATTTAAGGCAAACTTAAGTTTAGTCGACTGTTCTCACATAAATCCAAAGGAACAATGTAAGTGTAATTTTTGTAATAAAGCCATACAGCTATATTTTAAGATGGCATCCACTGACTTTCTTGTCCGATTCTTCTTCTTCAAGTGTAGACTGCCCTTAGAACCGGCAACTAGAATCTCTTTAATTTTGATATGATTTTAAACACAACATTGATTTTGTTTTTTTTGTGTGTTTTTTTTGTTTGTATAAATTCATTACTATATAATTGGTCAAATATCATGCTAATCAAACTAATGTAATTACTGGCGTTTAGAAAAGAGTGGCCATGAGTTTTATTGCCAGGTTCTTCCTCAGGCTCTACCTATTGCTTTGCGAATCTGGCAGTAAATGTAAATGTAGAAGCAATATTCTTGACGTTCATAAGTGTTCCTTTGCGACCTACATGAATAAAGATTTATTATTATTCTCTTTATTTATTTATACAACATATCAATTACATTTTTAAATATATCTATAAAATAAAATATACATTTAAAAATATAAAAAATAGTGACCCACCGGTATCGGGTACAGGGACCAAGCTACCGGTGGTTAGGGCTCCAGAATCAGCATTGAGAAAATATTATCTGAAGTTGCATATCTCACGGTTAAGGAGGGTCTTGACATTTAAAAAGCCTCGACCTCCACACTTCCGAGGGATATACAACCTCATTACTGATGAATGAGGATGATGCATTCGAAATGTGGTCAACAGGGACCGCACTCTCCTATCCAGGGCATCTAATTCAGTCTGAGTCCATCTAAGCAGGCGCGTATGCTTCAAACATGCAAATAAGCACTGCATACCCTAGCCCAATCTATATAATCTAATTCTATTATTTAAAAACAACAAGTTGTGTAATAATAAATACGCAATAAAAATATCAAATGTGTGTATTGTGCCCCTGCCATCTATGAGTCCTTCAGCGAACTTAACAAACAACTAGTACATCATTATACTCGTACGTCACGCGTCGAGCCCACCGCCACCGTGCCGCGCGGCTGTAAGCAGAATGTAATCTTGTCTACTCAGGAGTCGTATGAATACAGTAGATACTTTGTTTGTGTGAGTAAAATATACGATTGTGTTAGAAATTATTACACATGATCTAAGCAGTGCTTCTTTAACAAAGCGACCGATTTAAGTAACTATCAAAAACAGAATAATTGGTGGATGTGTTAAGCCTATTTATTTACTTATAAGTTATAATAATGAAGCGCTCGTGGCCCCGCGGTCTCAGTGTTCTGTAAACGATCACTGAGTTACGCAACTTTCACTATGGCTGGTCCTCGGATGGGTGACCACTTTGTGGCATTTACATTTGCGAGCGTTTCCGTGCTTCGGAAGGCACGTTAAGCCGTTGGTCCCGGTTGCCAGTAAAATGGCAGTCGTTAAGCCTGGTTGAATGCCTTATGGGCGGCATGAAAAATTTCAACAGCAGGTAGCCACAACCTGCGTCTGTCTATTTCAACACGGCAATGGGCTCACCACCTATTACGTGGGACAGGTAAATCCACACGGTGAAAAGTGGGCATATAATATGCCTCTGCTACCCCTTCGGGGATAAGGCGTGATGGATATTTATTTATTTTATTTACTTGCATAATATTGTCGTAATATTGTTTCACTTCACATATCTTTCGAGTGATTCTGAGCGCATCTAATTAATTTGTTAACTTACTAGAATTACTGTGAAATATTTAAAATTATAGCTGTGAGATCTGTGTTGGTGATGTGTGTTTAATAAATAAATCCAAAACTCGTATTTGATAAAATAAAATGTTAAAGGACGTTAGTTTACGATTTGGATCTAAAGGTAATAAATACCACTCGGTACGTTCTTTTAATAATAAGTATTAAGATAATTACGTAAATCTGGCTGGCAAGCTGTGTACACAAATAATTTATTTTAAAAATTATATTATACAAGATCAAAATAAAGTTTGGACCTTTAACGGATATTCAAATTTAAATAATTTTCATGTATGTAAGTAATGTTATTTATTTATTTTTGCTTATTTCGCAAATAACGCGTTACTAGTATGGCAGACGTTACGGCAAGTTAGAAGCCAAGGATTGAATAATTTCAATACCAGGTCGCCACCACCTGCGCCTGTCTATTTCAACACGGCAATAGACTCACCACCTGTTACGTGTATATGTATAAGCCTCTACCACCTCTTCAGAGATAACTCATTAATGAAAAGTATAAATAGATAAATATATGTAGTTTGGTTTTTTTATTTTGAAATGTATATACGCTAGCTTATCTTATTGAGATCACTTTCTTGCAGGGTTTTCGGGTAAGTGCATACCCTATCCGAAATCCTTGTGCACGCCACTGCATCTAAGTTTACCGAAGGAATACATTAGGACCGGTATTACCCACCCATTGAAGGCACGCACTTTATTACCGCCTGATAAAAGACTTTTCAGTACTTTTTTCAGACGGCCAAAGAATCGTTTCTTTAATGTTTGTTTCACACCAGATTCGTTAATTCCTAATGCCTGCGATATACCCAGACACTTATAGGTCTCAGTAGTGGAGAGAGATCTGAGTATTATGGAATCTGAAAGCTCAACACCTTCAGACTCCACAATCCCACCCTTCTTTACATGCATGACTACACATTTGTCTACGCCAAATTCCATTCTAATAGAACTACTGAAGAATTTTGTTAACTTCAATAGTTCTATCAGTTCCAATTTGGTGGTGGCAAATAGCTTAAGGTCGTCCATGTAAAGCAGGTGGGATATAACTCGACCTTCTCTCCGCAACTGAAAGTCTAGCCCTGATCTCTCTAGTATAGTACTAAGAGGGTTCAGTGCTAGACGAAACCATAAAGGACTGAGACTGTCGCCCTGGAATATGCCCAGCTCAATAGGCAAGCCATTTGTTACAGTCTGACGACATCCTGGATAGCAAAGGTCTGTTCTCCATTGCCTCATACATGACTGCAGGAAAGAACAAAGAGTTGCATCCACTTTGTACAGCTCCAGCACCCTCAGAAGCCACGTATGAGGCACAGAGTCAAAAGCCTTTTTATAATCAATCCAACATGTCGCCAGACTGCGACGATTACGGCGTACCTGTTGGTTAATGGTCATGTCAATAATAAGGAGCTCTTTGGTGCCTCGGGTCCCACTTCTACATCCATTTTGAGACAAAGACAAGACTGAATTTTTATCTATATGTGAAGTAATTTTGATTCTCAAAATGGATGTTAGAAGTTTATAGACTGTTGGTAAACATGTGATAGGTCTATAATTTTTGGGATTCAAGGCATCGCCAGACTTATAGAGAAGGTGGGTTATTCCAGTTGTTATACATGACTGGAATTTAGCTGCTAAACGAGAATGTAAACTACGGAGCCACTTATGCCAGAAATTATGTAGTCCGTCCGGTCCCGCTGATTTCCAGTTGGGCAACGAACGGACTGCATTTGCTACATCCTGTTCAGATATATTAATTGACTCCATTGCCTGTATAGATTCACATGCTCGTTCAACATCTCTCATCCAGTCACCTTCAATATGACTAACGGGCCTCGACCAAATACCACGCCAAAATAAATTTGTAGTATCAGCATTTGGTCGCGGTCCGTTATCCACATCTGAATTGGGTTTTCCACCTCTCATCCTTTTGGAACATGCGATCCTGGGTATATCGCTCTACGCGTTTCTTATAACGACGAATCCGGTTTGCCCATGCACAAACTTTCTGCTTCATAAAGTCAATGCGCTCCGTGATACATGACGTTCTCACATATTCTTGAGACGCGATGTTAGTGACTGAAAACGCCTGCTTCACAAAGCGCTTGATCCTCGGGCGAGTGTTTCCCGATCTAAAGCAGATTAGCTTCCCAATGAGTGCCCTAGCCCGAGCGATACGACGCTCAATTCTACACTGCCAAGCTGGTACAGCAGGTTTAGAAGAAGAAGCAAGTTTCTTTTCAAAAAACTTTACTTCAGCTACTTTACATGCTGCAACGGCCGCACAGTATAGAATCGTGTGCGTATCACCACGATCTTCACTATTATCCAAATAATCAGGTAATAGCGAATCTAGAGCACACACCAAGGCTATATTCCGATTATGCATAGGCAAACGCGGTAGGCTAGGTCCACAGCCTGGACACATAAATCGATATTCCAGCATCGCATCCTCCTATGCACTCCTTAAGTTATCATTACACTGGATACTTTCGGATATAGCCTCAACTGCAACAACTTCATCATTGTGTGTTGTTTTTGTTACCGATGAATTTGTAACCTGTGATGAAGTTGGACAGTCAAGGTTATTTCGTACCTCAGAACGTAGCCGCTCAAGTACAACACTATCCAAAATGTTACAACGTTGAATTGCCCGCACCTGAGTTCAAGACCCTGAAACACAGTTAACAGCCGATCACGGTATGCAGTAAAGTTAATTCCCCCTTCTGTAGCCACAAAATATGCCCGCATGACGTTCTCATTCATAGAATCAGTCCATCGCATGCAGCGCACATTACCGCCGGTAGCGGGAGCCATATTCGAAGCACCGGCCTCGGGACTCCAAGCGTGTCGGTGGCCGGCCTCTCTTACACCGCCGCGCTGGTGGTGGTGACGACGGCGGAGAGAAATATTTGCCGCTGGAGCTTGAGCTCAACGCCTCAACAGCAGTCGGTGTAGCGGATATGCTCACCGTGGACTGCGAGGCGGAGCAATGCGGCGAATCCGGAGATGGATCTTGTGCATTCCTTTTCGCCCTGGATCTTGTAATCATTTAGCAACGATATCGTTTCATGTTTGTGAAATTAATTCTGATGTGTAACATGACATCTAATGTCACGCATATCCATAATTATAGAAATCTTGTATATTTACGTATATAAGGTTTTATATGTTATTTCTTGATTTTCATATGTTATAATCATTTTTTGGAAATACGGTTTATAAGCTTTCCGGCTATGGTAATATTATTTAAAATATTATAAGATCATGTAAACGACATTTGCTATGTAGTGTTACCAGGTTATTATTGTTATTATACTAAGTATTACAATCGTACTACAATAGACCTCTATCGGTCGGCCGATAGAATTCTACCTATTCACCTCGCCAGTGACCGCTAGTCAGTTGCATTTTTGATAGTCTACTAACATGTTGACATTTAAAAACAGCGATTCTGGTTATATTTTACGGATTGTCAATAGTAGACTCGGCCCCCTGTTGCGTAAGACAAAATGTGTACCGTGAAATATGGGCGTAAAGTATGCCTCTGTCTATACCTTCGGTAATTAAATCGTGACTAATAGACATTCCAGAAAGTTTCTCAATACTCAATCAACGCTTGAGGCTAGATTTTGCCTTATACAATCTACTCTCAAGCGTCGATTGAGTCTTGAGAAACGTTCTGGAATACGGACCTATTATGTACGATATCCTTTTATTACTTGTTTTGTTAATATCAACAGTAACTTATGTTATACGAGTACAAGCTAAGCGGAAGTAGCGTGGGAGCACCGGAAGTTGGCTCTGTCGGAACTTCGCTAGCGTTCGATTGAGGACGCGGCGGCCTTGCCTTGGAACCGCAGCGTTAAGTCTGTTCATTTTCAGTTTTCCAAACAAATTGTATTATGGTTACACGAAATATAATTTCCTTGCGCAATATTTTGAATTTGCTATAACTCGTAAGATAATCATTCAATTCGCAAGGTGTAAAGGGACAAAAAAATCTTCATGAAATGCTGAATAAAAATGATAAATAAATATCCATCACGCCTTATCCCCGAAGGGGTGGCAGAGGCATATTATATGCCCACTTTTCACCGTGTGGATTCCTGTCCCACGTAATAGGTGGTGAGCCCATTGCCGTGTTGAAATAGACAGACGCAGGTTGTGGCTACCTGCTGTTGAAATTTTCAAGCCGCCCATAAGGCCTTCAACCAGGCTTAACGACTGCCATTTTACTGGCAACCGGGACCAACGGCTTAACGTGCCTTCCGAAGCACGGAAACGCTCGCAAATGTAAATACCACAAAGTGGTCACCCATCCGAGGACCAGCCATAGTGAAAGTTGCGTAACTCAGTGATCGTTTACAGAACACTGAGACCGCGGGGCCACGAGCGCTTCATAATAATAAAAATGATAAGGATTAATAGCATATTTGTGTAAATAGCCTTTAAACTACCGCTTTATAATTGCTGGTTTTTAAAGTATAAATATATATCTATAATATGTAGTGATTTATGATATTAAACGCACTGTGCACTTTGACTGCCTCTGTGGCGCGGTGGGAGTGTATCCGACTGCTACGCAAGAGATCGTCGGTTTGATTCCCACCTAGAATAAAACTTTGTGTGATGAGCACGATGGTTTATTGTGTCTTTATCTATAATATGTATGTATTTAGAAATATATTAGTATGTTTATCAGTTATCTGGTTAGCATAGTACAAGCTCTGTTTAGTTTGGGATCAGATTGTTAGTAATAAAAATCAGCAATAAGTTCCTGTGGGAAACAAGAACGGAAAAACTTTTCCACTCGGGTGGAGCCGCGGGCGTCAATTAGTGTTTATATACAAAAGTGTTAGGAACCATGAAACATTTATCGTTTTTGTACCTTCCGAAATAACCTTACTTAAGATAACAATCCTTAGTGAATATATTTCAATATACGTAATTGAAACTGATAGACAGAAGCGAGCTAGTACTCTGACTATATACGCTACGAATATTCTTTTTTGAATATATACATCATTTGGCGCGTCAATGCTGAGAGTAATTGTTTACTATGCGCGCGCAGACTGTCACGAAAAACCGACACCATAAAGTTAGCTGATAAGTGTTTCCATGACAACTTATAACTACATTCAAAATAGTTTTCATTCTTTTGACGTTTTTTTTTTTACTACTTTATCATTCCTGTTACAAACAAAGAGGTGGTATATGTGATGAAATCTTATTAGACTAAAGCAGTATAACTTCTAACGCGTGTACATAAGTTCAGACACACTATTTTTTCTTCAATAGTATTTTTTCCTGATAGTATCTTAAACTTTTTAAGTTTCAATCACATCAACTATCTAACCCTTTGTAGCGCAGTGCAGTAAGTTCGTGAGTTATTGATGCGATCCTGCAATTTTACATTCACTATACAACCCTCAGTCGCTCGTTGGCAAGCCAAGACACCTTAACAAAACTAATTACCAAGGTAACGGTATTCAAGAAAGGGTGTTTTGTGTGCGAAATTTCATTGTGACGTAAATCATTTCATATTTAGTAGCAAAGAACATTCGAATCAGCGCTAAACGTATTAAATAAACGAGTTGTTTCCGAAGTTATATAAACCATTCCATTATTAGATAATTGAAAGTATGTACATAATAATGAAATGGTTGGTAATATTATCGTTTTGTGACTACAACACAAATAAGTCTGTTCGTTCATGTAAATAGGTTATTAAAGGCTCTTTTTTGACAATAATGGAACTTTAACTACAATTTGTTCGCTCGAGTCGCCGTTCAGTCAGTTTTCTTTAAGGCAAACTATGTTTAGTCGACTGTTCTCACATAAGTCCAAAGAACAATGTAAGTTAATTATTGTAAGCCGTACCTACATTTTAAAAGAGCATCCATGGAGTTTCTTGACAGATACTTCTGCATGAAGGGACGCTGCTCATGGATTTGGCAACTACAATCGCTCTCATATTAATTTCGATTATTGTCATAAATGACTATTCATAAGTGCCAAATATGGTTTACATGAATAAAACAATTATTGATTTTGATTCAACAATATGATGAAACTAAATGTACTATGTAACTATAAATCTAATATTAAAATTATATAGGCAATATTATTAAATAAATAAAATAAAATAAATATCCATCACGCCTTATCCCCGAAGGGGTGGCAGAGGCATATTATATGCCCACTTTTCACCGTGTGGATTTCTGTCCCACGTAATAGGTGGTGAGCCCATTGCCGTGTTGAAATAGACAGACGCAAGTTGTGGCTACCTGCTGTTGAAGTTTTCAAGCCGCCCATAAGGCCTTCAACCAGGCTTAACGACTGCCATTTTACTGGCAACCGGGACCAACGGCTTAACGTGCCTTCCGAAGCACGGAAACGCTCGCAAATGTAAATGCCACAAAGTGGTCACCCATCCGAGGACCAGCCATAGTGAAAGTTGCGTAACTCACACACAGATATATTTACAGAGCACTGAAACCGCTAGGCCACGAGCGCTTCAATTATTATTAAGTAATATTAAAATTATATGGGCCAGACTATTGCATGGAGTGTCATTCACCTGTAATAATAGTTTAGGTGTGATTATATAATAAATAAATAAATAATTTATTTACGAAGGGATACAAAACGGGACGTATTCTATGTGTATCTTACAGTGATGTACTTGAACAAGATCCACAACGAGTCTATGTAAATGCCGGCTTCCGTGACTGTATTATTTATTTTTACTATATTATCACTTAATTTAGAAATCAGGATTGTCTAACAATATCAGAATTTTACAAATCTGCGTAACAGTTTAAACATTGAGGGAAACTTGTTTTTAATCACACGGTCGAACGGGTTCATAAAATTAAAAAGCATTACAAGGTTAGGAAAATGTCTGTTGCAGACATTTACGGAATAACCTCGGAACTATGCAAATTGACGTATCAAAATTTGCACTTTTCTACGTAATTTTAGAAAAGTTTGAATATAATTTTCAAATGAAATGACAGGAGATTATAATCAACTTTGAATTTACAATAAGTATTTTTTTTTTTTAATTATTTTATGTCCTAGTTACGAAGAAATTCTAGCCAAATCTTATTTTTTATATTATATTTCTTCAATCTTATCTTTTAATTAAGTCCTGTCCGGTCTATGTCGATGTCGAGTCTTCAGTCCTAGGTCCTGGTATATATTTATATATTTTATTATATTTTTGGGACAACTCACACAACGCCATCTGATTCCAAACTAAGCAGAGCTTGTACTATGGTAACCAGATAACTGATACACATACTTATATATTTCTAAATACATACATATTTTTGATAAATAACACCCAGACACAGAATAAACCATCGTGCTCATCACACAAAGTTTTATCCTGGGTGGGAATCGAACCCACGACCTCTTCCTTTCTTGGTCCTTGCCCTCAGTATAATGGTGGTTCTTATCTTTATATCTTTCTTTCTAGTAGACTTTACGCTACTTTTATACGCTTACTTTATATATATATCTTTCTAGCAGACTTTACGCGGCAAAATAGAAAATAGCATTTCACTGCATATATATAATTGTCTTTCACTATAGCATGTTAACACAACTTTTATGTCCAAGAAACCACCACTACCGCACATAAAACAAGAAAAAGATGTGGTGTCGTGGGACACCAGGTAGGAACGAAGTTCGAACTTTCGAAAAAACTAATGTAGTAATGTAAGAAAAAAAACTCCCTCTCCCTCTCCCTCTCCCTCTCCCTCTCCCTCTCCCTCTCCCTCTCCCTCTCCCTCTCCCTCTCCCTCTCCCTCTCCCTCTCCCTCTCCCTCTCCCTCTCCCTCTCCCTCTCCCTCTCCCTCTCCCTCTCCCTCTCCCTCTCCCTCTCCCTCTCCCTCTCCCTCTCCCTCTCCCTCTCCCTCTCCCTCTCCCTCTCCCTCTCCCTCTCCCTCTCCCTCTCCCTCTCCCTCTCCCTCTCCCTCTCCCTCTCCCTCTCCCTCTCCCTCTCCCTCTCCCTCTCCCTCTCCCTCTCCCTCTCCCTCTCCCTCTCCCTCTCCCTCTCCCTCTCCCTCTCCCTCTCCCTCTCCCTCTCCCTCTCCCTCTCCCTCTCCCTCTCCCTCTCCCTCTCCCTCTCCCTCTCCCTCTCCCTCTCCCTCTCCCTCTCCCTCTCCCTCTCCCTCTCCCTCTCCCTCTCACTCTCCCTCTCCCTCTCCCTCTCCCTCTCCCTCTCCCTCTCCCTCTCCCTCTCCCTCTCCCTTCCAATATAATATTTCGTTCCAAAAAAAAATGCACTAGTTTTAGAAAATAATATACAGCAAGCGTCCGCACTTGTCACTCTTCCCGCCAAAAGTCCTAGAATTAGTAAAATTGGATAACCCCACAGATAACTGATATTCGTAAGCCATTGTTTATGGAGGGGGTTTTTTCACGCTTTATAGAAATGTTTTAACTCAGTGCGTGTTTAGGCAACTTAAGCTACGGCCGGTCTTGAGATGGGTGACTGTGTGTGGTATTTTCCATTTACGATCGATTTTCTTGCTTCTGATGATATTCCCTTAATCTCGGTAGATATAGCTCGGTAGATATAGCCATTATAAACACCGCACCTTGACGTGGAGTTGCCAAAATAGCCCGCCATACCATACCAGTCTCGGTATATAGTAGTCGTTAAGTCAAGTAGAAAGTCTTTTGAGCGACTTGAAAATTTTTAATAGCAGGTAGCCAGAACCTGACAGTGTGTGGGTGTCTGCCACCTCATTAGTATGAAAATGTACATAATGTCTGGTTCATTTTATTGCCGTAAAAGGTAGGGTAACTATACACAGCATTGGAGCGAGTGATCGTGTCTATTCAAGAATAGCATTTATTGAGGTCAATATTGCCATAGATGGCACTGCACTGCACAGAACCGATATGAAGGTTATTGGCAGAATAGGGACGGAATAGGCATAAGTATATCAACTATACTTACGACGAAGCTCGACTGGAATTGTGGGAGTATATATGTGTTGTAACAATTAGACAATATTTGGCTATTTGCCTAATATTGCATATGAACACGTAAGTATGATTTTCAAATTTCTAGCTTTTGAATTTTAGCATTCACATTTTACGCGCGCGTTACACTCGTGAAGTAAACGTCAATGACAGCGTAGTGGGCTTTATTTTAAGTAATAATGGCACCCAACGTGAGGCCCTAAGGAAGCTTTGATATCGAATTTTAAAAATTCTGGAAATAGTCGCAACTACGAAGTGAATTGGATTAGAAATAAAAGGTACTGTTAAGTACTGGTTCTAAGCTTCGTTCACTGCCTATTAGTCCAACATAAATATATTAAAAATAATAAATAAATAAATTTTAAGAAAATTTTTACAGGCTTCAAACAAAAAAACAGCACATAAAAGCGCAAAATAAAGTATTACAATGTGACAATTATTTTTAAAATCTCTAAACTATCAATTTAAATAAAGTATTATAGTACGTGCTAGGTATCTATCGGTTTAGGCATCTTCGAGTAATCCATGAACATACATAATAAAAAATATCATTGAATTGAGTTCATGCTTCTGTTTTGAAGTCTGTCAAAAATAATTGACAGATGTCAAAGTATCTATATGACTCAGTAGGTATATGGCCCTAGCAGCATATCATCATATCGTAACAGCGTTTGTGTATATGTATATAGATATACTTTGGGACTAATCCCACCCCCATTCCCATTACTGTGACTCCTGTAAACCAGGATCTACAGCAATTACCAAAACACCAGAAAGTAACACCAAGCTTGATCTCGGTGAAGGAGAGAGGAGAAGATAAAATGTCTTGGAACCCGCAACGAAATTAATCAGAAGATAGTGTGAGGAAGTAGGAAAAGAAACGTAATGCCTCTTCCTTCCTTTGTCAAGCGGGAGACCGCAACTAGGTGTAAATCCTATAGAAATAGGGAAGCATCAAATAGGGTTTTCGATAAATGCTAAAAAATATTTGACTTTTGTATAGCGGTTATATCGCGGTTAGCGATGTCGAGCCTATACTTTAAATAAAGTGTAGGCTCGACATCGCTAATCGCGTCCTACAAAATAAAATAAAGCATCTCGCTTAACTCCGACACCGCTGTAACATTTTACACAGGCGTTCCATTTTGTTACAAAGGCGGTTTCACAATATCGCATACCCACTGAGCGGCCAATTAACGCAAAACATTTTACTGTGTTGTGGTTTTTGGCGCTATTTTTGGATCAAGCTTGTAATCGCGTCAATTTGGGTATAGATAGCGTTCCAAGTTACATAATAGTGGTTACCGTACTTATTAATTAAATGTATGAGTTTTTAGTATTCTAATATTTAAAATGTAATGTTTTTTTAAAAACACCATACTAATAATCCTGTAGACCGGGTTAGACTTTTTTGGCATTCGAAGATTCACCGGCAGATTCAGATTCTGGCATTCAAACTAGGGAATTCAGATTTCCTCTTCAGTCAATTTTAAGTCACCAAGCTTATGATTTTGGATGAAAGGACCCTTATTCAAGGTCAAAGGCCAAGGTCATGGAACTTAGTTACATCGCCAGTTCGTACGAACGCCTTATTTGTTCTCACTTTATGTCAAAGCCAAATTACACTGTCAGGTTCTTGTAATTGGCGAAAATTGGTGCTTATTTCTTATTGGTGACACGAGAGCTATTCTTCTTACAATGTACGCAACATCAATCAATTTAGTTCAAACTTGGTCACATAGTTGCCTTACCCTCTTCTCCCGATGAATGCTCAATTAAATACATTATAAGTTCATTCAATTAACTTTATAATATTAAGAATAATTTTCCTAACGTATACCACCAACTTTGTTTCACTCTGAAACTGACATGTTCATTAAAACTCTTTTTGTATCGTTAAAATAATTATGGCCAGTATTGTTGTGAAAAAAGAAAACATTTTTAAAATTTTACTTTTAACATTAGGTTCGAAATTAAGATTTTGGTGCCTCTATAACATACTCAGGTAAATTATTCCATTTAGTGACCACACGATTTGGTGGAAAATGTTTAAGGGGATTTCCATACAATGGCGTTTTCCACAGTTATAATATATGACCACGAAGATGCTTAGGTATTCTCATTTTCTGTGAACACGTTCTTTATTTCAGGCACATCAGCAAGTATTTTACATGATTTTTTTATTCCTTCGTTGGTTTTAAGAATGATTAACGACAAGATAAAAACTGAGGGAATCGTACTATAAGAAATGCTGAAGAATTTGTTTGTGTGGTTGAACGCGCTAATTTCAGGAACTACTGGTCGGATTTGAAAAAAGTCTTTTTGTGTTGGATAGTTCATTTATCGAGGAAGGATATAGGCTATATATCATCACAGTTACTAGCCTATAGAGCGAATCAGTAATACATAAATACATTACTGTAGTATTTATATGCGATGGAATTAAATAAGTGAGACGGGAGATCGAATGTCACGGGCGAAGCCGTGGGGGTCACCGAGTACTTGATATGAGTAATGGTTATTAGTAAAAATTTCGAGACCAAATATTTTGTTATAAAAAAGAATTTCTGCACTTCTCGATAGGTGTAATTTTTTTTTCGGAATGAAAGTGATTTTGTTTTAGATGTTTTCATAGTTTATCGGATATATATGTCCGACATCAATCTTAAACGATCTTATTAAATAATTAGACCATTTTTACGATAGATTTGTTTCCTCTTTATAATATTACTTTACTAATATTATAAAGAGGAAAGATTTGTAAGTTTGTTTGTAATAAATAGGCTCAGAAACTACTGGACCGATTTTAAAAACTCGTTCACAAATTAGAAAGTTACATTCATCGCGTGTAGCATAGGCTATTTTATTGGATATTTTCAAAAAGTTTAGGGTTCGTTACGAAATCTTGAATAGGAAACCTTCACCTCGCCGGCGAAGCTGCGGACATCAGCCAGTTGTGTTATAAATTAACGGACTCATATTCAATTTATAATAAGTAGACTTTTAACAAGTTATAAACAATCTAGCAATTTAAAATTAAATGTATCGACTATTAAACGACGTTTCGTGAAAGTAAATGTTTTTTGCTGAAACTACACGTGCACAGATGCATTGTGAAATTAAAAAAAAACTGTGTCACATCACAGGCAAATGCTTTCTTCAAGCCTTTTGTAGTTACAAGGTACAAAGGAAGCTAGCTGCTAACTTCGACATCTTTCGTAATGAGAACCTACTTTTGCAATATTACTATTTGTTTTTTGAAACACAGGTCGTACCCTTCATACAAACACATTCTATTTTGAATTGTATTTTAGCCTGCCATTTTATGCAAAACTAGTTGTCCTTACCAACTTTATACTGTACTAGGTGACCCCCCGGCTTCGCCCGTGTCACACTTCGAACTCCCGTCGCACCTATTTTATTCCGTCGCTTATAAATTCTACAATAATGCATAAAAATTTGCCCGATTTGTCGACATTTATGACTACTGCTCCGCTCTACAGAGTAGTAGCGTGATGATATATAGCCTATAGCCTTACTCGATAAATAGGCTATCTAACACAAAAATAATTTTTCAAATCCTATCAGTAGTTCCTGAGATTCGAGCGTTCAACCAAACAAACAAACTCTTTAGCTTTATAATATTAGTATAGATTAAATTCCTTATTCTGCTATATGTGGTAGAGACACATGTAAAAAATTAAGGATCATAAAATCGCAGAATACGAATACTATAATTACTATTCGACATTTAGGCCCGAATTCCAGAACGTTTCTCGATACTCAATCGACGCTTGAGAATAGATTTTATAAGGCAAAAACTAGTCTCAAGCGTTGATTGAGTATTGAGATACGTTCTGGAATACGGACCTTAAACTGTTTTAACGAACATTTAAATATTGAACATATATTCGTAACATTTTATTTAAAATATTTACACACCGATAAAGTATTAGAATGTGAACCGCGTGTCGCAGTAATGTTGGAGCGGAGACTCCAGACACTGGAGAGAGAGGTCGTCTATCTGCCTCCATGAGGACAGCGTCATTTTAGAGTGTCCTCTTGCAGTATTGCAGTGACTTAACCTCTAGTCTGAACCACAGTTCAGTAGAGGCACAGCTAAAGGTTTAGTGGGTCTGGGCCCAACTCTCCGTGGTGGAGATTCAGTTAAAGCCACTCGCAGAAAGTAAAAGCTATAGTAGGCAGCTAAGTAATAGGCGTTTAACTACCTTTTCTCTTAAACGGCTGGATGATTTTCACGGGACTTTCACTAGGAGATAGCTGATGTTATAAGGAGTAACTTAGGCTACATTTCATAGTAAGCTAGTGTAAAATAAATCTTTGAACCACTTTGATTTTTAAGAATTTAAAAAAATTTGCTTGCTTAATCTTGCCTTCAATAAAAACGGGAATCATTCATGCGAATTCATCAAATGGTAAAAAAATCACAAAAAGGTATGAAAGGCAGTTTTAAAATAAAATTACTCGATTCAGACATGTATAAGATAAGAATTATATTATATTATCTGTGATATGGATAACGTCGATTAGCTAGAAAAAACATTCGGCACAGTATTTTTGTTAATAGTGACATCTAGTGTAGTGTAGTAGATAATAAGAAAAGTGTGCCAAAACATTGTCGCCATCTATATACAAACTCCCGTAGTGCCTGCCTGCTTGGAGAGTTAAGACCGTGATCATTTTTTGTTCCTGTTCGTGCATCTTTATAATAATTATATTATATTATCTGTGGTATAAGCGATATCGAACGTTGGCATAAAAATAAAGTTAATAAACAACTTTGGGTAAGAAAACGGGTGAATTACTTTCAATAGGTATTGTCTGCATTTAGGATTAGTTGTATGTTACACAATTATTTTTTTAAAACTCACATGTTCTGAACTGTAAGGCTCCATAATTATTAAGTATTAAATCCAAACCCATTGAATCGTTTTTGAACGAGAGTGTCATCCACACTTACATACATCCTGGTAAGTTTCATACATTTATTTCAACGTAAAATGCATTAATAACTGTTATGAAAGTGCAGTCTATGAAATCGAGGCTCTCGTAATCAGAACAACATCTGGATAAATTGGCTCGCATCCAGATATCTACTTGCCAAGCGTATGCTGTAAAAAATAAAGTGGATAAATATAATTTATTTGTCATTAAGGTTCTTTAAGTACAGAGCAAGCAGTTTAAGTGCCATTTATTATATCACTACTTTTAGCTTTACTAGTAGGTAGTTTATAAATAAATAATAAAATAAGTAAATAAATATTCCTGGGACAACTCACGCCATCTGATTCCAAACTAAGCAGAGCTTGTACTATGGTAATCAGATAACTGATAAATATACTAATATATTTCTTAATACATAGGTACATATTATAGATTTAATAACACCCAGACACAGAGTAAACCATCGTGCTCATCACACAAAGTTTTATCCTGGGTGGGAATCGAACCCACGACCTCTTGCGGATATACTCCCACCGCGCCAGACGCAGTCTCTCAGCGCGTCAGTTTATGCGACTGACGCGCTGAGGTCTCGTGCTCGATTCCCGGGTCGGAAGAAATATTTATTTGATCTGCGAATGTGTGTTTTGAAGTTTGGGTGTTTCTTATGTATAATATGTATATATAATCATCATAATATGCAAAATATGCCTTTATCCCTGAAGGTGTATGCAGAAATTTACTATACGCCCACAATTCACCGTATGCATTTTTTTTCCACGTAACAGGTGGTGAGCGCATTGCCGTATTGAAATGAACAGGCGCAACGAATTGCTGTTGAACTTTTTCAAGCCGCCCATAAGGCCTTCAACTTGTCTTAAAGACTGCCATGTTATGGGCAACTGGGACCAATGGCCTAACGTGCCTTCTGAAGCAAGGAAAGGCTCGTAAATGTATGCCACCCATCCGAGGACTAGCAATGGCAAAAGTAGTTTGACGCAGTGATCGTTTACAGAACAGTATGCTAAGGGCTACGGCACTTCCAGAGCCAATATTAAATATTACGAAAACTCGTGATCACGCAAGACCCGTCTTTATGCAAGGACTATTTGACGCCCGCTGCTTCGCCCATTACCTACTTAAAACCCCCGTCGCAAACATTTAATCCCGTTGTTTATAAAAAACAGTGTATTAAATTGGTCTAATTTGTTGACATTTGTGATTGCTGCTCCGCTCACATGAGTAGTAGCGTGATAATACATAGCTTATAGCCTTTTTCGACAAATAAAATATGTTTTCTGTTCGATTCAGTAGTTCCTAAAATTTGCGCGTTTAACCAAACAAACATACAAAAAAAAACAAACTATTCAGCTTTATATTTTAAACTAAAACTTTTTACATGACAAAGCTTATTCACACACGGACAACAATTATTAGCTTCCGAAAAAGTACAACTTGTAAATGGGTGACGACCCATTCTGCGCATAGCCCTGACCTAGTACCCTGTGATTTCTGTATTTTCCCCAAAATCAAAGATTTTATGTAAGGTTTCACTTTTAGCAGCTCCGAAGACTGATAGCGTTCAATCAGCACTTAGAATACATGCCTTCAGATCTGTGGTTCTCCTGTTTTAAAAAATGGTTGACATTTGGCGGGAAGAGTGACAAGTGCGGACGCTTGCTTTATATTATTTTCTAAAACTAGTGCATTTATCTTGTTTTATGTGCGGGAGTGGTGGTTTCTTGGACATAAAAGTTGTGTTAACGTGCTATAGTGAAAGACAATGATATATATGCAGTGAAATGCTATTTTCTCTCTTGCCGCGAAACGTCCACTGACAACCTTAGTATAAGAATCACCATTATACTGAGGGCAAGGACCAGGACGGACAATGAGGACACGACATCGACTGGACAGGACTAATTAGAAGATAAGATTGAAGAAATATGATATAAAAAATAAGATTTGGCTAAAAGGTCTTAGAAACCAGGCCATTAAATAATTATTAAAAAAAAAATGGTTCGATTGCGTGAAAAAATGTTTTTAATGTAAACGAGAATACATTAAAAAGCAATAACCATAATATGTTGGTTATAACATGTTGTTTTTTTAAGTTACGCAAAACTTATACTGTGACCTACGTATTTGACCAATTATATAGTTATGAATTTATACAAATAAAAAAACAAAATCAATGTTATGTTTAAAATCATATCAAAATTAGAACGATTCTAGTTGCTAGTTCTAAGGGCAGCCTACCCTTGAAGAAGAATCTGGCAAGAAAGTCAATGGATGCTCTTTGTAGGTATGGCTTACAACATTAAAACATATAGTTATTTATTCCCTTAATAAACTATGACAGAAGGTCACACACATAATACTAGCTTTTAATTATATTAATTGTTTTTTAAACAATTAATGATTAAATTAGTCAACTAACAGATTAATTGTAATTCAATCAATTGTAAACCATAGTTAATGGAATCAATTGCTGATTTTAATTGTTTCTCACAATTAATGAATCAATTGAATTAAACCAATTGCAATTAATTTAATTGCCATTAAAATGTTAATTGTAATCTTATACAATTAAAAATTTAATTGCATTGTGCCCAACACTGACATAGAGTAATGAACCAGAAATCACCAGGAATAACATTTCGTGGATAATTCATGTACCAGTTACGACTACGTACTGTTACACTAAGATTTGTATTCAAAATGATAAAGTTCCTTGGTGAACACATGAAAAGGTTATTGCTAATTATTCATAGTATCAGTTCCATAAATCGTTTTTTTGCAGTCGTCGTCTACAGCTAAGTTTTGTTGTTAATTTAGATACAGTTTGTACAGTAATGGCATTTTAAGTAATCAGGGACGAATTTAGTACAGAGCCTACAAAATATTAGACATTTCAATACTCAGTGTAGCTAAATGTTATGGAAATCTTGTTTTAGGTTTACAATAATATAATCAATAAATAACTGTTTCAAATTGTAAAATAAATGCTTCGCCCGTGACATGCTTCGTACTCCCGTCGCATCTATTTAATCCCGTCGCTTATAAATTCTACAATAACGTATAAAAACAAACAACAAAAATATTTTTTAAATCCGCCAGTCGTTTCTGAGATTAGCGCGTTCAACCAAACAAACTCTCCAGCTTTATATTGGCTGCACAAAATCAGGTTCTAAAATCTTCTACATTAATCTATCAACATAGTTATTTAATAAATGATAGCTGAATGCAGCCTTGGATTACGCTACCGGTCTATATGTGTGTTAGTCTACGCTTTTTTTTTCGCAAACGTTGGGTCTGTTTACTCTTATGTCTGTGGTTTAAGCGACTGTATGATATGACACACACTTTACAAAATGTCTCGGCTTACAAAGTAACTAGGTATTTATTAAGTAAATTGTGCCACGGACTAGTACTTAGACCCATTTTTGTTAAAGTCCATAAGAAAATTGGAACAGACGATCACCTCACAGGTCACCTGTACGCGTGGGTGGGAGAGAGGGGGCTGTTCACGAATTGGGTCAGTATTTTTGTATTAGTAATTTATACAGTTCACTGACAGTAATTTTATCAATAGATACTTTATCCAATATAGAACTGTGAAAATGTTTTTATTCTTTCTCAATAAAAAGACCTAAAATATTTCTAAAGAAATAAATAATTATGTGGGACACTTTTTCAAAGCACCATCTAGCTCAAATAAAGCTATAAGCTTGTACAATAGGATCTAGACAACTGATATACATACTTATATATTTCTATTTTTAATACATGGTGAAAAGTGGGCATACAATATGCATGCCTCTACTAACTAAAAAGCCCTGAGCCCTTCGGGTATAAAGCATGATAGATAAATAAATATATTTCTAAATCTATATTTATAAAAATCAATTTTCGTTGTAATTTTATAACTTAAGTACGGCCTCACCTATCCAACCCAAATGTTTAGGCTTTGTTCGGACTATTTAGTAGATGGTTTATGTGAAGTTTGCACAAAATCGGTCGAACGGTTCTTATTGGCGCTAACGAAGTTGCGCGGGTCAGGTAGTATATTTCTTAATACATTTCGACTGCCTCTGTGGCGCGGTGGGAGTGCATCCGACTGCTACGCAAGAGGTCGTGGGTTCGATTCCCACCCAGGATAAAACTTTGTGTGATGAGCACGATGGTTTATTCTGTGTCTGGGTGTTATTTATCTATACTATGTATGTATTTAGAAATATTTAAGTATGTTTATCAGTTATCTAGATCCCATAACACAAGCTATTATTAGCTTACTTTGGGCTAGATGGCGCTGTGTGAAAAGTGTCCCACAATATTTACATTATTATTCATAGCAAACACCCAAACTACGAAACAAGGGTGGGTGTAAGGGGCCCCACCAAGATCTTCGGGGCCCAAGTCAACCTCCCGTGCTAGTGCGTGCACCTGCTGACTAACGGACGAGGCTCTGGCGCTGGCTTTCCCCTCTGGGGTTGGGAGGTCTGAGGGCGTCGCTCCCTTAAAAGCCACCCGCCAAAACTAAATGGAAATGTACAATCGGAATGTAGCTAGGGATAGGGCGCCGCCGCAAAATGGCGCGCAGGAGCCCCGCCCGACTCCTGTGGCAAGTGGGCTAGGGCTGCCGTGTGTCGGGCCAGCACGGCTAAAGAAGTTAGCCCCAACCCGAATCCGCTTCGCATCTTGGAACATTGGCACGCTGACTGGGCGTGCGGTAGAGTTGGCCGAAGTACTCTCCAGGCGGAGGGTGGACGTGGCGTTCCTGCAGGAGACTCGGTGGAAGGGCAACAGAGCCCGGCCCTTGCAGAACGGCTACAAGTTGTATTACACGGGAGCGCCTGGTGGGGAGAACGGGGTGGCCGTTGTGCTCTCCGAGGGGCTGCAGAGTGGCATCTTGGAGGTGAAACGCTGTAGCGACCGGCTTATGATCGTGAGGGTGCTTATCGATGGGATTATTACCCACCTGATAAGTGCCTACGCGCCACAGGCCGGTTGTAGCGACGCCGATAAGATGTCGTTTTGGGGTCAACTCGAGGGAGTGCTTCGGAGCATTCCGTTGTCACAGGGAATCGTTTTGGGCGGCGACCTAAACGGTCATGTGGGTGAGAGGTGTGAGGAGTTTGAGCGTGTTCATGGTGGTTTTGGATACGGCACCCGCAACGCTGAAGGAGAAACTATCCTTAGAACGTGTGCGGCTGCCGATCTGGCCATTGTGAACACGTATTTCAAAAAGTAATCCGAACATCTCATCACCTACAAGAGCGGGAGGCGTACAACTCAGATCGATTTCCTACTCACTAGGCGACACAGCATCGGCAAGGTGGCCAACTGCAAGGTCATACCCGGTGAGAGTCTTACTGCACAACACCGTCTCCTTGTCATGGACCTCTGCGTGAAGCCCAAAGGCAAACGCATCGAGCGGTGCCAGCGCCGCATCAGATGGTGGCTGCTTGATGTAACTAGGTCCCAGGAGTTCGTCTCAGCTGTCGGTGACAAGTGCACCGACACTGAAGGCGAACCAGTTCAAGATTACTGGGACAAAGTTGAGGCGGCCATCCTTGGAGCGGCGAAGGTGGTGCTCGGTGTGTCTAAGGGTGGACGCAAATGTGACAAGGAAACTTGGTGGTGGAACGACGCAGTCCAGAGGGAGACTAGGGAGAAGAAAGCCCTCTTTAAAAAGTGGCAAGCGACCGGATCTCCTGAAGACCGCGACGCGTACAGGGCTGCCAAGCGCGCCACAAAGAGAGCTGTAGCCAGAGCCAGACGTGACCACTTACAACCTCTGTATGATAAGCTGGAATCGTCTGAGGGGCAGAAGCTCATCTGTAAGCTGGCGCGCTCCAGGGTCAAAGCGGCACAGGATATATCCAAGTGTCGCTGTGTAAAAGACCCTGAGGGCAACCTGTTAAGCGAAGACCTCGCGGTATAGGAGAGATGGCGCTCGTACTTCCACGAGCTGCTTAATAAACAGCACAAAGAGGTGCAGCCTCCGGACCTCCCTCCGAATCAGGGACTAGTGCCACCGGTAACGCCTGAAGAAGTCCTGACTGCGCTTCGCCGCATGAAGAATCGGAAAGCTCTCGGACCCGATGGAGTCCCCATCGAAGCCTGGAAGACGATGGGTCCTCGCGGTGTGGGCATCTTAATAAACCTTTTTAACCGCATACTCCTCAGCGGGCAGATCCCAAACCAATGGAGACTGAGTATTATTACTCCAGTCTTCAAAGGTAAGGGGACAGTGCAGGAGTGCGGGAGCTACCGCGGTATTAAGGTGATGTCCCACACCATGAAGATCTTCGAGAGGATTATAGACTCTCGGATCCGGCAGGAGTGTACTCTCTCGGAGTGTCAATATGGGTTTCGCCCTGGTCATGGGACCACGGACCCTGTTTTTGCCCTGAGGGTTGTCGCAGAGAAATACAGGTCGAAGAACACGCCTCTGCACTGTTTGTTTCTAGACATGCAGAAGGCCTTCGACTGTGTTCCTCGTGCGATGATCTGGTGGGCACTGCGGTCCAAAGGGGTTCCAGAGGTCTATATTGACACTATCCGGGACATGTACTGTGACTCCGATTCAATGGTTCGGACTGCTGTTGGCGACACGAAACCATTCCCCATCACTGTCGGGGTACACCAGGGTTCGGTCCTTAGTCCGCTTCTGTTCAGTGTAATATTAGACGAATTGTCGGACAGCATCAGAAACCCACATGAGCAGCCTCCATGGTTGCTCATGTATGCTGACGATATTGCGCTGGCAGACGCGGACAGGGGCAGATTGGTGCGACGTGTAAAGGCGTGGAAGGAGACGCTTGAGAACGGCGGTCTGAAACTAAATGTGGCGAAGACCGAGTACTTGGCACTAAACTCGACAGATCCCACATCCGTCCGCATAGGCGGTGATTTGGTCGAGCGCACGGACCAGGTTAAATACCTGGGATCTGTTTTTCACACGTCCAGTGACATCGATTGCGATGTCAAGTCACGCATTGCTGCCGCGTGGGCCAAATGGCGGGAGATGACCGGTGTCATTTGTGACCCTAAAATGCCGATCCGGTTAAAGGGACAGGTCTACAAAACCATTATTAGACCTGTCCTTTTACATGGCAGTGAGACGTGGCCGATATTGGAGTGACACAAGCAGGAGCTGCGTGTCACGGAAATGAAGATGCTGCGGTGGATGTGTGGGGTCACGCGGATGGACCGCGTGAGAAACTCTCGCATCCGCGGCAGCCTTCACGTCCGTGACATTGCAGACAAGTTGCAAGAGTGTCGCCTTCGTTGGTATGGTCACGTCTTGCGGCAACCGCCGGGCTACGTAGGTAACAAATGTCTTGCCATGTCAGCCCCGCCGGGTCCCGGTAAGAAGTGCTGACCCAAGAAGTGCTGGCTTGACGTCGTAAGGGATGACATGCGTGCCAATGGTCTCACTACAGGGGATGCCGAAGACAGTGCGAAGTGGAGGAGAAAATGTAGGAAAGCGGACCCCGGGCGTCGCGAGACGCAACTGGGACAGACGCTCGGATGATGATGATGACCCAAACTACGAAACAAACACTTGTGTAGGTACTATTTGTTCTGACCGGGGGTTCGAACTTGAAGCCTCAGCGCCACCGAGACAGATGGAAAGAACCTAAATCAATATTGACATTTTATTGCTATTCTTTATTTTTTATTCCTTTAAACATTCTCCTCGAGCGACAAAATAAAATAAATAAATAAATATCCATCACGCCTTATCCCCGAAGGGGTGGCAGAGGCATATTATATGCCCCTCGAGCGACCTTTTAAAAATCATCTCTTTTCTTGTTTATCAGTTAAATTTACTGTTGACACAAGCTAATTGAATACATTACTTTAGTGTATTTGCTTCTATAATGGTAAGAGGTAGTCTTACCTCAAAAGACTTTAGTAAATATATGAATTTAGGTAAATAATTATTGTGGAGCCCAAATTAAACTAATATCACGTGAGGGCAGACTAGTTATTTTTATCTCTGCTAAAATATGGTTATCAAATGAAAAGACAAGAAAGGGAAAAAAACATTTTTTACGCATTTAGATAAACCTTTTAATTTAAAGATTTTAAACTATGAACTCAATGGGAAAATTGGATATTCTGGAATAAATTAGTATATCTGTGCCTAAAAGTGGTTGGTAGTCGTCTGTGCAATCGCAAGACATTCGTCGTACCGAAATCTCGTACAAACTATGGTCATATATTGTGTCAATACGCACCTGCGAATCGTTTGTTCCGTACCTCGACTAGTTCCGTACTTATAATTTGTCATGAGCTTGACATCTTCCACGCATTGGTCATTAAAATTAAACATTTTGGTTTCGATCACTAATTTTGTTCTAAAAAAGTTTATCTACGCATGCAGTGTTTTTAGGACATTCAGCCAGTCAAGGTTTTTATATAAAACTATTGTTATTATTTTGTAAGTTTGACCTAAAAAAAATATTAGAAACTTGCGCCTTTGTTCCCCATGTCATATAATATTTACGCTATACGAACTAGTAGGTACCTAATATCATGTTTCTGATTTTACTGTAAAAGCAAACGAAATGCAGACAAAAACGTAACAAATGTATAGTTTAAATTCAACTCATCTCATTTGCAGAAGGTCAGCACTTTTATAATGAACTGTAAACCAATTTCACCAGGAGACCGAGCCGTCAATCAATAGAAAGCCACCGGTACAATGTTTGGCAGTTTTTTGTAGTCTACTGTAACAATCGTACTCCAATAGACTTCTATCGGTCGGCCGATAGAATTCTTCTAAAACGTACCGCGCCAGTGGCCGCTAGTCAGTTAGATTTTTGATAGTCTACTAACATTTTGACAGTTAAACAGCGATTCTGGTTCTATTCTACGGCTTGTCAATAGTAGTCTCGGCCCTCAGGGATTAATTACAGGCGTCTAGTCTGAAGCGCGTCTAGAGAAACGAAGAAAGTACTTGCTTATGCTTATCGTTCACGCTTTTCTCCCCGAAGGGGTGGTGGAGGCCTGCTATACGCCCAAATTTCACTGTATTTTTTGTCAAACGTAACAGGTGGTGAGCCCATTGATGTTTTGAAATGCACAGGTGCAAGTGGTGGCGACCTGCTGTTGGAATATTTTAAGCCCTTGGGATTAATTGGGATTCTTGGTGTTGAGATCTCTAGTGACGTCCAATACCGTAGTAATTTAGAGGACAAGGCGAAGCTCGCGTCCAAAAAGCTCGGAGTGCTCAACAGTGCGCGGCAGTACTTTACTGCAAAGCAAACACTGCTCCTCTAAAAGTGGCAACTGCGGCCGCACATGGAGTACTGCTGTCACCTTAGGGCTGGTGCACCTGAATACCAGCTTCGACCTTTCGACTCGGTAGAACGGCTTGCTATGAGGATTGTCAACGATTCTCTACTAGTGGGCGGTGTCGAACCACTTCGCGACAGGAGAGACTTTGCCTCCTCATGCGTGTTTTATCGCCTGAACAACGGTCTGTGCTCTGAGGAGTTGTTTGATATGATGCCCACTGCTACCTTCTATCATCGCACCGCTCGCCATAGACAGGGTGTTCACCCTCACACTTTGCGTACGGGGCGCACGCATACGGTTAGTCCGATAGAGGCTTTATTCCGCGAACGCTTAGATTGTGGAATGAACTTCCTGCCTGGGTTTTCCCGAACGTCTACAGTATGGGGTTCTTGAAAATGGCTCTTAGTAGGTTTATTAAGGGTCGGCAGCGCGAGTGCTGCACCTATGGTGTTGCAAACGTCCATAGGCTACGGTAACCCCTTTCCATCAGGTGGGCCGTATACTTGTCTGCCACCTCAGTGGTATAAAAAAAGTAAAATAAATAATAAGGCCTCCAACTTGGCCTAACAACTGCCATGTTACTGGCATCCGGGACCAAAGGCTTAACGTGCCTTCCGACATCTAAATACTACAAAGCAGTCACCTATCCGAGGTCATGTCATGTCAAGTTGCTTAACGGAGTTATCGTTTACAGAACACTGAGTTAGTACGAACAAAGTACTAGTTACTTTTACACGAATTAGACTCCATTTTTATAATTAATTAGGGTTAATTACTAATCACATCTATTTGGGCTCCGAGCTCTAAAAGTGGGAAATTTATGAGCAGCAATTACTTTCATTCCTATTCAGACTTAAATACTTTGTCTGTCTACAGAGAATAAAAAGTAATGTGAGTCAACCCGGGAGGCCTGTAGATGTAAACATCGAAATTGTTAACGAAATCATAAAACGAAGACGTGTTATTTAGATCATTTATAACTCAAAAGCGGGTGGGCTGATTTTTATAATCCTTGTTTTACTGGATTTGCCTCTACATCAATTAGTAGAATAGTATAGAAAACAGGAAAATTAAGAATGATAAAAAAATTTTGTTATAGGTACAAAAAGCTCGGAGTGCTCAACAGGACGCGGCAGTACTTTACTGTGGAGCAAACACTGCTTCTTTATAAGCCGTAAGTGCGGCCACGCATGGAGTAACCTGTTGTCACTTTTGCGGGAGTACATGGGGGTCCACTTTTAATCAGGCGTACCGTATGTTTGCCTGCCACCTCAATGGTATAAAAAAAACTTATATAGCATTAATGACAAACAAAATGTCTTCCTTATTTTCTTTACTTGAAAAATAATATCTGGATGCTAGTCAATATTTATTCAGATGTTGTTGCAAATCTTTAATTTCGTAGACTTTACTTGTACTGTAACAGTTGTGTAGCCTTTTGATGTAATAAATGATGTATTTATAGAGCAATAAACGTTATCGTAAATCCCAGAAGCGGGGATAATACTCAAATGAAAAACACAGTTTCAGTACGGTAATTTGATTCACGCCTTATCCCCGAAGGGGTGGCAGAGGCGTATTATATGCCCACTTTTCACATTGTGAATTCCTGTTCCATGTGGTGGTGAGCCCATTGCCGTGTTGATATAGACAGACGCAGGTTGTGGCTAACTGCTGTTGAAATTTTTCAAGACGCCCATAAGGCCTTCAACTTGACTTAACGATTGCCATGTTACTGGCAACCGGGACCAACGGCTTAACGTGCCTTCTGAAACACGGAAACGCTGGCAAATGTAAATGCCACAAAGTGTTCACCCGTCCGTGATCAGCCATAGCGAAAGTTGCTTAACACAGTGATCGTTTACAGAACACTGAGTCCACCAACGAAATACCCTTTCAGAAAGCAAGCAAAGTTCAAAGTTCACTGACGAAATGGTAGGTTGGATGAATATTGATGATTAAGGGCCGTATTTTAGAACGTTACTCAATACTCAAGGAACACTTGAGAGTAGTATTTATAAGGCAAAACTAGCCTCAAGCGTTTCTTGAGTATTGCGTAACGTTCTAAAATACGGCCCTAAGAATACAAATGACTAAATGAAAAAAAAGCTATCACGTTTTATAGCAAACTAAGGTCCGTATTCCAGAACGTTTCTCAATACTCGATCAACGCTTGAGACTAGATTTTGCCTTATAAAATTTTCTCTCAAGCGTTTCTTAAGTATTGATAAACGTTCTGAAATACGGCCCTAAAAATTATAAAATAGACAGTGAATGTAATTCTTCTTATTTTTTGATGCTGTCTTTCTTCTTTTTCTGGTATTTTTTCTCCAGATTTTTCATTTCCTTCATATTTTTCTCCTCCATTTTAAACTTCTAAAGTTTCGTAAAGTCTTATAGAATGGCTCAGTCCGTCCGCCCGTCTGTACCTATCTATTTCTCAGGAACCATAAGACATAGAGACCAACGGTTAGCGGGATTCGATTTAGTACTACATGAATAAGCGATTTTAAAGTTTCTACTATTTCGGAGTTTGAGAGTGGCGTCTGTGACTGAAAAAATGAGAGGAAACCGTTTGTCTTGGTATGGGCATGTCATGAGAAGGGATGAAAGTCATGTCACTAAAAGAACCATGAATATGAAAGTTGATGGATGGAGAGCTAGAGGAAAAAGCCAAAGAAAAAATGGATGGACTGTGTAAGGAGTGATATGAATATGAAAGGAGTGAATGATCAGATGACGAATAACAGGGATGAATGGAAGAAGAAAACATACTGCGCCGACCCCAAGTAAATTGGGACAAGGGCAAGAGGATGATGAAAGTTAATACTATTTCCGGTTTTGTTATTATTGCATAATCCGTTAAAAAGTCGTTTGATTCCTTCGCTACTCTAATGATGAGCGCGTTACTTGTCGTTTTTCTACTGAGCTTTGGTCCAAATTTCAGGTATCTAACTCATCGGGAAGTTAGTTCAAATACAATTATAGACTTTCACCCTGTGAGTTGATAAAAACAAAGCAAAAGGAGTTCGTTAGTTTGTAGTAAGAAAGTCCTCCTCTTTTGGTAGTTGGTTTAAAACACAATTTCAAGTTATTAATATACAAGTAGATAGAACGCTTTTAATTCAACCTTCTTTGCGTACGCAAATCTAATTTAACAAAGCTTTTACGCGCCCTCAATCCATTTCATGATTTTTCTACAATCTCCCTACAAATTTCTACGTACCAGGACTATTTTTGTTCGGGTCGATTTGATAGCTTATCTGGTTGTCTATTTGTCGTAAAATTTACTAGGTCACCGCTTCCCTAGTGGTAACGTTACGTTAACCATGTTTTTTAATTTAAAGAAAATGTTTCGATAAATCCCTCCTGTTCAGGCCAAAAGGCATGGCAACACAGATATTAAAAAAGTTGACGTTTGACGTTGAAAGTAAAAGGAGTTAGTGTTTTTGCATTTTTGTTTTTTTAGACTTACATATGAAGACCACGTGAGCAGATTGCTCATAAAAAGAAAAGTCAAAAGTACTCGGATACCCAGACGTGCATGTATGAAGCGATTGATGAATCTCCAAGAAGCGAAAGAATTATGCATGGATCGCGAAGCCTAGCGATCTGTCCTCTCTGACGACCCCGTCAGGGATACAGTGTGAAGATAGTTAGTTAGTTAGTAAGTTTTTTTTTGTACTAACCGGGTAGTTACTCTTCCTCTAGTTACACTTCTGGGAGGTCATGGTTTGATTTTCTCGTGCGGACACGATATAAAACCGTCGCCAGAGTAATTAGCACCGAATGATTCGGCTTTGTTATCATGCGGCAGGCTTAAATAATTTAAGGGATAATATTTCCCAACCGCGACGGTTCGCGTTGTTGAAGATGAAACAGACTTAGGGTTCTGTGCTAGCTTTAATCTAGATTTAAGTTGTGTGCAAGTGTAGACACATTACGCCACCAAAGAATTTTTTTTTACAAAACTATATTGATACGATAAATATATGACTGAACTTATATTTCTCCGTAAGTGAGTAATAATTTGTTTATGTTTATCAATCACACCTTCATTTTTCACCGTGTGTATTCCAGTCCTGAGTAATAATTTAATAGCGTTATTGTATTGACGGGCTTGCAGTGTACTCTATAATAAATGCGCGTGATGGAATTCTTACTTATCATACGTGAAGAGTTGGCAGAGGTGAGGCATCGTATCGTTTCATATGCCCACTTCTTACTGTAAGCATTTTTGTCCCACGTAACAGACAGGGGCAGTTTGTGACCTGCTGTTGAAATTTTTCAAGCCGCTTGCCAGAGTTTTTACTTTCCAGGGTAATTAAAAACCCTGGAAAGTAAAAACCCTAGAGGAAAGTCATCATCAATATCATCTACTAGGAATTCTCTTTTTCTCTATTAGTTTTGGCAGTGGCAACATTGATTTGGAGTTTTCCGGTGGTGTTTGATAAGCCGCTTGACCCTACTTAGGCGCATACGCTTCAGCAATCAGATGGTAAAATCATTTAGTTGTCCTATTGTATGTTGAGTTTGTAGTCATCATCATCATCCGAGCGTCTGTCCCAGTTGCGTCTCGCGACGCCCGGGGTCCGCTTTTCTACATTTTCTCCTCCACTTCGCACGGTCATCGGCATCCCCTGTAGTGAGACCATTGGCACGCATGTCATCCCTTACGACGTCAAGCCAGCACTTCTTGGGTCTTCCCCTCTTACCGGGACCCGGCGGGGCTGACATGGCCAGACATTTGTTACCTACGTAGCCCGGCGGTTGCCGCAAGACGTGACCATACCAGCGAAGGCGACACTCTTGCAACTTGTCTGCAATGTCATGGACGTGAAGGCTGCCGCGGATGCGAGAGTTCCTCACGCGGTCCATCCGCGTGACTCCACACATCCACCGCAGCATCTTCATTTCCGTGACACGCAGCTCCTGCTTGTGTCGCTCCAATATCGGCCACGTCTCACTGCCATGTAAAAGGACAGGTCTAATAATGGTTTTGTAGACCTGTCCCTTCAACCGGATCGGCATTTTAGGGTCACAGATGACACCGGTCATCTCCCGCCATTTGGCCCACGCGGCAGCAATGCGTGACTTGACATCGCAATCGATGTCACTGGAAGTGTGAAAAACAGATCCCAGGTATTTAACCTGGTCCGTGCGCTCGACCACAAGACGCTCGACGACACACATACAAAAAAAAAATTAAAACAAACACAGTTTGTAGTATTTAACTACAAAAGCACAATATACATACATAGGAAAAATCTCCGTGAAAACAAATTAGAACGACATCCTATCCGTCACAGAAATACAGTTATGAAATCAGCCGGATTTGTAGCAATCTTTCCATTTATTATATTTTTTTCATTAAATAAAGTCAACAGCGAAATATTGCAAATTGACAACGAAAATTATTATCTTGAATGATAACACTTGTACTATTACACATTATTATAATGTGTAATAGTACACTTGTACTAATCCACATTAATGTAATGTGTAATAGTACAAGTGTTGTCATTCAAGATAAGTAGTAAGCTCCACCAAGTGACATTAATCAACAGTATAAACAGAAAATTATTATAGTTCTATGCTGGATTTCCGCCATATAACGCCTGATTTGATTAATTTGTACAACAATACTTATTACTACACTTGAATATGCTAGCAAGCTTTGTGGGGAACAAATGAAGCCTCTCTTCACTCCTCTCTCACACATCAGGTTTTGCCCTTTTACCGGTTAAAAGGGCAGATGATATCTAGACGTTTTCGGATGACTTCTAAACGGAGTTTCATTTTATGCTCGGAGACCGTCCCGGTCGCTGATTGGTGAGAGAATGCTTGTTTTATACTCAGCTGATTACTACGTCTAGAGGCCAATCAATATACACCACCTATGACCCCGTTGATAGCCTATACCATAGCCACTACTTGGCAAATATCAAAGTGAATTTAGGTACATACCTTCTTACTTGAAAAACAATCAATCTTAATAATATTGCATGTTTTCAGCTATTTCATTACAGGCACGTATGTTATTGGAAGGCTGTTTGTCCGTGGCTGGCACCAAGCCAAACGTTGCATAATGTTTAGAAACGTCAATGCACCAAGTGCTCAAAGAGGTCGAAATAGGCTAATTTCAAACTTGGCAGAAATATTCGTGCAAACTTAGTAGTAGTAGACTTGTGCAAAAAATACACGATTAAATAAAGCCTTTTTATAATAATATCTTTCTATAAATTTAAAAAGAGAGTTTTCTGAATAAGCGGGCAATTAAGCTCAGACTTATATGATATTCGTGAGTACTATCCGTAAATACTTGACACTTTCGTATGGAGAAATTATGATTCCGTTGCTTTTGTTACGTTAAATAAATTTTTGTAACGTTGAATAAATAAACGTTTGATAATTTTTTAAATCACTGACTTGGCAGACAAGCCTACGGCTCTTCTGATGGAAAGTAGTCATCGTAGCCTATGGAAATTGCAAACTGCTTGTACTGTGTAATTTCAATCCTCGTTTTTGATTGGATGAAAAGTTTAGATGTTGTATAACTATCTATCTATCTATTTTATAACTTATCCCAGTACCTCACTGAGAAACAACTAATAATTGTACTGAAAAATCTTTTTTTTTTTACCTTAGCTATTATGCTATCTGTGATCTTGAGGAGACATGAGATGACCGCTGTGCATTCATTAGTATCCCACAACTAGAAAAGCGCACTGTCAGTTTTTAAAAAACGAACTAAGGTAAACATAATAATCAAATTCGTAAATCTAAGATAGGCCCTAGCAATGTGTCGTTTATAAAATTCGGTCCATTTTCTAATGCAAATTTTCGGAAGCGTATTCTTTGTATAATATGAAATATTTAATGTCAGCCTAAAATGTTGGCTGTACTGCGGCAAATCAACTTAATTAAAAAATATACTGCGCAGAACATTGGAAATTTCGACAAGGGATTACATGTCTTTGTGATTCTTCTTCATCTTAAGTGTTTATCTTGTTACTTTCAAACCTTACCTGGATTTAGAGCCTCCGATTTGACTTTTTATTTTGGCATCTTTGGAAGCGACTGCCGTCTGACCGCCCAACCCCATAGTTGGTCAGCAGGTACACGGCTAGCAGGTGAGGTCGCTTGGTCAAATTCAGACTACAAATGCCATCTTCAGTATTTTGCGTCTACCAGTCGTAGCCGGACCCGACGCATTACCGCAGGCCTTGCCGGCTCACTATACCTCAATCGTCTCATGCAACTGCCGAGAATTTGTACGACGACTAACAGGAGCAGCATTAACCACCGCAACTGTTAGCCATCGCTCTAGGATACCCTAGCAATCCTGCTTCTGTTCCCCTACCCCGCATGCCAGAAAAGGGGAGGTTTTCCGACCCCCACTTCAGTTGATAGTAGATGTCTTCAGGTACACAAATAGATTTTGCAACAGACTCTTAAAACTCACTCAAATTTCACGCTACAGAATTTGACAAAAATAGGGGAATATAGGTAAGTTCCAATACACATGGCCAACCTTGGCCTCAGCCCAACCAGGGTTTGCAGATTTTGCCACGAAGACAAGGCAACACCTCAGCATCCTCTCTGCAAGTGCGGCCCCCTCATACATAAACGGTGCGCCTCCTTTGGCAAACACCTGCTTCAACCACAGGAGGTACCAGTTCCTCGCTGCCAAAACCATCCTCAAATTTCTTACTTTACTTATAGGAATCAGCAGCTAACTTTAACCATTTGGGCGAGCACAATAGTCCTCTTCAGGTTCAAGGACACACAGGACCTTCCTAGATCGTCTAGGAGCAGCCTGTCATAGCCTATTAATAATAATAAGTTCCAAAAGGGTACTTGTACGCACTGACCTGATATATTGATCCTCTCCTCGTCATAGTAGTCCAGGTGGAGGCTGAGCTCGTCGTCGTCGTCAGGCAGCAGCGGCTCGTCGGGCAACTCGTCGGGGCGGCGTCGCGTGCCGTTCGGCGCCGCGCTCACGGCTAGCAACACCACCGCCAGCGGGAACACCACCTCCATAGCGACATCACCGCGCACACACCTAGCTGCGCTGGAACAATACAAACCCATGTCACTATCATAAATGAGAAGGGATTATGTGAAATAAAAACTTCTTTTGGCTCACCGCACACAGATTTCTCCGTAGGTAGTATGCTAGGCTGATCCGTCACGCTCTGAGGTGAAAGCCTCGATCGGGTGAACTCGGGAACGCCGAGTGTACCCGAGCGAGAAAGATACAATTAGCTGCTCTTCGCTGTTGTGTCGCTGTGTTTAGTATTTTCAATTCATACGTAATAATTGGTTGCGATTGCCATTGAAGTTTTCAATTCTGCCGTACGGTCTGTCCAAAATAATACATATTACCGCTCGCCATAGAGAGGGTGTTCACCCTCACACTTTGCGTCTGGCGAATTTCTTCTGCGAACGCTCATATTGTCGAATGAGCTTCCTACCTGGGTACATTCAAACGTTTACAGTGAGGTTCTTCGAAATGAGATCATAGAAGATTTTTATAAAGTCGGCAGCGCGAGTGCTCCACCGCTAGTGGTGTTGCAAACGTCCATAGGCGATGGTGATCTCTTTCCATCAGGTGGTCCGTATGTTTGTCTGCCACCTCAGTGGTATGAAAAAAATACCGCCTAAATGATTTTTGATGAAAATTGAGAGTCATCTTCACAGCTAGAAAGGTACAAATAAATAAATAAATAAATAAAAATATCTTTATTTTGCATAGACCATTTTAACGGCGCTTACAAAATGTCATACACTATTTAAAATATTTAAAGCGACCACCGGTTCGGAACGCGGCCCACCTGAGAAGAACCGGCAAGAAACTTAGGAAGGCTTTTTTTTTTATGGCCTATTTACAATTTAATATTATTTCATTTTGCCAGCAGATCATTTCCAGGCGTCCCTGTCCTGCAAATAGTCTGTAACGGTACATCAGATAGTGGCCCTTAAGTTGACAGCCTTGAGATATACTTTTTAACACTTTACTTGAAGAACTCAAGATCTAAGACGGATGAGGCACGTATTGCAATGGGAGGATGCACGGGGATGAAGTCGCACACAGGAGCATTACTGGTTTGTATGGCGTTATATAGTAGACTTTCCTTGTGCGTAAAGAGTGCTCGGCGAACGGTTCGCACCTCTGCAAAAGGCTGTCTAAATACAGCTGAAACCGGTTGGTCTATTACTGGTCGTAAAAACGTCAGTAATCCCGTTTACTTACTAATAATGTGTAATAATAACGAGAGTTTTCTAGTTAAAAAAAGTAGACTTTCCTATTAATGATGATTGTAGGACAAGGAAGATAGCTAGGAACATGATAGGTTCTAGATGAAAATAGGAAATAGGATGCTTAGGTTAGGTGGTTCGGACGGTATAAACAGGAGAAATCTCGGGGGGGGGGGGGGAGGGGGAACAATTGCGTGTCGCCTCGACATACCTACTCAACGTGCTCAAAATTATTTGCAAACGGCGCATCGGACAGATAGTGTTCTCTTGATCCCTACCGCAAAGTTTGCTTAAAATATGGCGTTTTCATGTAACAACTGAATTTAAAGCTTACGTAAGCCATGGATCATAGCTATGGTAAGCGAATCCAGGACCAGTGAAGGTTTTAGTCGTCGACACATGTTCCCATACATACATATTTTCACGCCTTTATCCCAGAACGGGTAGCGTTCTGGGATAAAGGCATACTAAACGCCCACATTTCAACGTATGCATATTTGTCCCACGCAAGAGGTGGTGATTCCATTGCCGTGTTGAAAATGGACACGCGTAGACTGTGGCGATCTGCTGTTGAATTTTTTTAAGCCGCCCTTTAGGCTTCAACTTTGCTTAACGACTGTAATTTTACTGGCAACCGGGACCAACGGCTTAACGTGCCTACCGAAGCATGGTAACGCTCGCAAATGTAAAAGCCACAAAGTGGTCACCCATCCAAGGACCAGCTATAGCGAAACTTGCATAACGCAGTGATTGTTTACAGAACACTGTTACAGAACACTGTTAGCGGGGCAACAAGCGCACAAATGGCATGGCATTTTTCCTAACTTACGATTTTTATGTTGACATCGCACTAATAGAAGACATTTAAGAAAAGGTCTGCAAAAGTTATATGCTAGGTTCGTAGAAACTGGGTAATGGAAAAGAATGGTGATATGTATGTAAGAGTATTGTCAAGGATAAAGAGACAATTACTTTTAGGGAAGGTACTAAAGTGAGTTTTGGAAATCGAGCTGACAATCTCTCCAACAAAGCCGTGATATAAGTATGGCGCTTAGGGGACATAAATATGCTGTTTTAATCGGAATTTCTAAAGAAGAGTAGTTATTTAGATGGAATAAATTTGAAACACTCTCAACCAGTAACTGGTTTCAGCTAAAATATAATTAACTTTAAAATATAATTAACTTTTATTCGAATGTATAAAACTTAGATGATATTGCACATACCTACATGAATGTATTATGCAAGGATAAATTTGTATTTTGTGGTTGGAAAACTAACTAAATTCCTTCAACTGTGAAACGAATGATGATAACTGGAATTCAAAATGTATGATGATACACGCTACTAATAACGTTGATATAAAATATTCCTAGTTTTGAAATCTAGCTACGGTTTGATTTTGGTTTTGGTACATGTTTGTGGGCTTAAATGAAAACTTCTTTTGATAGATATAATAGATTAGAGTTAAGAAGGAAAACAAAAGTAAAAAATTACTCTTAGTAACTATTTAATTTAATTTTTTATAATTATTTTAAGGCCTGGTTACTAAGACCTTTTAGACATATCTTAATTCATATTTCTTCTTTCTTATTATCTAAAATGTCCCAGTCCTCTACGTCTTAGTCAAGTCTAGTCTTAAGTCAAGGTCAGTCTCACCCTAGTATAATGGTGGTTGTTATACTGAGGTTTTCAGTGGATTTTTTGGAAAATAGCATTTCACTGCATATATATAATAGTCTTTCACTATAGCACGTTAAGACAACTTTTATGTCCAAGAAACCACTACTCCCGCACATAAAACAAGATAAATGCACTAGTTTTAGAAAACAACAAACAACAAGCATCCGCACTTGTCAATTTTCCCGCGTAGAATCGTAACTACTTAATAGGTTGGCCGAAGTTGAGAGATGAAAAGGAACCTTTCAAGACTTCCAGGACCCAAGTGACCTCACCTGCTAGGGCTGCACCTGCTGAAATACAGACGAGGCAATGATGACGCAAGGAGGTCAGGGGGCCTAAAAAGGCAACATTATATATTTCATCTATAATCTCATTCATTTGCAGTTTTTTAGAAGAAATGTTTATTCTAAAGGTCCCTAATTCTCTTTAGGCAATATTGCTAATGACTGCAGATGGCAGTCATTAGCAATATTGCCGAATAACAAAAGTCAATCGATAGCTGCTCCTAGCATCCAAATAAATCTGGGAATACCTATACCTATTGGAACGCCACACCAGAAAATATGTTTAATAGTCAACACAAGTTGTGACTTCGTTTCCTACTACGCCATATTGGGCGGCAATGCTTACCTGTGATTGTTATAAATAGCGTATGCACATGTTTATCTGTTCATTCTGTCGTTGTAAGTCAAGCAATAAACAATCTACGTTGACATACTCGCCGTTATATAATTTCTCTATACTGCCCTATAAGCGCTCGTGGCCCTGCGATCTCAGTGTTCGGTAAACGATCACTGAGGTACGCAACTTTCACTATGGCTGGTCGTCGGATGGGTGACCACTTTGTGGCATTTATATTTGCGAGCGTTTCCGTGCTTCGGAAGGCACGTTAAGCCGTTGGTCCCGGTTGCCAGTAAAATGGCAGTCGTTAAGCCTGGTTGAAGGCCTTATAGGCGGCTTAAAAAATTTCAACAGCAGGTAGCCACAACCTGCCTCTGTCTATTTCAACACGGCAATGGGCTCACCACCTATTACGTGGGACAGGAATCCACACGGTGAAAAGTGGGCATATAATTTGCCTCTGCCACCCCTTCGGGGATAAGGCGTGATGGATATTTATTTTTATAATCAATGATCCGTGTTTTTATAGTATATGTTTACTGCATCGAACTTAACCGAATTATGTATATAAACTTTACTTATATGTGGAAGCTTGTTATCGGCAAATGTCCTCAATAACACTGCAATTGGTAATTTATGTTATTAGTCTGTAAGCTTTCTGAAAAAAAAAATAAAAAAAAAATTCTTAGAGGTTTTTTGGTAACATACTAACCGTCCAACGTAATTCAAGCTGAAATATTTCTCAGGGTTAACCTATGGGGTAAACCTACTTATCAAAGAGTATATAACATGTATAACAAACTAGTTGACGCCCGCGACTCCGCTCGCGTGGGGAAGTTTTCCCGTTTCCGTTTCCCACAGGAACTTGTTCCCGGGATAAAAAGTAGCCTATGTCTTATTCCGATTCTTGATATTCTTGATATTAAGCTATATTATTGTAAAGTTTCATTAAAATCTATTCAGTAGATTGCGTGAAACAGTAACAAACATCCATTCTTACAAACTTCGCGTTTATAATAGGTATATTAGTAGGATAACATATTGCCAACATTCAGAAGAAATTAAACCACGATAACATCGAGTACCATGTATTGATTAATCAATGCTTATACTGTCTGTGGCCCAGCTTTTGTAGCAGGAAATTAAACTGCACTGTACCACGTTAGTAAAGGAAGTACGAGCACGAGAATGGCACAGATTACTTTTTGTATTAAGTATGCCAAAGTTTCTTGATTGTTGACCTTGGCCGACCGAATACGTAACGAAGTGATACGCAATATGGCAGGTTTGAATGAAAGTGTCAGCGTTAAGCTGGAAAAGGGCGTGCTCCGTTGGTTTGGACACGTCCAACGAATGAGTGAGGAACGATTGACGAAGAATATATATTGTTCAAAAGTAGAGGGTAGAAGGAGTCAGGGAAGGCCGAGACTTACATATGAAGACCACGTGAGCAGATTGCTCAAAAACGGAAAGGTCAAAAGTACTCGGATACCCAGACGTGCGTGTAAGAAGCGATTGATGAATCTCGAAGAAGCGAAAGAAGTATGCATGGATCGCGAAGCCTGGCGATCTGTCCTCTCTGACTACCCCGTCAGGGATACAGCGTGAAGATAGTTAGTTAGTTAGTTAGTTAGTTCTTGATTGTAATGAGCTGATTAACAGTCATATTATACACTGGCTGTACCTTCCGGCTAAGCTCGCATTCTTCGTGTGGGATGTAAGGGAAGTTCTTATTAGTTTTCTATAACTCAGAAGTAGATATATATGAAATTTAGTGTTGCTATCTTTGGAAATAGAAATCTCCCAATTAAACTTACAACCCCTATTTTACCCCCATAAAGGTAAAATTATGCAAAACCGTAATACACGAGTTGTAAACATTTATTTGTAACCAGAAACACGTGGTTCTTACTTTGAAAATTACGAAATTTCGTTTATCCTTTATCTTACATTATAAGGGTAGCTTACCCTAAAACTTTGAAGTTTGAAGATCCAAGAGCTTCGGCTGTGCGTTGATTGATGAGTGAGTCACCCAGTAATTTTATTATTATAGACAACCCCGGGACTAAGTGTTTGTTTGTTTGCAATGTTTGTTTCAGAGTATTTATATGTCTATCAGTTGTCTAGATACCAAACCACAAATATATAGTACCATAATTTATATTAAAAAGAAATTTAATCTAAATCTATATTATATCTAATTTATATTATCTAATTTAATTTCAACCAAAATGGCTACTACATTTGGTTGAAAAAGTTCTTTCCTAGTTAATTAAATTAAAAACTGTATTAACATAAATGGTAAGTAATAAATACCTAGGGTTGTATTCAAATTAATTGGCGCGTAACTGTTATGGTCTTGTTCAATTAAATAGTAACCAAATTTCACGGGTCACGCAATACTTATGTTATAAGTAAGATTTATACATTTTGTAAATGAAGTTAAAGAAAATATAAAAAGCATTTTTATTTAATCTGTAAAGCCCTCGTGGCCCCGCTACTCAGTACCTAAGTACTCTGAAAACGATCACCAAGCAAATTTCATTATGGTATTCACTATGGTATTCATTATGGTATTCACTATGGTATTCATTATGGTATTCACTATGGTATTCATTATGGTATCACGTATGGGTGAGACCGATTTGTGGCATTTTCAATTACGAACGTTTCTGTGCTTCGGAAGGAACGTTAAGCCGTTGGTGACGGTTGCCAGTAACATGGTAGTCGTTAGGCCAAGTTAAAGGCCTTAGGCTTGAAAAATTTCAATTGTACGTCGGGTACCCACAATGTGCTCACCACCTGTAACGTTGGACAGGTATGCACACGGTAAAATGTGTGCGTATAATATGCCTCTGCCACCCCTTCGGGGATAAAGGCATGATTGATTAACATACTTATTTAACCGAATATTATTGTGTAAATCATCTTCATCACCTGAACATCTGTCCTAGTTGCGTCTCACGGCGCCCGAGGTCCTGTATTTTTGTAAATAATATAATTAAATAATAATAAGCAACGCAAACAAATAATTTATATTTAATTGCGTAGGACTTTCTTCAGTCGCACTTTTTTTTTTTTAATTTCCCATTCCATATTTCACCGTATGGATTGTTGTCCTACGTAATAGGTGGTGAGCTTATTACAGTTTTAAAATGTACATGAGCAGGCTCTGGCGGCCTGCTGTTGAAAATTTCAAGCCGCCTAATTAGACCTTCTACTTGGCTTAACGACTGCCATTTATGTTACTGGCAACCGAAGCCTATTTAAAGTACCATCACAAGAACGGAAACGCTTGTAAACGGAAATATTACAAAGCGGTTACCCATCTGAAGACCAGCCATAGCGAAAGTTGCTTACCGCAGTGATCATTGACAGAATCCAGAGTTAGCAGGACTATTTTCAAGAACACTGAATAAACAGAGTGTTTTTTATATTAATCTCATAAATATATAACGAGGTAGCATTATGTTTTTCATACAGGTGGCAGACAAGCATACCATCAAACAAACAAGCTCCTGATGATAAATAGTCGCCGTAGTCTATGGACGTTTGCAACACCTAGGTGCTCGCGCTGCCGACCATGTAAAAACTATTTAAGACCCCTTCTGGAGAACCCCATATTGTAGACATTGGGTAAACCACAAGCTGGGAGCTCATTACAAAACATTCCGTTTTCTCATTCATCAGACAATCGGGACTTTAAGTTGATTCCTGTGTAGCCTTAAATAACTCGAGCAAACCCTAACTTGTCATATCACTACATATTATAAAACAAAGTGTTTCACCGCGTCTTTCTGTCTCTCTGTTGGCGATAAACTCAAATACTACTGCAACGATTTTCATGCTGTTTTCACCAATGGATTGGTTCACGAGGAATGCTTTACTATAAAATTTTGTATTCATTGGCCGAAATATAACGATAATTGTCGGATAAAAATAAGCCATCTAGGAGCTTTCAAAAAAACGCTGTGTATAACCTATCAGATATATGTATATGGTGTAAAATAGTGTATGGTGGAATTGTGTATCTTACGAGTATATATAGGTCGTCAGAAAAATTGTTTGTGGCATGTGTATATTTTAACAATTCACTATATCCCGATTGCCTTGCGCGATAAGGTCGCTAATTGTTATACCAACAAGTTAATGTTAATATGTCCATATGTATGTTTCCTGGTGTACAATAAAGAGTTTTTTACTTTACTTTATATCCCGTTAAAACTGCTACACGTGGGGCAACAGTAGTTCTCTAAAGACTCGACAGGCGTTGAAAATGAACGTTTGCTTCAAGATTCACTCCAATTAGCGAGCTGGCTCCAACTTAGCTTTGTAGCAGCCCGTACCTATTAGATGAGCTATTTTTGTAAAATAAAAATAAATATCCATCACGCCTTATCCCCGAAGGGGTGGCAGAGGCATATTATATGCCCATTTTTCACCGTGTGGATTCCTGTCCCACGTAATAGGTGGTGAGCCCATTGCCGTGTTGAAATAGACAGACGCAGGTTGTGGCTACCTGCTGTTGAAATTTTCAAGCCGCCCATAAGGCCTTCAACCAGGCTTAACGACTGCCATTTTACTGGCAACCGGGACCAACGGCTTAACGTGCCTTCCGAAGCACGGAAACCGATTTGTGGCAGCTATTTTTGTACCTTTTTGATATTTTCGCTTGAGCTGCCACTTTTTTCCTTTACGCGTGAAGCTTTACTCTTGGGCTCGAATCCCGGGTTAGAACAAATATTTGCTTCGGAGGGTGTTTGCTAAGTATATAATATGTATACCTACCTAATATTTAGAAATATATAACGTCGTTTATCAGTTGTTTAGATCCCATATCACAAGTAACTAAGAACCGTAAATGTCTAAATTGAATTAGGATTGTTTATGCTGTTGATTGATTGCACTTGGTGGAACTTGCTACACATAATTTATAAAAACACTTCTACTTTTTCACAAAATTTACTTTAAAAATAATGATTTTGGATTTTTTATATTAATATCTTTTCGTAACAGCATCGGTGCTGTTAGTGTATGCGTCTGCCGATATGAGGTCCTAGGTTCGATTCCCGGGTCAGAACAAGAGTTTGTTTCGGAGGATGTTTTCTATGTACATAAAGTGTGTATATTTAGTAATAATTAGTTACCAGTTGTATAGATCCCATATCAAAAGCTTATATTAGCTTACTTTGGGCTTACGTTTGTAACACTATATTTATCTGTACTTTTGTCCCACAATACAAGAAAAACTGTATAATTAGAAAGTTTATTTATCTCTTCTTATAGTAAAAGCTTTAATCAGCTTAATTTGATCTAGATGGCGCTATGTAAAAATGTCCCAGAGTAAAGTACCAACAATACACATTACTGGTAATACTACCAAATCTTACAAGAGGTACAAATCACCAAAAATCTAGAAGGCTTTGGCGATCAATATATTTATTAGTAAGCGTGGCAGCGCCTTAGCGTGGTACCGTGAAGTAGAATCCCTTTTATCGCTCCACCGTGATTAATGTTTGCAGGAAATGATTCAAGAATTCTGGTTTATTCTTCGTTGTTCATTGTGGTACGCAAGTAGGTGCTATAAATATCGAACGATATCAGCTGATAAGGTTCAAGGTAGTATGTTATACATACATACATATTGTCACGCCTTTATCCCCGAAGGGGTAGGCAGAGGCATACTATACGCCCACATGTCACCTTTTGCATTTTTGTCCCACGTAATTTTTTCCGACCCGGTAATCGAAACTGAAGATATTTAACGCGACCGATTATAATTTTTTGATGTCTAATGAATGAGGCAGCGGAATGAGTTTAATGTTGAACAAAAATTATAAAAATAATAATTAAGCAGAAGCGTAAACTTCAGGACCACAATTCTGGCCGTATCCCACCCAATAATTCACAACCATTCCTATTTTCTGTTGGACATTTCAAGACTTAGGTGTCTATACAGTATCTGATAGATCCGAAGATACGATTCACAGTGAGACGAGACGGTTAATGAGGCTCCGTGTGTTGGCGCACGTGACACTGACAGCTACAGTATGTTGCCTATGAAGCCTGCTTGCAACATTCCAACGACAGCTCTTACCATTTCAAATGATGTCATCACTTCATATCCATGCCGCATTTTTTCGATTTCAAAATTGTATGTGTTTTCGATTGGGACTGGTTCGCTCATTAAACCTAGTATTAGAAATATATACATACATATTATAGATAAATAACACCCAGACACAGATTAAACCATCATGCTCATCACACAAAGTTTTATCCTGGGTGGGAATCGAACCCACGACCTCTTGCGTAGCAGTCGGATGCACTCCCACCGCGCCACAGAGGCAGTCTATGCAGTGAAATGCTAGGTTTTTTTTTCCTTGTGGCAACCCTAGGTATAACAGCTGATTTGAATTGGCTCCGTATTTTATATTGTAATTTTGCAAAAATAATTATAATTTTAATTAAAAACCAATTCATCATTGCCAAATAATACCATATTGAGTGTTAGATAATCATTTTCACCATTTATTGTGCTAAAAGTAGATAAATATAAACTTAAAAATTGTACCGGTGTAGTGACAGTTAAAACATCGGAAAATTTTTCAATAATTGAAATTATTACTTGGATTTGGCAAGATTTATAAAACTAATAGTTTTTTCTATCAAGGTTTGTGAGTTTATTTACTTTTACATCCTCATATGTCTATTAATAGTGAAATTTTGTAATTTTCTATGAATAAAACATAACCTCGTTTTGTTTCGCATTTCTATGCTCTAAGTCTACTTTGCTAATAATTACTGATTCTGTAGCACGTAATTATAACAAAATGTCGAATACTAATAACATGATAATGACGCGTAAGGCCTTGGCTCATCAACAAGAGACAAGGCTTCAATTAACGTTGAAAGAGTTACAGATTTTCAGTGAGAAGTGCGATAAACTGAACAAGGAAAGGGACGAAAATGTGTTAGAACTGCTACCTAGCAGTCCTAAGTCTTTAAGTAAGAACGGACAACTCAAAAAAGAACTGGCACAGTTGCATTCACTGTATACTGATACCTTACAGGATCGGGATAGGTTACAACTTATAGTTGACAGTTTTGACTCATGTAGGGAACATTATGAACAAACTCTGCACCAAATTAGAATACTAAAGGAGGAGCTACAACGATCGGAAATATCGCAACTAGAAGACAAGAAACAGAGCACAGTGGTTCAATCTAATCAGAGTTTGTTCGATGAACTGATGGCTACAAGCTTAAATACTGCTACAGCTCACCCTTCCATTGTCATAGACCTCACTTCTGATGATGAAACCGGGGGCTGTTCTAAATCATTAAAAATTATTAAGTGTAGTAAGAATAAGTTAAAGAAATATTTAAAAATTAAAAAGTTTATTACTAAATCTAAAAAAATTATACATAAATACAAGTTTTTTATAAATAGCATGTCACTTAATAGACAGAGATTGCAACTGATTGACCAGGTAAATATGTATATGTTTGAACTTGATACTGTTGCACAACAGTACAAAACTGATACACAGGCCCTTCAATGTCAGATTGACCGACTTCAAGACTCTTTGAAATCAATTTCATATAAATATGAAACAGCAGAGAAACAGAGTAGGGAACAGGTGTTAGCCATAGGTAAATTAGTAAATTCATGTCATTGTCAAAATGACCAATTGATATCCGCAGGCCATGTTCCCTCCTCACCCTTGAGTTGTGAAAGAATTAGATGCAATGATGAATTTTCACCAATTAAAACTGTGTGCAGTGTGGATAATAGTATATTAAGTTCAAGTAGTAATTGCGAGGCATCTATAATAGAAAAGTTGCAAATAAAAAGTGATGCAAAGACCATAGTCTATTGCGATGAAATAGGTAAAAATTTTGGACATTATTTATCACAGTTAAGTCATTCGGTAATAAATCATACATATCCAGGAGCTTCATACTCTCAAATCTTCCTTCCTCTAAAATCCTTTAATCTGCATAGTACATTCTTAGAACCCACTCGTATTACAGCCACCAGTGCAAAATGTTTTGATAATATTTTTACTGATATTAAACCTATAGATAAAGGTATTGTGGATCCTGTGGAGTCAGATCATCGTGGCCAATGGATAAAATTTCCTAAAAGTAGTAACAAAGTCAGCAAAAAACAATTTAAATATGTACCAATTAACCAAAGTCGTTTGAATAATTTTAAAGAAAATGTATTAAAGAGATTACCATATGTACCTAACTTCACTTGTGTAGACCAGTCATATAAACACTTATTTAATTTGATTAATGATGAGTTTGGCAAAGTTTTTACCTCAAAAACACTACAGATTGGTGGTCGTCCTGTTTTCAGTGACTGGGCAACACCAGGTATCTTTAAAAGTAGAAATAAATTATTTGAATAATATTCAGAAAAATCATATAATTTTAGGCAAACCTTTCAGGAATATGTTAAAAATTATTCAAAGATATTTAAACAAACGTGTCATCTTGCTAAGTCAAACTTCATTAAAAATTAAATTTCTAATTCTGTAAATAAAATAAAAATGACTTGGAACATCATTAACTCTGAATGCGGTAGATCTTTAGTGACTGAAAGGGATTTCCACTTAAAAGTAAATGGTTGCCATGTTACAGGGGACCTGGAAGTGGCAACGGAGTTTGAACATTTTTTCAAAAATGTACCTATATTGACAACAAAATCTCTCCAAGCGTCTTCCAGTTCCGCTGAACTTTTATTAGAAGAATCTGTTGATGCATTTGTATTCACAGATATTTGTGCTCAGGACATTGTAAAAACATTTAAATGTATCGAAATTAAGAAAACCGCGGTCCTTTGGGGATTATCGGTCAAAACTGCATCATGTATAATTGAGGCAATTGCGCCCCATCTAGCAACTGTGTTTAATGACTGTGTTTCTAGTGGTACATTTCCTGATTTAATGAAACAGGGCAAAGTCGTTCCCTTGTTCAGGGCTGGCAGCGCTACAGAGCCGTCTAATTTCCGACCAGTGTCAGTGCTGCCAACTTTGAGTAAAGTATTTGAAAAAATAATCTTGAATCAAATGCTATCCCATTTTAATAGTCATAAAATACTTCATGCGAATCAATTTGGGTTTACGAAAGGGCGCTGAACTTCCGATGCTGGTGTTGAGTTATTAAAATGTATTCATGAAGCTTGGGAAGACAAGCACGATGCATTAGGTATATTTTGCGATCTATCAAAGGCTTTTGATTGCGGTCAACATGAAACGCTGTGCAAAAAATTACACCACTATGGAATAAGAGGCAAAGCTCTCGACCTTCTGTCTTCATATTTGAACAATAGAATACAGAGGGTCGATATTAATGGTACACGTTCTGTAGGATCCATTCTTACAATGGGTGTGCCGCAAGGCTCGATACTTGGGCCATTCTTGTTCCTCATTTATATTAATGATTTACCATTTTATGTAGGGGACAGGAATAGGATTGTTTTGTTTGCAGATGACACCACATTAATTTTTAAAATTAAAAGACAATTAGATAACTATGACGATGTAAACAATGCAATTGCAAGAATAGTTCATTGGTTCAGCTCAAATAATCTTTGCCTTAATGAAAATAAAACTAAATGTATAAAATTTACTCTACCAAATGTAAAACAAGTTGCGGCCAATGTTCAACTGAATGGACAAGTGTTAGAGTTTGTAGAATCAACTGTGTTTTTCGGTATAACTATTGATGCCAATTTGCAGTGGGGTCCACACATAGAAAAGACAGCCTCTATATTAAGTTCGGCTGCATACGCTGTAAAAAAGATCAGGATTCTAACAGATGTGGATACGGCTAGAATGGTTTACTTCAGCTATTTTCATAGTATTATGTCTTACGGTATTCTCCTTTAGGGGAGTGCTGCAGATTTAAATATTGTTTTTGTTCTACAAAAGCGGGCTGTACGCGCTATTTATAATTTGGGCCCCAGAGTTTCTCTCCGAGAAAAATTCAAAGAAGTAAATATTCTAACCGTACCATCACAATACATTTTTGCCAATCTTATGTATGTCCAGAAAAATCTATCACAGTTCTCTAAACTCTGTGATAAACATAATATAAACACTAGACATAAAAATAATCTTTCAGTCCACCACAGTCGACTACATAAGATTGGCGATTCTTTCCAGGGTAACTGTATACGCTTTTACAACAAGCTTCCCTGTGACCTGAGAAATTTACCATTAAATAAATTTAAAAAGTTTATTAAAAACAAGGTTTGTGAAAAAGGTTTTTACTCCGTTACAGACTATTTGCAGGACAGGGACGCCTGGAAATGATCTGCTGGCAAAGTGAAATAATATTAAATTGTAAATAGGCCATCAAAAAAAAAGCCTTCCTAAGTTTCTTGCCGGTTCTTCTCAGGTGGGCCGCGTTCCGAACCAGTGGTCGCTTTAAATATTTTAAATAGTGTATGACATTTTGTAAGCGCCGTTAAAATGGTCTATGCAAAATAAAGATATTTTTATTATTTTATTTTTTATTTTATTTTCTCTCTTGGCGCGAAAAGTCCACTGAAAACCTCAGTATAAGAATTACCATTATACTGAGGGCAAGGATCAGGACCTAGGACTGAGGACTAGACATCGACAAAGACTGGACAGGACTAAATACTAAGAAAATATAAATACCGAAGACCAGGCTGTATGGACAAAGTTTCCTGTGCCTGTCCAATATGGGCGAAGACATCAAAAAAAAATCAATGAAATGACAATAAAGTGTGTTTGTGATTTGTGATTATTCGTGACGATTTTCTGCGGTGGTTTCATTTTGTAATTATAACAAAGGCAAATCTCATAAAACACGATTCTCGTGTTTCAATTGAAACATTTGCGTCAATAACTCCATATCTGGTGCTATCCCTAACTGTAAGTATTCATAACGCAGTGCTAGTGCCAACTTTGCTTTAGGGTAGCGAAACCTGGGTATGTGAGCAGATGCATGAAAGTAAATTGAATGCTGTGGAGATGCGATCATTTCAAAAATTGTGCGGCGTTACTTTAGCCGACCGAATACGTAACGAAGTGATACGCAATATGGCAGGTTTGAATGAAAGTGTCAGCGTTAAGCTGGAAAAGGGCGCGCTCCGTTGGTTTGGACACACAACGAATGAGTGAGTGATTGACGAAGAATATATATTGTGCGAAAGCAGAGGGTAGAAGAAGTCAGGGTACATGAGACTTACATATGAAGACCACGTGAACAGATTGCTCAAAAACGGAAAGGTCAAAAGTACTCGGATACCCAGACGTGCGTGTATGAAGCGATTGATGAAGCCTGGCGACCTGTCCTCTCTGACTACCCCGTCAGGGATACAGCGTGAAGATAGTTAAGTTTCTTTTTATTTAGAAATATAAAAGTATGTTTATCAGTTATCTGGTTACCATAGTACAAGCTCTGCTTAGTTTGGAAACAGATGGCGTTGTGTGAGTTGTAAAAAAAACAAAAAAACAGCAAGCGTCTGCACTGGCCACTCTTCCCGCCAAAAGTCCTGTAGTCATATGTTGTTTTTGTTGGTTGTCTTCGCCTTTCTTGGTTAGGCAAAGGAAACTTAGTCCATACAGCCTGTTCTTCAGTATTTGTTTTCTTTGTATTTAGTCATGTCTAGTCACTATGTCGATGTCGTGTCCTCAATCCTAGGTCCTGGTCCTTGCCCTCAGTATAATGGTGGTTCTTATACTTCTTATACTGGGGTTTTCAGTTGACTTTACGTAGCAAGATAGAAAATAGCATTTCACTGCATATATACCATTGTCTTTCACTATAGCACGTTAACACAACTTTTATGTCCAAGAAACCATCACTTCCGCACATAAAACATGATAAATGCACTAGTTTTAGAAAATAATACACAGCAAGCGTCCGCACATTGTCACTGTTCCCGCGCAAAGTCCATAGTCATATATGTATGTTGTTGTTGTTGTTAATTGTCTTCGCCCATCTTATGCAGGCAAAGGACACTTAGTCCGTACAGCCTTGTCCTTAGTATTTATATATTTCTTATTATTTAGTTTTAGTGAAGTCTAGTACTTTGTCGATGTCAAGTTCTCAGTCTTAGGTCCTGGTCCTTGCCCTAGTAAAGCAGTGAATCCTTTACTAGATCACATGTCCTTAAACGCAAATATAAAATACCCATACATAGTATTCTCTTTGCTATACAAGTGTAGCGTTAGTTGTCTCACAATGATCTTCACCCTTTAAAAACACTCATTCTTACAAGTATTCCTCTTATTATGTACTCAGTCAAAAATTCGCCTTTCATATTTTACCATCAAACCATATAATTGTGTGCATACAGTCTGGTACCATTACTGCGACTGTACAAGGTTTCTCAGCGAGAAAATGGTGAACGGCATACGCTTGCTGTATATTATTTTCTAAAACTAGCAACATTTTTTTTTCTTGTTTTATGTGTGGGAGTGGTGGTTTCTTGGACATAAATGTTTTGTTAAAGTGCTTACAGCGAAAGGTGTGATTTTCCATCTTCCCGCGTAAAATCTCTTGAAAACCCTACTTTAGCAACCACTACTATACTGGGGTAAAAGTAAACTTGACAAAGACGTAGAAAACGAAGACATTTTAGGACCTAATTTGAAGATTGAATAAATATGAAACAAGTAAGATTTAGCAAAAAGGTCTTCGTAGCCAGGTCATAAAATAATAATTAAGATTAAAATACTTTGAGCGAATGTTTTCAGGAGTATGGCGCCAATCCTTGAACATTACGCATAGTTGCCGTATTTTATTTTCCAAAACTAGTATATCATTTGTGATTTTGTGTTTTATAATAGTGAATTATGATAGTGTCCGAAAATGAGCATGAGTTGTGAAAAGTGAAATGTTGCAGTGAACAGCGGTGTACTTTGTGTTAGTGCTAAATCACCATATAAAGCCCTAGTAAAGGGTCCACTACTTTACTAGGACAAGGACCAGAATCTAGGACGAGGACATGACATCGACAAAGGACTAGACATGACTAAAACTAAATATTAAGTGAATATAAATACTGAAGACAAGGCTGTATGGACTAAGTGTCTTTGCCTGCCTAAGATGGGCGAAGACAACAATAACAATGGAATGTTTTCGTAGTTAAAATAGTTCTCCTTAATTATAATATTTTAACCAAAATCTTACAGACCATGATGATATGTTGAATAAAAGTAGAAAAAATAATAAATGAATTTACGGTATGCCATAATTTTAAACCATAAAATTTTTTTCAGGTATGATTCTGCCATTGTCCTTTAAGGCAAACTAAGTTTTTTGGACTGTTCTCACATAACTCGTAAGAACGATGTAGGTTAATTATTGTAAGCCATGCCTACATTTTAAAAGAGAAAACTATGGAGTTTCTTGCCAGATGCTTAACCATGAAGGGTAGCCTGCCCTTAGAACTAGCAACTAAAATCGCTTTAATTGTAACTATTGTCATGACTATTCTTATGTGCCGAATATTATCTACATGATTAAAAATGTTTTTGATTTTGTGAGAGCACTATTACATAATTTTATAAAAATCCTTATTGTCAAATGATTTTGTATTTTTAATGTACGTTCAATATTAATTAATTAAGGAATGAGTGAGGAACGATTGACGAAGAATATATATATTGTGCAAAAGCCGAGGGTAGAAGTAGTCAGCGTAGGACGAGACTTACACATGAATACCACTTGAGCAAATTGCTAAAAAACGGAAAAGTGACAAGTACTCGGATACCCAACACGAATACCCAAGCGATTGATTAATCTACAGGAAGCAAACGAAATATGCATGGATCGCAAAGCCTGGCGATCTGTCCTCTCTGACTACCCCGTCAGGGATACAGCGTGAAGATAGTAAGTTTTGGTTAGTTTTTCTATATTAAAATGGTGAAAATAACAAAAAACAATCCTCAATTGCGACAACACTAAAAACACGCACTTAATCAATGGACGCTCTCGTATTTCGTTCAAAGAGGACGCAAAGAATTTCAAATTATTTAAAGTGATGATGTCCAATAAAGACTTGTAGTTACATTCCTACAGTAAATTTTTGATCCTATTCGACTTTTTCCGAATCGAATCGAGTCAAGTAAATGTTACGAAATTTGTATTATAGTGTTTTGGATCAAAATCTTCTCATTAGATCAAGTCAGTTGTGTCGGACGATCAAACATTTCGCGACAAGCGATTCAATCTGTTACTAAAATATAAGTTTTATTAAACTCAGTTTAATTCAGTATATATTTATTTATCTATCACGCCTTATCCCCGAAGCGATGGCAGAAGCATACATATTGTATGCCCACTTTTCCAGTCCCATTTAATAGGTGGTGAGCCCATGGCCGTGTTTAAATAGACAGACTCAGGTTGTGGCTACCTGCTGTTGAGCTTATAAGGCCTTCAACTTGACTTAACGACTGTCATGTTACTGGCAACCAGGACCAACGGCTTAACGTGCATTCCGAAGCACGCAAACGCTCGCAAATGTAAATGCCACAAAGTGTTTACCCATCCGAGGACCAGCCATAGTGAAAGTTGCGTAACTCAGTGATCGCTTACAGAACACTAAGGCCTCGGGGCAACGAGCGCTTCGCTTTCGCTTGAAAATATCAAAGTTTTATAAATACTCAGTTTAATTCAGTAAATTACTAAATTATTGTAGAACTCAAGTCAGCCACAACGGCAAGTAGTGTACCTGCGGACGTAAACGAGGTACAGTAAAGCCAAGCACCCTCCGAACTTGAAAGCATTTCTAAACTAATGGCAGAAGGTGTAAGTAGGGCCGTATGTAATGGAGATAATTGGGAGAGGTTTATGATCTACAGTCACAAGCCAAGAAACCAATTCTCACGACGCATTTAGTGTGCAATTCTACGACTTTTGTAGGCGTCTGTCGAACCTTTGAAACTGGAAACGCTCTGAAAGCACACTGTTTCTTTTCTCTCAACCCCGGGTTTTTTTAAGTGGAGCTTGAAGTGGCACATTGTTGGGACGCTAACTTGAGGGCTACTGTCAATAGTCTTGTGAAAATGAACTTCAAATCGATAAATGTCGCTATGGCTTTCCATCAGACGATCCGTGTCAATTTGGAGAGCTAAAATAAAAAACAAGTAAAGGGCCCTTCAGCATCGTAGCAATGGAATTAGACGACTTTTAAGCCGAAATCAGTTTCAAAACCTGAAGTGGCAGTAACTCAAAATCGTCTATGCACGGATTTATGGTGTCCTGAAAGAATGCCGCAAATTCTTTGTCTCTATATCTTATGGTTCGTGAGAAATATATAGGCACAGACGGACGGATTGATTGAGCCGTTTTATAAGACTTTTCTAAACTGTAAGGTTTTGATATCTAACAACCAAGATTTTTGTGAAAACGTCTCCAAAAAGCCACTATTATCAGATAAAAGCAATCACTTATTCATACCGCAGTCAGAGTTGTGATGGATGGTTAAACATGCAAGCACTACAAAACAACTTGAAAATATTGTATTAGCGAGCGACTCCAAGGAATGTTCGTCATAACATCTTTTGACATTGATTTACGACGCTGTTCTCACACAGAAATGTGGTATTGAGAGACACTTCTACAAAGGGTAAGACTATGCAAGAGATCTTGGGGTACTTTAGCCGATCTGGTTAAATTATTGGTCTATATTTAGAGATTTACAATCAATAAAAAATGTAGCATGCAATGGCAACCGGGACCAATGTGCAATTGGCTTAACCAGCCAACCGAAGTACTGAAACGTGATACAACTGTAATTTAAGAAGCATAATGCAGTGATGGCTTCAGAAGACTGAGCCAGCGCTTCGTTTTATCAATAGGTGTACGAGTATTCAGCATGCAGTAGAATGCAGACGGACATGAAAAATTGGTCGGCTTTGCGCTCTAAACCGATACATTAACATTAATGAAGTATTAATGGTATGGATGGGTGAGTGAAAGGATCCAGGCACACAACGTAGAGTTTCAAACAATTGTTTTTACAAAACTGTGTTGTTTGTAATGCACGAATTTACAAAAGCATCGGTGCATACCCCCACCATTTATGAGATAACAGAGAGAATTATAGTCTGATGGACATTTCCTAAAAGAGTGTCGTCTATCCACAACGCTCTAAGCGCATGAGTAAATGCTCATGTGCTCTAAGGCTTAGATCAGACGGCTGTCACTCACAATTATGAAAAAAAGGTCAAAAAAAAGGTCAATTAAAAGGTCAAAAAAAGGTCAAATCAAAGTTATGTCGCCTAAAGAACTTAGGCAGACCACGGGATCCTGAAGTAGGTAGGTTTGAACGCAATCAAACCCAACCGAGGACATCAGACGATACAAAAAATAACATCACACAAATTAGGGTATTTGTCAATGCTGTGCTATGTTTGCAATAGCACTCGACTTTGATTAATAACATTCATATTCGCCGTGAGATGAGGGCGTCTCGCTTATGCTAAAGCAATTATATATACAAAGGGGATTTTCGAGTTAGGTGTTTAACTTGAAGGTCGCAGCCCTGACTTTGTTACTTGACAAAATGACGCCGCCCATCTCCTCAATTTTTTTATTTAAATAAATGTTGTTGGGACAACTCACACAACGCAATCTGATTCCAAACTAAGCAGAGATTGTATTATGCTAACCAGATAACTGATAAACATACTTATATATTTCTAAATACATCACTCACGTTCCTTTTGAAGGAATCAGGATTGTAAGTGGATAGAAACTCGTGCGCTTGCAGAGCGTTCCAAGTTTCTATGGTGCAATGTTTTGAATAGCTGGGTTCTGGCGAAAATTCTCTCTATTGTAATTAGTCCTCAAAGTGTCACTGCTGGAAAATGGAGTGTATTTTACAAGTTGGTTGCTTTTGTTCACGATAACATGTAAATCCATGGTCGGTAACTAGTATTTTTATTATAAAACTAACTGACCCCCGTGGCTTCTCCCCTTATATACTCTAAATCCCCGTCGCATCCATTTAATCTCGCCGCTTATTACTTTTACAAAAATGAATGACTATTTGCCCGATTTGTTGACATTTATGATTATTGCTCCGCTCTCCTGGGTATAAATGTGATGTTATATAGTCTATAGCCTTCTTCGATAAATAGATAATCCAACACAAAAAGAAGTTTTCAATTTGTACCAGTACTTCCTGAGATTAGCGCCTTCGCTGGTATGGTCACGTCTTGCGGCAACCGCCGGGCTACGTAGGTAACAAATGTCTGGCCATGTCAGCCCCGCCGGGTCCCGGTAAGAGGGGAAGACCCAAGAAGTGCTGGCTTGACGTCGTAAGGGATGACATGCGTGCCAATGGTCTCACTACAGGGGATGCCGATGACCGTGCGAAGTGGAGGAGAAAATGTAGTAAAGCGGACCCCGGGCGTCGCGAGACGCAACTGGGACAGACGCTCGGATGATGATGATGATGACTTCCTGAGATTAGCGCGTTCAATCAACCAAACAAACGAACTAACAATCAAACAATCTCTTCAACTTAATATATTAGTAGAAGTATAGATTTTAAGTTACATTGTGGCACCCATCTAAAACACTTTATATTAACATTAGAAACTGAATCCATGTTTTCTGTTAATTTTATGGCATTTTTTTAATGGTCTCAATATGGTTTTCTTTGTTTTACTTATTTATACACAAATGACAATAGGTATATTATGTTACAAAACAAACAAGGATAAACCACTGTATGTGTTCTCGTTTTAAACCAATGTGGCATACTTTTCTAAATATTTCTACTGTTCAAATTTCAACAACGCCGCCGTGACATTAGACTATTACCAATATCTTTGACATTAGTCTAACCGCTCACCCAGTAGCCCCGTTAACAATCACTATCAAACAAAACTTTATTCTGAATCTATTTGTTGAAAGAGAATCTAAACTAGTACATAAATATTTGATAAAATATGTTTTTTATTTTGTTAAAAGAGTTTCTAGTACTAAAAATACATAATATAAGTTCTGCACTGCGGTAACACTCACTAATGCCGCAGTGAAACTGCAGCCGAAATTTCGACTTTATGAATCGAAAGCTCTGGTGAATTACCTGTATGCACTTGAATGAATAAAAACGCTGTGTTGCGCACATTTTTCGAAAATCTAAGAGTTAAGCAGATTGCTTAAAACGGAAAGGTCAAAGCTACTCGGAAACTTAGACGTATGTGTATGAAACGATTAATGAATCTGCATGAAGCGAAAGAAGCATGCGTGGATATGGGAAGCCTGGCTATCTGTTCTCTCTGACTACCCTATCAGGGATACAGCGTGAAGATAGTAAAGTGATATAATGTGATTCCTACCTAAAATTCTATTACTTTAAGTTCGGTAAACCAGAAACTACAGCAATGATAAAGACCACAAAAATTTTACCAAGCTCTATTTTCGGTAAAGTCCCACGAGAATTTCGTTAAACGTGTCTTGAAATCTGCACCGAAAGAAGGTAAATTAAGGGAGTTGGAAAAAAGACAACTTCACTCCACTAACGTGACCTGTTCTTCTTGATAATGCTGACAGTTTTATTCTTTGTTAAGTGGGCTTGATCCCAACATATACGGTTACAATTGGGGCATACCCAATGTTTAGTGATTTCGATTTTTTGAGAGACGCCATAAAGGAATGTGTTCTATGCAAAAGTTTAGTGACATATACAGCCTTTAAAATTTGAAATTCCCAACTCCCAGCTGTTCAATCATCCTTTACCTACATCGATAAGTGAGCTTTATTGAAGTGAGGTTCACATATTGGTTATTTCCATTTGTCATTTTAATTATCTGCCATGTACATTAAAATATTTTTCACTGATATAATAACGGAACATCAATCTTTTGTCATATGGTGGACATGGATCTTTTGTCGTATGGCAGTTGAAAACTTTCACATAATATACTTCCATCTATGACTAGGTAAGGGGAGGCAGGATGGTTTTAATAGCACACAGTATCCAAATACACAGCGATCTAATTAAACACCATATAATGGTTTCGGTTTTGCAGATGTTCTGAAAAGCTTTTGAAGAAAAAGTAAAAAGTTCGCCTTTGAAGATCTGAGTAAGTACTAAAATATAATTGACTAGGCAATAATGCTATTATCACAGTATAAAGAGTAAATCTATCAGTAGCGTTACGCCTTTGAAGTTGACAAAAATGCCGACAACGTCTAGACAGTGATGCTTGTAGGGTTGTCATAAGTATACAAGGCTGATGTTATTTATAATTTATTTATTAACTCGTACTCGCAATCAACTATCAACATTATAATATAATATCTTAATCTTAATAATATTATAAATGTGAAAGTTTGTAGAGATGTTTGTTACTCTTTCACGTAAAAACTACTGAATAGATTTTAATGAAACTTTACAATAATATAGCTTATACATCGGAATAACACATATACTTTTTATCCCGGGAACAAGTTCTTATGGGAAACGGGAACGGGAAAACTTCTCTACGCGGGCGAAGCCGCGGGCGTCAACTAGTATGTATATATAATAAATCAATAATATAAATACCGGTTTAAAAAAAAGGATCTGAGATTTCACCAATTGGACACGGAAGTAAATAAGGTTTATTTCATGTCGAATCGATAGTTTTTTTTATGAGAAAGCATTTAAGAAATGGCTGCCGCGTAGTAGATATAAAATTATGGGGTTTCTAGCAATCAATATGGCCGCCGAACTAGTCTTATAAAATTTCATGTTGGGTATCGTATAAAGGGTTTTTTGGTATGCTGAGCACGAATTTCGTATTAATTTCGCAATCCGTAATGGCCACCGTGTCGTTATAAAAAAAATCAAGGGAATTGGGAGCATGAACCAGGAATGAGAATTGACGATGAGAACTAGGGATGAGAAATGGGAACTGGAAGCTGGGGATGCGAACTGGGAATTCAAACAAGGGTGAGCTGACATATGTAATCTCATATTATTACGTTTCTTCTTTTCACGGGTATCTTCTTTTTTTTTATGAAGTTACCCGGGCTTTTGGTAGGCGTACATGGGGACATACTGGTCCAACACGCAGAGGCCCTTTGAGAATTTTAATCTAAAAGGAAATGGGACCCCCTCTGCAGACAGTCATGAAGAACGATAATGGACCACCTCCAATGGGAGTTAAACTATTGTAAAATATGCTAACTAAGAAATGGGCTATTGGGTTGGGGGTTTGATGAACTAGGTGATTATAACTATGGATAAAGGCGGCGTCTGCCATTTTATATCTGATTATCCTAATTTTGGCAGACGGTGACTCGCCAACTCACTAGATGGGCCCCCTATACAATCGCCATAGGCATGATAAACCTGTAAGGCGACAGGAGGAAACACCGGTGTGAGCGGCTTGGGGTGTCGAGCGGTGCGGCGCCGGTTTCACCATCGCGGGTCAGACCCGGAGCGGTCTTCCCCGTAGTTATGCCCTTGAAAATGACACTTCCACCCCCGAGCATATAGCTCTGGCTCCCTCCGTCTGACCAGCCAATTAAGGCAAACCAGAGTTGAGATTTGCTGCACTCCCGGGAGTAGCACTCCCACTGCTCTCCCGTTAGCCCATTAAATGCTAACCGGTGCAGAAGGGCAACAAAACTCTGAGGAATCGATGTGTAGCCACGCACATTCAGCTCGCCACAAGCTGCCCTGCGGATGGGAGCTTTTCAATAACTTTCTTATACATTTTTTTGTTGATATCAGAAAGTGGATGACTCAAAAAGCGAATCTACTATACCCTCATAGGGTTGCGTTACTCCTATAAAAGGTTACGACTGTCCTCGAGGGGTATATTATTATTATTAATTTGTTCAATTTGTCTCCGCCCCGTTGAGCACTCTAAAAAAAAAACAAATTCTATGGATACGATGTTCGCCGGGTATATTAGGTATATTTTTAGTAGTAAATGAGTTAATGATAAATATTTTCGGTTTTTGACTAACTGGACTTAATGCTACTGTTGTTTTCAACAAAAAAATATTGGTTACGCTTTGAACAAGTTTAAATATTAATTATGACGAAAAACTTGAACACAGGATAACATAGTATAGAGTATAGTTATAATCCCACATGTGTGGCTCCGCTCACCATAATACTCTTATGCGATACCCAACATGAAATTTATAACAGTTGGAGCGGCGGCCATATTGGATTGCAAAATTAACACGAAATTCGTACTCAGCATACCAAAAAACCCCTTATACGATACCCAACACTAAATTTTATAACCACGGCGCAGCAGCCATATTGGATTGCAATATTAACATGAAATTCGTACTCAGCATACCAAGAAACCCCTTATACGATACCCAACATGAAATTTTATATCCACGGCGCGGCGGCCATATTGGATTGCAAAATTAACACAAAATTCGTACTCAGCATACCAAAAAACCCCTTATACGATACCCAGGATGAAATTTTAAAACTACGGCGCGGTGGCCATATTGGATTGCAAAATTAACACTAAATTCGTACTCAGCATACCAAAAAACCCCTTATATGATACCCAACATGAAATTTTAAAACCACGGTGCGGCGGCCATATTGGATTGCAAAATTAAAACGAAATTCGTACTCAGCATACCAAAAAACCCCTTATACGATACCCAGCATGAAATATTAAAATCACGGCGCCGCGGCTAATTGGATTGCAAAATTAACACTAAATTCGTACTCTGCATACCAAAAAACCCCTTATATGATACCCAACATGAAATTTTATAACCACGGCGCGGCGGCCATATTGGATTGCAAAATTAACAGGAAATTCATACTTAGCATACTAATAAACCCCATGAATTAAAGAAATCTATACAAAAATTCAAAAATCATAGCAAGCGGTCGTGAATGCTTCAGCCCTGAAAGACTGTCCCGAGCTACTAACAACATTTTGTTCGCAGCTCGGGACAAACCCTCCCGCGTCTCGTCCCTTGTCCCCCGCACGATTGCTCTGTCTAGACAGCTTCGTCGACCGACTGCTATTATGTATCTGATTCATAGAATATAGCGCAAAACGACCCAATTAGGACGGATTAGCAGCGCTCATGGCCCCGCGGACTCAGTGTTCTGTAAACGATCACTGCGTTAAGCAAGATTCGCTGTGACTACTTTATAGAAATTACATTTGCGAACGTTTCTGTGCTTCGGAAGGCACGTTATGCCGTTGGTCCCGGTTGCCAGGAAAATGGCAGTCGATAAGCCTGGTTGAAGGCCTCATGAGCGGCTTGAAAAATTTCAACAGCAGGTCGCCACAGCCTGCGTCTTTTCTTTTTAACACTGCAATGGCCTCACCACCTGTTTCGTGAGTAGAATACAGTGAAATGTGGGCGTATAGTATGCCTCTGCCTACCCCTTCGGGGATAAAGTCGTGACAATATATATGTATGTAGGACATATTGAAGTATTCACAATGCACCGATACCTATATCGGTAATATTGTCTGGATCGGAATGGCTTTCCTGCAAATTCTTCCTTCTTTTCCTCTTATTTTATCAATTACGCCTTTATCCCCGCCTCTCCCCTGTGGCAGAGGCATACTACAATACGGCCACATTTCATAGTATAAAATTTTGTCCTACGATTTTGACTACTTGAACAGGTGGGTGCGCTCATTGACGTGTACAGCGTAGCGAACAGGCAGAAGCTGCGGCGACCTTCTGTTGAAATTTTTAAGAACGTGGTATGTTACGATGTGGGATTTAAGAGGATCCATCAATATCTCCAAGGCCCAGCCCAAGGCATCTTTCTTCAAAAGGGGTCTTAGAAGGTATTTGAAGAATCGACAGCACGACTGTAGCGCTTCTGGGGGCTGAGTCTGCTAATTCAATCTTGTCGAAATAGAAACGAAATCGTCGCTTAATAGAAAGCCACCGGTACCACTTTGAGAGTGTTTCGTAGTCTACTATTACCATCGTACTCCAATAGTTTTCTATCGGTCGGCCGATAGAATTCTAATAACACTTACGGCGCCAGTGGCCCGTAAGTCAGTTGCATTGCAGTTGCATTTTTGTTAGTCTACTAACATTTTGACAGCTTAAAAAATAGATTCTGGTTCTATTCTACGGCTTGTCAATATTAGAATCACCCCCTGGTGTAACAAACGTCTATAGGCTACGGTGACAACATTTTTTTAACACACCGCCGTCTAGACCAAAGTGGGCTAATATAAGCTTGTGTTACGGGATCTAGACGGCTGATAAACATACTTATATACTTCTGAATACATACATATTATACATAGGAAACACCCAAACTCAGATGTTCCTCTAATTCACAGTAAGACAACAAATGAAATTTTAGAATTTCTATGTCACCAGACTTGTGAAGAAAACTTGGCACCTAACGGAAATTCAGTTATATCTTATTAGACACTTCAAGAGTTCAAGAGTATATTCTACCCGACATCGACATTATGTACACGGATGAAACTTTGTAGAACAAGAACTGGGTCATAACAATACTGCATATGGAAAATTTACTTCGCGTGCGTTATATTTTTTTGCACATACACATTTCATCTATATTTCACGTCACAGGTAATGTCTACTGGCGTGTTGAAATGGGCAGGGCTTTTAACTACCTGCAGTTGAAAATTTTCAAGTCGCCTATAATGCATATACATGTAAGCATAATGCCTTCCACTTGACTTAACGACTACCATATTAATGGTAGCCGGGGCCAACGGCTTATCATGCTTGCCGAATCACGGAAATGTTTGGACATACAATTGCCACAAAAAGTGATCGTTTACCGAGCACTATGAGAGCTACAACTACACATTAATGGATATTAATAGTATATTTTAATGACAATAATTAAACTGTATTTGGTATATTAATATTACACAACGAAACAATATATCAAATATTTAATTTTCCTGTTATATAATCTATATTATCAGTTTATTTATCCTACGTTTCTGTTTTACGATAAATTAATATGGCGGCAGCTCAAAATTTTTCGGGTTATTCACCATCTCGACACGGGAGGCTAGACACACGTGTGATCAGTTGGTGAAACTCCAAAAAATAATATTTATTGTATCATCATCTGGACATGACAGGATTTTTACGCGTGTCCACATAGTGAATCTTAAATTAAATACTTTAATGTTTTCGTCAACTGGACACACGGTCATATTTTAACCAAAATAATGACAAAGTACAGTCACGTAGATTAATTTTGAGTCATAATCTTTGTTTTTAATTTTTTTCTTTAAATCAATCTTATAGAAATATATTTATAGAAAAATATATATATATGTATATATATCATCGATATAGCACCCAGTCGGGTGTAAGGCGGACTATGTTTGGGCCACCTTTTCTAGGCCCCTCCCCTGTGCAGGGGAAAGCAGAGCGATCCTAAATAGGGCTGCTTTGTCACCCGCAGTGCTGCCGAACCCAGAGTCCCGAATTGGAAGGTAAGATTTTTAAGGTCGGAATTTGAAGGTAATATAAGCTTGTGTTATAGGATCTAGAAGACTGATAAACATACTTGTATATTTCTAAATACATATACATATTATACATAGGAAACACCCAGACTTCGAAAGAAATATTTGTGGATCACACAATTATTTATTTTCCCGACCCGGGACCTTAGGCGCGGCAGTCGCATCAGTACCACTGCGCCACCGGCAGTCAGAAATTCAACGTGCAGGTGATAGATTTATTAGATTACCTCGCTTTAGGCCCACCGCAATGAAATCGATATACATAGAAAATAAATAGATTGTTTTTTTTTATTATAAAATAGTAGACCAGGCCTCCGAGTATAAGGTTTGGATGATGATGATAATGGCGATCATATACAATAGTCTGCTGATCATTAACAAATTATTCTGACATGGAATTAGGTTAGCCTGTCAGAAAAAAACTTCCAGCTCTATAACGCTATTTTGTATTGGTATGGGTGAGTAGAATACAAGGTAAAATTGAATCTGTTTTACGTAATTTTATGCAAATGTTATGACGCTAATAGTTATTTAGATTTAGTTTACATTAGGTATTAAAATTTTAAAAACATGTTACAGTAGAGGTTAATGTTTAATAAGAATTTTGAAAATTGCTTTTATCTCACCATATAGATGCCGTTACTAGTAAGGCTTTTAAAAACTTAGGTTTCGTTCACGTGCACTAAATTTAAAAACATCAACTGTCTTAAGACCATTTACTGCGCATACGTGCAAAGTATTCTGGATTATGGTAGTCCTGTTTGGTCTCCTCAGTATGTTACCTATATGGATAAAATTGAGAGACTTCAAAAACGTTTCCTGAGACACCTAAATTACAAAACTAGAAGACGACATATATCATATCTTGACGATTGTAGGTACTATAATCTGCTGCCGCTGTCAAGCCGACGCGTATTACTAGATATGGGCTTTCTATTCGCTATTATAAGAGGTGAAATTGACAGTATCGAGCTTCTTTCAAATATTAGTTTAAATGCACCCAAAACTCGCACTAGGCACACCCGCCTGTTCGGTGTTCCTCGGCGCCGTACTAATTATGGGAAGAATGCTGTTCTCACTCGATTACCTAACTGTTACAACGATAATTTTAACGAAATTGATATATTCCACCTTTCAAAAAATGTTTTTAAAAAACGAGTTACTGAAAGCCTGCAATCATATTTGTAGATTTAAAATCAATATTCATGATTGTTAAACTACGTTCCATTACAAATATTGGTCTCTGTACAACATACCGTAATTAGTTATATACTTTGTAGTATACCTACTTAGTTCTAAGTAAATTATATTATTTATGTGTTAAGTGGTGCACGAAGTTTTATTATTGTCGGGAAACTTTATTATAGGCTAAGAGTCCATTGTAATGTTTAACTTCATCCATGAGATATGTAACATAGCTGTTAAGTTTCTAAATAAATAAATAAATAAATGATTCAGATATATCAAAATTAAAAAAGAACCATTGTGTTATAACTATCCTATTGTTACTTAATTGTATATTCAATCTATTAAACAATCAAATCAGCCTACAGTAGTCCACAGCTGGACGTAGGCCTCTCTCAATACAATTCCGAAATAGGTGCGATGGACCCTACCTACACCTACGAGTGGTGCATCTATGCACGGTTATGGTGAAGAGAAGAAACATATTGGACAAAACCCTGTACCAACCTGTCCAGCCATCGTCGTACAGTCAAACAACTGCCCAATTGTAGACAATAAAAACTTATATCGATTTAACAAGGTTTTAAGTTACAATCGAGAAGTGAAATGACCACAACTTACCGAAGCCGGTATGTTACGCAAGAAGGTTTTCACATCACACAGTTTTCTTGTGTTCTATATTCGAATTAAATTTATGAAAACTTCTTACACTGATATTGCTTCAAACAGTTCACTAAATAAATAAAAATAAAAATCACTGCACTATTCTATAAAATACTGGCACTCAAAAAAATATCGTAGAAAAATAAATACTACTGAAATGTAAACGGTAATTTCACTTTAAAAAAACGTGATGTCCGGGGTTTTTGTGATTATTCTAATTTTGTGATATATTTTTTTGGATTTTGTTGATTTTATTTTATAATATAAGTTGAGTTGTGCGGTGTTGAACGCGTGCATTCAGCCGCTCGGGCTGGGGCGGCGGTGTGGCACATATCGACGGTGCGCGCCGGCGCGGACGTTGCACCCCTAACAGCAGGGACGTACTCGTGATTAAATTTATAAGCGACATTAATTTCAAAAAAAGGTCATAGGTTCGAACCTCGTCTGGGCGCGAATTGTCTTTCTTCACTTAATAAAAAAAATATGAGACATTAATTTGATTAGTAAAACTACAAATACAAATTTATTGTTTGTTCTAAACTATTGATGCCCAAAATTTAGTAGATTGACTTACTCTTTCTAAAATTGCAGTGCCTAAGTCGTTAATTTTATTTCCACAGAACGTTTCTTTCGAAAGATTTTGAATAACCAGCTGTACTCGAAAGTAAAATTGACATTTTTCTTAAAAACTATACAATTAAAAACCGTCCAACTCCACCTAGACTTGTCAGCAAAATAATATTAATGAAACATTGGGTGTAACAATGTTTCTGATCGATCTTGATGATGATTAAAATATAAAAAATATGGCAATACATATCCTAACCTTGAGAACGTGTTTGATTGACTGTTATTGAAAATTGCTAATGCAGACGAAAGTTGATTCTAAGTCTGCCACTGTCACTTATCTGAAAAACTACGGAGGTTTTACTACTAGCGAAACCTCGCGAAGGAGTCCGAGATTCACCGAAGGCTAACCTCTCTGAAGTTGTTATCACAGCTAGCGTAACTTGAACCGATCTACCGCCCTCTAGAGTTCTTTTATAAGGTGCTAACAGTGTAATAATGTTAGACATAAGAGTTCCCTTTGTTGTGGTTATTTAAACGGGGCATGCGCGTCGTACATCGATGTGGTAGATAAAGCCAGGTGTGTCCAGAATATGTCGTTCATTGTATCACAAAAATCTTTATAATGGAATAGATATGATAAGAAACAGTGAAATTATTTGTGTTATATCGTACAGTTTGTTTGTTTTTATTGATTGAAAAAGCGCTGGCAGTCTCGTTAACGCAGTGTTCTGTAAACCATCACTGTGTGAATCGTCTTTCGCTGACTGGTCTTCAGATGAGTGACCGCCTTATGACATTACCATTTACGAGCGTTGTCGTCACTGACCTCCATACTTATAAGTAGGTTTTCGGTCTTGCACGATAAGCCGTTGGTTTCAGCTGCCGGTAACATGGCAGGCGTTAAACCGCATTGAATGACGTAAGCGTGATTGATATAAAACATCCACTTTACTTTAACCTCTTTAACATTCGTGTATATAAGCGCTCGTGGCCCCGCGGTCTCAGTGTTCGGTAAACGATCACTGAGGTACGCAACTTTCACTATGGCTGGTCGTCGGATGGGTGACCACTTTGTGGCATTTACATTTGCGAGCGTTTCCGTGCTTCGGAAGGCACGTTAAGCCGTTGGTCCCGGTTGCCAGTAAAATGGCAGTCGTTAAGCCTGGTTGAAAGCCTTATAGGCGGCTTAAAAAATTTCAACAGCAGGTAGCCACAACCTGCGTCTGTCTATTTCAACACGGCAATGGGCTCACCACCTATTACGTGGGACAGGAATCCACACGGTGAAAAGTGGGCATATAATATGCCTCTGCCACCCCTTCGGGGATAAGGCGTGATGGATATTTATTTATTTATTTATTTAACATTCCTCAAGACTAGTAAATAGCTGTTAAAACGTTTTTTACGTTTCCAGACAGCTAAAGTTTTTTTTTGCTTAGCCCATCAGCTTTTCCAAAACTGTAGCTGCTGTAAACCATTCTACAGTAAAATACCAGAAAAGTTACAGCGAGCTAATAAGGTAGTCTTAGAAACCAGATCGAAATTGATCAGAAGATTAATTGAGCGTTAAGCTGAAAAAGGGCGTGCTCCGTTGGTTTGGACACGTCCAACGAATGAATGAGGAACGATTGACGAAGAATACATATTGTGCGAAAGTAGAGAGTAGAAGGAATCAAGGTAGGTCGAAACTTACATATGAAGACCACGTGAGCAGATTGCTCAAATACGGAAAAGTCAAAAGAACTCGGATACCCAGACGCGCGTGTATGAAGTGATTAATGAATTTACAGGAAGCGAAAGCATGGATGGATCGCGAAGTTTGGCGATCTGTCCTCTCTGATTACCTCGTCAGGGATACAGCGTGAAGATAGATAGATAGATAGATAGATAGATAGATAAATTGTGGGGACTAAGAAAGCAACTACGCTTTTGCAAAGCGAGACCTGAATGGCAACTCCTATAGGAAAAGTTCCAACCAATATGTGGAAGAAATACGTAGCAGCGTCTAAGCTGAGACAAAGTCTATAAAAGATGATAGCAAAGTGAAAAATGATTCGCTCGATTTTGCATCATTGCGGAACTAATAAAATATATTACGGACAAAGAGGCCAGCAATCAAACAGACACGAAGAAATCAAATCATGACTTCGGAGTTAGACTCCCATTAATAGAAAATTAGGGTTGGAATCTTCACTGTACTGTACTGTCACTGCTATCTTAGATTTGTATAAAGATTAAATAACTAGGTGCACTTGCCGTCCCCGGTAAGTCTATATGGAGCGATTCATTTTGCCGTCACCATTTCCGAAGACCAAAACGTCTATTTTCCATTCGGTGATTACTCCTCCAAGTTTCAATTTAATTTTTTCTAATCCATCTATGGCTAGATATCGTATTATGGATCAAATTTTATCAAAAAGTGTTGAGTGGTATAGGAGGAGTTCAAGGACAAAGCTAAAATCCGAATCGGGGAAGAATGGAGCTACACTCACCTCAATCGCTTTGCTCCAATGATGTTTTACCAATGATGTAAGGGACCCTAGCGACCTCACCTGCAAGTGGTACACCTGCTGACTAACGGATGAGGCATCAACGCAGGTGCCTTTACGGGGTTGGGATGAAAGGTCAAACGGCAGTAGCTCAACAATGCCAAAAACAAAAGTCTGTCGATTGATAAATTTTTAAAGCAATTATTAAGCTAAATTTCTCACAAATTTTTAATAAAGTGGAAAAAGACAATTCGAATCGAGACGGGGACTGAACTCGTTGCCTATCCAGTTTAATGTTCTAGCCACTGAACTACCCGAATCGTATCGAACCAAGTTGAAATTCTCTACCGTATTTTAACGTCATTTAAGAGTATGACCAGAGCCCTCTATCCAGCTACTCAACAACTCGATACCAATGAGAACAGAGTTACAACCATTTTTAAACATTGATGGGATGGACTCCACTCAATCTATGGATAAATTTTTAAAGTAATTATTATGCTAAATTTCTCACAAATTTTTAATAAAGTGGACAAAAAAAGTTCGAGTAGTTCAGTGGCTAGAACATTGCCCTGGTTAGGCAAAGGTCACGGGTTCAATCTTCGTCTCGGTTAGAATTGTTCACTTCACTTCACTTTATTAAAAAGTCTAACGATAGTTGCTCCTAGCAGCCTAATAAGAGTGGAATGAAGTGGTAGGGTTTGGAAGCAACTGGGAATACACAAAGAGAAAAAAAATCTAATTGGAAACAACGATTTTGTTTTTTTAGTGTTTTTTTTTAATATGAGTAGGTAAATTCCTAATTCATTTCGGATGAACTCATTTGTTACTTTGTATTTTTGTTCACATTTTTACACCAGAGTTGTCAATCACATTAATTGACATAATAAGGACACAATATATAAAAAAAAAATATCATTTATTTAAGTAACTAGGACTCTCTTGTTAGTAATACTTAAAAAACTACGTTAGTATCGCATTATAATTTAAATTAAAATAAAAATAAAAACATATTGAGCAAATTATGTGAATCACCGCTGCCCCTTTCCATGTGATATAGCAATGCTGTGATTCACATAAGGAAAAAAAAATCAAATACCGATTAGATTCGGTATTTGAATTTTTTTTTAAATTTCGCGCATTGGCTTTTATATTCTTCAATCATTCATCATTGTGAAATTGTAGAAAACTTTAAAATTGTGTAACATCCATTGCTTCCCAATCTCGTGTATGTGCTAGCTCTGAAACATAAAATAATTCTGTAAATGCTTTTGTGCAATCGCTACATATTATAAAACAAAGTCGTTTTTCGCAGTCTGTCCCTATGTATGCTTAGATCCATGGGCGTACCCAGGATCTGGGCCAGGGAGGGGCTCAGATTTTTTATAAGGTACCTGTTTTTACCCCCGACGCAAAAAGAGGGGTGTTATAAGTTAGACGTTGATTTCGGTGTATGAGTGTGCCTGTCTGTGGCATCGTAGCTCTCAAACGGACGAACCGATTTCAATGCGGTTTTTTCACTTGAAGGCCCGTTTCTTGGCGGTGGTTCTTAGCTATTTTTAGTTAATATCGGTCCAGCAGTGTAAGAGTATCAGCTTTTTTTCATAATAATGTATGATTACTTTGTTAAGTGCTTAACGCGTGTCAGTATAATCGTTAAATGACAATTAATTGATAACTTTGCAATGAAAATGATCTCCACAGAACCCGACTCTTCTAAAACTCACAGCAGACATGGTGTTTGGGTTCAATAGTACTTCTTAAAGGTTGTTCCTTAAAATACAAGAATTTTTTGGCGTAGGGGATTTTGAAACGTCCACTAGCAAATAAGAAATACATATAAATTATTTAGAGGAGTTACTAGGGGCGCCCGGTGTTATACTGATAGGTAGAGATCGTATGTTTTTAGTCGTTTCAAGTCCGGCTTAACGCTGCCAACAAACAGTTAAAAGGGGCGATTTTTAAAAGATGTATAGGGTATTGTAAATGGCAAAAAGTTATTTTTGTACTATTATCGACAAAAGTAGGAGATGAAACCAAAGCCAGGGGTGGGCAGCTCAAATAAACGACGGGATTAAGGGCCGGTAGGCCAAGTCGCGTAGGCACCACAACTCTTCCTCAGCCCCCGCCAAGATAGATCGACGATGTATTTTCTGCTGGCACGCCACAGTAAAAATGATTGGCAGTAGCAATTGAAATGGAACATCTCTGTTATTGTGTTGGATTTTATTTTAGGTTTATGATATACTAGTTGACGCCCGCGGCTCCGACCGCGTGATGAAGATTTTCCGTTCCCGTTTTCAAAAGGAGTTTATAGCAAAAGATTAAAAAGGAAAGACATAATCAGTGACGACTGAGCCCATTGGAAATAAACGAGGAGATGTTCCCACTGGAGAGCACACTCACTCACCTAATTACCCTCACACAATCTGCTTATAGTAGAACTGATTGCAGATAACAGAACACAGAAAAAAAAGGTAAAGTTTATTTAAATTCCATTCAGTAGTTTTACGTGCAAGTAACAAACATCCATACTTACAAATTTTCGCGTTTATTTTAATTACAACAAATTTAGGCTTTATGTACAAGTACCAAATAAAATGTCCCGTACTCATTATACTCTTTTTATTTAAATAATACTCAAATCAAAAAATCATAATGTTATGCTCCTGTCTTCGGCAGCTAGTCACCGTTGTTCTTCAGAACATATCTTCCGTCTGCGCTAAACATTCTCCTTAAGTACACAATTTCATTCAATTGCTCTAGACGTTGCCGGTTTACCCAAATCTTGCTTTTAGTTCTTACTTTTTCGTTTTCAAATACTCGATTCTTAGTTTAACTTGCAGCGAAGACCTTTACTTTTATATTAGTGACTAATGCCTGAAGGTCGGCTTCTGATGAGATCATCACTACCGCATCATCAGCGTACAACAGACAAAGTACTGTAAAATTTCCAATTTTACAACACATCATAATCTTTTAAATTTTGCAGCCACACTTTTGCGCAACTATCCAGATACACTATGAAAGGCTAGGCGAACCGTCGACGGCCCGTTTGACGCCCGAACAGAAGTCAAAAAGAGGCGCCAGGTGAACCTCCCCCTTGGTCGCACGCAAGCTTTACAGTCCGTATAAAGAGACTGTATCGCCAGCAGCAGCTGGCCGTCCACACCATATTCTGCCCGGATATGGTGTAGACGGATAGCCAGGCCTGGCTATAAAATCCAGCCATAAAATCGTATCAAAATTAGAGCTATTCTAGTTGCCAGTTCTAAGGGCAGCATACACTTTAAGAAGAAGAATCTAGCAAGAAAGTCAATGGATGCTCTTTTAAAATGTAGGTATGACTTACAACATTAAAATTACACTTACATTGTTCCTTTGGATTTATGTGAAAACAGACTAAGCTTAGTTTGCCTTAAATTTAAATTATATTATTTGTAATAATTGCTATATTATTATTAATAAATTAATTATTAGTTACATGAAATGTAATACATTGTTTAAGGCTACTAACATAAAGTAAAAACATAAATAAAAAGCGCTCGTAGCCCCACTAACTCGGTTTCTGTAAAAGATCACTGATTTAAGAAACTCTCTCGGATTTTGGATGGATGACCGCTTTGTAGCATATTCATTTACCAGCGTTTTCGTGCTTCGAAGGACACGTTAACGTTGCAATCGACACTCGTTAAGTCAAGTGAATAACTTTTGAGCGACTTAAAAATTACAACAGCAAGTCGCTACAATCTGAGCCTGTCCATTTGAACACAGGCATTGGGCTCACCACAATATGCCTCGGCCACACCTTCGGTGATAAAGTGGTGGCTAATAAATTTATAAATACACTTAAATAATTAATACTGAATTAAATGTAGGAAAGCGGACCCCGGGCGTCGCGAGACGCATCTGGGACATACGCTCGGATGATGATGAATTAATACTGAAAGCATAAAACAAAGGTCTTGGATACAATTTTAATAATTTATGCGAAGCGAAGCTTCAATATAACAACTGCACTGATTACTTTAGCCTGTGGCAGTCGGTATGTTTAAGCTTCAGAATCTATTGATCAAATTTGTTTATAGGTAAACATACATTGACCGGCCCACTGGCTCAGTTGGTTATATAACTGTCTTCTAACCTGTGGTTACCGGGTTCGATTTTATACTACTTACAGGGATAATTCTAACGCTTCTGTGAAGTGTAGGTACTTTATTTTATATTAAAACTCTCATATATTTTATTTATCTATCACGCCTTATCCCCGAAAGGGTGGCAGAGGCATATTATTAAATATGCCCACTTCTTGGGTCTTCCCCTCTTACCGGGACCCGGCGGCGCTGATATGGCCAGACATTTGTTACCTACGTAGCCCGGCGGTTGCCGCAAGACGTGACCATACCAACGAAGGCGACACTCTTGCAACTTGTCACGGACGTGAAGGCTGCGCGGATGCGAGAGTTCCTCACGCGGTCCATCCGCGTGACTCCACACATCCACCGCAGAATCTTCATTTCCGTGACACGCAGCTCCTGCTTGTGTCGCTTCAATATCGGCCACGTCTCACTGCCATGTAAAAGGACAGGTCTAATAATGGTTTTGTAGACCTGTCCCTTCAACCGGATCGGCATTTTAGGGTCACAAATGACACCGGTCATCACCCGCCATTTGGCCCACGCGGCAGCAATGCGTGACTTGACATCGCAATCGATGTCATTGGACGTGTGAAAAACAGATCCCAGGTATTTAACCTGGTCCGTGCGCTCGACCAAATCACCGCCTATGCGGACGGATGTGGGATCTGTCGAGTTTAGTGCCAAGTACTCGGTCTTCGCCACATTTAGTTTCAGACCGCCGTTCTCAAGCGTCTCCTTCCACGCCTTTACACGTCGCACCAATCTGCCCCTGTCCGCGTCTGCCAGCGCAATATCGTCAGCATACATGAGCAACCATGGAGGCTGCTCATGCGGGTTTCTGATGCTGTCCGACAATTCGTCTAATATTACACTGAACAGAAGCGGACTAAGGAGAGAACCCTGGTGTACCCCGACGGTGGTGGGGAAGGGTTTCGTGTCGCCAACAGCAGTCCGAACCATTGAATCGGAGTCACAGTACATGTCCCGGATAGTGTCAATATAGACCTCTGGAACCCCTTTAAGTGCCCACCAGATCATCGCACGAGGAACACAGTCGAAGGCCTTCTGCATATCTAGAAACAAACAGTGCAGAGGCGTGTTCTTCGACCTGTATTTCTCTGCGACAACCCTCAGGGCAAAAACAGGGTCCGTGGTCCCAAGACCAGGGCGAAACCCATATTGACACTCCGAGAGAGTACACTCCTGCCGGATCCGAGAGTCTATAATCCTCTCGAAGATCTTCATGGTGTGGGACATCACCTTAATACCGCGGTAGCTCCCGCACTCCTGCACTGACCCCTTACCTTTGAAGACTGGAGTAATAATACTCAGTCTCCATTGGTTTGGGATCTGCCCGCTGATGAGTATGTGGTTAAAAAGGTTTAAGGTAATAAATGTACGATGCAAATAATAAAATGTCAATTTCTGTGAATGATTTACAAATAAAAATATGTCAAAGTATATGTCATGGCAATATTATCAAATTAAATATGCTTATGATACGTCATTTAAAATTATACGAAATTCACCCTACAAATGTCCCAGAGAATCGGCAAATATGTCCAGTTCGTGATGCTGAGCAAGTATGTCCCCAAAAGTGCGGAGCGCGCAGTTGGTGGGCGCGCGGTGCCCACGCTCGGTACGCGCGGCGGGCCGCTCCAGCAGTCTCGGGCGGCGGCGTGGTGCCACCTGACCCCCTGAATCCGATGAGATGTTTCCCGGAACTAAAATACGGACCCGCTCCAGGATTTGAGGCCTATCGATTCTATTACGAATTTCACGAAAATTGCAACCCATCATCATTCCATATAACTTAACGGACGCTCCTTTGGATAGAATTTATGAGGTTAAGGATTTAGAACTAATTATAGACTCTAAACTAGATTTCCACACGCATATTAACAAAATTACCATAGCGCACAAAAATTTAGGATTTGTTATGAGAACTGCGTCACAATTCGATAACCTAGGGGTTGCAAAGGTATTATACAACGCCTATGTACGCAGCAAACTCGAGTATGGTACTGTTGTGTGGGATCCTTATCAAGAAAAATATGCGCTAATGATAGAAAAAGTACAACGGAAATTTGCCAGATGGAAATACAAGAAACAGTATTGATATTATCCATACCTTTATCCTTCATTATTCGTCTTAGGTATGGTGGATATGGGAACGTTGAGATTTAGAAGGGCAATGTCTCAAGTTGCTCAATATCTTTATCTATATATATCTATATCTATTCTTTCTTATATCTCCTGTGATGGAAATGTTTATATTTAATATTTTTTATTATTTCAACGTTGTACCATTTCGGATATACGTATCGGCCTCTATACGTTGTTTGTTTTTTTATAGGTACAAACAGACGTATGCATTCATATAACTTATCGTAGAACAGCTGAACAGCATTGTTAATATCGCTTATTGTAGACAATTCGGACCAGTCTATTTTAATTAAGGCCTTATACAGACCTTGGAGATCAGCCTTGGGCCAGTTCCAAATTGGAATGTTATCCATGCGGGGTATTCGTTGTTTCGAAGCTTTCGCTACTGTTGATATCCCAATGTACGGAAAAGTTATAATTACATCGAGCATAGGATGGTAGTCATCAATTTTTACCAGAGGTTCTTCACCGAGTGATACCGCGATTCGATCAGGTTCAAAGTTGCCCAGCACGAGATCTAGCATACCATTACTATTATTGAATACAATGTTGTATTGATGTAACGAGCAAAAGTCGCAGAAAAAAGCAAAGTTAGTTTTTAAATTAGCACTGCAATATTTTAAATTAAAGTCACCTAAGATTAAAATATGTAAGACAGGATAAGTACAGATCGCATTTTTAATACATGTCAGGACATTCAAATATTGGTCATCCTTATACCTAGGAGGCAAATATACAACACAGCATAAAAATTTTACATTTTTATATGTCAAAATAGTGAATAATAATTCTTTGTCATCAGTCATATTATCAATATCAGTTAATATTTTTACACTAAAGTAGTTACGAACCGCAAGCAGAGTACCTCCCCATCCACAATAACCTGCCCTATCGTGTCGAACTACATGAAAGCCCGGGGGGACAAGTTCACTGTCTGAGACGGAGCTCATAAGAAAGGTTTCTGTTAATGTTATAATATCATATTCACTTTGCGCAATGTTATTAAATAAAGTATTAGTCTTTGTCCTTAGGCTACGAACATTTTGATAGCACAGTTTTATCTTATGGAATCGCGGTCGACACTTAGTAGTTGTTGCTCTTAGCCCGAAAGTTCTGTCGCCATGGCTTAACGCATATGTCTTTCGCCCAGTTATCGGGAGACATAACACTTTCAGCATGCTTCATTGGAACTCCAAGCTTAAACGACGCGTAGTGCCCTCTAGATTTTAGCTTTTCTACAGTACTTTCATCACTGCCACATATTGAGTTAAGATGTTCACTTACTTGCTCTTCCGTGGTGTCCTCACGTACATAATACGGGTGTAAGAATCTTCGCCTTTCAGCAGCATACAGTGTCGTAGTACCAGGTGCCGCGGTACCTCTGAGTACCCCGGGAAGTGAAGATCGCGTCCGTTTGCGCCTTACTTCTTCCCAATTTCCATTAATAGTGTCTTCGCAGTCATAGCTTTTTGAGGCAGAACCCGATGCTGAAGATTCTGTCTGTTTGACCTTGTGAACACTCAAGACAGGCGCCACAGTTGAGACCTTTGTTGTAGCAGAAAAAGAAACCGCAGACGGGTCTGTATCAAACCCGGGAGACTTGGTGTTAGGTTGGGGTTTACGTTTGGCAGGTTTATTCTTTGAAGTTGATGTTATCTTAGGAGATGGGCACGACGACGCACCGCTAGGTGTTGGGCATTTGGTAACAGGCGTGGCTTCACAAGCCTTAGTGATGCTTAATTTGTATTGTTCTTCTAATTGTAAAACCTTGTTTGTTATCAAATTATTTTTTTCCATGAAATCTTTTTAAACATTGAAAATTGTTCAATAAGCAATTTGTTAATTTTGCTGACTAGCTGCACCTCAAAATCCACCTGTAGGCTTTTCAACTTCTGCACAACAAAATCCTTCAATGTATTTAGCAGGATATTTTCGCCAGCGTTGTTAATAACAACAGACTGCTCATAGCGCGGCTTTGTACGCATTGTCACATTATCTGGTGTCTGTATAGATATGTCGAGGCAGTCGCTAGCTGTATTTAGAGCTTGCTTGTGGTATTGACGCACTGGAGTATGAGAATTGTCTCGTTTTGGTTGCTTGCTGCGACATTCCACACAGACCTAAGACATCTTAAATTCCACAGACAGAGTGTTAAATATTTCATTAGAAAAATTGGCACAAATAATATCAAATATTTGCTTCCAGTTTGAGCATTTCATATACGGGCCGTCTTCACTTACTTCGCCACGGCACCCGGCGCAAGGAGCCTTCCTTGGGGCCATCTTTATGCGGTCCTCAGTAGGTAGATATTGCAATGACGCAAACGCTGTTGACTAGACTTGAAACCGATAGCGATGACTCACAGCACAGCAGCGGGCGTCGCACGGGTTGTCGTAGGTCAGGTATTAAACGGTTAAACAAATTATTTAAATTGTTTTTGCTTATAACTTTGGTGTTATTAGTTGGAATTAAATATTAATTACATCACTAGAATCGTCACTGTATCAGCTTTGTGTATTGTATACACACAACTTTAGAGAACAACTTTGAACACGAATTACAGCAATTTATCCACGGAGCAAACTTTCACAGATGTTTTCTCGAAAGCGGTACGAACAAGGATCCATATATAAAGCTAACTCCGGGCGTCGCGAGATGCAACTGGGACAGACGCTCGGATGATGATGGAATGCTTACTGCTCTCATAAATATACTGTGCCATTGCGAAAAAATAGCAAGGGAAGCGCAATGAAAAAACCTAACACAGGTCCTACCTCAGTAAGCGCCAGCGCGCGACTGATCAGGCCTTAGCGTCGCGAATCTGATATTATTTAAACATTTGTTCTATAAAAATCACTGAATATAGTCAAAGTAAGCCATTATGTCTATAAATATTTAGTAGATATAGTTGTGTATAAAAACTTCATTAAAATTATCTGTAGTTTAGATTTGGTTTTGTAAAAACAGTTCGAAAGGGGGCAACTTTGGGATGTTTTTCTATCAAGTGAAGTTTATTAGATTATGTAACAGAAAGCCATTTTGACTAGCTTAAATCCTTAACTAATATATATCTCTTTTTCAGAATCAAAAACCCTTTCTTCTACGATTCTCATTGTTTTAAAAAACTCAAAAGCGTGGCCTCGGCAGGAATACCAAGCCTTAAATGGGTGCCATGGGGTTCGAAGTATGTAACGGGCGGGTCAGCTAGTTTATTAATAATTCTTTTTAGACTTATTGTTTTTTTTTCTTCTGAGAATTACGGGTCTAAGAAATTGGGAAATAAAAACCGGACAAAGGGTAGTCTAACACCCATCTAAGGTTCCGTACAGTATCCATTTATTACAAATAATGCCATTTCATTATTTTTATTTACACATAGACATAGACATATTGTCACGCCTTTATCCCCAAAGGGGTAGGCAGAGGCATATTATACGGCCACATTTCAATATATGCATTTTTGTCCCACGTAATATGTGGTGAGCCTATTGTCGTGTTGAAATGGATAGGTGCAGGTTGTGAAGACGTGCTGTTGACAATTTTCAAGCCGCCCATAAGGCCTTCAACTGGGCTTAACGAGTGCCATGGTGCTGCTGAACGTGCCTTCCGAAGCACGGAAACGCTCGCAAATGTAAATGCCACAAAATGGTCACCCATCCGACGACCAGCCATAGTGAAAGTTGCTTAACGCAGAGATCGTTTACAGAACACTGAGTCCGCGGGGCCCTCTGAATAAGAAAACTAAGCGGAGCCACGAGCCCTCTTTTTTTTTAATTTAATTACTAATTTTAAGGTTTCAGATTTTTTCCTAAACGGTTTTCGTATAGGCGGTATTACTTGCCAAATGTAAGTCAACGGAAAAAACCCCTTTTAAATTTTAATTCCCTTGAGAGTGTAGAAATTTATGTACAAACAAACTTGTTTGTATATTATAAGAATTTAAACTATCTTGGTGTGAATGACCAAATAAACATACAAACAAGTAAAATATTGATTTTCGGATTTTTACCATGTACACTTTACTCCGTGATCATGGCGCTTGCAATTGCGCCGAAATATCGGATGCTCGCGCGTGAAAGTGTACATGGTAAATATCCCGAAAATCAATATTTTACTTGTTTGTATGTTTATTTGTTCGTTTGGTTGAAAGCGCTAATCTCAGGAACGACTAGCCGGATTTGAAAAATTCTTTTTGTATTGGATAGCCCATTTATCGACAAAGGCTATAGGTTATATATTATCACGCTACTACCCTGGAGAGCGGAGCAGTAATCATAAATTTCGGGAAATCTAGAATTTTTTTATGCATTATTGTAATTTTTTTTATGCGACAGGATTAAATAGATGCGACGGGAGTTCGAAATAAGTCACGGGCGAAGCCGTGGGGGTCACCTAGTGATATGATATAGATAGATGCTAGTGATTTCATTTACTGTAAGGTATAATAAATTCTTTCACTTAACTTAAAATAAACTAGTGGTTCTGTGAACCGTAGACATCGGAGTATTTTTTTTTAAACAATTTTAGAAAGAAATCAACATTTAGTTTTTTCGTTTTAAGCGCTCTTGCCAACCACTACGAGATCATTTTCCCTCCCCTGCCTGCATTTCACCCCCGATCGAAAAACCCCCTCTCTAAAAGTTGTTGTCTACATCAAGGATTGTCCATGCCAAGTTGCATGCGAATCCGATGACAAATGCAACCTGTAGACTGAATGGACGGACGGACAGTCGGACATAAATAGCATTTTTCCCGTACCAGTGGAGTTAAAAAGGAGACTTCGTCGGCTCGCTTCGCTAGCATACTCAGTCAAATAAAATTTAAAAAAATCTTACCGTAGTCACGTTGTTTGCTTTTAAACAAGCAATAAGCGTAGGTCAATACAGAACTAATAACGACCGCTATCGCAGCTACCGCTATTAAATATACCCTGGGCGTAACTTCAAACATTGCGTCGTACTGGTGTGTTTCCGATTGGTTTACAGCAGTATTGGATTCAGTTGTAGTAGTCACGTTTGTTACTTCACTAATAGGCTTCAATGTAAATCCTTTATTTTCGGTCGGAGTTTCAGTAGAACTTTTATGGTCTGCTTCAGTATGTACGCCAGTAATCATTTCTGTTGTATTATATTTGTAATTTGATAAGTCTATAAATGTGCATTCCATTTCTGCTCCATTAAAATTTGATACCTGTGTTGCTTTTTCATCGTACGTACAACTCAAAACAGCCTGTTTTGTGGCATTGACTATCATTTTTTGTAAATCATACATTGTATGCGAATTTAAATTAGTTATGTTAATTATTAAATTCATCTCTAAAGAATCATTACTCGCATTAGGTTTTAAATAGCTGTTTACACAATTCACGAGTTTAATTTTTAAGAAAGTAGCATTTGTGTTGTTTGGCCCCAAAGTGATAATTCTGCCTCTGGTTATATTAAATAGGAAAGTTTTATTGCAATTATTATGCGTATTTGATATAAATTGAAAATGTACACCTTCCTCGCTCGTAAAAGATTTTTTTGTGAGATTTTCTTCAGTTTTATACTTCTCCATTGTACAATTTTGTAAATCGATAACACTATACCTATTAATTGTTTGTACTGATGATACAGTCTCACACAAAAAATCTTCTTTTGACTTTAATCCACGTATTTCTTTTTCTATTAGTTTGTCATACTTCAATTGTTCTGTTTTGTTCTTACTATTGTCTAATTCTATAAATTGACATTCCATTATTGATGTATAATCTTTACGAACATTAGATTCATTAATTGCCTTACTTGAGGGCATACAAGTTAACGTAGTTCTGTTTCTTAAATATTCGAGTGTATTATCTAAGTTTGATAATACCAAAGAATTTAAACTTGTAGTATTTTGATTATTAACTATTATATTTAACTCCATATAATCCTGACTCTGAGAAGCTTTTGTGTGACGTTCGACACAATTTGAGAGATTAATTTTTATTAAGTTACGCTTGGCTTTCTTAGATATTGTAGTATTTTTAACATAAGGCCCGATACTGATAATCGTGCCTTTGGTTAATTTGGTTATATTAAGAGTCTCATTACAATTACTACCATTACTCGATATAAATTCCAATATTATACCTTCATTGATCATAAAGGAGTCAACATGTTCCATACTTGTGGCGTTTGTTTCAGTATTTCCTTTTCTGGAAATCATTATAACATTAATACTATTTCGATCAATATTTTTAGGAACTTGCTCATAATCTTCAGTACACTTATGAAAATTATAAACTCTATATTTACTTAATAATTCAGATGATTTCGAATAATTTTCTTCAGATTCGTTGAAAATTTCAAACTCGCAATGCCGAATTAGCACATTATTAAACTCAGATTCAAGTAAATTTGTATTTGTTACATTATCTTTATCATTTATGCCATGGTCATGATTTGTCTTAAGTACTTCCATAATATTACAATATGTACTGAGTACATTAATTTTTGCATTTTTAAAATTTTCATCACAGTTGACAAACTGTGTTTTTGTATCAATAACAGGAAAATCATTTGCTATATACACATTAATCAAGTATTCAGAATCAATATTCATATTATTCACATGCACATATTCATCAACAAAACCTTTTTTGGTAATAATATTGTATGTTAACGCTGTAACTTGATCTAAAGTAGTAATTGTAATATTACTTTTAATATTGGTACAATTTAATTTATTATTTTGGTTACTATTTGCCTCGGCCAATTCTTTGCCATTTCCCTTTGCTATTAATGCAATTATTTTCTTAGTCGTGCCATTGTTATAGTTTGAATGAAATGTGTTATTGATTGACTTTGGATGTTTATTCACACAAATATATTCTGCTTTATAATATATCTTAAGCGGAAATTCACTTTCTGTTTCATTTACTATAGACTCTGGTGTGCTTGGGTTTGATTTATTAACAAACGCTAGGTACATATCAATTATTGTCTTTTTGGTTTCTACCTCAGCAATGACATCTGATTTTGTTGTATCGCATGTAGATGTATAATTCTTTACTAAACATTTCAATATTGGCATGACGACTTCAGTGTTATTCTTTTTGTCCATTTTTGTTGCATCAGGTAATTTATGACTAGATTTTGTTGTATTTAATGTGTATTCCAAATCATCATCAATCATAATAAAGTTCTTCAATAGTTTTGCTGGTTTAAGTAAAAGAACACACATCGGCTCTGACTCGGTATAGTCAAATTTTATTACATAACTATCATTTGGATATTTTTCATCATACGCTAGTATTTCAGATGATTCAGAAGCGCAGTTTTCCTTAGTCCACTCCAAATCATACCTGCAATGATTTTTAAAAAAAAAAAGATTATAGTGACTCGTGTAAACGGGCTTTATTATATCTTTGAAAATCAAGCCAACGTGCCTAATAACTAATAGATTTACTAATATTTATTCCGTCCCAGGATTCGAACCTGGGACCTCGGTGTGGTAGTGGTGAGGTAGTCATATTATGGACGGTTTGTAATTGTCTAAAACCAAAACTTACAATGTTATAGGTTCCTGCGTGGGCGGTTGACTGGAACAAGTTTCTTCTTTTGAAATGATTATATATTCCTTGCATTGTAAGTGGCAATAAACTGCATTGTAGATGATCTAAAATAAGTAGAATTAGCAATTATTTCATTTATTTTATCACGCCTTATCCCCGAAGGGGTGGCAGATGCATACATATGCCCACTTTTGCACCATGTGTATTCCTGTCCCCCGTAATAGGTGGTGAGCAAAGCACGGAAACGCTCGCAAAGTAACTGCCACAAAGGACCAGCCATAGTGAAAGTTGCGTAACCCAGTGATGGTTTACACAATACTGAGTCCGCGGGGCCACGAGCGCTTCTATATTCTATTCTTTGCAATTAAAGCAACTTTCTATTTTGATGTACCTACTGTATCAATATACAACCAAACGCTAAATTTCTGATGATCTCACGATTTCTATCACAACCGAAAAGTCGATAGGTAAGCAAGTTTGAATAATATTAATTAAACGCGAAAAATAATAGAATAACATAATGAATTTCAATGATAGTCAGCAAGGGTATACGCATTAGAATTTGATAAGTATTACGTTCCTTAATAGAAATCCTGCATAATACTGGAGCACACACATCCGGGTGGCGGGGATACGAGTGTTATGAATTTGTCTTTTTTGTGAAAGGAAATTATACACAGATTATAACATTTGTTCGTATAAAAAGTTTGTACTTACATTCAAAAATAACAATTTCAAAAATATATGCGACATGTCTCACTTTATCAGTTTTACATAAACCACTGAAATAAACTGACGCTAACACATTTTCCTTAGCTATTTAAATTAATTGTCATTCTTCCTTACATTATGTCACGTTCCATAATATACATTTGCGGTAATGAAATGACTATAATTAGATTTATGTTTAAAACACCCGTATGTCCATAATATGGAAATCCGAATGAGGAGTCTTCACTGACTTACGAAAGATTTGTCCGGCTCAAGTAGCAGTGGGGGGATATTGCTTGAGGAACTATTATAATGGCTGAAGTAGTAAGTACCTAGACAAGGTTCTAAAACACTTACGAAATAATTTGTGTACTAGCGATCGCTGGGCGAGTTACTTCTGATTTGTGAGTGATTTATGTCATAGAATATACCACCGTATATACCACGTCGAGTGTTCTGAAGAGCTCTTCAATTCCACCCTCTCCTTTTCTATGGTGCCACTCTCATACAGTGGAAAGAATTTCGCCAGAACTGAGCGGTTTAAAAGATCGTTTTTCTGTCAAACAATAGAAATTTGGAATGCTCTGCCATCGCATGTGTTTCCTTCCTCTTATAATCCAAGGTTCTTCAAGCGCAGCGAAAAGAGGCACATTATTGGGCCGCCAACTTGAAAGCCACTTTTTTTTTGGGACAAATCCACCCAATGCTGGTGGGATTAGTCATCCCATTACTGTGACTTCTGTAAACCAGGATATACAGCAATGACCAAAACACCAGAAAAGTTACACCGATTCTATGGCGATCTCTTTCTAACAAAAACCTATCATCCATGCCATCCTTATCCGAATAGTATAAAGCCGCGCGTCTCTGAATTTCGAGGTCAACCGGGAGGACACTTGCCATCACAGGCAGAGCCTCCGTGCTAACCGTCCTGTAGGTCTTGCATAAAAATATCAATGCAAGGCGCTGATTTTGCTGTAACTTTAAACGTGCAGCACCAATAGTAGCCTTATCTGCCCATACCGGCGCCCCGTAACACATACAGCCTAGATAAGTGGCCCCGTAAACGATCTTCAGTGTTTTGAACGAAAGTCCCCATGTAGCAGTAGATATTCTCGACAACGCGTAAAAGCTATTTTTAGCCTTTTCACCTACAGTTTTTATGTGCTCAACGAATGCAAAATTTCTCTCTAAAATAAATCCTAAATAGCAAACCGAAGTTTTATTTCTAATGTAAACATTATTGAATTTAATGCGCGGTGGTACTTTCAAACTTCCTTTTAATAGCAACTGACATGTTTTTAGCAGCGCTCGTGGCCCCGCGGTCTCAGTGTTCTGTAAACGATCACTGAGTTACGCAACTTTCTCTATGGCTGGTCCTCGGATTGGTGACCACTTTGTGGCATTTACATTTGCGAGCGTTTCCGTGCTTCGGAAGGCACGTTAAGCCGTTGGTCCCGGTTGCCAGTAAAATGGCAGTCGTTAAGCCTGGTTGAATGCCTTATTGCTTGAAAAATTTCAACAGCAGGTAGCCACAACCTGCGTCCGTCTATTTCAACACGGCAATGCGCTCACCACCTATTACGTGGGACAGGAATCCACACGGTGAAAAGCGGGCATATAATATGCCTCTGCCACCCCTTCGGGGATAAGGCGTGATGGATATTTTTTTTTATGAAAAATTACCTGTTTCGTACGCCCCACTCTGCAACGACGCGCAAACACGTGTGGGCCAAGCTCTCGAGTCCCGCACGAGTATTTGACTGAACGAGGAACATACCGTCATCGGCGTATCCTGTCATTGAACAGCCCTCCGGTAATGGTAAACTGAAAAAGTCATCAAATCCTAAGTTCCACAAGTGTGAGCCTAGTACAGACCCCTGAGGACAGCCTATTGTTAACGTTTTGGTAGCAGAATAATGACCTAGTTTTAAAGTTGTTGTACCTTGTGAAAAATATGAATAAATAAGAGAGTAAATATTGCTATATCAACCGCGAGACTTTAATTTCATTAATAACATTGGCCACCAAGCGTTATCGAAAGCCCCGGAAATATCTAGGAAGATGGCCAGCACATATTGAGAAACCGATGAAGTGACAGTCTTTCGCACTGATATCGCTGCGTCAATAGTAGATTTTCCTACTGTAAATCCAAATTGATTTTCGTGAAATTTAATACCGCCCGGCAGGAGCCGGGGTACTATGAGACGCTCTAAAAGCTTTCCGAAGGAGGGCAATAGTGTAATCGGTCGGTACGAGTTAGGGTCATGTGGCGACATGTCGCCTTTTTTGGGAATTATCCAAAAATAGCCACATCGCCAAATACGGGGAACACTCCCTCGTAAAAACATCGGTTAAAACATTTAATATTACTTAACCCTATAGCTTGCAAGCCTCCTTTATCATTTTGTTAGATATTTTATCGTCACCCGACGCCTTCCCTATGGACTACGACCTAACAATTTCCAGGAACTCATCAGAAGTTGGTAGGTCTGACTGGGGTGAGTATGGTGACTCAAGAGCCCACTGTCTTATCTGTCGGTGATAATCACTATCGTTCTCCGAGCAGTCGTCGGGTATAAGAGAATCCAAGAGGTAATTCGCGGTTTCCTTCAGGCCTATAGTATGCGAGTTGTTAATTTTGATATTTCGAACATGGGCAAGATCAACAGAACGGTTAGCCCTAAACTCATGGTATATAGGCTACCACGGACTCTCAGCTTCCAGCCCATGCACTAGTTTACGTAGCAAATTACCCTTTGATTTTTCAACAGCCGCCCTGTAATGGGACCTGGCAACTCTAAGAGCAAGTAAAGCGCTATTGTATTCCGCACCGGCACTAATTTTATACTTTTTAAGATAATTTAATTTTCTACGAGCTCTCCGGAAACGCCTTCGAAGCTCAGCCAAACGATCACTCCACCAATCGCAACTCCGAGTGTTGTTAATAGATCCACGACCAATGGCCACGTCGGCACAGTAGGTAAAAGTTTCTGACATTAACGAAGCATTCTCTTCGACAGACAGGTTACCACGACCACGAAAATCACGAAAATCTTTAGCGTGAGCCGCAAACAGAGAACCAAAGAGCTCCCAGTTTGCGCCCCTACTTTTATATTTGAAATTACAAGTAGTACTTTGCGCCTCTCGTGCATCACCGGGTAAGAGCTTGTAAACGATTAGACGATGGTCACTACAGGACGCACCCGGGAGGACACGCCATTCGGATATGGAGACGTCGCCGCGTGAAAGCGTCTTCAATTGACGTGAGTCAATAGAAAACTCACCCATAGGGCCACAAAAAGTAGGTTTTGGGACATTGGGACAATTGTGTATAGATAAATTCATTTCTGCAATGAATTCTTCGACAGCACAGCGCCGGTCCCTATCGAAAACACGTAGTTTGCCATACCATAATGTAGAAGAGGCATTGACATCAGCGCCTATGATTATTCTTTGACCCGCAAGAGACTGCAGGACGTGACGAAGATGGTGTAAGTGAGGATCGATATGATGTGAATATCCCAACTCGTGCCTTGGCATGTAATTGTACCACTCTGTTACGCAGGTGGGCGCTCTGATATTGTTCCTGTAAGAGGACAATGTCTAATTTGTTCTCTATTACTAGGCGTTCCAATTCCGTCGTGGCTGCCCTATCGTTGTGTAAATTTAGCTGTCCTATAATTAGATTTTCCATGTTTCAAATTTTTTTATTTTTTTCATTTTTTATTAAATGAAAAGCTACACGTAGTTTGTGCTCAGAATGAGCTGCTGCAGCCTATGCTTATAGGTATGACACTCCCGAGAGCCGCAACGGTAGTCATGGGGCTTTTTATACCTTTTGCAGGTTATACAGATGGGTTTAAAATCAGGACTGTCTTATGTGGACATGCTCGTGTATCATGTTCCTCGCCGCAATTAGCACAGCTGGGTGACTTGCTGGTACAAAATTTGTGAACATGACCGTATTGTAGACAGTACATACAACGCACTACCTCGAGGTCATCAATAAATCTACAAGTGGCCCAATCAATAAATAATTTATCCTTGGTGGCCACCAAATGATCCCGAATCTCAAAAAAAAATACAACATATACAGATTCATTTATATGCGATTTTAGACAAGTAGAATATAACACAAGATTCATTCGAATCCTAAATAGCTCAAGCGAAGAGCAAGCAACTCATTTCCATTTATTTTTATCATTCAAATAATCATTAAGGTGCGTCTTAATTTCCACGTTAACTCAGTATGTGACCGCTTAGGGATAAATCTTGCCCCTAGTTTTGTACAAAATCTTTAAAAAAATAAGTGCGCGATAAGGTTCTCAACGGGAATATAAATTTGTTTTATCACAAACTTCCGTTACATTTCTCGGTTTGTGTCATTGCTCTCCACATCGTAAGTCATAATGTTATTACAATTACTGTCAATTAGATATACATATAATCACACGCAGAGCACAGTAGCTTGATAAATAATATGTAATGCATCTTAAAGATTGTTTTGAACGCTAAGTACAAAGAATTTTAAAAAGTTTTACGCTTCTTTATTTTTTTTCAATTGAAATTGGTCTTTTAGCTAAATCTTAATTCATATTTCTTCAATCTTCTTTCTTATTATCTACCTATATAATGTCCCCGTCCTCTACATCTTAGTCAAGTCTAGTCTTAAGTCAAGGTCAGTCTCACCCCAGTATAATGGTGGTTGTTATACTGAGGTTTTCAGTGGGGTTTACGCGGCAAAGTAGAAAATATCATTTCACTGTATATAAATCATTCTCTTTTACTATAGAACGTTAACACAACTTTTATGTGCAAGAAACCACCACTCCCGCACATAAAACAAGATAAAGGCACTAGTTATAGAAAATAATATACAGCAAGCGTCCGCACTTGCCGATTTTCCCGCGTAGACCTCTTTAATAATATATTTTGTCGTTTAGGGTAGTCGAACGCCTACGTAATACTTATTTCGTCGAACGACAAAACGTCATGTCGTTATTGTGTCACTTATCCCATCTATAAATAGATAAGAATAAAGCCATTGAACAAAATGCAAATGGCCAGGATGCAGGCATTATTTAAATACAATCGGAGCCTTGTCACGACGTAACAGAACACAAATTAGGGAATCAAATTATGATCAAATTTAAATAAGCAAGGTTCTATAGGAAACTGTTTAGCAAATTGATCGTAGATAATTAAATAACTTTGTTAAAAGTTTTATTATAAATAAGTTTACATTGTTCGCTATCGTTTGAACACTCAAATAATGAAGTTTAATTTGGAGTTATGGTCCCACCGTTATCAAGATGAAGCGATCTTCAATAAATCTTGAGAGACAATTTATTTTCATGAAAATTTATAGTTTTTAAAATCCAGATTTTTGGCCATTAACCCTAACCTATCTTTATCAGAAGGGCAATAGGATCGGTGTGTGTGTGTAAAACTTTAGTCGTTTCATTATAACCACTTTAGATCCATTGTGCCGTGTTCTTATTTCCCAGTATTAAAAAAATCCTGTGATTTGCACTCATCAGCCTTTGGAATCAAAAAATACTAATGAGATATTACAGACAATAACTACAAATAGATGTGGATACTTATTCTGTAATTTGTGTCATAGGATGGAGTACAATTGGATTTTCTTACTATCAATTAGAATAATACAATCAATTACAATAAATTGCTAATGCCAGAAATGATTAATTTTTAAAAAAAATCATTTTTTTTAAATATTAATTAACAGCTAATACGCATTTGTACCGATTGTTGTACGGCACTCACATAAAAAAGCAGAAATGTAATTTCAGTACCGAAAAGTTAGCGGAAAATCGCTTGATGTGGGACCCCGGTTTTATACTTTGTGCATTGTAAATACTGTAGAAGATAGTCCCATCACATCGTGGCTGACAGACTCACATACTGGTGGTGTGATTTAACATTTAGGCAATAGTTTAACTTTTTGCGGTACCCGCTCAAAATGTGTGTGAAAACGGTGTGTTGTTTATTGCTGTTGATAGTTGTGGAGTTTGTATTTTACACAGAAGCTTTGGATGTGAATAGTAAAGGAGTTTGTGTGGTAAAGCAAAGGTAAAATTATTTTGAAACTGATATTTTGTTTATGATTTAGTCTAAAACATAACAAAATTGGCAAGGCTGAGATTTTCCTTCATATTACACTCGATTCCATAACAGTAGACAAGTAATTTATGCAGCAAATATACTTTAAAAATAGTTTTTAAAACGTTCCCTATCATAACTTTATAGAAAATCAGACAGACTAATCTAAAGTAAGCTTATTTTAAAATAGTTTAATGGATTTAGATGAAATTTAGAGCGAAGATAGTTTATATTCTGAGTTAACTTAAAGTACTTATAGGTATAAGTTTCTTTGAATTACGGAACCGGCTCTGAGTCAAAGGCATTCGATTTAATCAAATTAGTGCCTTCCCGTTACCATAATGCTAACCTTTTTTTCCCGGCATTTATTCATTTTGACATAATGTATGAAAATTTGTCCGATTTGTTGTCATTTACCGTTACTGCTCCGGTCTACTGGGCAGTAGTGTGGTGACATATATGTTTAGTCTTTAGTTTTCTTCTATAAATGGCCCGGATATCTAACATTAATTAGATTTTTTTATTCGATTCAGTAGTTTCTAAGATTAGCGCGTTGAACCAAACAAATTAACAAACTCTTTAGCTTTATAATGGTATTTATCTTAGTTGTTACAACAGCTTGCACACACGATTTACCTACCTACTTAGTACAATAATTAGAAGTGGTTTGTTGATATGTTGGTAGTGATGTACCCTCAATCACATCATAAAGATTTTACAATCTTCGCAGATTCATGTTGATTTTTTGCTTTACTTTATTATTTTGAAACTGCCTCGGTGGCGCGGTGGTAGTGTATGCGACTGCTGGTCCTGGGTTTGATTCCCGGGTCCGAACAAATGTTTCTATGACTAACAAATGTTGGTTTTGGAGTTTGGGTGTTTCCTATGTATAATATTTATGTATTTAAGTATATAGAAGTATTTAAGTATGTAAATCAGTTGTTTAGATCCTTTAGTACAAGCTTATAGGTTAGTTTGCTAGATGGCGCTGTGTAAAAAAGTGTCCCACAATATTTATTTATTTTTTATTTATTTATTTTACTCTTTATGCAGTGCTTTATAAAGTCTCGAAAATATATACTTCTAGTACCTAGTCCCGCGACTCCTCTCTCGTGGTACTTCGATTAAAACAATATTCCTTTCATTGTAAATGAGTAAATTAAAAATTCTACATCAATACTAAATTATTATAAAGCTGATGAGTTTGTTTGGTGGAACGCGCTAATCTCAGGATTGGTCGGATTTGAATAATTCTTTTTGTGTTGGATAGCCCATTTATCGAGGGACGCTATAGGCTATATATCATCACGCTACTACCCAGGAGACCGGAGTAGTAATCATAAATGTCGACAAATATGGCAATTTTTTATACAATATAGTAGAATTTATAAACGACGGGATTAAATAGGTGCGACGGGAGTTCGAAGTATGTGACAAGCGAAGCCGGGGGATATCTAAACCAAAAATATTTTTTAAAATCTATCAGTAATTCCTGAGATTAGAGCGTAAAACTAAACAAACAAACAAACTCTTCAGCTTTATAATATTAGTATTGATATAGATTTATTTTTATTTCTGTCCGATAGTACTCAACAGAAGCGAAGGAAGTCGTACAGCGCGATTGTCAATCGAATGTGTGGACAAAGGAAATGTGTTGCAAGAAAATACAAATATGAGGTTGGTATTATAACATTTATTCAATTTGAAGTGTGGGGTGACAAACATACGGCCAACGTGATCGAAAGCGGTCACCGTAGCCTACGGACGTTTGCAACGCCTTGTGATGTGAAATGTGAAAGTGTGCTGCGGATTCCACGCGGGAAAAATTACAAAAAAAAGCAATTCAACACCAGGTCGCCGCAGCATGCGCCTGTCCATTTCAACACGGCAAAGGGCTCACCACCTGTTACGTGGGACAAAAATGCATGCGATGCAGTGTGGGCGTTTAATATGCCTCTGCCTACCCCTTCGGGGATAGAGGCGTGACAATATGTATGTATGTATGTAAAAATTACAAAAGAGGGCGCTTGCTGTATAATATTTTCTAAAACTAAAACTTGTGCATATATCTCGTTTTATGTGCGGGTTTCTTGGACATAAAAGTTGTGTTAATGTGCTATAGTAAAAGACAGTGATATATATGCAGTGTATTTTTTTTCAGTAAAGACCGTGATATATATGCAGTGATACGCGATTTTCTTTCATGCCGCGTAAAATCCAGTGAAAACCTCAGTATAACAATCACTATTATACTGGGGTAAAACTGACCTTGACTTAAGACTAGACCTGACTAAGACGTAGAGGACTGCGACATTTTAGATTATAAGAAAGATGATTGAAGAAATACGAATTAAGATTTGGTTTAAAAGGTCTTTTAGTAACCAGGCCATAAAATATATAAAAAAGTAGGATGCTGCGGTAGTTAACATAATACTGTCTCCCGGAACCACCACTGACTTAAAGTGTCTTCCAAGCACGGAAACGTTCGTATATGAAAATGTGGTATTTCGTTCTGATTGTCTATAGCGTAATAATATGCTTACCTCATATTTTATATACTACTCGGGACTTCACGCGAAACAATTTTGTACTTACATTCACCGACTTTTCGAGCGCGTTGCAGCGCCCGTGGTCGCGGCTGGACTGGACTGGACTGGAGTCCAGCCGCAACCACGGGCGCTGCATTGTTTCGCGTGAAGTCCCGAGTAGTATATAAAATATGAGTATAAACCGCGAAAGTTTAAAAATAACAATATGCTTACCTATTGCAATTATATGAATTTAAACTGTCATGGTCATAAACATTACTAAAATATTGATTGTTGTTGTGTGGTTGTATGGAATAATAGTAGACAAGGTAAATATCCCGACAATCAATATTTTAGTAATGCAATTATAGTTTACAGAACACTGATCTATGACAGTTCTGGTAGTTTGTCCCGTCAATTCGATTCGACCTGCAGAAATTTACAATTACCTAACATACAGTAAGCAAATGAACCATCGCTATCAGTGGTTAATGGTCAAACCTTATTGTTGATGCGTTTCTGGATGTGCTTAATAGTTCTAAAGTTCTGAATAGAAGTTTCAAGTAATCAGGCTAGTTTTGTGGTTCCGATTATGTTGCCTGGATCGCGAAGCTTGGTAAACTGTCCTTTCTAACTACCCCGTGAGGGATACAGCGTGAAGATAGTTAGATTAATGTTATAGTAACATGACAAAATTTTAGTATTTCTCTTTTCTTTTACAGACATTTCTAACATGGAAAAATCACACCGTCTGTTGCAATGGCTACCAATACGAAAACGATTTGGATGTTTGCAAGCCAATCTGCAGCATCGAATGCACTGGAGGGACGTGTGTCGCGCCAGATACATGCAAATGCTTTGCACCTGCTTACCTCGATAGCAATAATACCTGTGTTACGCCGACTTGCAGCCCGAAATGTTTCAATGCAGACTGTTTGGAGAACAACACCTGTGCCTGCAAGCCAGGCTTCAGTCTCTATAACTCAACACACTGCTTTCAATGCAAAAGTGGTTATACTGTTGATGAAAACCTAAACTGTATACCAGTATGTACTCCAAATTGTACCAACAGTTCCTGTACATCACGAAATAACTGTATTTGCAATTCAAGTTTCGAGTTCAAGAATACTACTGAATGTGAACCGAAATGTGACTGCGTAAACGCAAAATGTATAGCACCCAATATCTGCGATTGTTATGAAGGCTATGTACGATTAAACGAGACTACTTGTGCACCCAATTGTGATAACTGTTCGAATGGGAAGTGCGTAGCACCCAATGTTTGCGAATGTAATCCAGGGTATCAGTTTACAAATGAATCCGGATGTATACCAAAATGTGATTGTGTTAATGCTAAATGTGTAACTCCTGGCACGTGTTCTTGTTTCGAAGGCTATATTCAAGAGAATAAGACTAAATGTGTAGCCAATTGTAGTAATTGTTCTAATGGGAAGTGCATAGCACCCAATATTTGTGAATGCAATTCAGGGTTTCAATTTAAAAACGAATCGGGCTGCTTTCCAACATGTGATTGTACCAATGCTAAATGTGTAGCTCCTGGAATATGCTCTTGCCTTGAAGGTTATGTAAAATTGAATGAGACTAGTTGTATACCCAATTGTAGTAATTGTTCCAATGGGAAGTGTATAGCACCCAACATTTGTGAATGCAATTCAGATTTTGAGTTTAAAAACGAATCAGGCTGTGTTTTGAAGTGTAATTGTACTAATGGTGACTGTAGAACTCCTAGCATTTGCTCCTGCTACGAGAGTTATGTGAAAGATGACAAGACTACGTGTGTTCCGAAATGCGATAACTGCTCAAATGGGCAATGTGTTGCACCAAATAACTGTTCGTGTAACAGTGGATATATCAACGTTGGGGGTCTTTGCAGACCAGTGTGTACAGTGCCTTGTATTAACGGCTTGTGTACGGCTCCTGACGAGTGTACTTGTGACGTAGGTTATGTGAAAAATAAAAGTGGACAAGTTTGTGTAAAACCAGAATTGTTAACGGAACATAGTGACGACAATTGTGTTGATGCCGAATGTGATCCTGACCCGGTTGATAGTTCAACGCCATTTGATATGTAAGTACCTATCTTTTAAGATTCTATTATACAGCTTATAAGCATGGATCGCGAAGCCTGGCGATCTGTCCTCTCTGACTACCCCGTCAGGGATACAGCGTGAAGATAGTTAGATAGTTAGTTAGTTAGTTAGTTATTATACAGCTAAGGTCACAGACAAGCATGCGGTCTTATCACAAGTGGTCACAAAGGCCGATGGAAGTGTACAATATTAAAGGTGTAATGGCGACGCCGATCCTATTGTCGAAACCGTAATGCTTGAAAGGGACAGAGGCTGGGTGGCTACTTGCTGTTGAAAGGCCAAGTTTTCAAGCCACGAACACGCCCTTAGATGGCTGACACAGTCATTCGTATTATGACTACGGCAAGCAGATTATTTTGATTGACAATGTGAAAGTCCTTTTTTTTGTGTGGAAATCTTTTAATGTGAAAGTCCTGAGAAGTTTCTTCCCAGAGATCATTTTACTTGTAATTGACGCTGAAACTTGGTTCAGAAACTTTCATTTAGGACTGGGTTGTACGAACTGTTGTTGTTCACCACACACTAAGGTAAAAAACTTCACGTCACTGTGCAGGTGCCCACGTATAAACAAATTAGCTCAAAATATATTCAGTTTGCTGAACTATACTTTACCTTAAGTGGGTTATTGGCACCTATTGATAATTGAAATATGTATGCTAATGTTTGACGCACTAAATACAGTTCTGTGTCGTTCTGCATTAGTAGTTCTTTCAAAATTATTGAACGTTTGCCAAAACCTTTTTTCTGTTAAAGAATTCGAATATGTATATCTATTGTCTATGCAAATATACAACATTTTAGTACGTAGGTGGGTAGGTACTAAGAGACTGCCAAGCTAGACTGACAAACAGACGGTCTTCTTAGATTCTTGATAAAGAGTTTTTTAGTAAAACAAGTTTTTTAGTAAAATTAGTTTTTACAAAACTTTAAAATACTGTTGTCTTTTAAAAAAATACCCAACATATTTTCCGCTGAAAAAACCAGACAAGCTATTAAAACACTAGATTTATTAATCTGAAAACAATTCGCAAGTATCCACTAAGAATGAATGTTTGTAAATATCACCCTTAAGAGGTTCAAAAGAAAAGTAAAAGTTAATTTTTGAATTTAGAAATCCGAAATTACCTATTTAAAGTAATTGTTCACGCGGGTGAAACGGTGTTTTATATAATATGTATCATGTAACGAAACGTAATCAAGACGAAGATCACTGAGACATCTAGTACCTATATAATAAACTTCTATCTATCTATCTATCTTCACGCTGTATCTCTGACGGGGTAGTCAGAGAGGACAGATAACTAGGCTTCGCGATCCATGCATACTTCTGTCGCTTCTTGAAGATTCATCAATCGCTTCATATACGCACATCTGGGTATCCGAGTACTTTTGACTTTTCCGTTTATGAGCAATCTGCTCACGTGGTCTTCATATGTAAGTCTCAGCCTACCCTGACTAAATTACGAAATTACTTATTTAAAGTAATTGTTCGCGCGGGTGAAACGGTGTTTTCTATATAATTTCAATCGTATAACGAAACGTAATCAAGACGAAGTTCACCGAGACATCTAGTACCTATATCATGAACTAAACTATTGATAACCCAGTCGGAAACAATACTCAAACATTAGGAAGTGAACACACGAACGAGACGCTCATTCGTCACTCGTAACAGATTTATCGTGGTCGGACAGGACGTTGTGTCGCGTCACTGCGTCAGTGTCCGATACTGTATGCACCGGCACGCGTCGCCTTGGTGACATTAAACCCACAAATAATATTAATAGACTTGTTTGGTTACATAGACTCTTGCTTTATTTTGTTTTGTTTACACTGTTGATTGATGGCATTTGGTGGAACTTGCTACACATCTTGAACAAAAACAACTAGTACCACTTATTTAAAATTTATACTTGACCGTCTTCGCCTTACGGAATTTTTAAAGGTTAGCACATATTTTATGTATTTCGGATGTCAGTGCGTTGCCCGAACAGAACACTCATTTTGATAAAAACAACAATTTAACAACACGTGCAAATTTTATCATTTGCACGTGTTGTTGAATGCTATAGCTATCCATGATGATTTGGCAGCACAGAATGAATAAATGACAACCAATTTGACAGATGTAGCTTCAACAAGATGGCCGCTACCAACTGCCAAAGTTCAGACGTGCCTATTGGAAGACCCTTTCCTAAGCCATAGAATTATGGAAATTATGTGACTGTTTCCGGTGAATGTAGTAGGTAAGCTTTATTAGGATTTTTTTGGTGTAGCGTTATTCAATATCAACATTGCAATCAAAGAGAAGATAGAGACACAATAGCTTGTAAAGATAGCAACCGCTATGTCTGTAGCAGGGTTGCCAGGTGTTCGGTTTTTACCGAACTGTTCGGTATTTCAGCCCCGTGTTCGGTGTTCGGTATGACAAAAATACCGAAGTATGAGTGGTTCGGTATTTTTATTACTTAAGTCTTACATCAAAAAAATTATTGACTTTTTCGCAATTTTAATTCCTTTAAAAATTTTACGGCACGCTGTTGCCAGAAGGATGCTTTTATATCTTACCAAAGAGCCAAAGACTACTTTAAAAAGTGGTTTGACTACGAAAAGTCTCCGTTTAAGGTTATTAGTTACGTAGATGTAGAAAAGGTAATTCCTACATACGAGAAATATCTGCAACGTCAAAAGTTGCAGATATTTTTCAAAGAAAATTTAAGAAAATATTTATAAAAATTGTTTATACGATAGGATCCGTATTCCAAAAAAATCCTCGGAACAATTAAAAGATCAAGCTTCTCCGTCTTCGTCCAAATGTTTGTTTTCGTGGAAAACGTTTTTAAACGCAGAAGAAACGCCTAACATTAAAATAATTATCAAAAGGATAATGGCGGTTTCATGCAGCAATGCCTATGTTGAAAGCGTTTTCAGCCACGTGAATCATTTATGGTCTGACACTCGAAACAAACTGAGTGTCGAAATGGTGAAAGTAGAACTATGTATTCGCTGTAATTTGAAGTTAGAAACATGCGATGACTTTTATTATGAAATTAGTAATAACAAAAAAAATCTACAAAGTTGTACTAGTAATAACAAATACAATTTTTAAGGTTTACGTTGTGTTTTATTATGTTCACCCTCAGAAAATCCCAGATAGGTCATTTTCTGCACTGTCAACAATTCCGACAAATTTTCACAAAAAACATATAGGTCATCCTTACTATTAAAGTTAATGAGAACCAATATCCACTTACCTGGTCATCATCAGACCTTCAGAATGTACCATGTAGTATCACCAGTGCTCAATAAGATAAATGTTGAAAGCTAGGTCATCTTTACTATTTCTGTTACTGAGAACCAATAAGCACTTACCTGGTCATCATCAGACCTTCAGAATGTACCATGTAGTGGCACCAGTGCTCAATTAAATAAATTTTGAAAGCTAGGTCATCCTTACTATTTCTGTTACTAAGAACCAATAAGCACTTACCTGGTCATCATCAGACCTTCATTATGTATCATTTATTAGAATGAAAGCTATGTCAGCAGGCATATTGCATCGTGTAGTTAAAATAAATTATGATGTAGACAAATAAATATAAAATATAAACTTTGATAGACCAGAAAAAGACAAGACTACAAAAACCAGAGAAACAAAATTTATTAGACCTCTCAGAGAGCAAATGAAATAGGCAAAAACGATGACAACTCTGCGACACATCTGTGTTCTTGTATAATCTTCAGTTCGTTTTTTTTGTAGTACGGTCGTTGGTCGGTAGGTGGCGCCAAAAAACAAATACTAGTACAGGGATCAAATCTTCAAGATCAACGGGCAAAGTAATGGCCTTAAAGTGTAGGCTGCCCTTAGAACTGGCAACTAGAATAGCTCTAATTTTAATATAATTTTAAACACAACATTGATTTTGTTTTTGTATTTTATAAATTCATTACTATATAATTGGTCAAACATCATGTTATCAATCTAATGTAATTACTGGCGGTTAGAAAAGAGTGGCCATGAGTTTTATTGCCAGGTTCTTCCTCAGGCTCTACCTATTGCTTTGCGAATCTGGCAGTAAATGTAAATGTAGCAGCAATAATCTTGACGTTCATAAGTGTTACTTTGTGACCTACATAAATAAAGATATTTTATTCATTCATTCATCAGACGGGTGGCGTCACTTAAGCGAGCTATATATACAAAAAATGCTTATAAATTGATTTAATCGGAACTGTCTCAATATTTTTGTACAACAATGTTTTTCAATAAATACTTAATAATATCTACACCGGTAGGTACTACTATGTTGTATTTAGATTATCACACAGAGGAAGTTTAGTTCAAAAGCTCACTGTTGTTGTTGTGAGAATTCGGATAATTATAACTTTTCAATGAAATCCTTTGTCATTTGTCCCAAAACAGTTATCTATTTTATTAACATTGTAGCCTATTGTATCGTTAATGCACAGAGCCTTGTCAATCTGTATGTTAGATGTTTTTGATTAAACCGAAATTAAACTAGGTATAAGATTGCATCCGGTGAAATGTGGGCGTATAGAATGTCACACTGTACCCCGATGGGAATATATATTGAAATCGATATTATCAATATCAAAGTGACTAAGGTAACTTGATGTCTAGTTTATAAATAAATAGTTTGGTTGATTTCGGGTTATCTAAATCTTCGATGTACAGAAGAAGCAACGGAAGAGACTCGTTCAGGGTTGGGAAGTCACACTGCACTTCACAAAGTGATTTTTAATAGGTATAGGCAGCAAAAACAAATTGTATTACAAGTATTACAACATAATAACAAATAAAGTTTCCTAGCAACGCCATCTAGTTTTATCCGTAAGCACTAACAATACAAAATGTAATGTATTATAGCTACACACGTACAGTTAAAATATTTCAGCAGAGGGCGCTAAAAAATTTAAACTCAACCCATATAATCATTCTGTTTTTTTACAAATGGTTGATCACCCAAAAAATTTAAATAAAAAAACTAGTTTTACACTTTTATTCCATAAAAAATTGTCGTCCGACTTGCTGTGTAACTCTCTGAAAATGTACGCGAGCGCCATCTAGTCCTACGTTCTATCATCTAGTCTACGTCTAAAACTTAGGGTGCTTTTCCACTGGTGTTTGAAGCTATATTGTAAAGATGTTAATAACGAGTCTTTCATTAAGCGTGTTGTTCATCTTTAAATTTAAATAAAACAAACAAAGTGTGTGTGAGATATTATTGAAATTATTTATTTATTTGAAAAATGTGATGCCATTATGAGTGGAATATGACATCATTCAAATGTCCGCCACGGCTTCTCTGGGTGGAGCGCATGCGAGATATCCAATTTTCCATGACTTTTGCGCATAAATCAGACTGAATTTGACCTATGGCATAGGTTATGTTGGCTTTGAGGGCCGCTGTGGTTTGTGGTTTATTCGCATAGACCTGCGACTTAAGAAAACCGCACAAGAAAAAGTGTAGCGGGGTTAAGTCACACGATCTCGGTGGTCAGTTCACATCAGCTCCACGTAAGATGACCATGCCCTCAAATCTCTCATGCAGAATAATCAATGTGGCATGAGCTGTGTGGCACGTAGCGCCGTCTTGTTGTAACCACATGTGGTTGGTGTTCAGGTGGCCTACCATAAACTCTTATAGCAGGTCAATTATAGCCGATAATTGAATGGCCGCCTTATTTTGTACCATAAACGCGTTGGACAGCAGGCGAGTCAGCGATTGCCTGTCAGAGGTCACGTGATTAACATTTCAGCGGCTTGGCGTTACCATGAAGTGATTTTTGACATGTTTACTATCGAGAACTGAGCTGCCGTGTTGTCATATTTAGCAGGCGTAAAAGAGTAACTTTAATTGAACTGTTTCCTTTAAATTTAATTAAAAATCGAAAGTATTTATTAATTGTTGGTCAGAATATTATTCTGACACCATTAAACATTATTCTAAAAAATAAATTTCATTATATTTGCCATTATTTTAGATGTGTGATAAAGATAACATATTACGAGTTTTACGATGATGATTTTGCACTATAGCACATGAGTAGATAATTAATATGATGTTGCTTGCAAAATATTATAGTTAACAAGTCAAAAAAATAATATTGTACTATTTCAATGTTATTTTTTATGTGTAAAATTGATAAAAACTATCCCTGTGTTCATGCCATTGTAAAAAATAACTTTATCAAATACCACATAGTTAGATGGTAACAACCTTATACATATAATATTAAATTATAAGGATGTCATCACGATGACCATGAAAACTACATTTATTTTGATTTAAAACATATTAATTGGCTGAGTAATTATTATATTCACTGCCACTTGAATCCCTGGGAGACGTGAACGACATAAATCAATTGAAAAGAAAACATACTAACTTACTTTGAGCAATTTTTCCAGTCTTTAATAGCACCGCCCACTATAGAATTTAAAGATACCACAATCTTGAACACATTATTGAAGCCCACAGAGCGATATCTTTGTGAGCATTTAGAAACTCCAACTTTAGGTACCTATTTCAAATTTTTCAAACGACACTCCTTGAACTCATAGTTGCACACACTTTGACTTCAATAGTATTCATTTATTTTATTTTATTCCTAGTTGTAAACACACACAATATTTAGCACGGATGCGACCGAGACAAACGTATAAACGATAATGAATGTACACAGTCAAAAAGCTTTTAGAGGCTAGAGGACATAAATAACTAAACTAAAACATAACAAAAAGCAATCCACATATGAGTTTCAAATTCCCTCGTAAATTTCATTCCAATTGTAAACATAAGTCGTATTAAATGTCGTTCAAGAATTGTAACACTTGATAACTTTTTCAGTTGAGTATATGAAGTGCCTTCTAAGAGTCCCCAATGTCTCAAATGACGTATTATGGTTGTTTTTATCGAAAATAAACACAGTTTGTTTAAACAACTTGATAATAAACTATAATTATCCAATTATTATATTCTAGGTTCATAAAACCGGTAAACCGATAATGAGTACGGTACTGTTTTAGAACGATTAGTCTTATGACGTCAGACTAAGTGACTTGCTACCAAATTGACCAGAGATAAATACGCGTGTCAGAATTCGATACATTGCAGCTCAACCGAAAAGGTTCATGGTACAAATTGAAAACCTGCCAGGTTACGTGTCAAGTTGAGCTGCTCTGCGCTTGGCAGATATAGCAAAAGTTTATGGTAGGCCCCCAGATGATCCAGTTCATGCCAAAAAAAGTTCATATATAATCATCGACCTATAGCGCTTGCCGTTGACAGTGATGGCCTGGCCAACGTTGTTCTCAAAGAAATATGGCCCGATGACGCCGCCAGCCCAAAACCCACACCAAACTGTAACTTTTTCGGGATGCATTGGACGCTCTTGGATCATGTGGATTGGTATCGTCCCTAATTCGACAATTTTGTTTGTTTACGTACCATTCATCCAGAAATGGGCCTCATCGCTGAAGATAATTTTTCTGTGAAAATTACGGTCAGTTGCTAACTGCTGCAGTGCCCATTCAGCGAACACACGTCGTTGTCTATGGTCGTTTACCTTCAATTCCTGGGTGAGTTGAATTTTATACGGGTGCAGGCCCAAGTCACGACGCAAAATTCGCCAAGTTGTGGTCTGTGAAAGGCCGAGTTCTTGTGAGCGACGCGAAATCGACTGCCTCAGATTCTCCTGCACACTCTCACGGACAGCGGCGATGTTTTCGGCAGACCTTGCGTTTCGTTGACGTACGGGTGTTGGTCGATCACTTACCGAACCAGTGGACTCAAATTTATCTACCACACGACGAATAGTCCTCAGTAGGACGATTATGGCGACCGTAAAATGGGCGAAGCGCGCTTCGCCCATGCGTTGTGACTTGGACCTCGACCCGACATTTGAGGGCATGGTCATCTTACGTGGAGCAGATGTGAACTGGCCACCGAGATCGTGTGACTTAACCCCGCTAGACTTTTTCTTGTGCCGTTCTCTTAAGTCGCAGGTCTATGCGAATAAACCACTGCGGCCCTCAAAGCCAACATAACCTATGCCATAGGTCAAATTCAGCCTGATTTATGCGCAAAAGTCATGGAAAATTGGATATCTCGCATGCGCTCCACCCAGAGAAGCCGTGGCGGACATTTGAATAATGTCATATTCCACTCATAATGGCATCACTACATCATTCAAATAAATAAATAATTTCGATAATATCTCACACACACTTTGTTTGTTTTATTTAAAGATGAACAACACGCTTAATGATAGACCCGTTATTAACATCTTTACAATATAGCTTCAAACACCAGTGGAAAAGCACCCTAAGCTTTAGACGTTTAAGACCGTAGGACTAGATGGCGCTCGCGTACATTTTAGAGAGTTACACAGCAAGTCGGACGACAAATTTTTATGTAATAATAGTGGAAAACTAGTTTTTTCATTTAAAATTTTTGGGTGATCAACCATGACTTTCATTTGTAAAAAAATCAGAATGATTATATGGGTTGAGTTTAAAATTTTTAGCGCCCTCTGCTGAAATATTTTAACTGTACGTATGTAGCTATAATACATTACATTTTGTATTGTTAGTGCTTACGGATAAAACTAGATGGCGTTGCTAGGAAACTTTATTTGTTATTATGTTGTAATACTTGTAATTCAATTTGTTTTTGCTGCCTATACCTATTAAAAATCACTTTGTGAAGTGCAGTGTGACTTCCCAACCCTGAACGAGTCTCTTCCGTTGCTTCTTTTGTACATCGAAGATTTAGATAACCCGAAATCAACCAAACTATTTATTTGATAAACTAGACATCAAGTTACCTTAGTCACTTTGATATTGATAATATCGATTTCAAAATAGAAGTTTTCTATCGGCTTGTATAATTTGAACTTATAAGTACTAAGGTTTGTGTAAAGATTCTAAGTTTTGTCACATACATACTACGTCACGCTTATATTCCCATCGGGGTACACTGTGACATTCTATACGCCCACATTACACCGGATGCAATCTTATACCTAGTTTAATTTCGGTTTAATCAAAAACATCTAACATACTTACATAAGATTGAGAAGGCTCTGTGTATTAACGATACAATAGGCAACAATGTTAATAAAATAGATAACTGTTTTGGGACAAATGACAAAGGATTTCATTGAAAAGTTATAATTATCCGCTATGGAAATAACTGAAATAAACTATTCTAGCCATTTCAACATCAGTGAGCCGTCTTATTGTTTTTACTGCATATGCAGCAGAGCTTAATTTGCCTGACAATTTTTCTATATGTGGTCCCCACTGCAACTTTGAATCAATAGTGATACCCAAAAACACAGAAGCCTCAACAGTATCCAACCGTGATCCATTACGTTGCACATTGGTCGCCACCTGTCTCACATTAGGTGTGGAAATCTTAATTACTTTAGTTTTTTTATCATTTAAAAGAAGATTATTAACGTTAAACCAATGAACAACTTTTGAGAGTGCACTGTTAACATCGTCATAATTAATTAATTGTCTATTAATGTTAAATGTCAAAGAGGTATCATCCGCAAACAGCACAATCACATGTTTATCCCCAACATAGTAAGGTAAGTCATTAATGTATATCAAAAAAAGAAATGGACCAAGGAATGATCCCTATGGAACACCCATTACAACTGGAGATCCTGCTGATCGTTTACCGTTTACTTCAACCCTCTGAATTCTATTGCTTAAATAAGAAGTCATAAGGTCGAGAGCTTTATTTCTGATACCGTAGTGGCGTAATTTCTTTACAAGAGTTTCGTGATGAACGCAATCGAAGGCTTTAGATAAATCGCATAAAACACCTAATGCATCCTGCGAATCCTCCCAAGCCGCATAAATACTTTTGAGTAAAGCAACCCCTGCATCCACCGTTGAGCAACCCTTTGTAAATCCAAACTGTTTCCTGTGTAGTTAATTATGTACATTAAAGTGACTAAGCAACTGTCCAAGCATTAGCTTTTCAAATATTTTACTTAGTGTTGGTAGTACGGAACAGGCCGAAAGTTAGAGGGATCTGCATTATCGCCGGCTTTAAATAAAGGAATTACTTTACTATGTTTCATTAAGTCAGGAAATACCCCAGACTTGACACAGCAATTGAACACAGCTGCCAGATGTGGAACTATTACAGTGATAATATGAGAGACAGTTTTAACAGATAGACCCCACATATCTTTAGTGTTTTTCATATTAATTGCCTTAAAAGTTTTTAAAATATCTCTAGGACTAACAGCTGAAAATTCAATGTAAGTTTCCTTAATAACATTATTTGAATATTTGATTAGATTTTTTAAATAAATTGATTTTGCTTTCAGGCAGGTTTGTTTAAATGTTTTTGAGTATTTTTTTACAAACTCTTGAAAATTTTGATTATGATTATAGGACTTCTCTTCGTATAGTTGATACAATTTCTTACGACTTTTATAGATTCCTGGAGTTGCCCAGTCACTGAAAGTTAGGCCTTCACTCTTAGATAAGTGCTTAGGAGTATAAATTGAGCTAAACTCACCATTAATCAAGTTGACTAATGAGTTGTATAAGTGATCCACATTTCCATGACAGGGTAAAAATATAACTTTTTTTGTAACATTACATTTAAAATTTTCTATACGGTTCTCACTGAATGGTATCACATTTATTTGTCTTTTACATTACTTTGAGAATTACAAAAGGAAACCAACTGCCCTGGTCCGAGTCAACCTTATGAATTATAGATGTATGTATTGGTTTCACACTACTAAATATGTTATCAATACATCTTGCAGTAGTGGCCGTTATTATAGTGGGTTCCATAAAATTGTGATATAAATTAAATGATTTTGCTAAATTCAGAAAATCTATACTTTCTGAAGACTTATCTAAAACATTTATGTTAAAGTCTCCACATACAACAATTGTTTTATGGCTATTATATATTTTACTTAAGGCTTCCTCCATTATTTCAAAAAGAGACTTAACTGGCGCGCATGGAGGTTTGTACAGATTCAACACAATGAACCGCTCCAATTCAATACATGAAATCTCCACAACTCGCTCAACAGAGAGGCTCACAACATCCAATCTTTCTTTAAATTTAAATATTTTATTAATTAATATTAAAGAGCCACCTCGTTTATATTTCTTTCTATTGAACGAGCTTGCAATTTGGTGATTATTGAAGCTATGAGTGAATTGATGACTTTTTAGCCAGTGCTCATTTAAACATACAATATCAATATTGTTACAATTCATTAACAACTCCAATTCTAGCTCTTTACCTTTTAAACCTCGAATGTTTTGATGCACCAGGTTGAGACACTTCTTCATACTGTTACAATTCACAGATATGTTTGATGGGTTCATATTTTTATTAGAAACCCTAGTTATACATTTTTTTTCTTTAGCCCCAGAATAGGGAGGTACATATATTGGTACTATGCAAGAAAAATTATCTATTGTCTTATATAATAAATTACATATTTGTATATTAGTTATTACCGGGACTAAACGCAGCCAAGATGGAAAGTCATGGTGGCATTTAGCGAATTGAGGGCTATACAGCGTCTCTCAAATTGGCTGCAAGCGCGGATCCAATATAGTGGGCACGATGGGCATGCCCACAACCCAAATTGGCTTATGTCGCTACACTTTAGCGTTCTATTAAGATCTATGACTAGTGATATTATATCTAAAGCCTAACAAGACCGGCCAAGTTTGCTAGGTTTCGAGAAAATCGACAGTGACACACGGATATATTGGCGGCCCAATGATGAGCCTCTTCACGCTCAGCTTAAAAGACCTGATATAGGCGTGAAACACGTGCGCTGGCAGAGCATTCCAGGTTTCTACAATCCGACAGAGAAATGCTCTTTTGAATCTCTCCACTGTACGAGAAGGGCACTTCTACCCGGCATGAGTTGTTCGGGATCGATAAAGAGAAAGTGGGATAAGGTTGAAGAGCTCTTCATAAGTTAAACTAAGTAACTATCCTCATGCTGTATGTCTTACGTAGTATTCAGAGAGGACAGATCGAAGGCTAACATTATACCGTTTTAATGAACGTTTCCCAAGAGATAACCTAAGATAAACAACGAGTTGCACTCCGGGAAGTGAAAGCTTGAAATTTTGGAATGGTTAGGAAATAATTTCGCACGAATTGTTTTATTTATTAGTATAAAAGTACGTAAGTAAATTTATGTGGCTAAATACAATATTTATTAATTGCGGTATTGTACACAAACTTAACAATTTATATAACATTAACGTTGTTCAATTTCCATATTTTAAACACGCGAATTTTGCACGTATATAGAATTTAAATTTAGGATAAAATTAGCATAATAATTGCTTTTCAAAATTGTTTCTAGTATAGGTACAGACAGTCGAGCCATTAGGAGTCACTATCCGTAGATGCGCGTAGCAGGCTTGTTATCTTTATCTTTTTTTTAATACCACTGAGGTGGCAGACAAGCGTACCTGATGGAAAGTGGTCACCGTAGTCTATGGACATTTGCAACACTAGAAGTTCAGAACTCTTGCTGCCGACCCTTTATAAACCTTCTAAGACTCCGTTTGAAGAACCCTATACTGTAGACATTCGGGACAACCCAGGCAGGAAGTTCATTCCACAATCTAAGCGTACGCGGAATAAAGCCTCTTTCGGACCTAACCGTAGTACAAATTCACACGCACGCTCGCACAGTCTTTAACGAATCAGCAAGAGCAGGCATACATTTTCGCCGCGCGCTAGAAAGAGAGGGGGATATTACTTCCTCTCCTACGTCGCACCGGTCAAGTGTCCTGACACAAGTTAAACATTTTCTATCCATTCCAAGAACGCCGATAACATTAAAAGCGTCTGTCGTATGACAGCAGGCCTAACAACCATTTTGTTGTGAAATTTGGCTACTACAGTGACCTCACCTGTGGGTTCGGGTGTTATCTCACTTCTTTGGGCGTTGGTTTGGGTGTTATGCCACTGCTTTGGGGGTTGGTTCGGTTGTTATCCCGCTTCTATGGGCGTGAGGCGTGCTTCTTTAAAAACTAACCTCGTGTTTACCGGCGTACGTGACCGGTTTTCCTCTAACGGAATTGAATTCGCCAATGAGGCGATTGCGGCATGGAAACTTTAGATTGCAAACGTTGTAAACAACAGTTATCTCAATAACTTCCGCTGGCTATTATAACCGTTTATATAATTACGCATTGGACAGACTGATGGGTAAGCAGAGGCATAACATATTTCTACAATATTTTGGATTATTCCGCACTTATTTCAACAAACAAGCAACCTAGGAGGCTTCTCATGTATACTGACGATATTGCGCTGGCGGGCTGGCGCAGGTTGTTGCAGCATATGAACGCCTAGAAGGAAAAGCTTAATAATGGCGGTCTGAAACTTAATGTGGCAAAGACCGAGGTCCTACTTGGCCTAAACCCTACAAGTCTCACATCCGTCAGCATAGAAGATGATTTGGGGTTAATTAGGTCTCTGGGCTCTGTTGGAGGCGCGTCTCGATGAAAATACTGCGGTAAATGTGTGGAGGAACTCTCGCATCTGGGGTCTCGCTACTAGGAATCGATACATCGAGGACCGGGCAAGGTGAAGGAGAAGAAGTATAAAAGCAGACCCTACAACTAAGAAAGACGCTCGGATGATGACGATGGTTAATATCGTTAACATTTAGGAGGGTTTGAACCCCAAAAACAGTCCTCCTTGGCTACTCCCGTGCGCGGCAGACTTATCACCCCAACGGCTTTCACATGGTCCCTTTTTAGAGCTGACCCAGTGGTAAAGGTATTCGGCATTTTGTATTAAATTTAACAAGTTATAAAAAGAAAGCTAATTATGAAATAAAAAAAATCTATTATTAACTTATTAAATATTAACTTATTAAAAAAATAAGTTAATATTTTTTAATAATAAGTTTTGTCAAAGATATAGTCTCTCTAGATAATAGTCTCGATTCTCAACTACTTACATTATTTTTATAATAGCTTATGAATTTTTAAATTCATGAACGTAATTTGGACATCAAAAAACATTGGTTATTTCAGTTAAAGATTCCTTAGTGTATTTTCCGTTAAGTTTTGTTTAACATGTTTGAGCGGGTTAGGCGACATGTCGCCTGCTTAAAATACTGCCATCGGGCTAGAGACCAAAAATATTATCTGTAATGGATAAGATTTTTGCCCGATGGCAATATCGTAAAATATTTTTTCAATATAAGAAAATATAGAAAAACATTTACAGAATTGACCCATGTGAAACCGGGGCGAGCAACTAACTATCCTACTAGGTAATATTATAAATGCGAGAATTGACCCATGTGAAACCGGGGCGAGCAACTAACTATCCTACTAGGTACTATTATAAATGCGAAAGTTTGTAAGTATGGGTGGATGATTGTTACTCTTTCACGAAAAATCTACTGAATGGATTTTTATGAAACTTTACAATAATATAGCTTACACATCAGAAGCGCTTGTGGCCCGGCTGACTCAGTATTCTTTAAACGATCATTGCGTTAAGCAACATACGCTATAGGTGGTCCTTGGATGGATGACCACTTGTGGAATTTACATTTACGTGCTTTGGAAGGAACCTTAAGCCGTTGGTTCCGGTTGCCAGTAAAATGAATTGAATTGAAGGCCTTATGGGCGGCTTGAAAATTTTCAACAGCAAGTCGCCACAGCCTGCGCCTGTCCATTTCAACACAGCAATGGGCTCACCATCACGTGGAACATAAATGCATACGGTGAAATGTGGGCGTACAGTATGCCTCTGCCCATGCCTTCTGGGCTAGAGGCGTGACAAAATATATGTATGTTAACATCAGAATAACACATAGGCTACTTTCCAAGTTCCTGTGGGAAACGGGAACGGGAAAACTTCAGCACGCGTGCGGCGCCGCGGCCGTCAACTAGTGTAGTAATAGAAAAAAGTGCGTCAACGAAAGTTTGACATGGATGTTCTAAATTTAAGTGGCAGCAACTGTTAACTGTCAACCGCACTGTTCAAATTTTAGTGTCGCATTCGACGCCGCCATCTTGTGTGTCTAAAACGTGACGGTGTATTACTTTTTATATGTTGCGAATACCACTTCCTCTTGCAATGATAATAAACAGCAAAACTAAATTGTAACTTTCTATTTGTAGAACTCTCTTCCTGTCACGTCGAATGCTCACCAAATCGTAGACTGCAACGTGTCTAGACTTTGACCCCAGTCATATTTATTTGGGTTACACAATTGTATTGTTCTAGACCTAAAGCGTATGATGAATGAATAGGTAAGGGTTTATATTATTGAAAATAATGAGACAGAACTTGAATGAAAACACCACTATATTTTTTGAACCTGATCAGTTTCTCCTTCGGCATTTCCAAAGCTAGTTTAACAAAAATTTTAAAATTAATTATTTTATTAATATTTAATATTAATGTAAAAATATTAATGTAATAATAAAAAAGTTAAATTCCAGATGTTATAACAGTATTGTTAGAGTCAAAGTCAAAATTACGTTCCTGAATCTATCTATCAATTTTTTTTACGCAACGCCCTTCTAGACAAGAGTAATCTAATATAAGCTTATGGCATGGGATGTAGACAACTGATAAAAATATTTTTTTTTTTTTCTGTCCCGGGAATCGAACCCGATACCTCAGCGCTGCAGTCGCATACACTACTAGTTACGCCACAAAGACAGTCTGGGATGATTCCTGTAGGTATGTGTTTTTCAACACCCAGCCATGACAATTGTACCTATAAACGTGAAACTAACCTTATACTTAATGTAAGCACGTACAAAAAAAAATCTTAATTCCACTCCTAAGGGGGAAAAATAGGGAGTTGAAGTTCTAAGCGATTTCGGAAGCGGTGAGGAAAACAGTTATAAAATGCATTTAGAACGTCGTTTGTTCTAATCTAAAAAAAGTAGATTAAACATTTTTAGAAATTCTGCCCCTTCATGAAATAGTAAAAAGCTCGTGGCCCCGCTGACTCAGTGTTCTGTAAACGATCACTGCGTTAAACAACTTCGCTATGGCTGGTGACGGATAAGTGACCAATTTGTGGCGTTTACAGTTGCGATAGTTTGCAAGCTAAGCGTTGGTACCGGATGCCAGTAACATGGCAGTCGTTAAGCCAAGTTAAGGGCCTTATGAGCGGCTTTAAAAATTTGAACAGCAGGTAGCCACAACCTGCGTCTGTCTATTTCAACACGGCATTGCGCTCACTACCTATAACACGGTTAAAAGTGAGCGTATAATATGCCTTTACTATCCCTTCGGGGAGAAAAGCGTGGCTGATTAAAAATCCATAGGGGGTAAAATAAGGAGTAGAAGTTTTTTTTTAGAAGTTCTGTCCCAAAAACTTACATATACAAATAATAGGTTAATGTCTTTAGCAACTATGGACACGCTTTTTGTTAATTATTATCCTTGTCAAAGTACAAGACGTTCGTCGTGAGCTCAACAATAAAAAACAAAGTGAGTGCGTACAAATTTCACTTATCAGAAGTGACACTTTGGTGAACTATATTTTTTAATCTCTTATACTTATACTACTTACTTTGAACTACTGCTTAGTTTAGGAGGACTTACAAATTTATCAGAAAATGGTTATTTATAAATTTAACTCACTGTTTACACACTGTATACGTACTACTGATAATAATGTAAATAAAAAAATCTGCGTTTACTACACAAGACGTTATGCGACAGAATTGCCATCTGAAGTTGTAATATTTAACTACTAAACGAATACATCAACCAATAGCGTGTATTTTTTCTCGATTTCCCTTACTCTCTCTCAATATTTTTCACTAGCTCTCTCCTACCTCTCGCTTCATGGCACTGTGCGTGATGTGACGTTCGCTCTGTCTCATTCGTTCTCTCTCAATCTTTTTCACTAGCTCTCTCCTACCTCTCGCTTCATGGCACTGTGCGTGATGTGACGTTCGCTCTGTCTCATTCGTTCTCTCTCAATCTTTTTCACTAGCTCTCTCCTACCTCTCGCTTCATGGCACTGTGCGTGATGTGACGTTCGCTCTGTCTCATTCGTTCTCTCTCAATCTTTTTCACTAGCTCTCTCCTACCTCTCGCTTCATGGCACTGTGCGTGATGTGACGTTCGCTCTGTCTCATTCGTTCTCTCTCAATCTTTTTCACTAGCTCTCTCCAACCTCTCGCTTCATGGCACTGTGCGTGATGTGACGTTCGCTCTGTCTCATTCGTTCTCTCTCAATCTTTTTCACTAGCTCTCTCCTACCTCTCGCTTCATGGCACTGTGCGTGATGTGACGTTCGCTCTGTCTCATTCGTTCTCTCTCAATCTTTTTCACTAGCTCTCTCCTACCTCTCGCTTCATGGCACTGTGCGTGATGTGACGTTCGCTCTGTCTCATTCGTTCTCTCTCAATCTTTTTCACTAGCTCTCTCCTACCTCTCGCTTCATGGCACTGTGCGTGATGTGACGTTCGCTCTGTCTCATTCGTTCTCTCTCAATCTTTTTCACTAGCTCTCTCCTACCTCTCGCTTCATGGCACTGTGCGTGATGTGACGTTCGCTCTGTCTCATTCGTTCTCTCTCAATCTTTTTCACTAGCTCTCTCCAACCTCTCGCTTCATGGCACTGTGCGTGATGTGACGTTCGCTCTGTCTCATTCGTTCTCTCTCAATCTTTTTCACTAGCTCTCTCCTACCTCTCGCTTCATGGCACTGTGCGTGATGTGACGTTCGCTCTGTCTCATTCGTTCTCTCTCAATCTTTTTCACTAGCTCTCTCCTACCTCTCGCTTCATGGCACTGTGCGTGATGTGACGTTCGCTCTGTCTCATTCGTTCTCTCTCAATCTTTTTCACTAGCTCTCTCCTACCTCTCGCTTCATGGCACTGTGCGTGATGTGACGTTCGCTCTGTCTCATTCGTTCTCTCTCAATCTTTTTCACTAGCTCTCTCCTACCTCTCGCTTCATGGCACTGTGCGTGATGTGACGTTCGCTCTGTCTCATTCGTTCTCTCTCAATCTTTTTCACTAGCTCTCTCCTACCTCTCGCTTCATGGCACTGTGCGTGATGTGACGTTCGCTCTGTCTCATTCGTTCTCTCTCAATCTTTTTCACTAGCTCTCTCCTACCTCTCGCTTCATGGCACTGTGCGTGATGTGACGTTCGCTCTGTCTCATTCGTTCTCTCTCAATCTTTTTCACTAGCTCTCTCCTACCTCTCGCTTCATGGCACTGTGCGTGATGTGACGTTCGCTCTGTCTCATTCGTTCTCTCTCAATCTTTTTCACTAGCTCTCTCCTACCTCTCGCTTCATGGCACTGTGCGTGATGTGACGTTCGCTCTGTCTCATTCGTTCTCTCTCAATCTTTTTCACTAGCTCTCTCCTACCTCTCGCTTCATGGCACTGTGCGTGATGTGACGTTCGCTCTGTCTCATTCGTTCTCTCTCAATCTTTTTCACTAGCTCTCTCCTACCTCTCGCTTCATGGCACTGTGCGTGATGTGACGTTCGCTCTGTCTCATTCGTTCTCTCTCAATCTTTTTCACTAGCTCTCTCCTACCTCTCGCTTCATGGCACTGTGCGTGATGTGACGTTCGCTCTGTCTCATTCGTTCTCTCTCAATCTTTTTCACTAGCTCTCTCCTACCTCTCGCTCCATGGCACTGTGCGTGATGTGACGTTCGCTCTGTCTCATTCGTTCTCTCTCAATCTTTTTCACTAGCTCTCTCCTACCTCTCGCTTCATGGCACTGTGCGTGATGTGACGTTCGCTCTGTCTCATTCGTTCTCTCTCAATCTTTTTCACTAGCTCTCTCCTACCTCTCGCTTCATGGCACTGTGCGTGATGTGACGTTCGCTCTGTCTCATTCGTTCTCTCTCAATCTTTTTCACTAGCTCTCTCCTACCTCTCGCTTCATGGCACTGTGCGTGATGTGACGTTCGCTCTGTCTCATTCGTTCTCTCTCAATCTTTTTCACTAGCTCTCTCCTACCTCTCGCTTCATGGCACTGTGCGTGATGTGACGTTCGCTCTGTCTCATTCGTTCTCTCTCAATCTTTTTCACTAGCTCTCTCCTACCTCTCGCTTCATGGCACTGTGCGTGATGTGACGTTCGCTCTGTCTCATTCGTTCTCTCTCAATCTTTTTCACTAGCTCTCTCCTACCTCTCGCTTCATGGCACTGTGCGTGATGTGACGTTCGCTCTGTCTCATTCTTTCTCTCTTAACCTTTCTCACTAGCTCTCTCCTACCTCTCGCTTCATGGCACTGTGCGTGATGTGACGTTCGCTCTGTCTCATTCGTTCTCTCTCAATCTTTTTCACTAGCTCTCTCCTACCTCTCGCTTCATGGCACTGTGCGTGATGTGACGTTCGCTCTGTCTCATTCGTTCTCTCTCAATCTTTTTCACTAGCTCTCTCCTACCTCTCGCTTCATGGCACTGTGCGTGATGTGACGTTCGCTCTGTCTCATTCGTTCTCTCTCAATCTTTTTCACTAGCTCTCTCCTACCTCTCGCTTCATGGCACTGTGCGTGATGTGACGTTCGCTCTGTCTCATTCGTTCTCTCTCAATCTTTTTCACTAGCTCTCTCCTACCTCTCGCTTCATGGCACTGTGCGTGATGTGACGTTCGCTCTGTCTCATTCGTTCTCTCTCAATCTTTTTCACTAGCTCTCTCCTACCTCTCGCTTCATGGCACTGTGCGTGATGTGACGTTCGCTCTGTCTCATTCGTTCTCTCTCAATCTTTTTCACTAGCTCTCTCCTACCTCTCGCTTCATGGCACTGTGCGTGATGTGACGTTCGCTCTGTCTCATTCGTTCTCTCTCAATCTTTTTCACTAGCTCTCTCCTACCTCTCGCTTCATGGCACTGTGCGTGATGTGACGTTCGCTCTGTCTCATTCGTTCTCTCTCAATCTTTTTCACTAGCTCTCTCCTACCTCTCGCTTCATGGCACTGTGCGTGATGTGACGTTCGCTCTGTCTCATTCGTTCTCTCTCAATCTTTTTCACTAGCTCTCTCCTACCTCTCGCTTCATGGCACTGTGCGTGATGTGACGTTCGCTCTGTCTCATTCGTTCTCTCTCAATCTTTTTCACTAGCTCTCTCCTACCTCTCGCTTCATGGCACTGTGCGTGATGTGACGTTCGCTCTGTCTCATTCGTTCTCTCTCAATCTTTTTCACTAGCTCTCTCCTACCTCTCGCTTCACGGCACTGTGCGTGATGTGACGTTCGCTCTGTCTCATTCTTTCTCTCTTAACCTTTCTCACTAGCTCTCTCCTACCTCTCGCTTCATGGCACTGTGCGTGATGTGACGTTCGCTCTGTCTCATTCGTTCTCTCTCAATCTTTTTCACTAGCTCTCTCCTACCTCTCGCTTCATGGCACTGTGCGTGATGTGACGTTCGCTCTGTCTCATTCGTTCTCTCTCAATCTTTTTCACTAGCTCTCTCCTACCTCTCGCTTCATGGCACTGTGCGTGATGTGACGTTCGCTCTGTCTCATTCGTTCTCTCTCAATCTTTTTCACTAGCTCTCTCCTACCTCTCGCTTCATGGCACTGTGCGTGATGTGACGTTCGCTCTGTCTCATTCTTTCTCTCTTAACCTTTCTCACTAGCTCTCTCCTACCTCTCGCTTCATGGCACTGTGCGTGATGTGACGTTCGCTCTGTCTCATTCGTTCTCTCTCAATCTTTTTCACTAGCTCTCTCCTACCTCTCGCTTCATGGCACTGTGCGTGATGTGACGTTCGCTCTGTCTCATTCGTTCTCTCTCAATCTTTTTCACTAGCTCTCTCCTACCTCTCGCTTCATGGCACTGTGCGTGATGTGACGTTCGCTCTGTCTCATTCTTTCTCTCTTAACCTTTCTCACTAGCTCTCTCCTACCTCTCGCTTCATGGCACTGTGCGTGATGTGACGTTCGCTCTGTCTCATTCGTTCTATCTCAATCTTTTTCACTAGCTCTCTCGTACCTCTCGCTTCATGGCACTGTGCGTGATGTGACGTTCGCTCTGTCTCATTCTTTCTCTCTTAACCTTTCTCACTAGCTCTCTCCTACCTCTCGCTTCATGGCACTGTGCGTGATGTGACGTTCGCTCTGTCTCATTCGTTCTCTCTCAATCTTTTTCACTAGCTCTCTCCTACCTCTCGCTTCATGGCACTGTGCGTGATGTGAAGTTCGCTCTGTCTCATTCGTTCTCTCTCAATCTTTTTCACTAGCTCTCTCCTACCTCTCGCTTCATGGCACTGTGCGTGATGTGACGTTCGCTCTGTCTCATTCTTTCTCTCTTAACCTTTCTTACTAGCTCTCTCCTACCTCTCGCTTCATGGCACTGTGCGTGATGTGACGTTCGCTCTGTCTCATTCGTTCTCTCTCAATCTTTTTCACTAACTCTCTCCTACCTCTCGCTTCATGGCACTGTGCGTGATGTGACGTTCGCTCTGTCTCATTCGTTCTCTCTCAATCTTTTTCACTAGCTCTCTCCTACCTCTCGCTTCATGGCACTGTGCGTGATGTGACGTTCGCTCTGTCTCATTCGTTCTCTCTCAATCTTTTTCACTAGCTCTCTCCTACCTCTCGCTTCATGGCACTGTGCGTGATGTGACGTTCGCTCTGTCTCATTCGTTCTCTCTCAATCTTTTTCACTAGCTCTCTCCTACCTCTCGCTTCATGGCACTGTGCGTGATGTGACGTTCGCTCTGTCTCATTCGTTCTCTCTCAATCTTTTTCACTAGCTCTCTCCTACCTCTCGCTTCATGGCACTGTGCGTGATGTGACGTTCGCTCTGTCTCATTCGTTCTCTCTCAATCTTTTTCACTAGCTCTCTCCTACCTCTCGCTTCACGGCACTGTGCGTGATGTGACGTTCGCTCTGTCTCATTCTTTCTCTCTTAACCTTTCTTACTAGCTCTCTCCAACCTCTCGCTTCATGGCACTGTGCGTGATGTGACGTTCGCTCTGTCTCATTCGTTCTCTCTCAATCTTTTTCACTAGCTCTCTCCTACCTCTCGCTTCATGGCACTGTGCGTGATGTGACGTTCGCTCTGTCTCATTCGTTCTCTCTCAATCTTTTTCACTAGCTCTCTCCTACCTCTCGCTTCATGGCACTGTGCGTGATGTGAAGTTCGCTCTGTCTCATTCGTTCTCTCTCAATCTTTTTCACTAGCTCTCTCCTACCTCTCGCTTCATGGCACTGTGCGTGATGTGAAGTTCGCTCTGTCTCATTCGTTCTCTCTCAATCTTTTTCACTAGCTCTCTCCTACCTCTCGCTTCATGGCACTGTGCGTGATGTGACGTTCGCTCTGTCTCATTCTTTCTCTCTTAACCTTTCTTACTAGCTCTCTCCAACCTCTCGCTTCATGGCACTGTGCGTGATGTGACGTTCGCTCTGTCTCATTCGTTCTCTCTCAATCTTTTTCACTAGCTCTCTCCTACCTCTCGCTTCATGGCACTGTGCGTGATGTGACGTTCGCTCTGTCTCATTCGTTCTCTCTCAATCTTTTTCACTAGCTCTCTCCTACCTCTCGCTTCATGGCACTGTGCGTGATGTGACGTTCGCTCTGTCTCATTCGTTCTCTCTCAATCTTTTTCACTAGCTCTCTCCTACCTCTCGCTTCATGGCACTGTGCGTGATGTGACGTTCGCTCTGTCTCATTCGTTCTCTCTCAATCTTTTTCACTAGCTCTCTCCTACCTCTCGCTTCATGGCACTGTGCGTGATGTGACGTTCGCTCTGTCTCATTCGTTCTCTCTCAATCTTTCTCACTAGCTCTCTCCTACCTCTCGCTTCATGGCACTGTGCGTGATGTGACGTTCGCTCTGTCTCATTCGTTCTCTCTCAATCTTTTTCACTAGCTCTCTCCTACCTCTCGCTTCACGGCACTGTGCGTGATGTGACGTTCGCTCTGTCTCATTCTTTCTCTCTTAACCTTTCTTACTAGCTCTCTCCAACCTCTCGCTTCATGGCACTGTGCGTGATGTGACGTTCGCTCTGTCTCATTCGTTCTCTCTCAATCTTTTTCACTAGCTCTCTCCTACCTCTCGCTTCATGGCACTGTGCGTGATGTGACGTTCGCTCTGTCTCATTCGTTCTCTCTCAATCTTTTTCACTAGCTCTCTCCTACCTCTCGCTTCATGGCACTGTGCGTGATGTGACGTTCGCTCTGTCTCATTCTTTCTCTCTTAACCTTTCTCACTAGCTCTCTCCTACCTCTCGCTTCATGGCACTGTGCGTGATGTGACGTTCGCTCTGTCTCATTCGTTCTCTCTCAATCTTTTTCACTAGCTCTCTCCTACCTCTCGCTTCATGGCACTGTGCGTGATGTGAAGTTCGCTCTGTCTCATTCGTTCTCTCTCAATCTTTTTCACTAGCTCTCTCCTACCTCTCGCTTCATGGCACTGTGCGTGATGTGAAGTTCGCTCTGTCTCATTCGTTCTCTCTCAATCTTTTTCACTAGCTCTCTCCTACCTCTCGCTTCATGGCACTGTGCGTGATGTGACGTTCGCTCTGTCTCATTCTTTCTCTCTTAACCTTTCTTACTAGCTCTCTCCAACCTCTCGCTTCATGGCACTGTGCGTGATGTGAAGTTCGCTCTGTCTCATTCGTTCTCTCTCAATCTTTTTCACTAGCTCTCTCCTACCTCTCGCTTCATGGCACTGTGCGTGATGTGACGTTCGCTCTGTCTCATTCTTTCTCTCTTAACCTTTCTTACTAGCTCTCTCCAACCTCTCGCTTCATGGCACTGTGCGTGATGTGACGTTCGCTCTGTCTCATTCGTTCTCTCTCAATCTTTTTCACTAGCTCTCTCCTACCTCTCGCTTCATGGCACTGTGCGTGATGTGACGTTCGCTCTGTCTCATTCGTTCTCTCTCAATCTTTTTCACTAGCTCTCTCCTACCTCTCGCTTCATGGCACTGTGCGTGATGTGACGTTCGCTCTGTCTCATTCGTTCTCTCTCAATCTTTTTCACTAGCTCTCTCCTACCTCTCGCTTCATGGCACTGTGCGTGATGTGACGTTCGCTCTGTCTCATTCGTTCTCTCTCAATCTTTTTCACTAGCTCTCTCCTACCTCTCGCTTCATGGCACTGTGCGTGATGTGACGTTCGCTCTGTCTCATTCGTTCTCTCTCAATCTTTTTCACTAGCTCTCTCCTACCTCTCGCTTCACGGCACTGTGCGTGATGTGACGTTCGCTCTGTCTCATTCTTTCTCTCTTAACCTTTCTTACTAGCTCTCTCCAACCTCTCGCTTCATGGCACTGTGCGTGATGTGACGTTCGCTCTGTCTCATTCGTTCTCTCTCAATCTTTTTCACTAGCTCTCTCCTACCTCTCGCTTCATGGCACTGTGCGTGATGTGACGTTCGCTCTGTCTCATTCGTTCTCTCTCAATCTTTTTCACTAGCTCTCTCCTACCTCTCGCTTCATGGCACTGTGCGTGATGTGACGTTCGCTCTGTCTCATTCGTTCTCTCTCAATCTTTTTCACTAGCTCTCTCCTACCTCTCGCTTCATGGCACTGTGCGTGATGTGACGTTCGCTCTGTCTCATTCGTTCTCTCTCAATCTTTTTCACTAGCTCTCTCCTACCTCTCGCTTCATGGCACTGTGCGTGATGTGACGTTCGCTCTGTCTCATTCGTTCTCTCTCAATCTTTTTCACTAGCTCTCTCCTACCTCTCGCTTCATGGCACTGTGCGTGATGTGACGTTCGCTCTGTCTCATTCTTTCTCTCTTAACCTTTCTCACTAGCTCTCTCCTACCTCTCGCTTCATGGCACTGTGCGTGATGTGACGTTCGCTCTGTCTCATTCGTTCTCTCTCAATCTTTTTCACTAGCTCTCTCCTACCTCTCGCTTCATGGCACTGTGCGTGATGTGACGTTCGCTCTGTCTCATTCGTTCTCTCTCAATCTTTTTCACTAGCTCTCTCCTACCTCTCGCTTCATGGCACTGTGCGTGATGTGACGTTCGCTCTGTCTCATTCGTTCTCTCTCAATCTTTTTCACTAGCTCTCTCCTACCTCTCGCTTCACGGCACTGTGCGTGATGTGACGTTCGCTCTGTCTCATTCTTTCTCTCTTAACCTTTCTTACTAGCTCTCTCCAACCTCTCGCTTCATGGCACTGTGCGTGATGTGACGTTCGCTCTGTCTCATTCGTTCTCTCTCAATCTTTTTCACTAGCTCTCTCCTACCTCTCGCTTCATGGCACTGTGCGTGATGTGACGTTCGCTCTGTCTCATTCGTTCTCTCTCAATCTTTTTCACTAGCTCTCTCCTACCTCTCGCTTCATGGCACTGTGCGTGATGTGACGTTCGCTCTGTCTCATTCGTTCTCTCTCAATCTTTTTCACTAGCTCTCTCCTACCTCTCGCTTCATGGCACTGTGCGTGATGTGACGTTCGCTCTGTCTCATTCGTTCTCTCTCAATCTTTTTCACTAGCTCTCTCCTACCTCTCGCTTCATGGCACTGTGCGTGATGTGACGTTCGCTCTGTCTCATTCGTTCTCTCTCAATCTTTTTCACTAGCTCTCTCCTACCTCTCGCTTCATGGCACTGTGCGTGATGTGACGTTCGCTCTGTCTCATTCTTTCTCTCTTAACCTTTCTTACTAGCTCTCTCCAACCTCTCGCTTCATGGCACTGTGCGTGATGTGACGTTCGCTCTGTCTCATTCGTTCTCTCTCAATCTTTTTCACTAGCTCTCTCCTACCTCTCGCTTCATGGCACTGTGCGTGATGTGACGTTCGCTCTGTCTCATTCGTTCTCTCTCAATCTTTTTCACTAGCTCTCTCCTACCTCTCGCTTCATGGCACTGTGCGTGATGTGACGTTCGCTCTGTCTCATTCGTTCTCTCTCAATCTTTTTCACTAGCTCTCTCCTACCTCTCGCTTCATGGCACTGTGCGTGATGTGACGTTCGCTCTGTCTCATTCTTTCTCTCTTAACCTTTCTTACTAGCTCTCTCCAACCTCTCGCTTCATGGCACTGTGCGTGATGTGACGTTCGCTCTGTCTCATTCGTTCTCTCTCAATCTTTTTCACTAGCTCTCTCCTACCTCTCGCTTCATGGCACTGTGCGTGATGTGACGTTCGCTCTGTCTCATTCGTTCTCTCTCAATCTTTTTCACTAGCTCTCTCCTACCTCTCGCTTCATGGCACTGTGCGTGATGTGACGTTCGCTCTGTCTCATTCGTTCTCTCTCAATCTTTTTCACTAGCTCTCTCCTACCTCTCGCTTCATGGCACTGTGCGTGATGTGACGTTCGCTCTGTCTCATTCTTTCTCTCTTAACCTTTCTTACTAGCTCTCTCCAACCTCTCGCTTCATGGCACTGTGCGTGATGTGACGTTCGCTCTGTCTCATTCGTTCTCTCTCAATCTTTTTCACTAGCTCTCTCCTACCTCTCGCTTCATGGCACTGTGCGTGATGTGACGTTCGCTCTGTCTCATTCTTTCTCTCTTAACCTTTCTTACTAGCTCTCTCCAACCTCTCGCTTCATGGCACTGTGCGTGATGTGACGTTCGCTCTGTCTCATTCGTTCTCTCTCAATCTTTTTCACTAGCTCTCTCCTACCTCTCGCTTCATGGCACTGTGCGTGATGTGACGTTCGCTCTGTCTCATTCGTTCTCTCTCAATCTTTTTCACTAGCTCTCTCCTACCTCTCGCTTCATGGCACTGTGCGTGATGTGACGTTCGCTCTGTCTCATTCGTTCTCTCTCAATCTTTTTCACTAGCTCTCTCCTACCTCTCGCTTCATGGCACTGTGCGTGATGTGACGTTCGCTCTGTCTCATTCGTTCTCTCTCAATCTTTTTCACTAGCTCTCTCCTACCTCTCGCTTCATGGCACTGTGCGTGATGTGACGTTCGCTCTGTCTCATTCGTTCTCTCTCAATCTTTTTCACTAGCTCTCTCCTACCTCTCGCTTCATGGCACTGTGCGTGATGTGACGTTCGCTCTGTCTCATTCGTTCTCTCTCAATCTTTTTCACTAGCTCTCTCCTACCTCTCGCTTCATGGCACTGTGCGTGATGTGACGTTCGCTCTGTCTCATTCGTTCTCTCTCAATCTTTTTCACTAGCTCTCTCCTACCTCTCGCTTCATGGCACTGTGCGTGATGTGACGTTCGCTCTGTCTCATTCGTTCTCTCTCAATCTTTTTCACTAGCTCTCTCCTACCTCTCGCTTCATGGCACTGTGCGTGATGTGACGTTCGCTCTGTCTCATTCGTTCTCTCTCAATCTTTTTCACTAGCTCTCTCCTACCTCTCGCTTCATGGCACTGTGCGTGATGTGACGTTCGCTCTGTCTCATTCGTTCTCTCTCAATCTTTTTCACTAGCTCTCTCCTACCTCTCGCTTCATGGCACTGTGCGTGATGTGACGTTCGCTCTGTCTCATTCGTTCTCTCTCAATCTTTTTCACTAGCTCTCTCCTACCTCTCGCTTCATGGCACTGTGCGTGATGTGACGTTCGCTCTGTCTCATTCGTTCTCTCTCAATCTTTTTCACTAGCTCTCTCCTACCTCTCGCTTCATGGCACTGTGCGTGATGTGACGTTCGCTCTGTCTCATTCTTTCTCTCTTAACCTTTCTCACTAGCTCTCTCCAACCTCTCGCTTCATGGCACTGTGCGTGATGTGACGTTCGCTCTGTCTCATTCGTTCTCTCTCAATCTTTTTCACTAGCTCTCTCCTACCTCTCGCTTCATGGCACTGTGCGTGATGTGACGTTCGCTCTGTCTCATTCGTTCTCTCTCAATCTTTTTCACTAGCTCTCTCCTACCTCTCGCTTCATGGCACTGTGCGTGATGTGAAGTTCGCTCTGTCTCATTCGTTCTCTCTCAATCTTTTTCACTAGCTCTCTCCTACCTCTCGCTTCATGGCACTGTGCGTGATGTGAAGTTCGCTCTGTCTCATTCGTTCTCTCTCAATCTTTTTCACTAGCTCTCTCCTACCTCTCGCTTCATGGCACTGTGCGTGATGTGACGTTCGCTCTGTCTCATTCGTTCTCTCTCAATCTTTTTCACTAGCTCTCTCCTACCTCTCGCTTCATGGCACTGTGCGTGATGTGACGTTCGCTCTGTCTCATTCGTTCTCTCTCAATCTTTTTCACTAGCTCTCTCCTACCTCTCGCTTCATGGCACTGTGCGTGATGTGACGTTCGCTCTGTCTCATTCGTTCTCTCTCAATCTTTTTCACTAGCTCTCTCCTACCTCTCGCTTCATGGCACTGTGCGTGATGTGACGTTCGCTCTGTCTCATTCGTTCTCTCTCAATCTTTTTCACTAGCTCTCTCCTACCTCTCGCTTCATGGCACTGTGCGTGATGTGACGTTCGCTCTGTCTCATTCGTTCTCTCTCAATCTTTTTCACTAGCTCTCTCCTACCTCTCGCTTCATGGCACTGTGCGTGATGTGACGTTCGCTCTGTCTCATTCGTTCTCTCTCAATCTTTTTCACTAGCTCTCTCCTACCTCTCGCTTCATGGCACTGTGCGTGATGTGACGTTCGCTCTGTCTCATTCGTTCTCTCTCAATCTTTTTCACTAGCTCTCTCCTACCTCTCGCTTCACGGCACTGTGCGTGATGTGACGTTCGCTCTGTCTCATTCTTTCTCTCTTAACCTTTCTTACTAGCTCTCTCCAACCTCTCGCTTCATGGCACTGTGCGTGATGTGACGTTCGCTCTGTCTCATTCGTTCTCTCTCAATCTTTTTCACTAGCTCTCTCCTACCTCTCGCTTCATGGCACTGTGCGTGATGTGACGTTCGCTCTGTCTCATTCGTTCTCTCTCAATCTTTTTCACTAGCTCTCTCCTACCTCTCGCTTCATGGCACTGTGCGTGATGTGAAGTTCGCTCTGTCTCATTCGTTCTCTCTCAATCTTTTTCACTAGCTCTCTCCTACCTCTCGCTTCATGGCACTGTGCGTGATGTGAAGTTCGCTCTGTCTCATTCGTTCTCTCTCAATCTTTTTCACTAGCTCTCTCCTACCTCTCGCTTCATGGCACTGTGCGTGATGTGACGTTCGCTCTGTCTCATTCTTTCTCTCTTAACCTTTCTTACTAGCTCTCTCCAACCTCTCGCTTCATGGCACTGTGCGTGATGTGAAGTTCGCTCTGTCTCATTCGTTCTCTCTCAATCTTTTTCACTAGCTCTCTCCTACCTCTCGCTTCATGGCACTGTGCGTGATGTGACGTTCGCTCTGTCTCATTCTTTCTCTCTTAACCTTTCTTACTAGCTCTCTCCAACCTCTCGCTTCATGGCACTGTGCGTGATGTGACGTTCGCTCTGTCTCATTCGTTCTCTCTCAATCTTTTTCACTAGCTCTCTCCTACCTCTCGCTTCATGGCACTGTGCGTGATGTGACGTTCGCTCTGTCTCATTCGTTCTCTCTCAATCTTTTTCACTAGCTCTCTCCTACCTCTCGCTTCATGGCACTGTGCGTGATGTGACGTTCGCTCTGTCTCATTCGTTCTCTCTCAATCTTTTTCACTAGCTCTCTCCTACCTCTCGCTTCATGGCACTGTGCGTGATGTGACGTTCGCTCTGTCTCATTCGTTCTCTCTCAATCTTTTTCACTAGCTCTCTCCTACCTCTCGCTTCATGGCACTGTGCGTGATGTGACGTTCGCTCTGTCTCATTCGTTCTCTCTCAATCTTTTTCACTAGCTCTCTCCTACCTCTCGCTTCATGGCACTGTGCGTGATGTGACGTTCGCTCTGTCTCATTCTTTCTCTCTTAACCTTTCTCACTAGCTCTCTCCTACCTCTCGCTTCATGGCACTGTGCGTGATGTGACGTTCGCTCTGTCTCATTCGTTCTCTCTCAATCTTTTTCACTAGCTCTCTCCTACCTCTCGCTTCATGGCACTGTGCGTGATGTGACGTTCGCTCTGTCTCATTCGTTCTCTCTCAATCTTTTTCACTAGCTCTCTCGTACCTCTCGCTTCATGGCACTGTGCGTGATGTGACGTTCGCTCTGTCTCATTCGTTCTCTCTCAATCTTTTTCACTAGCTCTCTCCTACCTCTCGCTTCATGGCACTGTGCGTGATGTGACGTTCGCTCTGTCTCATTCGTTCTCTCTCAATCTTTTTCACTAGCTCTCTCGTACCTCTCGCTTCATGGCACTGTGCGTGATGTGACGTTCGCTCTGTCTCATTCGTTCTCTCTCAATCTTTTTCACTAGCTCTCTCGTACCTCTCGCTTCATGGCACTGTGCGTGATGTGACGTTCGCTCTGTCTCATTCGTTCTCTCTCAATCTTTTTCACTAGCTCTCTCCTACCTCTCGCTTCATGGCACTGTGCGTGATGTGACGTTCGCTCTGTCTCATTCGTTCTCTCTCAATCTTTTTCACTAGCTCTCTCGTACCTCTCGCTTCATGGCACTGTGCGTGATGTGACGTTCGCTCTGTCTCATTCGTTCTCTCTCAATCTTTTTCACTAGCTCTCTCCTACCTCTCGCTTCATGGCACTGTGCGTGATGTGACGTTCGCTCTGTCTCATTCGTTCTCTCTCAATCTTTTTCACTAGCTCTCTCCTACCTCTCGCTTCATGGCACTGTGCGTGATGTGACGTTCGCTCTGTCTCATTCGTTCTCTCTCAATCTTTTTCACTAGCTCTCTCCTACCTCTCGCTTCATGGCACTGTGCGTGATGTGACGTTCGCTCTGTCTCATTCGTTCTCTCTCAATCTTTTTCACTAGCTCTCTCCTACCTCTCGCTTCATGGCACTGTGCGTGATGTGACGTTCGCTCTGTCTCATTCGTTCTCTCTCAATCTTTTTCACTAGCTCTCTCCTACCTCTCGCTTCATGGCACTGTGCGTGATGTGACGTTCGCTCTGTCTCATTCGTTCTCTCTCAATCTTTTTCACTAGCTCTCTCCTACCTCTCGCTTCATGGCACTGTGCGTGATGTGACGTTCGCTCTGTCTCATTCGTTCTCTCTCAATCTTTTTCACTAGCTCTCTCCTACCTCTCGCTTCATGGCACTGTGCGTGATGTGACGTTCGCTCTGTCTCATTCGTTCTCTCTCAATCTTTTTCACTAGCTCTCTCCTACCTCTCGCTTCATGGCACTGTGCGTGATGTGACGTTCGCTCTGTCTCATTCGTTCTCTCTCAATCTTTTTCACTAGCTCTCTCCTACCTCTCGCTTCATGGCACTGTGCGTGATGTGACGTTCGCTCTGTCTCATTCGTTCTCTCTCAATCTTTTTCACTAGCTCTCTCCTACCTCTCGCTTCATGGCACTGTGCGTGATGTGACGTTCGCTCTGTCTCATTCGTTCTCTCTCAATCTTTTTCACTAGCTCTCTCCTACCTCTCGCTTCATGGCACTGTGCGTGATGTGACGTTCGCTCTGTCTCATTCGTTCTCTCTCAATCTTTTTCACTAGCTCTCTCCTACCTCTCGCTTCATGGCACTGTGCGTGATGTGACGTTCGCTCTGTCTCATTCGTTCTCTCTCAATCTTTTTCACTAGCTCTCTCCTACCTCTCGCTTCATGGCACTGTGCGTGATGTGACGTTCGCTCTGTCTCATTCGTTCTCTCTCAATCTTTTTCACTAGCTCTCTCCTACCTCTCGCTTCATGGCACTGTGCGTGATGTGACGTTCGCTCTGTCTCATTCGTTCTCTCTCAATCTTTTTCACTAGCTCTCTCCTACCTCTCGCTTCATGGCACTGTGCGTGATGTGACGTTCGCTCTGTCTCATTCGTTCTCTCTCAATCTTTTTCACTAGCTCTCTCCTACCTCTCGCTTCATGGCACTGTGCGTGATGTGACGTTCGCTCTGTCTCATTCGTTCTCTCTCAATCTTTTTCACTAGCTCTCTCCTACCTCTCGCTTCATGGCACTGTGCGTGATGTGACGTTCGCTCTGTCTCATTCGTTCTCTCTCAATCTTTTTCACTAGCTCTCTCCTACCTCTCGCTTCATGGCACTGTGCGTGATGTGACGTTCGCTCTGTCTCATTCGTTCTCTCTCAATCTTTTTCACTAGCTCTCTCCTACCTCTAGCTCCATGGCACTGTGCGTGATGTGACGTTCGCTCTGTCTCATTCGTTCTCTCTCAATCTTTTTCACTAGCTCTCTCCTACCTCTCGCTTCATGGCACTGTGCGTGATGTGACGTTCGCTCTGTCTCATTCGTTCTCTCTCAATCTTTTTCACTAGCTCTCTCCTACCTCTCGCTTCATGGCACTGTGCGTGATGTGACGTTCGCTCTGTCTCATTCGTTCTCTCTCAATCTTTTTCACTAGCTCTCTCCTACCTCTCGCTTCATGGCACTGTGCGTGATGTGACGTTCGCTCTGTCTCATTCGTTCTCTCTCAATCTTTTTCACTAGCTCTCTCGTACCTCTCGCTTCATGGCACTGTGCGTGATGTGACGTTCGCTCTGTCTCATTCGTTCTCTCTCAATCTTTTTCACTAGCTCTCTCCTACCTCTCGCTTCATGGCACTGTGCGTGATGTGACGTTCGCTCTGTCTCATTCGTTCTCTCTCAATCTTTTTCACTAGCTCTCTCGTACCTCTCGCTTCATGGCACTGTGCGTGATGTGACGTTCGCTCTGTCTCATTCGTTCTCTCTCAATCTTTTTCACTAGCTCTCTCCTACCTCTCGCTTCATGGCACTGTGCGTGATGTGACGTTCGCTCTGTCTCATTCGTTCTCTCTCAATCTTTTTCACTAGCTCTCTCGTACCTCTCGCTTCATGGCACTGTGCGTGATGTGACGTTCGCTCTGTCTCATTCGTTCTCTCTCAATCTTTTTCACTAGCTCTCTCCTACCTCTCGCTTCATGGCACTGTGCGTGATGTGACGTTCGCTCTGTCTCATTCGTTCTCTCTCAATCTTTTTCACTAGCTCTCTCCTACCTCTCGCTTCATGGCACTGTGCGTGATGTGACGTTCGCTCTGTCTCATTCGTTCTCTCTCAATCTTTTTCACTAGCTCTCTCCTACCTCTCGCTTCATGGCACTGTGCGTGATGTGACGTTCGCTCTGTCTCATTCGTTCTCTCTCAATCTTTTTCACTAGCTCTCTCCTACCTCTCGCTTCATGGCACTGTGCGTGATGTGACGTTCGCTCTGTCTCATTCGTTCTCTCTCAATCTTTTTCACTAGCTCTCTCCTACCTCTCGCTTCATGGCACTGTGCGTGATGTGACGTTCGCTCTGTCTCATTCGTTCTCTCTCAATCTTTTTCACTAGCTCTCTCCTACCTCTCGCTTCATGGCACTGTGCGTGATGTGACGTTCGCTCTGTCTCATTCGTTCTCTCTCAATCTTTTTCACTAGCTCTCTCCTACCTCTCGCTTCATGGCACTGTGCGTGATGTGACGTTCGCTCTGTCTCATTCGTTCTCTCTCAATCTTTTTCACTAGCTCTCTCCTACCTCTCGCTTCATGGCACTGTGCGTGATGTGACGTTCGCTCTGTCTCATTCGTTCTCTCTCAATCTTTTTCACTAGCTCTCTCCTACCTCTCGCTTCATGGCACTGTGCGTGATGTGACGTTCGCTCTGTCTCATTCGTTCTCTCTCAATCTTTTTCACTAGCTCTCTCCTACCTCTCGCTTCATGGCACTGTGCGTGATGTGACGTTCGCTCTGTCTCATTCGTTCTCTCTCAATCTTTTTCACTAGCTCTCTCCTACCTCTCGCTTCATGGCACTGTGCGTGATGTGACGTTCGCTCTGTCTCATTCGTTCTCTCTCAATCTTTTTCACTAGCTCTCTCCTACCTCTCGCTTCATGGCACTGTGCGTGATGTGACGTTCGCTCTGTCTCATTCGTTCTCTCTCAATCTTTTTCACTAGCTCTCTCCTACCTCTCGCTTCATGGCACTGTGCGTGATGTGACGTTCGCTCTGTCTCATTCGTTCTCTCTCAATCTTTTTCACTAGCTCTCTCCTACCTCTCGCTTCATGGCACTGTGCGTGATGTGACGTTCGCTCTGTCTCATTCGTTCTCTCTCAATCTTTTTCACTAGCTCTCTCCTACCTCTCGCTTCATGGCACTGTGCGTGATGTGACGTTCGCTCTGTCTCATTCGTTCTCTCTCAATCTTTTTCACTAGCTCTCTCCTACCTCTCGCTTCATGGCACTGTGCGTGATGTGACGTTCGCTCTGTCTCATTCGTTCTCTCTCAATCTTTTTCACTAGCTCTCTCCTACCTCTCGCTTCATGGCACTGTGCGTGATGTGACGTTCGCTCTGTCTCATTCGTTCTCTCTCAATCTTTTTCACTAGCTCTCTCCTACCTCTCGCTTCATGGCACTGTGCGTGATGTGACGTTCGCTCTGTCTCATTCGTTCTCTCTCAATCTTTTTCACTAGCTCTCTCCTACCTCTCGCTTCATGGCACTGTGCGTGATGTGACGTTCGCTCTGTCTCATTCGTTCTCTCTCAATCTTTTTCACTAGCTCTCTCCTACCTCTCGCTTCATGGCACTGTGCGTGATGTGACGTTCGCTCTGTCTCATTCTTTCTCTCTTAACCTTTCTCACTAGCTCTCTCCTACCTCTCGCTTCATGGCACTGTGCGTGATGTGACGTTCGCTCTGTCTCATTCGTTCTCTCTCAATCTTTTTCACTAGCTCTCTCCTACCTCTCGCTTCATGGCACTGTGCGTGATGTGACGTTCGCTCTGTCTCATTCGTTCTCTCTCAATCTTTTTCACTAGCTCTCTCCTACCTCTCGCTTCATGGCACTGTGCGTGATGTGACGTTCGCTCTGTCTCATTCGTTCTCTCTCAATCTTTTTCACTAGCTCTCTCCTACCTCTCGCTTCATGGCACTGTGCGTGATGTGACGTTCGCTCTGTCTCATTCGTTCTCTCTCAATCTTTTTCACTAGCTCTCTCCTACCTCTAGCTCCATGGCTATGTGCTTCCCTTGCTAACTCTCTATCAATCGCTCTCGCCCTCTTCCTCGACAAAAACGTTGCATATCTTCGTGACGCTACTTTCGTTTTAACCCCTATGCGCTTAAAGAAGTTTGATTTCAAAAAGTTTGACAGAGGTTTGAAGTTTGACCAGGTCAAACTATAGTAAACAGCTTCGCGGAAACTAGGAATCTTGCATAAGGTAATATAAAGTGTTTCTTTACGCCGGCACCGTACCAGAGGTGTCTGCTGTAGAAAACGCAGATTAAACCCTGCGTCGAATACTGCTTACTTTCCAATGACTCCGCGAAGTGGTTGACGTGCATTAGTTATAGATTCTAAGGTAAAGATCATGGCATCATTTTGGCGATTTAAATATATATAAAAACGAGTCTACCTTGCAGTTGTCGCATATGATTTATATTTTGTAACACGTGACACTATCCTACTATGTAATTGAGATGATATGTATATAATGTGAAGTTAATTTATTCGCCAAATTAAGGTCAAATATATTCTTAGCATGAAAATATAATGTCATTCTATGTTCAAAATGGGTCACAATCGTCTCTCCTTCACGCGCGCTCATTGGTCAATTTAACAGAGCGCGTTTTCCAGATTTCATGTAAAACATTTCCGCCCCTGCTCCATATTCACTCCCACAATAAATTATCTGCAAATAAAAAGGAAAGATGTTAAAGTTAAAAAAAAGACAGCATTGACTAACGAAATTTTAAATTAACAAACACTGTTCCATCAATAACCATATACGAGTAAAAAAATCTTCCAGTGACTTTGTTTTTACACTATTCTACTTGAAAAGGAAACAAGTAATAATTGTTATTATTATAATTAATAGTTAATAGATAAATGCACGTGAGCTAGCGCATAAATGACGCAATTGCCTATCGCATCTGGATGCAAGTGGGTCCTTTGAAATAATACCTATAACAGGAACAGGAATTTTCCTACATACATGTGGTTCCTACAAACATACATTGTTCGTAAATATATGTAGAAGTATCGCACACATATGCAAGCCGATAACATATGTAATGACCACGTGAGTGGAATTACACTTTAAACGACTTTTAATAGTACATTTTAATACAACTTATAATATAGGATAATATTGTGTGTGCCATAAAAAAGACGCGTATATAATGGTCATAGGCACGCGTGTGTCATACGATGATTTTCAACACACATGTGAATGTGAAAAAACAAACTCTTTATTTTAAAAATGTTGCATAGGTCGCTAATTTTTCATTCAATTTTTATGGCAAAAGGCTGTCCGGCGGGGTTGATAAAAAGTTTTCTTAATTTACATACATACAGCCAAGATTTTGAAATCATCATCACTACATATTATAAAATAAAGTCACTTTTCACTGTCTGTCCCTATGTATGCTTAGATCTTTAAAACTACGCAACGAATTTCGATACGGCTTTTTTTTATAGTTGCAGTGATTCATATGGAGGGGTTTTTATGTATTATTTGTTAAGGTTTTGTATACATTGACTAAATTATAACAATATTTGTTAGGGATGTCGGAAAAAATAAGCCGTCTGGGAGATTAACAAAATAATGTAGGGTAAATTGGGGCTAAGAAATTAATTTCGTGTAACCATAATTCGCTCGGGGGCCTGAAGTATATCGCTGGCGAAGCCGGGGGGGCAGCTATTAGTTAATAATTTTAATAAATAACACAAATCACTATTAATTTGTGGGTAGATAAAGCTGAATAATGGTATGAAAATAAACGTTTATTTGTTATATTTTAAGTAATAGAGTTTATTTATTTATAAAAATACTAGTTGACGCCCGCGGCTTCGCCCGCGTAGAGAAGTTTTCCCGTACCCGTTTCCCACAGGAACTTGTTCCCGGGATAAAAAGTAGCCCATGTGTTATTCTGATGATATTATAGTTGTGATGTTTCATTAAAATCTATTCTAGAAATATATTAAAGAGTAACAAACATCCATACAAACTTTTGCATTTATAATATTATTAAGATTATTAATATTTACATACTGTTTCTGTGACAATCCTTTATTAATAAAAAAATGCAAATAGTGCGGTTATAGAATATAACTGCAATAATTGAGTCTCTGTCGCAAGCGTGTTGTATATAAGCTACTTAAAGTATCTAAAAGTGGTGAAATTAGATACACTTTACGAGCAAGTGTATTGAAAAGATTTATTTGCACGGTTGGTGCTTTATATGCAATCATTTTTTAATACAATTTGTAGGCACTAGTCACTAATATGAAAGAGGAGACTGAAAGGAAGGGTCTTCGCCTGAATTCAAGTAAAACTAAGGTTCTGGTATTTAAAAGAAAAGACGTAAGAATTAAATGCATGTTTTGGGTAAAGCAGTATCGTCTAGAGCAAGAGAATGAAATTGTAAATTTAGGGAGTATGTTTAGCTGCCGGAAGCTGAGTTAACGGTGCTTAGTCTCAATTGGTCGTTACCTTTTTGAAGTGAAATCGTCTTTTGGCGCACCGCATACAGATTTTTCCGTAGGTAGTAAGTTAGGCTGATCCGTCACGCTCTGAGGTGAATGGCTCGATCGGGTGAACTCGGGAACGCCGAGTGTACCCGAGTGTGAAAGATACAGTCAGCTGCTCTTTGCTGTTGTGTCGTTGTGTTTTCACTTCTACCGTGCGGTCTAAGCACACACTCTTTTTTTTATTATCACTTTCGACAAAGCATTGTAAAAAAGTACCTCCTCGCCTCGTGATTTATAACGCAGTGAACCTGGGTATGTCAGAAGATGCATGAAAGTAAATTAATCGCTGTGGAGATGCGATCACTTCGAAAATTGTGCAGGGTAACGTTGGCCTACTAAATACGTAACCAAGTAATATGGCACATTTAAATGAAAGTGTCAGCATTAAGCTGGAAAAAGGCGTGCTTCGTTGGTTTGGACACGTCTATCGAATGAAAATGATGAGTAACGATTTACAGAGGAATTATATTTTCCGAAAGTAGAGGGTAGACCGAGACTTACCTACGGGGACAACGTGAGCAGATGGCTCAAACACAGTAAGATCAAAAGTACTCGGATACCCAGTTGTGCATGTATGAAGCAATTAATTAATCTACAGGCAGCGAAAGAAGTATGCATAGAGCCTGTAGCCTGGCGATTTGTTCTCTGACTAATCTGTCAGGGAGACAGCGTGAAGATTAGTTGGTCAGTCAGTTTATACGAGGCATCAAGTTCCCCTCGACCCGTGGCACCTATTTCATCTCGACGTTACTCAACTATTTAATCTCGTTTATTAATTTTTACAACAATGTACGAATATTTACCCGATTTGTAGACACTTATTATTACAGCTTTGGAGTGAATGGCGTGATGATGAAATAGCTTATAGCCTTACTCGAATAATGAACTATTTAGTACAAATAGAATTTTTCATTGATAAATTTTTATATATATTTGCTAAATTTCTCATAAATTTTTAATAAAGTGGAAAAAGACAATTCGATTCGAGACAGGGATTGAACCTGTGACCTTTGCCTAACCAGGGCAATGTTCTAGCCACCTGAACTACCCGAACCGTATCGAATCAAGTTGAAATTCTCAATAGAATTTATCATTTCGAACTTGCAGTTCCTGAGATAAGCACGTCAACCAAATAAACAAAGTCTTAAGCTTTATAATTACTATAGATATTGTTGTGGTGCCATCTATGAAGCGTTTCAAAATAAGGAAAAAGGTTTTGTATAGTTTTTATAAGGATATTTTTTGTTATGCTAGTATGTACGATAACTAAAATTTATTATTGTTTAAAAAATGGTAGTGTTTAATTTGAATTGTAAGGAGTAAGACGTTTAATTTTTGAAGTTGTGTGTGAAGTTTAAGTCTCAAAATAGTATTTTTTATACCACTGAGATAAACACATGGTGCACTTCATTGTGAATTTTATAGTGTTTGTGTTTAAGTGTTTTTAAGATAAGGGAATTCTATCTATACGTGGATTCATCTTTCGAGTCAGAAACTCAAATGACTAATAATGACTTAGACTTGCAACTCAGAACTAGGTTACTAGGTTTAGGGAGTACTGCGATTTTAGACATATAGAGTAAAAAAGAGAGGGAATGCTACTGACTAAGATTCAAAAACCAAGAGTGTGTATGAAGAACACCAAATCCAATTTGATATAGCCAATTCCTTTCCGTGAAAGAAAGACAGGACTGACAGTAATTGACTTGTAGGTTAGGTAGTACACTAATGAAATGAAATAAAATGAAAACTCTTTATTCATGTAGTTCACAAAGAAATATTTATGAACGTCAAGATTATTGCTTCTACATTTACATTTACTACCAGATTCGCAAAGCAATAGGTAGAGCCTGAGGAAGAACCTGACAATAAAACTCATGGCTACTCTTTTCAAACCGCCAGTAATAACATAAGTTTTATTTGCATGATATTTGAACAAATTCTTTAGGAATAAGTTTATAATTATAATCACGCCTTAACCATTAGGGCAAGCAGTTGTACATTAACTATTGCAATTTCTATAACTGTAAGTAGAAGCGCTCGTGGCCCCGCGGTCTCAGTGTTCTGTAAACGATCACTGAGTTACGCAACTTTCACTATGGCTGGTCCTCGGATGGGTGACCACTTTGTGGCATTTACATTTGCGAGCGTTTCCGTGCTTCGGAAGGCACGTTAAGCCGTTGGTCCCGGTTGACAGTAAAATGGCAGTCGTTAAGCCTGGTTAAAGGCCTTATGGGCGGCTTGAAAAATTTCAACAGCAGGTAGCCACAACCTGCGTCTGTCTATTTCAACACGGCAATGGGCTCACCACCTATTACGTGGGACAGGAATCCACACGGTGAAAAGTGGGCATATAATATGCCTCTGCCACCCCTTCGGGGATAAGGCGTGATGGATATTCATAGAAGCTATCTTTTCCATATTTGAGTTGGTTAGCTAAGGTTGCCTAACAGTTATCAACTATCAGTGATCAACTGATATACAGTTTACTTTACTTTCATGATATTCTCAGCATGTCCGAACCATCTGAGCACCCTTTTTTCTATCTGAGTCACGAGTCACTACATCGCAGTGTACATAGTTAGAACAGGGTTATAAGCGTATAATCCTGTTCTAGTTCCTTCCATTGTCTATTCATGTCGTAAGTGGCAGAAACTTATTTGATTATTTCCATTGCATTCATTTTATTTTAACTAACTAACTTACTAACTAACTATCTTCACGCTGTATCCCTGACGGGGTAGTCAGAGAGGACAGATCGCCAGGCTTCGCGATCCATACATACTTCTTTCGCTTCTTCGAGATTCATCAATCGCTTCATACACGCACGTCTGGGTATCCGAGTACTTTTGACCTTTCCGTACATTTTTTTTTTGCTGTAAATATTAAAATCTTTTTTTGTCAGAAGATACTAGGTATGTATCTTCTGACAAAGATTTTCTCGTATCTGTCTTGTTTCGTATCAGTATATGATTTTTCAAATCTATAGATACTAATATAAAGCCCATTTATCGAAGAAGGCTAAAGGCTATATATCATCACGCTAGTACCAAGTAGAGTGGAGCACTAATAATAAATTTCAACAAATCGGGCAAATTTTCACACATTATTGTAAAATGAAAATGACAGGATGAAATGTGTGTCATGAGGGTTCGAGGTATATCACGGGCGAAGCCGCGGAGATCAGGTAGTTATTTTTTATAAAATTGAGACATACTTACTAGCAATTTGTCGACAAACAAACATTATCCAGTTGTATTGTAAGCATTATTTGTAGTACCAAGAGATGCTCAAAGCGTATTTTGGATGTAATTTAATGTAAAAATGCAACATTAAATATAAAATGGCAGTCATCTTATGTATGGCAAGCATTTTATGTATTTCCGATGTCATTGAGTACAATATATGAATTTATGAAAATGCCAAGTGTAAACAAATTAAAAGTGTAAACAAAATGGCAGTCCTTACCAAAAATTAACTAACTATCTTTACGCTGTATACCTGACGGGATAGTCAGGGAGGACTTAGGGCCAGACTTCGCGATACACACATACCTACTTGTTTAGCTTTCTGCAGATCTCTACAGATTCATTAATCATTTATTACTTGCCAATAATGCAGACAAAAAACGTATAAACGATACTAAGCGCGTAGGACCGGGGTCAACGTACACCTACATGTTTTTTGTCCTTTTACATTTGATGTCTAAAAAAGGAGGCGGTGCTCAAGTCCGACTTAGAAGCGGTACATTAAGTAGAAAAGATTATTATATTTGTAAATATATAAATGTTTATAAACTTTATGTATATCTCGAGATTCATGCAATGTCACGGCTTTATGTAGATCTCTTTTAGTGCAGGGTTTCTCAAGGTGGGGTACGTGAACCCCTAGGGGTTCGCCATTTGTTGGTAGGGGCAAGTTTAACATGATGGCAGCTTGAACCGAGTCAGACATTAAAGTTATAATTGTATAAACTAACTCAATTTACGACAAGAAACAATCCTACCCATTACATTAGTTTTAAGAAGAACCTTATTTTCTTTAAACAGTTAACTTTATTATTATCTATAGAGGAGAATGGCGAGGGAGGATTTAATTGGTTAGTTAGAGACAAGGGGCTCTCTGTTATCTGGAAACTTTAGGGAGACTCTGAGAAACAATGACTACCTCTGTGGCGCGGTGGGAGTGTATCCGACTGCTACGCAAGAGGTCGTGGGTTCGATTCCCACCCAGGATAAAACTTTGTGTGATGATGACGATGGTTTATTCTGTGTCTGGGTGCGATTTATCTACAATATGTATGTATTTGGAATTATATAAGTATGTTTATCAGTTATCTGGTTACCTTAGTACAAGCTCTGCTTATTTTGGAATCAGATAGCGTTGTGTGAGTCCCATCGATATATTTATTTGATATATTAGGGCCACCACAGCCTAACTACTTTTAGTATCCGCAACCGGTGTTTTTTTCACTGTATTTAGCCACTAATTATTTTACACGTTTTTTCTAAGAAAAGATAAAAAACCGACTTTAAAAACCTACCTAAAATGCCCTTACTTTTAGATTTGTAAGTTAAAAGGACACTAAAGATAGCTGCTCATCCTCTAGAACAGAACAGACGTGACGTTGTGCTATGGAATGGTAAATAAAATATATACATGTACGCTTACTGCAATCGCGCTTATTTACTGAATTTATTTACTGATGAGTTCTATTCTATATTTTCGTATATCTTTATCAGTATGTGACTACATTAATAGTAGATTAGTAGCCAAGGGCTGGCGAGGGCGCCTATAGTTCGAGGGTGCAATTGATGCTTACACCCGAGCTAACTACTCTGCTTTACATCTCGATTGTGAGGTAAGTAGTAAGTGTTAACTTAAACGCAACGGAACACGTTTCATGTTAGCCTTTTTTCATTTTTTTTTAAATTATTTTTTTCAAGAACGAAATTGAGCTTCGCCGTTCGATATTTAAAATTGATGACTATTATACTCATACGAAGACAAGGCCGAATAGCGAAGCGACCTCTGCTGAATGCATGATGTCTATTGCCAGTATGATGGTTAGATGAACGCGAACTTTTTGAAAGACTGATGTTTTTTTTTAATTACTTACCGCCCTAGAGCTTTTCTAGCTGCATTATTACCCTAGAGCGCTAATTGGTCACCTACAAGCCCCATTTGGGGGTAATAAGGACCTATTTACCGAATATGAGAGATAAAATATTATAATGCTCTTCCAAACCATCTTATATAGATTTTTTGGTTCATAAACCGACAATATTACCTACCGTCGAAAATATACATATCTAACTAACTAATAACTATTCTCACGCTGTATCCCTGACGGGGTATTCTGTTTTTGGGCAATCTGCTTACGTGGTCTTAATATGAAAATATACATTAATAAGGATAACTAAAAAAGAACTAATTAGTAAGATTATGAAAAAATAAATAATAATATGCGACCACACGAGAAGCAGTTGCTTTCAAATAAAAAAGAAATCATTTAAAGCAGTTCACGCAGAAAAAAGTTATGAAGTTAAACACAAATAAATACAGGCGAATTGAATACCTCCTCCTTTGTTGATGTCGTTAAAAAAGCGACAAAATTGCCTGTTGCGGCTTGAGGATTATAAAATATGTACCTAGTCTACGGCGGCTCTTAAAAGTTTGACTGTGACTCTGACATAAGTCCTTGATATTGCCACATTGTATTGATTTCGCTGAATAAAAAGTGTTCATCAGTATTCTCAAGTTTTATAAAACTTAGAAAATCCATTAATCTCTAAATAAGGGCATCAATATTACTGTCAGTAATGATATCATACCAAGCGCCACACTGTATTGTCATTATTACTGATAGCGTCTGACCCATGGAGGACAGAAAGAACTTTTATTCTCTACTCCGTGGTCTGACCTGACTGTATGATTTTGTTGGTAAGAAATATCATATACAAACACCCTTATATCTCCAAAGGAGTAAGCAGAGGCAAATTACAAACACATACTTTACCAGTAGTTTTGTTGGTCCTACATAAATGCCGAAGCGCTCGTATCCCTTCTAACTCAGGTTTCCGAGGCACGGAAAAGCTCATAAGCGAAAATGTCTACAAAGCGGTCGCCAATCTGATGACCAGCCATATCAAAAGATGCTTAACTTAGTGGTTGTTAACAGAATACTGAGTTATGAGTACTTCTCATTTTATTTAATTCATCTCATTAATTAATTGTTTAACAGACAATTATTATAGAAAATATTGTGGTTATATGTGGTGGTTTAGTTTTAGAATAAACATTTTAATTATAAAAAGAAAAATACATACAAAAGCTAAGTTAAGCTAGTAAAGGGCGTGCTCCGTTGGTTTGGACACGTCCTACGAATAAATGAAACGATTGACGAAGAATATATATTGTGCGAAAGTAGAGAGTAGACGTAGTCAGGGTAGGCAGAGACTTACATATGAAGACCACGTGAACAGATTGCTCAAAATCGGAAAAGTCAAAAGTACTCGGATACCCAGACGTGCGTGTATGAAGCGATTGATAAATCTTCAAGAAGCGAGAGAAGTATGCATGAACCTTGAACTTTGGCGATCTGTCGTCTCTGACTACCCACCGCCAAACCGTCAGGGATACAGCGTGAAGATAGTTAGTTAGTTTTAAATACATACAACATACAATGAAATGAATAATAATAAGTAAGAGTTAAACTTTCTGAATTTGATGAGTTTCATAATCAATATATTACTTAATTAATTTTAATTAAAGTCATGGCCGTTTGTTATTTTATGTACATAATGATTACCAGGAAAATGTAAATCAATGATAAATAAACCACACAGGTTGATGCTAATATTAATACCAGTATTATTATAAATATTCAAAAATACATTTAATTGAGGGTTATAAAACCTATAGACTCGGTAGAAGGGCGTGCTATGAGAATTGTCAACGATTCTCTACTAGCAGGCGGTGTTGAGCTCCTTCGTTATAGGAGAGACTTCGCTTCCTTATGTGTGTTCTATCGCCTGTACAACGGTCTGTGCTCTGAGGAATAGTTTGATATGATGCCCACGGCTACCTTCTATCATCGCACTTCTCACCATAGACAGGGTGTTCACCCTCACACTTTGAGTCCGGAGCACTCACATACGGTTAGGACCGATAGAGGCTTTTATTACGTGTATGCTTAGGTTGTGGAATGAACTCCCTGCCTGGAGTTTCCCGAACGTCTACAGTATGGGGTTCTTTAAAGGTCTTAGAAGGTTTTCAATGGTTCAGCAGCGCAAGTGCTGCACCTCTGGTGTCGCAAACGTCCACAAGCTACTGTGACCACTTTCCATCAGCTTGTCTGCAACCTGGTCTTCATATGTAAGTCTCGGCCTTCCCTGACTTCTTCTACCCTCTACTTTTGAACAATATGTATTCTTCGTCAATCGTTCCTCACTCACAAGTGATCACGTGAGCAGATTGCTCAAAAACGGAAAAGTCAAAGTACTCGGATACCCAGACGTGCGTGTATGAAGCGATTAATGAATCTCGAAGAAGCGAAAGAAGTATGCATGGATCGCGAAGCCTGGCTATCTGTCCTCTCTGACTACCCCGTCAGGGATACAGCGTGAAGATAGTTAGTTAGTTAGTTTAGTTTTTGTCTGCAACCTCAGTGGTATAAAAAAGCATTATTTTACAAAAGTTTATCAACTATAATGGTTATACTTACAAACATATTATGTACCTAGATACTCGTATATTTATTTTGTTTACAGTAGGTACTTACAAGCTCGATGTCTACCACTACTCTATACCTACGATTGAAAAATATCAGATAAAAACATATAAAATAATATGCCTACTATTCAATATGAATGTATAGTTTAGCATTCTTTTGTGAAACGTGTTTCACATTAGACAATAGTTGAATACTGCGCATCGAGCTTGATTTGTAATTTTAATTATTTATTCCGAGGGACATCACGACGAAAATTTATTACAAACCACCGGACACGTATAAAACTGTCTATCCTTATGCAAAATGTCATTGTTCCGTACTCACCGGGCATTAAGATGCTAGTGTTATCGACGTGAGGTATTTACCGCGGTCGTGAGCTTCTATGATCATAGCGCAGTTCTTCATGCGCTGCAAAAAAACAACCACCTGTACATACAAAATAATACCTTTTTATTGTTCCGATTGTGTTTTATATCGCAGTGTATCTAACTAATTCGGAGGATTATGTGCTTAATTCTAAAACCATCCGATATATTTACAGTAGCAGTATTGTGCGAAAATTGATAAGGAATACCCCGTAGGATGTACTGACTCACGATAACGGAGTTTGTTGCACATAATACAATATAACTTAGTTATAAATTAATCGCCCTAAGACTATAACGTACTGTTTTAGATCTATGTACGGTAAACAAAATGCTGGGACTAAATACAGTGTGTGTTTTATTGTGTGTTGTATTATTGTGCCTGTTGATGGAATTTTGTGCCTCACAAACCCAACATGATCGTCATGCTTGCAAAATATTAATGTAAGATATAATTATTTTTCTTTTGTCATTATCTTTATAATAATTGTTATTAATGTTCTGAATACATATATAATACAATAATAATATTGAAGCGCTCGTGGCCCCGCGGTCTCAGTGTTCTGTAAACGATCACTGAGTTTCGCACTTTCACTATGGCTGGTCCTCGGATGGGTGACCACTTTGTGGTATTTACATTTTGCGAGCGTTTCCGTGCTTCGGAAGGCACGTTAAGCCGTTGGTCCCGGTTGCCAGTAAAATGGCAGTCGTTAAGCCTGGTTGAAGGCCTTATGGGCGGCTTGAAAATTTCAACAGCAGGTAGCCACAACCTGCGTCTGTCTATTTCAACACGGCAATGGGCTCACCACCTATTACGTGGGACAGGAATCCACACGGTGAAAATTGGGCATATAATATGCCTCTGCCACCCCTTCGGGGATAAGGCGTGATGGATATTTATTTAATGTTCTGAATACTATTATACAATTGCAATAGGTAATTACTGAATTATGCTATAAATAAATGGCGCCTATTTAGAATACACATTGTACATTATTATGTTATAAGACACATTTAAATTTATTAACAAGTAAATATTCCAGGACATGTTTTTACACAACGTCATCTAGCCCAAAATAAGCTAATACATATAAGCTTGTGGTTCGGGATCTAGAAAACTGATAGTCATACTTATATATTTTTTAAATACATACATATTATACACAGGAAACACCAAACTCCGAAAAAAACATTTGTGGATTACACAAATATTTGTTCTGACCCGGGAATCGAACCATAATACTTATAGACTAATATCATTAAGTTTTTCATTAATAATGAAAAACGCTGACAATATTATTAAGCTTATCGTTAATAGTTAAATGAAAAACGCTGAGTTATCTCAAATTGAAAATGACAAACGCTACAATTTCAGTGACTCAAACTTGAATACATTCGTTAAGTTTGAATAAACAAGTATTTGAATTTCAACGGAAATATATCTGCCCTACCACGACAACTAGGACCTCTCGCTTCCACATTTTATGTCAATTTTGTTTTTGCCTATTAACATCAAATCCAGAAATTGTTCAGCCTATCATTTATTATAATAAGCATACGATATGCCTCTACCCTCTTTACTCCATGATGTTTTGTTGCTTTCATTCAAAATTTTGATGTTCTTTTAACGTACTAAGTTAAGTTTTACCTTGTCGTGATTTTTCAGTATATCATTTGTTATAAGAGGAATCCTTTTACCTATTTTTTTCGTGTTTCTAAACTCTTTTCTTTAAACATTGCGATGTCATTCTAACTTTTCATCTCCACATGATTTTGATTCTGAAGGTCCCATTCCAGAAATTATTCAGTCTATCATTTATTATAATATAAGCATTCTTCATTCATCCTCTTTGTTGCATGATTTTATTTCATATCGACGTTTTCTTTGCCACTTGAGATAAATTGTAGAAATCGTTCAGCCTATCGTTATAATAGGAATACAATATACCTCTATCCTTAACCTCTTTCTTGCATAACTTTTTCTTTAATAGCTACTTTAATAACTTTTTCTTTAATAACTACGTAATTAACACAATAAAGTAATGCGGTTGTAAATAATGACAGTAGTATATCGACAGACAGTGTTGTATGACAAAATATGGTAGAACTGAATGCATTGTATGTTTTGACGAGTGTGGTTGTATTGACACAAGTTATGAACATTTGTGAAGCGTTAAATGCTGGACATCCATACATTTGCATAGAAACTAATGTGTAAGCATTTTTTGTTCTATTTTATTATTTGAAATAGTGACTGAGACTGTAAACTATCTCAGGATCTAAACCAACCTCACCTGGTGGGGTCACCTGCTGACTACTAGATAAGACTATGAATTCTTTAGGAGGAATTCTGATGACAGTGGCTTCAACGAATGCTGGAGAAAAGCAGCTCAAATTACAGCTGTTTCTAGGACTCAATCAAAGTGGATTTGGAACTTCAAATGTTGATGCAACCTGAGACGCTAACACGAAGTTAAAGAAGATTACTGAGATTCCTGCTTCAGTATATGTATGTTGAACTATCCATGAGTTCGACAACTCGTTCTCTTTTTTTTAGCTCGCTCACAAGATGCGGACACTTTCACTGTCGGAAGGACTGAGACCTAAGTAAAAACTATCTGACTAATCATAATTCTAATAATTTAATTAGCTTCTCTATTGCTAATTTTGGACAGTATTTAACTTGTCGTTTCAGTTACAATTTATAAATGTTTCTTTGACAAGTTCGATCAAAATGATTTAGGTGTTGCAATCAACTTCTGAGACCGAACTTTGTCGAGTTTTCTTTTTGCCTATAGCGTAATGCCTAAAATTTTAAGTCTTCTACCAGTTCTAGTTCTACTAGTTACGATTTAAGTAGAAGAGAGTGTTAAGACATAAAGTCCATACCTCCAATATAGTGCAGTGAAATTTGGCGTAAGCATTACTCTTTGAGGAATAAACTCTAAAACGAAGTTATTTAAAAAAAATCAAAGTAGACGACATAGCTTGTGAAGTAAGCACGTTACAGTAGAAACCTACTGACCATATTTGTCGAAGTACTATCGGCCCATGAAGCAGTTCTGTAGTGAAGACCGTAGTTCGGTAAATATAAGTTAAGATGCCTACCCGCCAGAAGGACGTATCTAGAAAAGGTCGCAGGGAAAAACTGGATGCGAAAAGCGCAAGTCCTTGTGCTAGGACAAAATTTTGGAGAGGCTTACATCCTTCAGTGGACTGCTATAGGCTGATTTGATTGTTCACGGCTCGAATTGAATGCCGTTCCAACACTCCGAGTACTCTGACTCTGACATCGGCCTTTGTGCACTGGTGTCAGGTCTAAGTGAAGATGGTAAAATAAAAAGTTTGGTTTTTTAAAAAGAGGTTAGCTCTATGTCTGTGATGATAAAATCTGTTGTGGGAATAAACGAAAACACTCGATTTGCTTCACAAGCTATCATACGTATCGGAAACCGTCGGTGGGTTACACAATGTTGTCATTTCCGATTCGTAATCAGTGCAAATTCCGATGCATTATACTAAACACATGATGAGCTGGTCACATCAATCTCCACAAACAGTTCTCTCCATCATCATTTTACATAGATTGATGTGTCTACTTGGAAGACCAGAACGACAATGTCCAACTATTTGATTTCAAATCGTAGACGGAAATTTATTTGTGAAATCTCCTTTGTGTTATATTAATAAACGGACGAAGGTTTACTTGAAAAATGTCGTCTACGCTTTTAAGTTGACTGGTAGAGAATTGGTTGAGAAGATCACATTCCTGAACTAATTGAGTTTAAGTGCTGGTATATGACTGTAGTAAGCCTATTGCTTTTAAAATCTGAATAATCTGAATATTAAAATTTAAATATTCCACTTTATTTGTCAAGTGGCAGTAAGTTAAAAGACAACATTGTAATCTTAGTACTTTGTTTTCACCTGGCATTAAAGTATGTGTTTGTCCCATTACACGTCATTCTGACTGAGGCTACTTATTTCTGCATTGATTTTGACGGATTTTGTACTGAAGTAAATGAAACTAATGAAGGTTTAAAGCTAGTTAGTTAACACACGCTGCTGCGCCTGCGGTTGGTTCCCTAAAATAAAAGTAGTCTTTGTATTAATACAAAGTGTAAGCTATCTATGTGTACCAAAATTGGTTCAAGGATTAGAACGCGATTGAGTAACAAACATCTAAACATCTTTACAAACCATCTTAACTTTTAGGTAACTTATAAGATTATAATATTAGTATTGTATTTAGGATATTCTTAGTGTTGCAAATTCTGCCTCTTTACTCTTTGCGTAATATTTTATTATTATTTACCATGATATTGTTTTATTTTTAGATCACAAAGGCGAAGGAAGTTTTCAAAGGTAAGTTACTATTTGCAAATATCATTACAAATTTTGTCGTAACTAAAAACTTTAGGGGCACCTAACCTAGATTCATCATTACCTCCTGAACTAAGACTGAAGAAAGCTACCGTTCAATGCTCTCATTTTGAAACAAAATATTACCTTTTAATAAATATAGTATTGCCGTCATAAGACTGATTTGAGGGAGAGGATGTGGGCGATAACATACGACATACCAACGCCTTACATTGACAGGCAGACAAATCCTAGACAAGACACTATTCGGCCCTGACATGACAACCCACTAATAGATTTCGATTTTCCATTTTTATTTGGTAAAATGTTAAACCAATCCCATAGCTAATTATCAAAACAGGCTGGCTTTACCAAGCACTACTGTCACCTATGGCAGTACACCGAATTTTCTTAGTGTTTTACGGACTCCAAAAAATTAACTTTCTAATCTGCATTGCAAAAAGAGCCGTTTAAATTCTGTATTCGTTACTAAATTTACATTTTCGTACTTTAATGAAATGAAATGAAAATATCTTTATTCTTAATATACTTATTATTATTTAGGTATATCTTATTTAAGTCAACTACAAGTTTCGGTTTTTAAAAAGTAGATTAAAAATATATTACCTATTACAAATGGTGGACGGAAAAGAGAATTTAAATCTCATACTCTAAAAGCTATCTCCGTGTAGTACTCAAAAAGGTGAATTCTAATGTCATACGTTACTCCAAATAAAAATTATTTTTATTTCATACTCCAACAATTAATACTTAAAATTTTGCAAGTAAAAATTATTTTTATACTTTTCAAAGAGCAGATTTAAAGTTTTGTAAGTTAATAAACAATTCAAACGATTATCGTAAGATTACAATGTGACATATTATGTGTATCACCTGTCACCTCATGCCATTTCCAAGCGGCTGTTAAGCGTGTTTCAAAGTCAAATACCACAGTACCACATATTTAAGATCAATTCAACCTTCCCTGGTCGAAAGATCCCCTTTGTGAAAGAATGTGGGGGGATTATATATTTCAGTTAAATGTTTCAGTTACTTAAGTCCGCTTTTAAAAGTACGTAAATGTACGAATTGTTTATTAAATTACAAAACTTTAAATCTGCTCTTTGAAAACTATAAAACTGTGAATTCACAGTTTTTGTAAATGTATTAATTAATTCTGAGCAAATTAGTTAGGTTTACAAAATTAGTGAACTGTGTACACAGTTGTAAAATGATTCACTATTCGGGATATTATCATTTCCTGGTATTCGTCTAGCTTAGTATACAAAACTAATTAATGTTTTGAAAAAGATATAACATAAGTTGTTGTATGTTTGGTAGAGAACTTGTATGGAAGCCATATTTATAAAATAATTTATGATGAAACACTTGCTGCTTAAACCTATTTGAAGTTCTGGAACGATGTGTAGCAATGTTTGCTCCCTTATGGGTTTTGGTAGTTATGTGTATATATTTTAGGACAACATACAACGCTAGCTAACATAATAGTAAACAAATTTCTGATACTAGATACACATAATATATTATGTATAGAAAAGATCAAAACTACAAAACTTGTTAGCCTTCTTAAGCAGGCTGGCTCTATTAGAATAGAATAGAATAAACTGTATTGCACACAAATATAAAAAACTCACATTAAGAGATTGCAGTTTTATAAATGTACAAAGGGCGGCCTATCTATCCATTTTCTCACCAAATCGCTCGATAGTAAGTCCTCTACCTTATTAATTAGATTCAAGCTAGATGATTGACTATTCTATTGCACTCTCAGTGTTTTAATTAATTAAATCAGTGTACTATTTGAATTTTTTTATAACATCACCACTTTTATTATTTCAGAAACCAAGAGGATCAACGCCAGCGCCAATAACGAAATATTATTGCTGTAAGGGATTTATATACAGCAAAGAATTATTGAAATGTGTACCAGCTAATGAGTGTTTAGACTCTACCGTATGTGAATGCAATAACTATTCATATAATTTCACGGTGGACAGCAGTGATATACTTTGCGGGCCTAAATGTGATAAAACTTGTATCAATGGTAAATGCTCTGCGCGTAATGAATGTGAATGTATCAATGGTTACAGAAAAGATCCTGTAGATAAATTCAACTGTATACCAGTTTGTAACCCAGATTGTATTAATGGAAGATGTATCTCACCAAACAAATGCGAATGTTCCAGTGGATATAACTTTGCTAAAGATAGCAGTAACGTTTGTGAACCCCAGTGTGACAAAACCTGCAGGAATGGAAAGTGTTTTGCGCCAAATGAATGTGAATGTGAATTAGGCTACATAAAAGATCCCAGAGATAAATTCAATTGTATACCAGAATGCAATCCTGATTGTATAAATGGCACGTGTGTTTCACACAATAAGTGTGAATGTTACAAAGGATTCCAATTCACTTTAAATAGCAGTAACATTTGCGAGCCAAAATGTGAGAAAATCTGCACACACGGAAAATGTTCAAAACCAAATGAATGTGTATGTGATTACGGCTATAAGAAAGATCCTGTAGATAAATTCAATTGTAAACCAATTTGCGATCCTGGCTGTATTAATGGAACATGTATTTCACCGAATAAGTGCGATTGTTACGATGGATACACTTTCACGAATGAAAACAGTAACATTTGCAAACCAAAATGTGACAAGAACTGCAGGAACGGAAAATGCTTAGAAACTAATTCTTGTAAATGTGATGTAGGCTACAAACAAGATCCAAAAGACAAATTTAACTGTATACCAGTTTGCGATCCAAATTGTATTAATGGAAGATGTATTTCACCCGGAAATTGTAAATGTTTTTCTGGGTACAATTTAACTAAAGATAGCAGTATCTGCAAACCAGTTTGTAATCCTGCTTGTATTAACGGTGATTGTATTTTACCCAACAAATGTATGTGCCACAACGGATTCAAATTTATCTTAGACAGAAGAAACGTATGCGAACCAATATGTGATAAAATATGCAATAACGGGAAGTGCTCAGCGCCAAATACGTGCAAATGTAATTTGGATTATAAGAAACATCCTGTAGATGAATTTGATTGTTTACCAACATGTAATCCTGAATGCGTTAACGGTTATTGTACTTCGCCTAATAAGTGCACATGCAACCCCGGGTATGAGAAGCAATCATTCAACGGAACTTGTGTTTCAATATCTCTGTAAGTACTTACTTAAAGTTTAATAAATTATTTCCTAAATATAATATACTAGTTGTCGCCCGCGGCTCCGCGCGCATGGTATAGTTTTCTCGTTCCCGTTTGCCTTAGGAACTTGTTCCCGGGATAAAAGTAGCCTATGTGTTACTCTTATGTGTAAGATATATTATTGTAAAGTTTCATCAAAATCCATTCATTAAATTTTGCGTGAAAGAGTAAAAAACATCCATTCTTACAAACTTTCGCGGTTATAATAAAAATTGGATAATACGTAACAAAATGATAAGCAATATGGCAGGACAACTGCAACAAATGAGTGACCAACTATTGACGAATTAGTGTGCGAAAGTAGAGGTTAGGTAGGATTACAAAGAAAATGTGGAACAGTACAAGTGGTGTTATTTAATATGTGTAGCAAGTTCTACCAACAATTTAAATAACCTAGACTCACATATGAAGACCACGTAAGAAGATTGCTCAAAAACCAAAAGGTCAAAAGTACTCGGTACGTGCATGTATGACGCGGTTAATGAATCTACAGGAAACGAAAGAAGTATGCATTGATCGCCGAACCTGGGGATTTGTCCTCTCTGACTATCCCGTCAGAGATACAGTGAAAATATAGCTAAATAGATAAATATAGCATATAGCTTGTTCGACTTTATTTAGAACTAACACTTATGAATATTAACATATCCGGGCCTGTAAATGATGTTACTGAGACTGACAATAGTAACCTAAAATTGACTGCAAAATTTAGTTTGTGACACACACACACACAAATTTATAAACAAACACTCATTATTTAACCTAACCGACTTCAAAGGAAGATGTTACAAGTGCAACTATATGCTTTCTTTATTGATTTACGCTAAGATACTATTAGAATAATAATAGCAGTACAATGGGCGACCTTATCACTTAAAGCAATTTCTGCCAGGATTAAATATGTTAGTACACTGGACCGCAAAGAAAAAGGGTCAATAAAAAGGTAGGTTTCATAATGTCTACATAGTCATGTTGATAGAGTTAGAAATGGCCTTTTTTACACATTTTAGTACTTTGTATTACCTCCGTGAGCTCACAATACTGCAGTTATGCTATTTGGCATACTTTCTACTATATTTTTATGGTGATGATGCGGAATATTCTGCCAACCCTCTGCTACAACTTCTTTAATGTAACAAAATACTAGGAATATTTATACAAATAAAAATAATATTACGCTGTTTCCCTGACGGGGTAGTCACAGAGGACAGATCGCCAGGTTCGCGATCCATGCCTACTATCCCGTCAGGGATACAGCGTGAAGATAGTTTTGGTTTTTTTTTAAATATCAAGTCATTGTGGGGGATGGGGATTTATTAGAGCACTAGAATATAAAAAAACCTTGTCTCAAAGTTACCAGGTAGACCAGATGCCAATATTCGTTGGTAAAATAATAATTTAAACTCAATTAATTTTTGAAGCGCTATAGTGGCCCCGCGGACTCAGTTATAACGATCACAGAGTTACGAAACTTTCTCTATGGCTGGTCCTCGGATGGGTGACCACTTTGTGGCATTTACATTTGCGAGCGTTTCCGTGCTTCGGAAGACACGTGAATCCGTTGGTTCCGGTTGCCAGTAACAAGGCAGTCGCTAAGTTGAAGGTCTTATGAGCGGTTTGAAAAATTTCAACAACAGGTAGCCACAACCTGAGTCTGTCAATTTCAACACGGCAATGGGCTCATTACCTATTACGAGAGACAGACACACAATACACATGGTGTAAAGTAAGCATATAATATGTCTCTGCCACCCCTTCGGGGATAAGGCGTGATAGGTAAATAATAAATATTTTTTTAAGTTGACTAATTTATTACACTTGCACAATTCAACGAATGTATGTTGCATCCCTCCTTCTGACTTGGGTGGGCGTATGTGTCATAAATGTTCTGTGCTCTGTGCATTGCTTTGAAACTCCATTGGTTCTAAAAATCGTAATGAAATAAAATAATTACGTTTTTTTTATTAATTTTTTAATCTATATAGATAGTTTTTTTTTATCAGTTGTATGTATGCTTGTACACATATATTAATTTTGGTATACAGATAGGTCTGGAAGCCTGGAAGTACACATTGGATACTTTTTATCCTAGTTAAAGGTTTCTATGGGACGACCGAGTTTTATTTTATCTGTGTACTAGGTGACGCCCCGGCTTCGCCCGTGACATACTTCGATCTCCCGTCGCCCTATTTAATCCCGTTGCCGTCGCTTATAAATTCTACATTAATGCATTAAAATTTGCCCGATTTGTCGACATTTATGACTATTGCTCCGCTCTCCGAGGTAGTAGCGTGCCTTCCTCGATAAATGGACAATCTAACACAAAAAGAATTTTTCAAATCCAACCAGTAGTTCCTGAGATCAGCACGTTCAACCAAACAAACAAACTCTTCAGCTATATAATATTAGTATACATTAAATTCTGCAACGCGGAAAAAATATTTTTCACAAAAGCTCACAATTGACTTGAAAATTAAATATAATCCAAAGATTTATATGCCTAGAATGACAAGAAATTTTCCTAATCATTTCGGAGCTGGCGGGAATATGATAAAACAAACAAAAACCTCACCACATATTATAAAATCAAGTCATCTGCCGCGAATATCTATCTGATTTTTCGCGTTACACTTAAAAACCGACACCGATTTTTATGCTGTTTCCACTAATGGATTGAGTCGTTTTTGAGGAAGGGTTTAATACATAACTTGTTAAGGTTTTATATGAATTGGTTAAAATATAACGATACGTGTTGGAGGCATCGAGAAAAAATAAGCGGTCTGGGAGCTCTCATCGAAAACGCAAAGCCATTAGAGATTTTTAAAAATTGTGTATCTTGTCTATAACAAGGATAACATACTAGTTTGCTATAACACTGGAGAAAAAGGGTACGAGAAAATTTCGCCAATCGGGTGAAGCTGCGGGCATCAGCTAGTACCTTTAGTATAAAATACGGCTCTTTTTCGAGAGTTGATTGAAAATGATTCTGCTCGAGATCTTATTTGGAATATTTGACTCTTTATCGTACCTAGTAAACGCCTCTCGACTGCGACTTTTTCTACATTAAATTATGGTATAGTCAGTAGATATATCAATTATCAAAATCGAGGATTATCCTTTTTTTTATATAATTAAATTATGTTGTTTAACCACTAAACAGCAACATACAACACAAGACATTTTCTACGACTAAACAACTAAACATTATGAATTTCTTATTATAGTACGGATTTGCGGAAATTTATAAGAGAACAAATGCTTATATAATTACTACTTTAACTTATATATTATAGAACTTAATTAGGGATACAGGGAGAGAAAATAAACAGTAAATAGTTACTTTTATCGACCACAAACCGCGGCGTTCGAACGCGACCGCAGATTGCAGACCGTGTGGCAATGTATAGAGGGCGCTTTAGAAAACATTGCGTTTACATACCTACCTAAGATATAATCACACCGATTCTCGTTCTTAGGAAATGTATTTAGAAAACGGGACTTCTCGCCTAGATTTCTGATAAAAAAACTGAAAAAATTCCACCAATGATTATCGGAATTTCCAATTTGATTCTCTTTGCTAGATTTTTTTTTGGTCATTCTTTGGTTGAACTCAACCAATTTTCATCAAACATACAGCAGTTCAAGTCAGACAAAAAGCTCCCTTATTCAAATCTTATTTATTTCATACTAGTTGACGCTCGCGGCTTCGCACGCGTGTTTAGGTTTTCCCACTCCCGTTTTCCACAGGAACTTGTTCCTTGGATAAAAAGTAGCCTATGTGTTATTCTGATGTGTAAGCTATATTATTGTAAAGTTTAAAGTTAAGTAAGTAAAGTTTGTATGGATATTTGTTACTGTTTCACGTAAAAACACTTGAAACAGTAACAAATATCCATACAAACTTTTGCATTTATAATGTAATTGTGGTCAACATGAATAGACGTGACGCCGCGATTTTTATGTTGACTTAATGTATTAAAAATTCCAAAAGTGTTACTAACGTAAACATGGCACAAAATATAATCAGTGACTAAATCATAGTACATGAACTGCTCGCCTTTCTGCAAAATAAGTTGGATGTCATGGATGAGCTCTCTCTGGAGCAAATATATTATAGATGCACATCTAGCTACAAGGAGGACGAAATACCTCAGGCTAAGAAAGTTCTTAGCGAGAGCGTAAAGACGCACGTACGGCTCAGTGCAAGAGCAAGAGACGGGTGGGGTAAACGTGACGTGCAAGACATCTTTCGCGTGTTTAAAGAAACGGATCCGGATGATGTCCCTACGTTTGTGGCTCGAAACCTGTACAAGCTGCCTCCGGTGACGTTTGACCATATCGACGTCACGGTCCTGCTGAAGGACATAACGTCACTGAACACTAAAGTGGCGTTACTAAAACAAAGCCTGGAATATTCTGAAAGAACGGTAGAAGAAATGCGTAGTTCCATAGAAACTTTGAGCAAAGGAAACAAAGTATCGGTGACGACATCGCAGCAGGCAGCGTTGTGCAATATCAACATACGCCGTGGTGCAGCCGCGGATCAGTTTTCACCGGTCAGCAATAGTGCACCGATGGCAAGTAATAAGCCGTTGGGGACCGTTAATTGACCCCGTGTTGCCACCTGTGAGTGACGAATTTACGTCACTGGCTGAAAAGCCGCAAAAACCATCTTTTCCGCAGAAAATGAGTTACGCGAAGGTGTCTGGGAAAGTTTCTACAACTTGTCCAGCCCAAAATAGAATGATGGTACCAGCGAAGTCTAAGCCTACTCCCAGGAGTAAAAAGGTAGATAAGGATGGATTTACTCTCGTCGAGAAAAGAAAAAGACCTCAGCGCAAATCGAGCTGTACTACCTACCAGACTTTTATATCTCTCCCGACTTGACCAACAGACATCGGGAGAGAAGCTCCTGCAGTACATCAGAAAAAGGAGTTAAAGCAAAATCGGCACGGAAGGAACGGCGTTGCTGAAAATATAGCGGCTGGAGTAAAGCAGGGCAACGAACTTCAAGTCCTACATCCTGCAAATTCCGGCGATGCACAAAGCAGTCTTCCTTAGCTCCGACTTCTGGCACCCGGTAGTTGTCTATCGAAAATACAGGGACGTGCGTCAAAGTATTCCCAAGAGCTCCGTTTAAGTTAGGTTATAAACATTATGTATTATTAGGTTAAGGTATATATTAATATGGGTCTATGTGTCAGCGATTCTCCTCTTACATCAGGATCGGCCATAGCTTCTACGTGGGTATTTGGACAAATAATAGACGAAGTAACGACCAACCGACGATATAATGTTCTGTAATTTAAAGAAGACTATTACACACTGTTACTAATCCAAATCAGCACTCAGACACGTAGAGAAACTCTAATTGCCTCTAAGGAAATTATAATCATTAAAGATTACGCGGAATAATGACGATTCGTCGTACTTCTATCGCGCACGCCGTTCTGAACTACACTGTCCTAAAATGGCCGCGCTTCTATAACATAGACACGACGCTCCGTCAGAATGACATCTGTGGACAGCTGTCACTCTCATTCCGACGTGATAATAGATGTCGCTGGCAAAGCGCCGTCACGGTCGGACTGACCTGCGGCCGTCCTCGGGCGCTTGTGTTTGCTGTTTTGTAAAAATCACACAAATAACTATAGCTAACTTGACAAGCAATACGCTCGTCCAACCTGACATCATTATCTAGCTGTACTTCTGATTAACAGTTGCAATCACTGTATTACAAAAATCTAACTGCGTGTTCGATCAACCAAACAGCACTACCCGCTGGCACCTTTCTTTCAAGTCATCACATATAGCTGCGAACTAATATCCTTACTCTGCGTTTGACTAACATGACCAGTGCAACTCTTCAACTAATTACCCTGGACCGGACGGGTGTGTCCCTTCGACTAGCACCTAGTGCTAGACCGGACGACACTGTCCTTTCGACCAGTGTAACTCCTATTTACACTGGACCGGACGGGTGTATCCCTTCGACTAGCCACCACTGTTAGACCGGATGACACTGTCCCTTCGAGCAGTGTAACTCCTAAACTAATTACCCTGGACCGGACCGGTGTATCCCTTCGACTAGCCACCACTGCTAGACCGGATGACTTGCCCTTCGACCAGTGTAACTCCTTGTAACTAGTTTTAAACTGGTGTACAAATAAAGTTTTATTCTATTTTATTCTACTCTACACCACAGATAACGTTATAAAGTCTTACACACCCACCTGTTATGGGCTGCCTTGCTCAGCGTGAATTCGAACTTCGTGTTCAAACGTCTCATGGTCAGGAATGATGCTAAGGGTATCTGATCCTGCTCTAATTGTATCAGATGCTATGGAAATAGTATCAGAGCCTGCTGATAATGTTTCGCAACTACTAAGTCTTCCAGTACTACCATCATAAGGCTCTACCTCAATCGGCGCCGTCTCGCCCTCCTCTTCCTTCAATAAGTTGGTACTTACTTCGACTAAACCATCGTGACCCTGAGGTATACCTATAGCAGATTTGAGAGCCCTCAGTGCTCCGGCTGCGTCTATGGAAGGGGTGTAATCGACAAGGACAAACTTTGTGAAGGCATCTATGATGAAGGTACCAATGCGTACTCATTCCGGTTACTCCTCCGCTCAATCTTCTATACTACTGAGGCGGCAGACAACTACACAGCGCGCTCGATGGAAAGTGGCCACCGTAGCCCACGGACGACCGCAACACCAGAAGCGCAGCACTCGCGCCGCCAGCCCCCCAGAAATATTCCAAGACCCCCCCCCCCCCCTCGAAGGACCCTACACTGCAGATGCCCGAGACAACCCAGACAGAGAGCCGGCTTCACTATCCAAGCGCACGCTGAACAAAGCCTCCATCGGATTCAACCGCACGTGAGCGCTTCGGACGTAAAGCACGATGACGAACACCCCGTTCATGGCGAGCGGCGCGATGCAGCGAAAGGCAGCAGCGGGCACCCAATCAAACAAATTTCCAGAGCACAGACCGTTGCGCGCGTGACGGAACACATACAAGGAGGCGAAGCCTCTCCCATCACAAGGGAGCTTAACACTGCCCGCCTGTTAGCCCGCCGGAACCGCGGCGCTACAGCAAATGGGGCTTCTCTCAAACGTGAGTCTCGGTAGGGTTAAATTGGACAAGATTCCGTCCACCCCAGTCGGACACCCCCGCAAAGCAGCCTCGACTTCAGCCACAAGCAGTTCATAGGATATTGATACAGATGGTATCCCAAGGCACCGAAGCCCAACCTGTCGGGCAACCAAACTACCTTAGGATGCCTAACAAACACACGAATATTCCGAACACTTCAGAGAACTAGTATAACTCGTACATCCTACCGAGAACTTCCTCCGCTACCAATTCCTGAGCTTTTGCATAGACACGACCAATCCGGGTTCATACTAATACCTCTCTCGATCTTAAGAAATTCCGGCACGCACGTCATAGGCCTGCAAGACACCCTTGGGGTCCTGTATCTAGCAATAAGGCCAACGAGGCTCAACGAGGACGTCTCGATCGTCCTCCACCCGATCCGCGTCCATGATAGCTTAACCAAAAACATCCACGGCGTGTACCTCCACACATCGTGTGATCGAGTCGCAGTCGCCACCGATATTCACTCTCACTCCGTGGTTTGACAAGTCTCTGCCTATCCACGTCGGCCCCGAAACGGCATGGCCAACAACCATGTGAAACAAGATGGACAGTTAAACACCCTGAATGTCATTTAAACTACGTTAAAGTAACGATCCAGTAAAATCTTAATAATATTATAAACGCGAAAGTCCGCACGGATGTTCGCCACTCACCCACATAAAAACCACCGAACCGACCCCAATGAAACCCTACAGGAACACAGCACACACATCAGAACAAGACACAGGCCACCTATCATCCCGGGAACAAGCTCCCGTGGGAAACGGAACGTGAAAGCTCATCCACGCGGGCGACCCTCCGACGGCTCAGCGTTTACAGACTACCGCTTTGTATTGGAGAGCTGAGCAGGTAATTGTCAAGTTCGCAATATAGCTGACGTCCACGGTGAGTGCCAGCACTTGCAGGACTTCAAAACAAATTTATCCATACGTATCCCATTGCACGGGACGTTCTGAAATTCAAAACCACACACGATTACAGTAACTCAAATCAACTAGTGAGCCCATGAGTCTATTCGCCACGTGATCCTATCGGACTTTCAAACTGGTCTGAAAATTAAGACTGTGACGGTGACACACACAACTCCATCTATGGTCATCAGCTAAAATAATCACAAATACGACCGTCAGGCACCACCACACGTACCCGTGTCTTTCGCTAACCGTTAAAATTAGAGACTGCAAAACTGCCGTATCTATAGGTATAAACAACTTGGAGATCAGTCACACTGACCACAAGCCCCAACAGATGCACCATATTCACTCATGGGTACAGTCACATCATCTGAATCGAAAGTGTATCCTTTATATTATGCCACACGGCATCCTACAGACTGCTATCTCACACAGACCAGTATGTCGCACGGGGTGCCGTACTACACAGGCTACAGTGTAGCAGTGTACAGCCCCTCATCACTATTGTCGTGAAAATTTTGCAGATTAGACTTGATACTAGAATTTCAATGCCTACCAAGGTAACTTTGTTAATAAGCCGTTTGTCTGGATAATTATTAGCTAGGCTTTTCATAAGTAACATATGCACTAGGTTACCGTTTAGTTAGCTCACTAAAGTTATTATTTTATAATGGAAACCTCTCATCCGATTCCAATTATATATAATTCAAATTATATAATAGTATATTGAAGTCGACGGTATATTGATGTCGAACGTAACACACGTAACAACGAGTTTGTTTTTCATATTACCCACTATAATGTTACCTATGACTAAGTGTGATGGTTGTAAAAGAAATATCACTAAGACTACGCCAGGATTGGAGTGCAGTAAGTGTGAGAGGCTTGTACATCATAGCACAAAATGCACAGGCTTAACGAACAAGCAGATAGCCGCACTGAAAGCTGCACCAAGCCTAGAATGGACATGTCTATAGTGCCAACAAGATACTCCTAAACGTAGTTCTTCCATTATTGTGCCAGAAGATGATGAGTATGATGATGATGCACCTGTCCAAATTGATACCAAAAAGTTTCTTAATAATATTAATAATATTTCAAAAGAATTGGAGAAAGCAATTAAAAGCGAAATGACGCAACTGAACAACTCGTTGCAGTTCCATAGTGCTAAACTGGACGAAGTTGTTGAGTGCATGGACGAATTCAAGAAAACTATTAGAAACCTAGAGCAAAAGAACCAAGAGCTTATAAACAAAAATAATAACCTGGAGACACGAGTAGGTGCATTAGAACAACGTATACAAGAAATGGAACTCCAACTAATTTTGTAGAAATATCAAATTTACCGAAAGAAAACAATATAGCCAAACAACTACAACAACGAAAGGAAGACATTAAAAGTGCACGGAGATTATATGGGTATAAAAATCAACCTGCTAATATAACAGTGGAGCTCACTGATGAAAAAGTTCAAGAAAAATGGATAGAGGCTGCTAAAGACAAGAAAATTAAAATATCAGATATAATTCCTACTCAAAAAAATGTTGGTTTCGTATACGTGAGAGAAGCTATGACAAAATCAAATAAACAACTATTTTGGTTTGCGAAACAGGAATTGAAAATAAATTCAAAGTTCAAGTACGTATGGTTTAAAAAAATGGTGTTGTTAAAGCCCAAAAAGATGATGGTCATAAAACATTCAACATTAAATCTATGGAAGAAGTACGTATCTTAGTCAATAAAATTAATTAATTGAAGGTACGTTAGCACCAATATTGATATTTTTTCACTGTTACTTAAAAATGGCTATTATACAATACGATGATAATGATATTTTTGAGCTTAAAGACTGTTTAAATGATAATGATTTTTTATGTAATATTCCTAACAACCAATTAAAGTCTTTTAAAGTTACTGTGTCTTCATATTAATATTAGAACCGTTATAAAGAACTTTGCCTCACTCGAACAATGTATTTTAACATCAAAAAGTTGTATTGACGTAATTATTTTAACTGAATTTAATATATCAGATAGTTTAAAATGTTTATACGAAGTTAGGGGTATCGAATGCTATCGGCCTTACGTCAGTTACGGAGGGGTGGTGGCGTCATAATGTACGTTCATAATAAACACAAAACTATTAATAAAAATATTAAAACTAAACATTTTGAGAGTATTTTATGTACGGTCACTACACCTTCGAACTATAAGGCGGGATTCTGCGCTTGTTACCGACCGCCGAGTAGTAGTAAGGCTCTCTGTATAGACGAATTACAGGCTACGCTCGAACACTTTACAAAATCTCATGAACTGTATTTACTAGGTGACAGCAACATTGACCTGAGACTGGATAAACCTATAACGCATAAATATAACAATATGCTGCACGGTATAGGTCTGGTGTGCGGGATCACGAATTATACCAGAATTGAATTATCAAATGGTAAATTAAATAAATCTTGTATAAATCACATATACGCGAGATCCCATACACACGACCTATTCACAGCGGCAATTGGAACGACACTGGCGGATCACCGAGCTGTTGTTGTTGCATGCGTAAGCGCTCATATACCGATACAGAGTGTTCCCAAAAACAATATAGAATGTCCTATAAAATTATACAACTATATACATAAAAAATTCACAGAGTGTTAAGAAATATCTAAATATGAAATAAAAGTTAAAAATAATTCATCACGTAGTAAAAATAACTGGATTAACAAAAAGGTTATAAAAGCGTGTGAATATAGGAACAAACTATTTACACAGTGGGTTAAATACCCAAATGATATGGTTATTAAACTAAATTATAATAAAGCTAGAAATTATGCCAATAAATTAATTAATAAAAAGAGTCATTTAAAATCTGAAATCCTAGCAAATAAAAATAATATGAGAAATTTGTGGAAAATTTTGAATAGTATTACTGGTCGGATCAAATCGTCCGTTGACGATGTTCTGAAAAATGCTTTTATGAACACAAACAACACATACGAGGATATTGCAAATAAGTTTGCCGATACATTTGTTGCAAGCACTAAACAAATAATATCGTCATGTTTATACCCGATACTACTTAAAACTTAGTATAGTACACCAGCTAATGTTACTATGAGAATCAAACCATCTAACTCGCATTCACTTAAAAAAGTAATTATGTCTTTAAATAATAACAAAGCACCTGGCATTGACGGAATTAGAACCATTGATATAAAATGATATGTACAAAAATTACATCGGTCATGTCAAATCTAATTAATATATTATGTATAAATAGAGGTAAGTATCCTTTAGAATTAAAAACTGGAATTGTAAGACCTATCCATAAAAATGGGAGTTTATTAAAATATAAAAATTATCAACCAATAACTTCACTTTGCTTCAAAAGGAATTTGATTTATTGATAAAATGGTCTCACGATGTGAGTCTTGTAATAAATGAAAAAAAGACAAAGCTGATGTATATTCGTTCCAGCAATAACCGGGACAAATACAAACCATCACTCATTTTCCAATGTCATCATTGTTTACATGGTCGCAATAGGGTAACAATGACATGTTACTGTACCCCGATAGATCTGGTAGAAAATCAAACATACTTAAGTCTTACATTGAAAACCCTTCCGTAACTGGAAGTAACACATAAATCAAGTTTGTTCTAAACTTAGGGGTATACTTGCAAAATGTTCCATAATATAATATAAAATACCATATCAGGCACTACTTATGCTTTATAAATCTTTGGCTAAGTCAATTATATGGTATGGTTTGTCAAGTTATGGTAGGACGTATAAATCTCATCTCGACAAAATATACACGCTGCAATTGCGCATTTAAAAAAAAATGTTCCAAAAAACATTAAAAACAAATGCGTTCATGATTATCATGAACTATTCAGCTTAATTATAACACAGGCAAAAAATGTTAAACAACCTGTATATACCTTTGTAATTCGTAAGACATTGAATAGCAATGCCGTACGGCATATTCGTTTACTATGGCAAGGTAGTGGGTAGTAGTAGTATTGTATACTTTTTTATTAACAATGTACCCACTTAGGTATGGGTTAATATTGTTAGGTATAAGTAAAAATTGTATTGTTTAGTTCTATTGTAAAAAAATATATATTTGTGATGTATGTATTACCGAGATTGATGCACGGTAAAACTCGAATGAGTTTATGTTTGCATCATTGTAATGTAATATGCATGTTGATCCTTACTGTAATAAATATTAATAATAAAAAAAGAATATAAGATAATCCGAGGTAAGTTTGACAGTGCAGACATTCCAAACAACGCTGCAAGAGTCCTTCGCTCGTATTAGCTTCCTTCTGTAGACAATACAGCGCGATGTGGCCCCTCTCGTTGTAATAACAAATGGGAGCTAGCTGCTCAGAAGCTCCGGCGTCCTTATTCTGCTGTGGTGCCTTGTCATCTGAAAACTCACAACGTGGATTAATATTGCTGGCTCGCTTGCTTTACTGAACTATTCAGATAACACTTGCCCCATGTCTCCATAGTTGCAATGGCTGTGGTATATCCGTAGCTTCTTTTCACCAATAGGCGAGGAAAGCCTATGTTGAGGGCCCCGCTTACAATAAGTTAAGGTTATTAATTCTTGCTGTAGTTACACTCGGGTATCGTTTGAGTTGCGTAATCGATGATCGATTTTCAACGCATGTGTTAACCGCTACCGCCATTTGCTTTACCGATAATGATTGATACCGACTCGTGGGGGTACTAAGAAAACAAGTGGCATAATGACATATATTTCTCTTCCCTTGGGGCCTCGTCTATACTAAGTAACAGGAGTCTCGATATAGTAATCATAGCGTGCTAAACATGAATCAATTAGGTATCACCGGTAAAACTGTTCTACGCCCATCACTATGCGCAGGTTTTTACTCATTGCAATAACCAGAGTACCACCCAATAATGGTATTGACCGTGCTGCACCAGGCACACGTATATCTATTTTGTTTATCTGGATTATATTCAGGAAAAACTACTTTGATATCACTGTGAGTTGACGTGTTTTGTGGTACGTAACAATTTCGACAAAAAATATCATTACAGTTGCTGCATAAGATAAAATTTTCCACCGTCGCAATTTTTCGTCACACTTATTGTTAAGAAAACTGACCTGCATGCTGCTGCGATGTTTCGGGTAATCCCACTTCTGATGTCAGCGATTCTCCTCTTACACCTGGATCGGCCATAGCTTCTACGTGGGTATTTGGACAAATAATAGACGAAGTAAAAGACAGAGTAAATTATCCTAGCTACAAAATGGGCTATTGGGTTGGGGGTTAGATAAACTGGGTGATTATAACTATGGATGAAAGCGGCCTCTGCCATTTCAATATCTGATTATCAAAATCTTGGCAGACGGTGACTCGCCAACTCACTAGATGGGCCCCCTATACAATCGCCATGGGCATGATAAGCCTGTAAAGCGACAGAGGGCAACACCGGTGTGAGCGGCTAGGGGTGTCGAGTGGTGCGGCGCCGGTTTCACCTTCGCAGGACAGGCCCGAAGCGGGAATCCCCGTAGTTATGCCCTTGACAATGACACTTCCACCCCCGAGCATATAGCTCTGGCTCCCTCCCTCTGACCGGCCAATTAAGGCAAGTCAGAGTTGAGATTTGCTGCACTCCCAGGAGTAGCACTCTCACTGCTCTCCCGTTAGGCCATTAAATCCTAACCGGTGCAGAAGGGCAACGAAACTCTGAGGAATCGGTACCGATGTGTAGCCACGCACATTCAGCTCGCCACAAGCTGCCCTGCGGATGTAAGCTTTTCATTAATTTTCAAAAAGCGAATCTACTATGCCCTAATAGGGTTGCGTTAATCCTATAAAAGTTAACGACTGTCCTCAAGGGGTTTAAAAATCCATCTATCAGTATTATTATTATTCTCTTTATTTACAATACAAACATATAAATTACATTTTCCGGTATACTACTATATACACAAGAAACAAAAAAAATAATAGTAGAATGAAACCCATCGGAAAAGGAAGAGAATAATATAAAAATGATAGGAAAAATAATGGATAGTTTTTTTATTTATTATTTTTAAAGAGATATTAGTAAATAACCATTTTTTTGGTTAAAAATCGAAAACACTCGATATCTTATTTTTTGAATCATTATATTAATTTCATATTAAAATGTGACTACTGCAATTATTTTTAATTAAAAATTTAATTTATTTAATTCTAATTACATTTACGTCATGGAAAATCTCATAATATATAAATATAAATGTAAAGCGTACTATTCAATTCAGATACTTTAGTCAAATTACGTTATTTATTTATTACATTATATTAAAATATTTATCTTACATACATACATATGCTCACGTCTTTATCCCCGACGGGGTAGGCAGAGGCATACTATACACCCACATCTCACCATTAACATTTTTTTATTAAGACTATATAATTAAGAATAAGTCTCTGCGTTTTGTCATAATGTATTGCTATAGAAATAACTGAAATATACTATTCTAGCCATTTCAACATCAGTGAACCGTCTTATTGTTTTTACTGCATAGCTTAATTTGCCTGACAATTTTTCTATATGTGGCCCCCACTGCAACTTTGAGTCAAAAGTAATACCCAACAAAACATTAGCCTCAACAGTATCCAATCCTGATTAAGTTCCATATTGGTCGCTACCTGTCTCACATTAGGTGTCGAAAACTTAATTATTTTTTGTTTTATCATTTAAAAGATGATTTAACGTTAAACTAATGAACAACTTTCGAGAGTGCACTATTTACATCATCATAATTTATTAATTGTCTATTAATTTTAAACGTCAAAGAGATATCATCCGCAAACAGTACAATATCATGTTTATCCCCAACATAGTAAGAAATGGACCAAGAATTGGTCCCTGTGGAACAACTATTACAACTGGAGATTCTGCTGATCGTTTGCCGTTTACTAATAGGCAGAAGAGTTTCTTCGAACGCTCTAATTTCAGAAAGTGTCTATCAATCTAACTTCACGCTGTATCCCTGACGGGGTAGTCAGAGAATACCACCAGGCTTTGCGATCCATGCAATATTTTCTCTGTCTGCAGATTTATATCGTTTCATACATAACATACGAGGTATCCGAGTATTTTTGACCTTTTAATTTTTGAGCCATCCGCTTAGGAGGTCTTCGTATGTAACTACTGCTGCGAATATAATTAATTTTAATTTTTAGACAACCTATTTACTACGAGTATGAAAGGCTACATAACAGTAATTACTGCCAATAGAAGAGGAGTTGTTAATCAAAAACATTAACAATTCGAGCAAACAAATAGAAAGAAAATAATTTTATTCTTCATGTAAACATGCATAAAACATCAAATGGCATATCTTACAAATTAACTGAAAATTGAAAAAAAACTTAAATGCCTATATCCACGCAGAACAGGGGATACTTTTCAGCATTTGCTGACGCGCGGGCGGCATGTCACTGCTGACACGTGACAGCGCTGATTTTAAAAAGTTACCCCAAATTAAGATATCAGACATTATTGTAAAATTATGGCATAAGGGGGTACGATGAGGGTTCGAAGTATGTGACTGGTAAAGAATAACTTATCTAGGTATTTTCAGCCACGCGGTCACGCCTGTAGACCTTTATCACCGAGATGATCCTGGGTGAGCAGAATCATATATATGCTCATATTTCACCATGTACATTTTTCATGTCCAGCCTACTTACACATTTTTTATTAACGTGAAAAAATACAATTTGGTTCGAGACGGGGATTGAACCCGTGACCTTTGCCTAACCAGGGCAATGTTCTAGCCACTAAACTTCCGAAACAAGTTGAAATTATTCAAAATATTTTGATCGTCATTCAAGAGTATGACCAGAGCCATCTATCTAGCTACTCTGATACCAATGAACAGTGTTACAACCATTTTTAAACATTGATGCGATGGACTCCACTGAATCTATGGATAAATTTGAAAAGCAATTAGTATGCTATATAAGCTCTCGTCATTCTCTTTTATTTTTTATAATAGTAAGCCGTTGGTCCCGGTTGCCAGTAACATGGCAGTCGTTAAGTCAAGTTGAAGGCTTGAAAAATTTCAACAGCAGCCACAACCTGCGTCTGTCTATTTTCAACACCGCCATGGGCTCACCACCTATTACGTGGGACAGGAAAACACATGGTGAAAAGTGAGCATATAATATGCCTCTGCCACACCTTCGGGGAAAAGCTGTGATAGATAAACTAATAGTAAGTCACGCCTTTATCCTCGAAGGGGTGGCAGAGGCGTACTATATGCATACATTTCACTGTGTTAACTTTGGTTTCACGACAACACAACAAAATATATTAGGTAGTTAGAAGATTAAAAAAGAAAAATACGTTTTTTTATATATCATATAACTACTAAAGTCAATACAAAGTTCCTTCGTGAATATGTTTTATGTAGAAAGAATGAGCCTATGTCACTCTCTAGGCTTATAATAAGTTCCTTTTAAAGATCATCGGTTTATTGATACCAAAAGGCGTGAAAGAAGGACAAAAACGCAAACAAACAAACCCCCTTCCCCAAAAATTTAAAACCTTTTTAATCTATGTTGTCTATGGTTTGAATGAATGAATCACTATATCTGTGGAAAGAATTCCATACCAGTAGAATCGTCGATAAATCGCCCGAATACTGTTACTGCATCTCTGTCTCTAATGTTTTTTAATATGTCTGTTTCAGAGTCGACTGCAAGGAGTGCAATGGCAACTGTACCGAAGAGAATGGAGAACTACGAAGTTGTTGGTGTCCTGATGGTAGACCTTGTGAACCCAGTAGTCACGTAGAGATGCCCGCTGAAGTTTATACCACACAGTAAGAGGTTTCACATACCTATTAAATTAGAATGTTTTGTAGCTTCTTTTATAATCGAGTCTCTTGCATACGACTTCAACTGGTTTTATGGCTTAAAATTACAATCTCTAAAAAATATCTTGAAAGATTTTATGTTCGTGCACATGCACACCTAGGACGATTTAACCACTGGATGCGTAACGTGCTCAATAAAGTATGAAATCTCGTTCCACCAACTTTAACGAAACTACACCCAATGCTAACTTTTATGCATTTATGCACACAACCATTATACATGACACATATTCATGAATTCACGCACACGCAGCTTTATTTAAGTGTGATATATTGTTTTGTTACTCTTGCATGAAGTGTTGTCACTGTCTAACATCCAATAAAAATACAACTGCAAATACTGCTAATTTGAGATGGTAATTCTTTGTATAATGTTTATAGAGAATGAACGTATATTAAATATAGGCCGATTAAGTTATTGGTTTGTTTCAATAATTAATGGTTTTTGGTAATAATATAGGTAGTTATGTAAATTAATTTTACTTAAGAGTGAAAAGAAACATTAGTTGTTCGACCGCTATAATTTTTACACCATTTCACAGCACATTTCGTCATTTTTTCTTTTTATATTACCCTCTAAACGTGTACTATACACTGAGTCCGCAGAACGGTGGCCCTTTTTTTTTCTTTGTCTGAAGGCGAAAGTCTACATCCAGTGGGAAAAGACCTTAACTATCTAACTCGAATTTAGATATTGAATTTAGTTGACAAAGCTCGCTCAACACACTTGTAGTTCAAGAAGTGGGTAGATAAAATTTTAAATGAGTAATAGAAATATAATAAATGTTAACTAATCTTCTGGGGTGGTGGGATGTAACTTATTCAACATTCAACAAAGCAAAAACATAATTATAATAAATTATAATTATTTTTTTGCTTTGTTATATAATATAGATTTGGTTAGCTGTTATCTGCAGAATGTTGTGGCACTCCGCACAAAGCCTTCATAGGTTTTTGGTTTGCTAGTTTTTTATTTTGTGTAAATAAATAAAAAAGAAAAAGTTGCTAAATAGCTCAATAGATGACTCTAATTGTACTCTAAAAAGGTTGTTAAAATGATTTTAGTGAAAAGATTTAAATTATTTTGGTGCGACTTAGGATTACATCGTTGCCTGTGCTATGCATGGGTTCGGGTCCAAGCTCGTCTTTTTGCACTATAAATTAATTTAGAAGAAACATTAATTCATATTTTTTTATTTATCTATCAAGCCTTATCCCCTAAGGGGTGGCACAGGCATATTATATGCCCACTTTTCCCCATGTGTATTCCTGTCCCACGTAATAAGTGGTCAGCCCATTGCCATGTTGAAATAGACAGACGCAGGTTGTGGCTACCTGCTGTTGAAATTTTTAAAGCCGCCCATAAGGCCTTCTACTTGACTTAACGACTGCCATGTTACTGGCAACCGGTACCAACGGCTTAACGTGCCTTTCGAAGAAGAAGAAGAAACATTGCGCATAAAAAATATTGGTATTGCATTTTATTATTTCAAAAGGCACAACAAACTTATCAAGCAACTTTCTAGTTTATAATGTGCAAATCTATATACTGTACATTCTGGATACGGTATCAGGCCAAAGTAATCAGTACTTTATCATGGGGTTATAATGATGACTTCCATACATTGAGATCCACTAACCTAACTGATAAGAAACAGTCGTAATCGGCCCAGGCAGCTGATTTAACATATCATAAGAGCCACCACACATTGGCTTCTTTTAGTATCCGCCACCGGCAATTTTGTGGTTGTGTCGATGTGCGTCACGTTTGGGCGACTCTCTGGCAACCGGGCAAGCAGCATCGCTATCCCGCGTCTTAGCGACTGCTCGGATACAGCTTTCGATATGAAAAGTGGTTCAACCGTAGCTTCCGATCTGGTCACTGCATTTGGCTTCTAAAAAACTACTAAGTCTCCGGTTGTGGATACTAAAAGTAGGTAGTCTGCGGAGGTACTCAAAGTTGTCGTTTTCAATTCCAGGCAGGCAGGCATACCTCTGGTGGTGATCGTGCTCGCGTCGGTAACGTTATTCTTACTCGTATGCCTTATCGTTGTCATTCAGCGCCTCTGGCAAAGGAATAATAGGAACAAAAGCAAAACTGCCGGCAATACGGGTAAGTTTCGAAAATTAAGCTAAATAAACATGACTGCAATCGCGTCCTACCGATATCTTCAGGGGTCCAAGCCAGTGTTGCCTGTAAGAGGTGCACCTGCTGAATGACGAACGAGATCAAAATAAAGGGCGTGTCAAAATATTCCCTTTACCAAATAGCAAGAAATGTTTAGGACAGCGAGTGACATGGATTCCTTGCCCTGGACCATTACCAACCCGTCTGGCAATGTTGTACGGCAAGGACAGATAAATACCTTCAGACATAAATGAACATTGGGAGAAGCCTACGCTCAGCTCTGCTGATTTGTATTTGTTACTGATTTTGAAAAGTTATCATAAACTCTTTGCAAGCTATTTCTATGTTATCTTTACTTACTAATAAGATTTGGGGGCCCCACCAGGATCTCTGGGGCCCAAGCAATCTCATCTACTAGAGGTGCACCTGCTGACCAACGGACGAGTGTGGCGCGGAGGGAGTGTATCCGACTGCTACGCAAGAGGTCGTGGGTTCGATTCCCACGCAGGACAAAACTTTGTGTGATGAGCACGATGGTATTCTGTGTCTGGGTGTTATTTATCTATAATATGTATGTATTTAGAAATATGTAAGTATGTTTATCAAATATCTGGTTACCATAGTACAATCTCTGCTTAGTTTGGAATCAGATGGCGTTATGTGAGTTGTCCCAACGATATTTATTTACAGAACACTAAGTCAGCGAGGTCAAAGTCAGGACCACCAGCTTTTCAAGATGCTTTAAGGCTTAACGCGATAGTAATTTAACTGCCAGTAAATTGTTAGCCGTTGTTGAAAGCTTTACGAATGACTTCAACATACTTATTCCCAACCATAATTCCCGATATTCCGCTTAAGCCCTCCGGTAAAATAGCTTATATTAGGAGTGAGTTTACGTTGGTAAAACTAGCACTTGAATACGTCCAATTGTGTTTTCAGAAGCAGGAGTTGGCAGTGTGGTGTATCACACATTTCCAGCGACATTAATACAACGAAACAGACCGGAAAATACGACCCCGAACGATGACCCCGAAAACGACAACCTGACCCCGGAAGAGGCGACAATCGATTGTTTACTTCAACGACCAAGTGAAAACCACATATCTTAGTCTGTATATAAGTTAGATACGCTCCCAGAAGCAGAAAGTTCGCCGACATAGGTTTTCCCCAAGTTTATTTGCTCGCTAGCGCATTAGTTGACTACGGAGGATATTTGTTAGGAGGAGTTAAGAATCTATATAGTTTATTTTACAAATATCTTGGTCACAAATTCGCTATCAACTAAAATGTCTCCAATTTTATTTTTTTTTATTTTATTTAACATCATAGACTAGACTGCCTCGGTGGCGCAGTGGTAGTGTATGCGACTGCCGCGACTGAGGTCCCAGGTTCGATTTCCAGGTCGGAAAAAATATTTGTGTAATCCACAAATGTTTATTTCGGAGTTTGGGTGTTTCCTATGTATAATATGTATGTATTTAGAAATATAGAAGTATGTATATCAGTCGTCTAGATCCCATAACACATGATCCCATGTCCCATAACACGTGTGTAAAAAAATGTCTCACAATATTTATTTTTTTATCATGATGTGGTCTTTAAAGGGTACAAAGTAATATCGAACAGCCTACGATAGACTGTCGCCATTGTACACGGGTCTGTGTTTTGCTAAGCGAACAAAAATACTGTTCCACATTTTGTAATGTATCTTAATAATTAGTAATTAATATTAAATAATAGGACTTCCTTTCCCTTAATAGTAACACAAACACAATAAGTATTCAAATTTTAATTGCATTGCAGTTCAATTTACAAGTAAGTACTTAAGTACTTTATCAAATATTTTGACTGAAAGTTCAAATCTTAATAAAGAGAGTTTTAAACAAATAAAGGGATTTGTTGACGTCTGACATACCTAATGTGAAAAATAAAGTGTAGTAGTAAATAGCTATAGATATATAGATACTCGTAATGGTAGAATTAAACTTAAAACTTCGATGTGTTCGTCGTTCATAGTACCTATGTCACGTTTTAAGATATAACAATCAATGTTGAGGTTCAACTCGGAAATATTGATTCGGTGTAAGTATATTTTCGGTTTATTGTGTTCGTATAATTGTTTACACTTTTTTAAAACGATTGACTAAGGGCTGTATTTTAGAACGTTACCCAATACTCAAGAAACGCTTGAGGCTAGTTTTGCCATACAAATACTACTCTCAAGTGTTTCTTGAGTATTGAGTATCGTTTTAAAATACGGCCCTAAAACTTTTATAAATAGAATAAAGTTTGATTGATATTGGTTAATTAACACGTTCACTGCGGGCCACATTTTGAAGAACTTTCAGCTGGTGCGGCTGAGGTCGAATCAGCCCCAAGCTAAACTTCCTTGTAATGCGGTTGAGGCCTTTTCTGCCTCATGTTTCAATCATTTGGTAAATGTGTTGTAACTTGATCAGGAGCGTGATTCGATGTTTAATTTTATGCTAAAATTACTTGCATGGTATTGTTTTATGTACACCTAGCTTCGCCCCGGGTTCTGATTTTTAGTTTTAGAGAAAACACCTAAAATATATTTGAGGTCGTTTTAGACCACACATCGCACTAAATCGGGGCGGCATTAGTGATGGGAATGAATTTATATCGATGAATGTCCATGTCTATGTTATATTTCTATTACTTTTTTATATTGTTATAGTATTGTGCATAAAAGCATGGGGTGTTGTTAAATAAAATACAAACTATTCGTTCATCTAATTTATTCTATATTACTTTGCATGCTGTTCGTTAAAACAATGCAAGCACATAGCTTTCTTAAATTGTCTATATTGATAGTCATAATTTTATTTTACTTTCTTTGCAGCCTGCATGGCACCTAATGTAAGTCGTAATTTTGCATAGCAAATGACGCAACGTTTCCTTATTTGACCCTTTGCAAGGATGTGCTGAGACTCTGAATGGTTTGGTTCATTATTACCTGTAAATTGAAAACATTTCTCATTCTAAGTACTTAAATGTAACCGCTCGTGGACGTGCAGAAGTAATTTTAAGAGGCCCAAAATCGTGCTTTAAGCTTTTAAAATAAAAACAAGTCATTGACCTAGTAAATAAACGCCCCCACAACAATAAAACTAATACAGCCAATAGTGATCAAAACATCAAAAACTGCGCATGCAATATTTTTGAAAAAAAGTGCTTTAAAAAAGATCATGAATTAGATTCCAAAAATAGAGAAAATAAGCAGCAGTTGCAGTTGAGTGCAGAAAATTTGTGCATTGCATGGTATGTAAATTATTTTACGTAGAAAGATCTAAATGAAACGAAAAAAAACAAAAGCTTATAACTATGGTTTGCAATATGCGAAAAAATAGGATTAGTGCATGTGCTTATAAATAAAATGATAGCGTGGTAAGTAGAGCAGCCAATTGATAAAAAACAGTATTAATCTATTTATCTACCTCTTTGATTCCTCCGGTAAAATGTTTTAACATAAATGGGTAGTAGTTGAACAATCTATGGACGACTTATCTCATTCGTACCCAGATTTTGGTTGCGTTACAACTTACATAAAAAAATCTAGAAAAATTTAAACACGCGATTGTGTCGCAGTGGGACTCAAACCCACGACCTTCCGATTGCTGAAATAACAAAAATATGGCGACAAAACTTGATTTACTGTAAAGTAAATTAAAATACATATATAAATTTGTGTTACGTACCATTGCCAGAAATACTTTTACCAGTAAGTGACTCAATTAAGCATTCTGTGAAATCTTTTTGGACATTTTCAATGATGACAATGAGCCAAGCATTTACAACTGAAGTACCGAACAAAAACTCCATTACAACCTTCCTATACCACTTCAGACCTCTCTTCAGGACAGAGTAATATGATGCCATCTGATCACTGTAATCAATGCCCTTTTTGTTTTCGTTGTACATTAATACGCATTTAGGCTTTCTTATTGGTTCATTGGTTAATCTTGACTGCTTTCCTGTATTTACTAGTTTTAGTCCCCTAAGCATCATATATAAAGTTGAAGACTTCAAAAATAAGAAAAGTTTAGTTATTTTTTTATGATATTTAAAGCGTCTGGGAGGAGTTTCCGCTCACAGAAACAGTCTGTCAACATGAAACATGTATTTTTAACAATATTCTGTGTAACATATATAAAAATCAGTACTTCAAATTTAAGAAAAGTAAGCTATGTTTTGTTTAACTTCTCTGCCTGCTACCTGTGAACGGGCCGCCTAGCCAAGCTAGCGAGTATGCACATACTTTTATACACATATAGGAGTATCTATACTGTAAAATTCGTTACTTCAAAAATAAGTAATGTCTGGCGGCCCTGGGATCTTACTCTATACGTTGGTGCGAGTGAAATAATGCGAGATATACTCTAGTTTATCAAGAAAATTAATTATGTAGATTTATAACGGATTAAAAAAGAAAATTAATAAGTAATAATGTTTAAAAAAAAATCATATCAACAATATTATAATGCGATTCATTGCGCTATTAACTTTTGCAAAATAACATTAAATTTTGTATTCAACTAAAATTTGAATATTTTCAAGTGAATTTTATGTATTCAAGTTGTGATTTAAGAAAGTTGAAAAAAATATCTATCGATAATTTCACACAAATATGAAACACACAATAATAAAATACAAATTTGAAACACAATTTTACTCACCTTTACTACTTGTTACCTGCCAAAGCCACCGCGACCCAGGTTGTATATTCTGCTTATACCGGTATAGTTTGCTTATACCGGTATAGGGGACATATATATACACACTGGCAGAAAATGCCACTAGGCATTAAGTCCGCCTTGTGCATTATGTTTTGCAGAAAGTGTAAATAAATAAATATATAGAAGAATTTTCAGCTTTTATAATATAACTAAGGTATGGGTGTCACGGGCTCTCACTCTATAAATATATAACTGAACACACACGAAAAAACATTAAACAAAAGAATTTAACAAAAATAAAAAACAAACAATTAACACGATTGCGCAAAGAGTCGACTATGGTAGCGTCACTAAAGTCGACTTACCTGCTCTCACGCCGCCCGCGCGCCCCGCTGCTGGAGGTCGAAATCGGCCTCAACCCGCACCTTATTCAATAATTTTGTGATCAGTGCGTTTGAGGCGTATTTCGACCTCAAATATTTTTTTTACAATATTGAGTCAATGCTTCGCAGACATAAAGAAAGCTATATTTGTCTTTGTCATACCTCATACGGTTGAGTGTAAACAGCCGCCGCACTAGAGAGAAAACACAGTTTTACGCGCCGCACCAGCGTAAAGTCTACCATGAGGCTGAATCAACCTCAAGCCGCAGTGAACGTGTTAAATGCCGCTACAACAAAATTCTTCCCCTTTTGCCCCATATTTCCCGTATATTTAAAGTCTATACATTCAAATAAAAAACACGGAGAGAGTAAAAATAGTAAATAATTTGGTCATTCAGAAATAAAGGCACGAATTCGGTCAACGACTCATAACATTTCTAAATATTAATTTTAAGTCCTATTAAAATTAATAATTGGACTTAATTTTCTACCTTCAGGAATAAATGAAGTGTATAGGGATTTTAAAAAGGATTTATTTTAAAATGAAATCTTACTATAAGGTACCCGTGCGCGATTTTTGTTGTTAAAATTGTATTTGCAACTATCCTTTTTAACAAATTCCTTCTTCTCTTTTCATGTGCTGTTAAGTTTTCATGTATTTCTGACAACTAATTCTTCTCCTAATTCAATTTTCATTCTTCTTTTATTTATCTTTCTTATTTTAGCCACCTACAAATAGCCATATGAGACATTATAAAATAGTTTTGCAATAAATAGTGTTCGGATAGCAATGAAAGTTGCCATGCACAAGATTAATAGTTCTTGTAAATCAATCTACGATAAGTTACAGTTCCTGTAAGTCAGCCTATGATAGCCCACTGATGTGCGTAGGCCTCTCCCAATTCACGCCACTACACACGGTCCTGCAGTTCTTGTAAATAATGAAATCTAAATGTTGATCTAAATTTTAAAGTGAAAATAAAATTCTGTCACGAGCTGGACTCGAACCAGCGTCTTCTGGTTCAACGCACCCGACGCGTTTACCAACTAAACCACCGTGACCTGCCCGAAACTGACCACCTCTTTAAGCCTTAAGGCCTCTCTGCTGGTTGCCGTTCGAGTCTTGCTCGTGACTGAAAAAAATTTCCACTATAATATTCAAATTTAGAAAAAGTTTTCATACTAATTCAATTTTCAAATGTGATGACTATGACTAAATTTTCCAAATGTTGATTTCATTAAATCATGACACAATATTATTTTTCTTAAATAAATTGGTTACACAAAAAATTATAATGTAAATTTGTATTCCTGTAACTTAAACCCATTTCAATATTTGGTCCTAGCCTAATTACGTATTAAAATATCATGCGAAAATGTGACTTTAAAAATTGTATTATTCGATAATTGTAAAACACGAACTACTTAACTTGATACGAATTCCTTTGGCATAAGTTCTCTCCCTGGAAGATTGTTTCACAATTGGGAGCTATTATAGTTGCGAGTTAACTCGAGTCAGTTTTTAAAGACACCGACTAAAATTTATAATTATTAAACAGTGGTGCTAATTCTGTTGTTGAAACCACTAAACTAAATTTCTCTAAAATTTTCTATTTTTATTGAGAGATTGCCAAATGCTATTCTGTTATTATGTCGAACTAAACTTGGTGATATCAAAAACAGCACTAAATATGTATTTGACATCACTAAAATTGCATTAATGTGATAAAATTCAACAAAACATGTATTTAGATGCCGACTAACTTAGTGATTGAACTGTCTATGTACATTTTTCACTTTTTGTTGAATTTTATCACATAAAATGAATTTTAGTGATGTCAGATACAAATTTAACGTCACACAAAATTTAGATGTTTTGAAAAGTCTAATTTTAGTGGGACGTTTATTAATTTTAGTAACCGTTTGAAACGTGAAAACGTGTAAAACGTTAATTTTCACGTTACAACGGCAATCTCTTAATAAAAAATAAGGATATTTTAGAGAAATTTTGTTTAGTGGTCTCAACAACAGAATTAGCACCACATGTTATAGAAATGACAACAGTATGTTATTGTATGTTTAGATTTTGCTAGTAGAAAAACAATAATGTGGGGTACGTAGATACCCCTTGAGAGTGATTGATATATATGTAAGCATAGTAAAAGATTTATACATTAGTAAGTAACTATTGTATTTTATAATTTATTTACGAAGCTGTTGTGATATATCTAATTGATACAAAAAATTATAATGAAATTTATTAATTGGATTTATTATTTTAACAAAGTACCTACTAAAGTTTGACCACGACCGCTGTACAAAATTGTACGCAGTGAGCGGCACAGCGGTCGTGGTCAAACTATAACTGGAGTTAACTGGAGGCCCTGCCAATAATAGCGAGGGCCAAATCAATTCGCCTACAAGTCATGTCCGATAGCCCCATAACCTCCACTGGTCTCTTTTATTCTCACTCGCTCACTGTTTCTAAATTCTGTTTTGAGAAAGGCCGTTTGGTACAGATTGCTTATAGTAGACCTTGGGCCCTGCGAGATTTTATGGGTAAAAGTCGTTTCAAAAATTTGACCTGCACGTCGAAGATCTGCTGTCTAGGTCATGACTAAAAAACACAACTGCCTAGCCAAAGTGAAACGGTAAGGCCTACCAGACTCCCAAAATTAAATTAGAGGGGCCTACGTCTCACCATCCATGATCACAGGATACTGTCGCCTGGACAGGCACTTGACAGTAATAGGAGTAATGGATGACCCAAAATGCCCGGAGTGCATGGATGAAGAGGAGACCAGCTTCCATCTACTAGCTGAGTGCCCATCATCATCATCCGAGCGTCTGTCCCAGTTGCGTCTCGCGACGCCCGGGGTCCGCTTTTCTACATTTTCTCCTCCACTTCGCACGGTCGTCGGCATCCCCTGTGGTGAGACCATAGCTGAGTGCCCAATGTATGCCTTAATCAGGTGGGAAATTATGGGAACGAACAAACTCAAAGAACTTGGAGTATCTGAAAGTGGATCAGATAGTGAGATTCTGCAAAGAAACAAAAAGGTTCAACGAGGCATCGTAAAACTGCTGGGGTACCCAAATCCATCCAGCAGGAGGAAGTCTGGGGAAATGAGCGATGTAGGCGGCAGAACACGCGGTCGGATCGTTCGATTCGTTCCCCTACAAGAAAATATTTTTTTTTTTTTTAGTAAAAATAACTAAGTTCTTAATAATCAATTACGATCTAGCCCCTCTATATGTCTATAAGGCTAATAAGTAATTTAAATCTAACTGAATTTACTAGGTATATTGTTTTTAACTAAAGAGTCGTGTTCATTGCACTTTCTTAGAGTCTGATAAGTATGAAAACCAATTAAAACAGTTTGTTAATGTGTTTTATATTATAGCACTTCACTATTGTTTGTTCACTACACAGATCACTCCCAGGCTCCCATGAGGTGACCCGTGATTCACTATTACTACACTAATTCGAAAGGTTTAGTTCTATTTAATCGTCTCACTATGTTCGTGGTATCAAGTAATTGAATCGCTTCGATATTCACATGGTGTAGAAGCCTGCGTTCGTGGGCTGCAGCAGACTTCTGGATAGTTTGGTTGACTGTATCCACTTTGAGATCACGGTGGAGGTCGTCGTTTCGTATGTACCAGGGCGCGTTGGTAATTTCCCGTAGTACTTTGTTCTGGAATCGTTGTATTATATCCATATTGGTTAGTTTAGTACAGCCCCAGAGTTGTATGCCGTACTTCCAGATAGGCATTAGCGTAAGCTTATATACTAGTAATTTGTTATGTATTGATAGACTAGAGTTTTGGCTTAGCATCCAATCCATGTTTTTATATCTAATATTCAGTTCTTGCCTTTTCTTTTTAACATGCGCTTTCCATCGTAGTTTAGCGTCTAGTGTCATACCCAGATATTTAGCTGTGTTTGCGTGTGGCACTTGCAGGCCATTTATAAATATGGGATGGTACTTATATTTTTTATTTGTGAAGTCAATGTGTACGGACTTTGACTCATTTAACTTTATTCGCCATTTATGTGCCCAGTCATAAATTTGCGTAACAGCTAGTTTTACTTTGCTAACTGCATCCTCATGGCTCGGTCCTGTAGCCATAATTGCAGTGTCGTCAGCAAAAGTAGCAATGGTATTATGGTGTATATCTGGTATATCATAGGTGTATAGCAGGTATAGAACTGGACCTAACACGCTCCCTTGTGGTACCCCTGCTTTTATCGTTTTCAGCTCTGAATAAGCATCTTCTTGTCGTATTCTGAATGCTCTGTTGGTGATGAATGATTTTAATAAATCTGCATAAGCTTTTGGCAAAGTTTTCTTTAGTTTATATATGCCAAACTTTATCAAAAGCCTGTGCTACATCCAGGAACACAGTAGTACAAACGTTTTTACTCTCTAGTGCTTTCTCGATGATATCGGTTATCCTATGTACCTGATCTATAGTGGAGTGGTTTTCCCTAAATCCAAATTGGTGGTTTGGTATTAAGTTTTCTTTAGTAATAATTGGTTTCAAACGCTTCAAAAAACGTTTTTCAAAAAACTTTGATATCACTGGCAGCAAAGAAATGGGTCGGTAAGAAGTTGCTTCATAAGATGGTTTGCCGGGTTTAGCAATCATGATTACTTCGGCAACCTTCCATATCTCAGGTACATATTTTAACACAAAAGCATTAATAATTTTGGTAAGCTTAATGATGGCTTTCGGTGGGAGTTGTTTTAAAATTTCCCCTGTGATAATACCATAACCTGGTGATTTTTTGGAGCTGATATTATGTATAATTTCTCCCATGACTTCCTTCGGCGTCACAAGTTTAATTCTTTGATCTTTAATTCTTTCATTTTCACACATTAGGCTTTCTGTCTGCTCTCTATATGGCTGAAAAGTTTTTGCTAAGTGTTCTGCAAATCTTTTGGCTTTTTGCTCGTTACTTATCGCCCTACGATACGACTATTAAAATTAAATTTAATTGAAATTTATTTATTTCAGGCAAAGCACAAATCATAATAAAAATGTACATATTTACCCATAGAAGGAATATAATAGATGTAATTTTTATCAGCTAAAACAAATTGAGTCCAATAATTATTACTTCATTCAATACAAACCAATATGGCTCACAATCAATGTCAAAATAAAATTAATATTATAGGTATTATGTTATCATGTTATATTAAGTTGTAGAACTTTGTAGTCATATATCTGGTCCGGAACACAGTCGTTACAATGCTATTGTTACAATTTGTGTGAAATTATACCTTAAACCGCCTCATTACGGCATAAAAATTAGCGACCCCACTCCTGGCAAACATGCCCGACGCACTACACCGCCAGGGCAAGTTTAGCATGGCCCGAAAGGCGTTGTTATATAGAACTCTAAGAGTATTATAAGATGTTTTAGTGTAGTTGTACCACAATTGACTGGTGTACGCCTGACACAGGGTCATCTTTACCTGGAACAATATGCGAATCTTCTTGCTAACGTGTTACTCTTACAAGCGATACTTCGCCTTTGTCTTTCCAAATCAAGATGATCACACAAATCTTTAGTGATTATATGTCCCAGATACTTAAATTTATTAACAATCTTAATAATAGGTAACCGTAAGGAGGTGGATTAATTCGTCAGTTTCTAGTAGGTATGTGGTGGTGTAGTTGGTAAACGCGTCTGGTGCGTTCAACCAGAAGACGCTGGTTCTAGTCCAGCTAGAGACTGTAAAAATTTTAGTCTTTAAATTAAACGTCTTTAATAACTGCTAATATAATAGATTTTGAGAAAAAAAAAAATTATGAACAAGTATTCCGACATTAAGAAGAACTTCCTTCGTGTTCAGCATAAAGGATTTGTCTATCAATCAGTACTTGTTTTATCAAAAATGTATGGTGCTACGTAAGAATATTTATTTATTAGCATTATAAAAGTCACTCAGTCATTACAATATTAAATAGCATAATGTCTATTGTTTATCCAATAGAGTAAGTACCGGAAAGATTCATTAATAGAATTGAATAGAATACAGTAAATTTGGCAGTACACCATTTGTCCAAACAAGCCTCTTTATGTCCAACAATGGTCAAAGTTCTAGTACAGATAATTCTGAATTTGGACAAGATCAAAGGTCATCTTATTTAAAGCAAAATCTTAATTATGTACCAGATTGCACCTAAACTCCATAGCCGTGAAGTCACTAAAAGGACGGTATTATAATGTAAATACGCGCAAGCACTCTGTTTTTAACTGTTACATTCCATGAAATACTAAAACATACCTACTAAAATTAATGAAGTTCAATGCTATTTTTCCTGATGATAAAACAAGGAAACAAACGATTCGCGAAATTAGGTAGTAAACTTAGTGCTTCTACAAATATAATAAATAAATTAATAAAATAAATTAATATTGTGGGACACTGTTTCACACAGCGCTATCTAGCCCAAAGTAAGCTAATATTAGCTTGTGTTATGGTATCTAGATAACTGATAACCATACTTATATATTTCTAAATACATACATACACATACATATTGTCACGCCTTTATCCCCGAAGGGGTAGGCAGAGACATATTAAACGCCCACATTTCACCGTATACATTTTTGTCCCACGTAACAGGTGGTGAGCCCATTGCCGTGTTGAAATGGACAGGCGCAGGTTGCGGCGACCTGCTGTTGAAATTTTTTGTGAGCAGATTGTTCAAGAACGGAAAAGTCAAAAGTACTCGGATACCCAGACGTGCATGTATGAATCTACAGGAAGCGAAAGAAGTATGCATGGATCGCGATGTCTGGCGATCTGTCCTCTCTGACAACCCCCCCGGGGATACAGCGTGAAGATAGTTAAGTTTTTAAATAATGCATTCTCAGTTTCTGCAATCGCTTGACTTCTGATCTGACTACTTATGAAGACGTTAAGTGAGTACTTTCTTCATCTCAGCATAGTTGCTTTCTAAACCTAACGGGGTTTAGAGCCTGGGTTGTAGTATGCTTTGGTCTACCCCTTCGGAGATAAAGTTGTCATTGATAAGTCAGTGCTGTAAATGAAATGCTGTAAAAAAGACTGTATCAATGTTTCTACAAGAAACTTGGTATACAGGTATATGAAGAGTAGGCACTGCCATTACTATAGGGTCTAACATGCATGGTTTGCTCGCCTTTAGGGAAAAATGTATGGTTATATGCAGTCTATGTCTTAATTGGAAAACTGACAGAGTAGCCACAAATGCTCTCAGTGGTAACTGGGTGATTATGCAATTCTTGAGATTGTTCATTAGTCATATTGTTTCTTAAAATTCTATTTTGTTTGTAAATTATTTTTTTATAACTGGCAATGATTCAATTACTTGTTATTTTCTCACAAATATTTGACCATCTTTTAATATATTTATTAAAACTTCATGGAAGTATAAGCCATATATATAAATAGTTTTGACAAACATCACGTAGACAAATTTTCCGCGTAATGGAATTGAACTTGAACTTAAATAAATATCCATCACGCCTCATCCCCGAAGGGGTGGCAGAGGCATATTATATGCCCACTTTTCACCGTGTGGATTCCTGCCCCACGTAACAGGTGGTGAGCCCATTGACGTGTTGAAAATGGACAGACGCAGGTTTTGGCTACCTGCTGTTGAAATTTTTCAAGCCGCCCATTAGGCCTTCAACCAGGCTTAACCACTGCCATTTTACTGGCAACCGGGACCAACGGCTTAACGTGCCTTCCGAAGCACGGAAACGCTCGCAAATGTAAATGCCACAAAGTGGTCACCCATCCGAGGACCAGCCATAGTCAAAGTTGCGTAACTCAGTGATCGTTTACAGAACACTGAGACCGCGGGGCCACGAGCGCTTCTGAACTTGAACTTGACTCAAGTTTTTTAAAATATTTAGCTCTTCAAATGACGCTATCCTATCGCCTGATGAAAAGTCACGCAAGCAGTGTCATTGCCAAGACACCGAGACCGAAGACCCGGTTGCGTAAGTAACAAGTTTTTTATCATCGCGCTTTTGTGGGTCCCAGTAGGAGAGAATTCAAAAAATCGTGACTTCGTGTGTGCCAGTATTCTTAAGTATTACAAGGGATGTTAAAGATCATGTGGATGTAACACACATAGAAGAAAAGCTAATCTAAGATTCTGACTCGAAAATTAAACCAAACTTATGATGGCCTATTTACAATTTAATATTATTTCACTTTGCCAGCAGATCATTTCCAGGCGTCCCTGTCCTGCAAGTCTTTAACGGAGTAATATCCTTTTTCACAAAGCTTGTAGTTAATTAACTTTTTAAATTTATTTTTAAAACTGATAAACCAGTTTTATAGATCACATAGCACAAGCTTATATTAATAATTTCTTTTTTTATAGCAATTATTTTGCTAAATTTCTCATAAATTTTAAATAAAGTGGAAAAAGACAATTCGATTCGAGACAGGGATTGAACTCTTAAAATGAAGCTTATATTACTTAATTTAGTTTAAACTAAACGGCGATATGAATATATAGAAGTAGATCTAAATACAAACAAACATTAAACAGAGAAAACACTCAAGCTCCAAAACAAGATATGTGGATCAGCGCCCTGCGGCAGTCTCATCGCTACCACTAACGCAACCCAAGGCAGACAAAGACGAGAATAAAAGAAAAAAACGATGTAAGCAGACTGATCATTTACTTTAAGTGGAAAATACCTGTCCACTGATTCCGGTGGCATTCAGTAATTGTTGACCTTTGAACCCTACACTAGCGCCTCGTTCTTCACTTAGTCCACCAGCAGGTTGTGTTGATTTTTAACGTTGATAATTTTATAGTAACGTTATTTCTCTAATTAAACGTAAAAAAAAAGTTATTCTGGCTATTATAATCGTACGTGTGGTCCTTAGAAGTTTGGTGCCTTATAATAATTCATTTATTTATTCACATCCTATCATTACACGTCATTAACCTAGTGCAACAGAACAATCCGATCTTATCTTCTTACCATTTAAAAAAATCTTATCTATAGCTTGTTGAATTACGCTCAAAACCTACCTATAGGATCATTTTTAGAATAGGTACCAACAGCCTGCTAGGACTTAATGACTATTAATGATAAACCGAGCATTCCAAGCCAAGCTCGTAGTTTTCCTGAAGTTTTTAGGGAAAAAGTGACGCTTACCAATGAAAATAAACATAAACATTGGCTATTAAATTAAAATAAACATCGGCTATTTTTTTAAAGCAATTAGGTAGTTCGAAGGTTGCCTTTTAAGTTTTGTCGTTTTAAGAAAAAAACACAACGAGAACCTTATAGTTCTTTTTATTGTTTTCCAAATTATTCGCCGCGTAGCCTAATACACTTTTCCATTCACTCAAACCATTTATTTTAACATTAATTCTACTCTAAAGAGGGGGTGTTAAAAATGGCTGACTTAAAAGCCACAAGGACGTTTATTAAATTTTAGGAAATGTAAAGAAATCGTTAAGGGCTTAGGTCAGGACTGTATGGAGGATGGTCAAGAATTTCTACTTTTTCCTGCTTCAAATACTCAATCGTTTGACGAGCGCAGTGTGAGCTTGCGTTGTCGTGGTGCAAGATGATGCGTCGCTTTGATTTAGATTTTCGAAGTTCGGCGATGACTTGTGGTAAACAAACTGTGGTATAACACTCTGCGTTAACCGTTCTACAATCTTCCAGTGCAATAGTCACAACATGACTAATAGAGATTCTATCTCTTGATACGTCACATGACGATCTTCGAGAATTTGTTGTCTCACAGCAATGATGTTATCTTCAGTGAAGGCGGATTTTGGGCGTCCTTCGCGAGATTTGTCCCAAACACTAGTATGTCTACGCTGGAGTTCTAAATACCAGCGTTCGACAGTGCACAGACATTGGGCTTCATCTCTGAACACAGATGTTAGCTCTTCAAAACACTAAAGCCATGTCAGGCCTCTTCTAAAGTTGTAGCAAATTATCGCATGAACATTTTCTTTAGAAAGATTCATTTTCGTACGTAACCTGACAGATTTCAATCGACGCTGTGACGAAACAATAGCATTAAATACTTTCAATTGTTTTGAGGTTCAAAATTTCAACACATTCGAATATAGAACAGTTCCAAATTTAAAATTGCCGGGAAATATGGAAACGACAGTCTACATGCCTATTATGATACAGTTAGTATGTCAGAACGACATGCCTTGTTACAAAGATAGTGAATTCAACTTGTTTGGGTATGGTTCTGGTAGCTCAGTGGCTTAGAGCATTGTGTCCTGGTCAGGCAAAGGTCAAGGATTCAAGTCTCGCTTCGGATCAAATCATTGTCTTTTTTCACTGTCATACAAAATATATAAGACAAACCTTATGATTAGTGAGTTAAAGATGTGTGTACATCTGAATTCTTATTCACAGAATGACAAAAGATGAAAAAGAGGTAGTGGTCAACGTGGTACAGAAGTCGTAGAAAATAAAACAGAAAGTCTGATTTTACCAGATGAAGCCCTTCATATTCATGTTCATTTCAGTTGTTCCTGTAATCAATAAGAGCTCAAAATGCATCAATCTTTATAAAAAGCATATACAAGAGAAATCATTACACGTGATTTCGGAGCCCTGTATCAATTAACAATTAATTATGGTACTGATACACTTTTCTATAGTTACACTAAAACTACTTTGAAGCGCTCGTGGCCCCGCGGTCTCAGTGTTCCGTAAACGATCACTGAGTTACGCAACTTTCACTATGGCTGGTCCTCGGATGGGTGACCACTTTGTGGCATTTAAATTTGCGAGAGTTTCCGTGCTTCGGAAGGCACGGTAAGCCGTTGGTCCCGGTTGCCAGTAAAATGGCAGTCGTTAAGCCTGGTTGAAGGCCTTATGGGCGGCTTGAAAATTTCAACAGCAGGTAGCCACAACCTGCGTCTGTCTATTTCAACACGGCAATGGGCTCACCACCTATTACGTGGGACAGGAATCCACACGGTGAAAAGTGGGCATATAATATGCCTCTGCCACCCCTTCGGGGATAAGGCGTGATGGATATTTACACTAAAACTAGACTTGACAATACAACTCTAAATGAATCACCTTTCAATATGGGATATTTAAATTTAAGAACAAACAATTCCGGTCTTATCAAAGAAGCCAATGGTGGTTTTGCTACCGCTATAGATAGAGAAAATGAAGAGATATACTTATATACATAGGAGGAGATAAAGGAATTTATAAACATAATCCCCATACGTTTCCGGCTAAAACTTTGGCCATAACAAATGCAAGTATATTACATTTTTTTTTCAGAAATGACTTGTTTTACACTATATTACTTATTTTACTTATCCAAATAACAAAATATTTTTATATAAACAAAATAAAACAATATCTCAGTAAAAGTAAAGTAAAAATGATAGCAGTGACACAAGATGACGGTATTGTATTTGATAATTCATCTGGACTATTATTATTAACAAAAATTATACAACTACATAGGTGATTTCATCTTGACTGATTCTAATTATATAAATTTAGTGTAACTAAAGGATTCAATAAAATTTAAGAGTTAGGTAATCTTGTTAATTTATTTGGGTTTGCAATTGAAAGTATTAGTAATTTCATTTATTCTACTAAAAAGAGAATTATAAGAATGAAACCAAGAAATGAAACCTGTACTTGGATACAAAATCAAAATTGAGAACGAGACGTCCAAAGTCTACTATTTCTTCAGTTTTATTAAAATCATTGCAATGAGTTTCATTGCAATTATTTCTTTCTTTATTAAACTTTTCAGATATATAGAGATAGACAGATATAAATATTAAAGAATGCTAGTCGTTATTTAATATGTTTAGTGTTCTACGTCACACATCTTACCTAGGTGACCTACCGTCGTCGCCTCGTTTGCTCCGCCGTCGCCTCGTTTGCTAGTGAGGTGATGGCGGCCATACGAGAGGCTTTGCGGGTGCGGGAGCGTATGGGACAGACGCTCCCGCCCCGCCGTCGTGTTCGGGGGCGACGACGTGCAGAGTACATGCGCGCCCCTGAGTATAATAGTGTCTGGCCGTGGGCGGAAGGTCGGGGGACCCCGCCCAACTGGTCACTTGACGAAGGGCACCCTTTCTGTGTTCCAGGGGGTGCCCACTTAGCGCACGCCCGTACCTGCCGCTCTCTACCTCCTCTGCTTTCAGAGGGGCGCTCGAGAGCGGTGGAGGAGCGGGCTAGATTCTTCAGCTCCTTAGGGGGCTCCGGGGTGGTCGATCTTTGGCCGCCCCCGAGACGGAACCCTCCACTCTGGGGTGCCCCTTGCCGGCTCGCAGTGATTTAACCTCAGGCCTACCCTGCGAGTCGGTTTTCAGATGAGGCGGAACACCGCGGGGTTTAGTGGGTAGGACGGCCCCTCTATCACGGGCCGGGAGCCCCACACACCGTCCCTGCTGTCCCCGTAGTAGGGATGACAGTGCGTAAAGGCATTCCCCGGGTTACAAAAAAAAAAAACCTAGGTGACCTTATGAGACCGATATATTTAGACGTCCACTGCTGGACTTTGACATCTCCCTTGTTCTAGGAGGGGTGATTGAAATACTGTACCACGCAGGCCAAACGAGTTGATACTGGGTTTAGTTTTCTGATTTTCTTCTCTCTGTCATGACCTCGTTCGTAGGTCAGCAGGTGCATCACTCGCAGTCTGCTTAGATGTTGGGAAGATTTCGGTAGAGCTCCAATACATTGAAGTAGACGTGGAATTTTAATATTAAAATTACCAAAGTACAAATTATAACAAACCGTTAAACGAAATAAATTTTGTTACAAAATAGTCAATGGTTTGTATTTAAGGAAAAATAATCTTATTGTATTTCACTTTAATCAAAAATTGTCTCATTAAAATTGTAATAGTTTAAAGGCAACATACACTGCAAGCATCTGTAAGGTTAGTGTTAAATGACAATATTAAGATTTTAAGGTGTCATGGTCATTCTTATACAAAATTAAATCACATCCGGGTAGGTTTTGGAAATAACTGAGAAAACACTTAATGCGGAGAAAAAGAAGGTCATTCTTATTCGAATCATTAATAATATGGGATATTTAGTAAACGGTAGAAGGAGTCAGGGTTGGCCGAGACTTACATATGAAGACCACGTGAGCTGATTGCTCAAATACGGAAAAGTCAAAAGTAGTCGGATACCCAGACGTTGGTGTATAAGGCGATTAATGAATCTTGAAGGAGCGAAAGTAGTATGCATGGATCGCGATGCCTGGGGATCTGTCCTCTCTGACTACCCCGTCAGCGTGCAGATAGTTTTATTTACCGTTATTATTATTAGAGCAAATAACAAATATTTTTCGTCGAGTATTCGATAGGTGAACTTCTCAGTTTTTCAGATGCTTCCTTGATTTGTAGGTGATCAGTAGGTCAATAAATGGTGGTTACGGATAATTTTCGGCCCAAAATATCTGTATCTATCCTTGCCATATCGCATGTCAGCTGTCAGATGAGTTTAATTTGATGAACCTGTAAACTCCATTAGGTAGGTAGGTAGGTTGGTATGAGACTAAAATAGAGAACACTTTCCATAAATAAATAGATTTTGTTTGAAAATACAGTTTTTCTACAAAATAAATTTAAAATCAATTTTTTTTTTAGTCTGTCAGTAGCCCCTGGGGACATTTTCTTCATCTTAAGTGTTTTCTCACTTGCTTCCGAACCCTACATGATTTTGGAACCTAGGGACCGCTTTTATTTGACAGCTAGGAGCTGCTATAGGATGACTTTAAATTTTCGGCATTGCTGGGAGCAGCTGCCGCCTAACCTCTCAACCTGCGTTATATCGTCGTCCTTTAGCCAAAAGGTACATCGTTAGCAGGCGAGGTCGCTTGAGCCCCGGAGATTTTGGAGGGCCTTCTTGCACCCCAACATTCTTTCTAAGCCATATACGGACTTTTTGACATAAGGCATTACAGCGTCGTGTCATTTTAAACGGTACAAGTCCCCGTTGGTACTATTGACGAGTGGAAATCCATGAAGATTTCTACACAGTCCTCAAAATGCTATTCAGAAAGCTAGAATACTGGTCATCAACTTCAACATCCTGAAGAAATCCTTTTTAGCTATTTTACAATTCCTAAAAAACTAATTTTCGAAAAGTGTGTTGCCACCTTTATACTTGGTTGGGTTGTGTTGGTTTCAGCCTCGTTTTTACGTTTTCTTTAGTTTAACCTTGTATATTATCTTAAGAAATATATTGAATCTGTTACAGAAAGCATGTGCGAGTGCTCAGCGGAAATTGTGTAAATTTTCTAATTGTTACTAGATGTTAACCCTTGTACTTCCTGTTTCTATGGGAATACGGGGATAAAATTTAGCTTAACTTACTGAGCAACAGCTATTGGCAGCCTCCGGACCTCCCTCCGAATCAGGGACTAGTGCGACCGGTACGCCCGGAGAAGTCATGACTGCGCTTCGCCGCATGAAGAATCGGAAAGCTGTCGGACCCGATGGAGTCCCCATCGAAGCCTGGAAGGCGATGGGTCCTAGCGGTGTGGGCATCTTAGTAAACCTTTTTAACCGCATACTCCTCAGCGGGCAGATCCCAAACGAATGCAGACTGAGTATTATTACTCCAGTCTTCAAAGGTAAGGGGTCTGTGCAGGAGTGCGGGAGCTACCGCGGTATTAAGGTGATGTCCCACACCATGAAGATCTTTGAGAGGATTATAGACTCTCGGATCCGGCAGCAGTGTACTCTCTCGGATTGTCAATATGGGTTTCGCCCTGGTCATGGGGCCACGGACCCTGTTTCTGCCCTAAGGGTTGTCGCAGAGAAATACAGGTCGAAGAACACGCCTCTGCCTTGTTTGTTTTTAGACATGCAGAAGGCCTTCGACTGTGTTCCTCGTGCGATGATCTGGTGGTCACTGCGGTCCAAAGGGGTTCCAGAGGTCTATATTGACACTATCCGGGACATGTACTGTGACTCCGATTCAACGGTTCGGACTGCTGTTGGCGACACGAAACCCTTCCCCATCACCGTCGGGGTACACCAGGGTTCGGTCCTTAGTCCGCTTCTGTTCAGTGTAATATTAGACGAATTGACGGACAGCATCAGAAACCCGCATGAGCAGCCTCCATGGTTGCTTATGTATGCTGACGATATTGCGCTGGCAGACGCGGACAGGGGCAGATTAGTGCGACGTGTTAAGGCGTGGAAGGAGACGCTTGAGAAAGGCGGTCTGAAACTAAATGTGACGAAGACCGAGTACTTGGCACTAAACTCGATTGATCCCACATCCGTCCGCATAGGTGGTGATTTGGTCGAGCGCACGGACCAGGTTAAATACCTGGGATCTGTTTTTCACACGTCCAGTGACATCGATTGCGATGTCAAGTCACACATTGCTGCCGCGTGGGCCAAATGGCGGGAGATGACCGGTGTCATTTGTGACCCTAAAATGCCGATTCGGTTGAAGGGACAGGTCTACAAAACCATTATTAGACCTGTCCTTTTACATGGCAGTGAGACGGAGCCGATATTGGAGCGACACAAGCAGGAGCTGCGTGTCACGGAAATGAAGATGCTGCGGTGGATGTGTGGAGTCACGCGGATGGACCGCGTGAGGAACTCTCGCATCCGCGGCAGCCTTCACGTCCGTGACATTACAGACAAGTTGCAAGAGTGTCGCCTTCGTTGGTATGGTCACGTCTTGCGGCAACCGCCGGGCTACGTAGGTAACAAATGTCTGGCCATGTCAGCCCCGCCGGGTCCCGGTAAGAGAGGAAGACCCAAGAAGTGCTGGCTTGACGTCGTAAGGGATGGCATGCGTGCCAATGGTCTCACTACAGGGGATGCCGAAGACCGTGCGAAGTGGAAGAGAAAATGTAGGAAAGCGGACCCCGGGCGTCGCGAGACGCAACTGGGACAGACGCTCGGATGATGATGATGGGATCTAGATAACTGATAAACATACTTATATACCTATTTCTAAATACATACATATTATACATAGGAAACACCCAATCTCCGAAACACACATTTGTGGATCACACAAATATATGTTCCGACCCGGGAATAAAACCCGGGAATCCTTGCGTAGCAGTCGGATACACTCCCACCGCGCCACAGAGGCAGCTATAATATAATTATGGCGTTACATACATTTCACCATTAAAGCTAATCCATGGGAGCTCCGCTCCAATAATACTTTTTTATAAGGCCTTCAACTTGGCTTAATGACTACCCTGTTAGTCACACTGGACTCAATGGCTTAAATAATATATCGTCAAAAGCATAGAATCATTGAGTTATCTGGGCTACGAATGACTTCCGTGAGACTTCCCGTGCTTATTTTAGGATTAGCGGACACCCCGCGGTTTTACCTACGTAGTGCCGGCCCTCGCAGGAATACGGGGATAAAATGTGGCCTAAATTACTCTTTATAACATCAGTTATCTGCCAGTGAAACTCCCGCTAAAATCAGTCCAGCTGTTTTAGAGATTAGCCGATACATATACCAGATTAAGAAAAAAATATTCAGTACTGTATATACTTAATTTGGAGTTACAAATGGTCACATGAAAAAAATCTGATCAGCGTAAACTAAATTTTTCCGTAATAACTCTATTAGATTACGTTACACTTTTATCCCTAAATTATAATAAAGCCGTTTATAATTTCATTAAAATAATCAACGGCTTTATTATGACGTAAAGATAAGTGTATGGTTCCCAGTACAAATACGTTTAGTTGTATTCGTTATCAAACTATCACATTCTGCGGTTACGGCTAAACCAACGTGTATGGAATTGTATTTGTACGAAATACTTAGGTGGCATAATATATGCAGGCCCTGACAGCAAATACCGTGACTGGTTGACGACTAAAAAGCGACTAATCGCCTGATACGGATGCTAAAAGCTAGTCTGCAGTGACACTTAGTAGACTCTCGGCCTTAGGGGGCCATCCTACCTACTAAACCCCACGGTGTTCTGCCTTCTTCCCAACCGGGTCGCACGATAGGCCTATTCTAGGGCTATTCACCGCGGCCCGGCTAATTGCATGCCCCAATATGAGGCTCTCCGCGGGGCGCTAGATGTGATGCCCCCCACAATCTCCCGGAGGAGATTAGCTTATGCCCGCTTCCAACCGTCTCCGAACGTCCCTCTGAGAACAGAGGGGTGGAGAGCGATCGAGCTGGCACTAGATAGCACCCGGGAACACGAGGGATGCCAGCCGCCGGAAGGCCAATGTGAGCGGGGTTCCCCGATCATCCGCTCACGGTCGGTTGCATACAGATGGGTGACCACTTTATGGTATTGCCATTTTACCAGCATTTCCGTGCTTCGGCAGGCACGTTAAGCCGTTGGTCCCGGTAGCCAAGTTGAAGGCCTATACTTAATATGCTTGAAAAAATACAATAGCAGGTCGCCACAACCTGCGCTTGTTCATATCAACACGGTAATGGGCTCACCAGGTAGGAAAAAAATGTTTACGGCGAAATTTGGACGTATATTGCCTAAGCCACCCCTTCGGGGATAATGGCGTGACTGAAAATATGTGCCTAATTCTAAACCATGTGACACTAGACAGCCAAATTTACCGACCAATTTAATATCCTTATCATCATCCGAGCGCACTGCTTCGCCTGTGCTTCGAACTCTCGTCGCAGCAAGTTTAATCCCGTCGTTTCATCGTTTATAAATTTTACAAAAATGTATGAAAATTAGTCCGATTTGTTAACATTTATGAATACGTTCCGCTTTTCAAGGTAGAAGCGTGATAATATATATAGCTTATAGCCTTGCACGGTAAATGGGCTACGCAACACCAAAATAAATTCTTCCATTCGCATCAGTAGTTCCTGAGATTAGCGCGTTCAACCAAACAAACAAACCTTTCAGCTTTATATATTAGTATAGATTATAATTATACTAGCTGGCCTGCGCACCTTAGGTTGCGCCATATAAGAGAAACAGACAAAGAAAGAAACATTAGTTAAAGAGGGTGGTGCGTAGGCTATTCTTATGAAACAACTTCTGAAGTATTAGCTTTTTACCAACAAAAGTGAATGAAATCGGATGGATCGAAATGATGAGTTACTTACAACTGATTAACTACTTGAACTGAATATCATGTGCGAAACACTTCCTGAATTAATACATAGGGTACCTACTTTATATCCCGGGGAAATATCTATTTCCCGCGAGAAAACCTTTTTGTGTATTAACGACTTCACGTAACCGGAGCCGCAAGCATAAACTTTCGGAAATGTTATACCCATATGCCGATTTTCATCAAAATATGATTAAATAACAAACGTCCAAATAATTTAGAAATCTTTACAAAATTTCACATTTATAATATTAGTAAGATTACATTCCCGTGGGAATACCAGGAATTCTTTTATTGGTGCTCATGTAACGTAGGTACATAAAAAATACATTTACCAAATTTTAGATTGTGTATAGTTTTACCCACGTAGTTCCAGTTCCCGTGGGAATACCGGGTATTTCTTTCCTAGTGCTGATTCAAGGTCGACACCTAATAAATACTTTCACCAAAATTTCAGGTATGTACCTACGTTTCATAGTTTAGGACTGTGTGTGGCTTCATCCGCGTAGTTCCCGTTTCCATGGAAATATCGGGAACCCCGTTTTTATTGCTTATCCAAAGACTTAAAGTAAACATTCACCAAATTTCAGGTTTCCGTGTTTAATGTTTAGACTGTGCATTATTTACTCGCATAGTTTCGGTTCACGTGGGAACACCGAACTCGCAAGTAACACAGTGCTACAGGCCTTAGGAGATTCTTCTAAAACAGGTGTGGGTACGTAAATTCATGTTACTAACTTTGAAAATGACGAACTTCCATACAACCGTTTATCGCTTATTTGCTTCCTTAGGAGTAGAATTTCGCGAAATCCGTTGTTAGTGGAAACCTACGTATTAAAAAGAACCTCCATGCGAAATTTGAGCATTAAAGCTTTGGTAGTTTCAGAGATTTCGTGATCAATGAGTCAGTCAGTGATTATGCATTTTATATATATACATACATACATACATATTATCACGCCTGTTTCCCATCGGGGTAGGCAGAGACTATGGTTTTCCACTTGCTACGATCCTGACATACCACTTTCGCTTCTTCTACTTTCATAAGTGTTTTCGTACACGCTCGCCGGTTAAGGGTACTCTTGACCTGGCCTTTTTCCAAAAGGTCTTCGATTTGATTGACATACGTACGCCGAGGTCTACCCCTACCAGTTTGCCCATTCACTCTCGCCACATTTGTCTGCTTCTTCAGTCTACTTTCATCCATCCCAGAGAGAGGATTCTCCACGTGTCCGAACCATCTAAGCATCCCTTTTTCTATCTTAGTCACTACATCTTCTGTTATACCGCAATGTTCCCTTATCGTGCTGTTCCTTTCTTTATCCATCAACTTCACTCCAGCTATACTTCGCAGACTTCTCATTTCCACTGCATTTATTTTACTTTTATGCGTTTTCTGCCATACCCAACTTTCACTGCCATACATAAGTGTGGGAACCTGTACACCTCTATGTACAGCCAGTCGTGCCTTCTTCGAAACGTTCTGACTGCTCATAAAGGCGTACATGGCTCCATTCACTTTATTTCCTGCCAATACTCTTCGCTCAATGTCATAGTCATACTTTCCATCTCTCGCAAATTTTGTACCTAGATATACAAACATTTTTACTTGTTCTACTCTTTCTCCTTCCACAACAATTGAGCAATCCCTCATAATTGCCTCTCTTTCAAAAACCATTACTTTCGACTTATTTACATTCACTTTCATTCCTTTGTTTTTTAACGCATCATACATAATGTTAACCATCAACTGCAACTCCTCCGCCGATGATGCTAGTATTACCTGATCATCGGCGTATAGGAGGCACTTGACATCCATTTTTATACCATACGGACTTTCTTGCAGTTGTTTCAGGCAACTGTCCATGTATAGGTTAAACAGCAACGGCGACGCTACACAACCCTGTCTCACACCTTTTTCAATGTGAAAAAAGCCTGTGAATGCTCCGTTGATTCTGACACAAGCACTGGAGCCCTCATAGAGAGATTTCAGTGCTCGTATCAAGTGGCTATTTACTCCATGCATGGCCAGTATTCACCACAGTTTATTCCTCACCACTCTATCATAGGCCTTTTCCAAGTCTACAAATACGCAATAGACCTTTTGACTTTTCGCCAAAAGCTTTTCAGCTACGCATCGTAAGGAAAAGACCTGATCCGTACATCCTCTTCCTTTCATAAATCCTGCTTGTAAATCCCACATTTTTCCTTCAGTTTCATTCATCACTCTTTTTATCAAGATTTTTGCATACAATTTGCCGACGATGCTGAGCAAGCTTATGCCGCGGTAGTTTTTGCACTCTTACTGTGACCCTTTTCCCTTATAAAGCGGCACGATGACAGCCTTACACCAATCTCTTGGTACGCTGCCATTCCCCCAACAAAGGTTGAAAATGCAGTACAGCTGGCAAGCTACCACGCCTTGTCCCGCTTTCAGCATCTCGACAGAGATCCTATCAAGTCCCGCAGCTATTCCCACTTTCATGCTATTCAATGCTTCCACTATTTCTTCCATACTTATGACTTCTTCCTAACCAATTTCGTTCATTTCCCAGATACTAGTCTGTACTTGCATATCCTCTTTTTCAAACAAGCTTTCAAAATATTGCTTCCATTTTTTTAACACACATTCATCTCCTTTCACAAGACTACCATCATGGTTGTCGTAAATAAAAAAAATATAAAAAAAAACCTTTCTTTTCATCACCTCTTTTGCAACACACTTATACCTTTTGTACACATCTTTTGCCATTTTTAGGTCCACATCCGTTGCCTTCTGCATTCTTTGATTGACTTTTGTAGTCAACCAGTCCAACCATGCTTTCTTCTTATCAGACAACGCCTTTCGGATTTCTGTACACACTCTCTTTCTCTTACATCCTTGGCTTCTCTTACTTACCCCACACACTTCCACCGCAAATTCCACTAGACCTTTCTTAAATGACTTCCATACTTCTTCGATCTCACATACGTCATCAGAATTTTCAAATTTCTTGCTCAGCTTACACTTAAATTCCTCTTTTATGCCTATCTCTTGCAAATTCTCGACTTTTATGCGTTCTAGTACACTAACAGGTGCATGCACACGATGCCGCCACCGCTGAAACAGACCTCTTACTCAACTAACAACCAAGAAGTGGTTTGTGTCAATCCCGGCACCGCGGTATGCCCGAGTGTCTAACACTTTCTTTCTCATCCTTGCATCTACAATCACATAATCAATCATGCTTCTCTGGCTTCCTTCTTGTCTCGTAAACAAATGGATATCCATGTGGTTGAACATGGTGTTGGTTACCACAAGGTTCCTCTCCAAACATACCTCAAGCAAACTTTCTACATTTTCATTCACTCGTTCGTCACCATACTTTCCCAATACACTTTCATAACCATGACGCTTCACACCAACCCAACCATTAAAATCACCTAACATTACTATTCTTTCATTCCGTTTGCATTTACTCAGTATATCGCTCACACTCTCCCAAAATGCCTAACTCTCACTTTGGTCCTTTGAAGATCGGCGCCACCGCGCATCTTGCGGAGCAAAAACTCCTAAAACAAAGATGCGGGTAAGCCCAACCTTCAGCCTCAACCAAAGGAGTCTTGGGCTCACACATTCATATTCTGTCACACATTCATTCATTCTCGCGGATAGTAACACACCTACACGGGGCTACACCTGACCAGTAGGCCGTATAGGGTCCAAGTGTAGTGGTGTCACATCCTTTCCTCTTTGTTTCATTCACACACAGAATATCAATTCGTCTCTCTTGCATCATCTCGCATACCTCCTCAGTTTTATCTTTTAATCCTCCTCTTATATTCAGTGTATATATATAGATTAACATAAATTGTTGTATATCCGCGTTAGTTTATTAAAAGGCAAAAAGATTAGTATAAATGTTGTTATGTTGTTGTTAAGCTCATCTATAAGTCGGCGCGCTTCAGGGTCAAAGCGGCACAGGATATTTCCAAGTGCTGCTTTGACGTAAAAGACCCTGAGGGCAACCTGCTATGCTAAGAACTCGCGGTAAAAGAGAGATGGCGCTCATATTTACACGAGCTGCTTAATACAGAGCACAAAGAGGTGCAGCCTCCGGACCTCCCTCCTAATCAGGGACTAGTGCCACTGATAACGTCTGGAGAAGTCCAGACTGCGCTTCGCCGCATGAAGAACCGGAAAGCTGTCGGACCCGATGGAGTCCCCATCGAGGCCTGGAAGGCGATGGGTTCCCGTGGTGTCTTAGTAAACCTTTTTAACCGCATACTTCTCAGAGGGCGGATCCCAAACCAATGGAAGCTGAGTATTATTTCTCTAGTGTTCAAAGGTAAGGGATCAGTGCAGGGGTGTGGGAGTTGCCGGGGTATAAAGGTTATGTCTCACACCATGAAAATGTTTGAGAGGATTATGGACTCCCGAATCCGGCAGGACTGTACTCTATCGAAGTGTCAATATGGGTTTCGCCCTGTTCATGGGACCACGGACCCTGTTTTTGCCCTAAAGGTTGTCGCGGAGAAATACAGGACGAGGAATACGCCTCTGCACTGTCTATTCCTGGACATGCAGAAGGCTTTCGACTGTGTTCCTCGAGCGATGATCTGGTGGGCACTACGATCCAAAGGGGTTCCAGAGGCTTCTATTGACACTATCCGCGACATATACCGCGACTTCCATTCACCAACAGCGGTCCGGAGTAGCGGACCGCTTTTTTTTGTTGGTGACACGAAACTCTTCCGCATCACCGTCGGGGTATACCAGGTTCTGTCTTTAGTCCATTCTTATTTAGCGTGATATAAGACGTGATGTCAGACCGCATCAGGGACTCGCATGAGCAGCCTCCATGGTTGCGTGTATACTGTATGTATACTGATAATATCGCGCTGGCAGTCGCGGACAGGGGCAGTTTGGTTCGACGTGCGAAGGCGTGGAAGGAGGCACTTGAGAACGGGGGTCTGAAACGTGAGGCGGTGAAGACTGAGTACCTGGCATTAAACTTTACAGATCCCTCAGCCGTCGACATAGACGATGATTTGGTCGAGCGCACGGACTAGGTTAAATACCTGGGATCTGTATTTCACGCGTCCGGTGACATCGATTGCGACGTCAAGGATTGCTGGCATGTGGTCTGAGTGGCGGAAGATGACTGGTGTCATTTGTGACCCGAAAATGCCGGTCAGGTTGAAAGGACAGGTCTATAAAACCATCATTAGGTCTGTCCTTTTACATGTCAGTCAGGCGTGGCCACTAATGGAGCGACACAAGCAGGAGTTGCGTGTCACGGAAATAAAGATGCTGTGGTGAATGTGTGGAGTCACGCGGATGGACCGGATAGAATCCGGGGTGGGCTATTTCACTAACAAATCTTTGTTAGTTGTTCCACAAGTTTGAAAAAAACTTTACATTTCATTATTTTCATTACTTACATATTATAAGCCAAAGTCTACCCGCCGCGTCAGTCTGTTTGAGAAATTTTAAAAACTATTAATCAGATTAATATGCGAGTTTTACAACTATCTATTTGTAAAACTCGCATATTAATCTGATCAATAGACTGGTAGACTTTGGTTTATAATATGTAAGTAATGAAAATAATGAAATGTAAAGTTTTTTAAACTCATGGAACAACTAACAAAGATTTGTTAGTGAAATAACCCACCCAGAATGATTCATGAAGAAGGTTTAAGTATAGAATTTGTCAAGTTTTTTTTGTAAATTGCTAGATATATGACAACTAATAGTTCAAGATGTCGGAAGAAATCATTCCGACACTGCGGTCTTTCTTCGAAAACGCGGCCAAAGTTCTGAGAGAAGGAGAACATTTTGTACAACGATGTTGTTCCTTTTTAATTGGTCTTATTTTGTCGTCGGCCTCATTTTATTATATTATTTATCTTTCACGCCTTATTAAGGGGTGGCAAAGGTATTTTATATATACACACATTTCACCGTGTGTATTCTTGTCCCACGTTATAGGTTGTGAGACCATTGCCGTGTTGAAATAGACAGACGCAGATTGTGGCACCTGCTGTTGAAATTATTCAAGCCGCCCATGAGGAATTCAACTTGACTTAACGACTGCCATGTTACTGGCAACCGGGACCAACAGCTTAACGTGTCTTCAGAAGCACGGAAACGCTCGCAAATGTAAACGCCACAAAGTGGTCACCCTTTCGGGACCAGTCATAGCGAAGGTTGCTTAACGCAGTGTTCGTTTAGAGAACACTGAGTCCGCGGGACCACGAGTGCTACTATCTATTTTATATATATATTGCAGTTTAATAGATTAGGGTGTAAGGGGCCCTACCAAGATCTCCGGGGCCCAAGCGACCTCCTGACTAAAGGACGAAGTAAAGGTGCAGACACCCTTACGGGGTTGGGAGGTCGGACGGCAGTCGCTGCCAATAATTCCGAAAATTAAAAGCCAAACGATAGTTGCTCCTATTAGCCAAATAAAAGTAGGGTTTGGAATCAACAGAGAAAACACTTACGATAAAGAAGAGATTAGTCATACATATATTTTATGTTATTTTTATTTTGTATTCTAAAAAAACATCTAAGCATCCAAATTTAAAATATTTTCCATTCTCCGCAAGTTGATGTTAGCCTGAATATACTACAAAAGTTTAAATTTTATATGTAACCACGCGGGTGAACCCGTGGTTGTCCGTTAGCAATAACTTTGTATATGTTATCACCGTTACTCAGGAATATTTATATAGTTTCTTACCTACTGCACTAACACATTTTGTTTAAATAAATTCCTGTAACGCACGTATAATTTTGATATTGATTCCATTTGGAACACAGCTTTTAAGTGGAGTGGTTGTAGTGCAAAATGAAAGCGTTTTATGTGATTATAATTGCTTTAGTGAGTTAATTTTACTATTATTTTTAATTATATTAACTAGGTGTATTTGCCGTCCCCGGTAAATTTAAATGGAGCGAAACGTTTAGACGTTTTTTGAGTTTTTTGTCGATGTCAATTTTCATTTTGGTGATTATTCCTCTATGGTCTGTCGGATTTTCGACTATATTTTTCCTAAACCAACTATGGCTTAATGTCTTATTATGAATCAATTTGATCAGAAAGTGTTGAGTGGTTTGGGAGAAAGAATGGGGTATTCTAATTATTAAATGTTATTTTCGTTATAAATCTAATAATGTACAGCTACCTATTTGGGGATAGTCCAACTAGGTTCGGACCTAAAATATGTAATTTTTCGAAGTGACAATATACGTTGTTAGCTGCTGATGAAACGAGTTCCTCCTTGAACACATCAGGACTTAGCCAAAGAAATGATTTCTTATCCTACTTGTGAAAATGTTAATTACTCCATCACGCTCTAAATTCTAAATCAATTTAGAATAATAAAGACTAGATGACAAACTAGTCTAAATCAATTTAGAATAATAAAGACTATATGACAAACTAGTCTAAATCAATTTAGAATAATAAAGACTAGATGACAAACTAGTCTAAATCAATTTAGAATAATAAAGACTAGATGACAAACTAGTCTAAATCAATTTAGAATAATAAAGACTAGATGACAAACTAGTCTAAATCAATTTGACTGAAATTTGGTACCTAAACGGAGTTGATCCTGTACATAGGCCATTGGTTCCATATACTACCATATATCCTGGAATAAATTTCTGTATTAACGGTTGAACACTTAACCTCGCGGTCGGAGTATTACCTAGTCCTACTAATATAAGAAACGCAAAAGTGTGTAAGTATGGATGTTTGTTACTCTTTCACAAAAAATCTACGGAATGGATTTTGATGAACTTTACAATAAGCTTACACATCAGAATATACATACATACATATTGTCAAGCCTTTATCCCCAAAGGGGTAGGCAGAGGCATATTGAACGCCCACATTTCACCGTATGCATTTTTGTCCCACGTAACAGGTGGTGAGCCCATTGATGTGTTGAAATGGACAGGACCAGGCTGCGGCGACCTGCTGTTGAAATTTTTTAAGCCGAATAATTTATAGGCTACTTTTTATCCCGGTAACAAGTTCCTGTGGGAAATGGAAACACCAAGTGTGCGGGCCGCGGACGTCAACTGGTCTTTTATATAAGTAATTAAATTACTTTTCATCCAAAGGTTGCCTGTACGAGATTGCTGTTTAGCGATAAGGCCGCCCTTTGTACATTTATGAAACTGTAATCTCTTTATGTAAGTGTTTTATATTTGTGTGCAATAAAGTTTATTCTATTCTATTAAAAAATACGTGTTGATTAACAAAGTTTTGTGTGTAACGATTTCTATGAAGTACAAATAATGGAAACAGCTAAGATAATAAGTAAATATTGTATAAATTTAGTTGCTACTTTTATAAATAAATATTGTGGACACTTCTTACACAGCGCCACCTTAGCAAAATAAGCTATAAGCTATAAGATAAACATACTTATGAATTTCAAAATGCATACATATTATACATAGGAAACAACCTAAGTATATGTTATGCGTTGCTTCATATTGTGTTAATAAAGTAAGTTATTTATCATATATTTAGTTCACAAAGTATTTACATTTGCCAACCATATTCAATCGTAGCGTAATCTGGATTGCTGATATATGGTGAACAGTTATCTCGTTTTACCACATTTCAGCTTTGATGACAATATAGTATATAATTTATCCACCCTAGACCACGTTACGTTGGCGGAGTCCGATGCGTCGGCGTAATGTATTCGAGTGAAGTCCCAAGTAGTATAAAAAGTAATAATAATTTACTACCTCAGCAGATTGACACCACTACTTAACATATTAAAATAATTTTGAAAAGCATTAGTATGCTGACCATATCAAAAATTTAGAGTGGAATAGCTTTCAGCCTCGAGCGGGGCTCGAAGTTATTTCTAATGTTTAGGCAGGTGTCATCCCAAATCGAATGTTTATAGGTGCGATTCTATTCCTCATCTGAAGCCGACCTTCAGGCATTAGTCACTAATATGAAAGAAGAGTGTGAAAGTAAGGGTCTTCGCTTGAATGCAAGTAAGACTAAGGTTCTAGTATTTGAAAGAGATGACGTAAGAACTAAATGCGAGATTAGGGTAAACCAGGAACGTCTAGAGCAAGTGAATGAAATTGTGTATTTAGGGAGTATGTTTAGCGCGGATGGAAGATGTGATTCGGATGTAGAACGGCGAGTAGCTGCCGGAAACAGAGTTAACGGTGCTTTGTCCCAATTAGTAAAGCGACAAAGCATCGTAAAAGAAGCACGACTGGCGATTCATTACGCAGTGCTAGTGCCAACTTTGCTTTACGTTAGCGAAACCTGGGTATGTCAGCAGATGCATGAAAGTAAATTGAATGCTGTGGAGATGCGATCACTTCGAAAATTGTGCGGCGTTACCTTGGCCGACCGAATACGTAACGAAGTGATACGCAATATGGCAGGTTTGAATGAAAGTGTCAGCGTTAAGCTGGATAAGGGCGTGCTCCGTTGGTTTGGACACGTCCAACGAATGAGTGAGGAACGATTGACGAAGAATATATATTGTGCGAAAGCAGAAGGTAGAAGAGGTCGGTGTAGGCCGAGACTTACATATGAAGACCACGTGAGCAGATTGCTCAAAAACGGAAAGGTCAAAAGTACTCGGATACCCAGACGTGCGTGTATGAAGCGATTGATGAATCTCGAAGAAGCGAAAGAAGTATGCATAGATCGCGAAGCCTGGCGATCTGTCCTCTCTGACTACCCCGTCAGGGATACAGCGTGAAGATAGTTAAGTTTTTTTTTTGCGATTCAATTCATTCGTGCCGTACAATTTAATTATAGTTTGACCACGACCGCTGTACTGCTCACTCCGTACAAAATTGTACGCAGTCGTGTACGCAGTCAGCTGGACAGCGGTCGTGGTCAAACTATAAGTGTCAGTATGTAGTGCCTACGTCGCCTTAAGAGATATGAGGTGGAAAAATGTCTAATTTCTCCACCTCATACGTCTCCAAGCGACGAAGTTTCAAGATTACCGCTGTATTTTTGTTAGTTAAGCAGCTTCCCCGGCAAAAAAGAAGTCGCGAGTTCGAGCCTCGCTCGTCTGAAAGTATTTTCACTTTGAATTTACTGGTGATTTACCTGACTACTACCCGTACCAAATGAGATGCTAATGAAATTCTACTAAGTGAACTAAGTCTCCATTAATATACCCACGGGATAAATTAAGATGGTGACATTTACACTTTATCCCGTCACTGGGTCTGGCAGTCTTTGTTGACTATTTGAAATTCTGAGTTCTTATTTTTTACTGCTTTCAGTTGCTGAAATGTGTTATAGGGGGAGAGAAATCAAGCGAAAAGTTATTTGTCACACCTAAGAACGACTATCCAGAACCTACAACTGCACAACATGTGTAAGTATTTACATCGAACCACATCGACTTATGCTTGCAGATATTTGTACCAAGTAATGAGTACCACCAATATCTTTAAAGACCAAGAGGTGTATCTGCTACAGGTATTCCTGCTGACTAAACGACTGAACAATGACACTTATACAGATTTATGTTTTTGCAATCGTGTGCGCATCATATAAATAAATAAATATATATATAAATAAATAAATAAAAATGTCTTTATTTTGCATAGACAATTTCAACGGCGCTTACAAAATGTCATACACTAAAACTAAAGAAAAAAATTGTTTATTTAAAGTGACCACCGGTTCGGAACGCGGCCCACCTGAGAAGAACCGGCAAGAAACAAAGGAAGGCTTTTTTTTGATGGCCTATTTACAATTTAATATATTATGACTATAATATTTTATTTGCCAGCAGATCATTTCCAGGCATCACTGTCCTGTAAATAGTCTTGAATAGAGTAATAACCTTTTTCACAAAGCTTTCTTTTAACAAACTTTTTAAATTTATTTAATGGTAAATTTCTCAGGTCACAGGGAAGCTTGTTGTAAAAGCGTACAGTTACCCTGGAAAGAATCGCCAATCTTATGCAGCCGACTGTGGTGAACTAAAAGATTGTTTTTATGTCTAGTGTTTATATTATGTATATCACAGAGTTTAGTAAACTGTGATAGATTTTTCTGGACATACATAAGATTGGCAAAAATGTATTGTGATGCTAAGGTTAGAATATTTACTTCTTTGAATTTTTCTCGGAGGGAGACTCTGGGGCCCAAATTATATTTGGCGCGTACAGCCCGCTTTTGAAGAACAAAAATGTTTTTTATATCTGCAGCACTCCCCCAATAGAGAATACCGTAAGACATAATACTATGAAAATAGCTGAAGTAAACCATTCTAGCCGTATCTACATCTGTTAGAATCCTGATCTTTTTTACAGCGTATGCAGCCGAACTTAACCTAGAGGCCGTCTTTTCTATGTGCGGGCCCCACTGCAAATTGGCATCAATAGTTATACCAAGGAACACAGTTGATTCCACAAACTCTAACACTTGTCCATTAAGTTGAACATTGGCCATAACTTGTTTTACATTTGGTAGAGTAAATTTAATACATTTAGTTTTGTTTTCATTTAGGCAAAGATTATTTGAGCTGAACCAATGAACTACTCTCGTGATTGCATTGTTTGCATCGTCATAATTTTCTAATTGTCTTCTAATTTTAAAAATCAATGAGGTATCATCTGCAAACAAAACAATGCTATTCCTGTTCCCTACATAAAATGGTAAATCATTAATATAAATGAGGAACAAGAATGGCCCAAGTATCGAGCCTTGTGGGGCACACCCATTGTAACCATGGATCCTACAGAACGTGTACCATTAATATCGACCCTTTGTATTCTATTCTTCAAATATGAAGACGAGGTCGAGAGATTTGCCTCTTATTCCATAGTGACGTAATTTTTTGCACAATGTTTCATGTTGAACGCAATCAAAAGCCTTGGATAGATCGCAGAATATACCTAATGCATCTTGCTTGTCTTCCCAGGCTTCATGAATACATTTTAATAACTCAACACCAGCATCGGAAGTTGAGCGCCCTTTCGTAAAACCAAACTGTTTTGTATGAAATATTTTATGAATATCAAAATGGGATAGCATTTGATTCAAAATTATTTTTTCAAATCTTTGCTCAAAGTCGGCAGCACTGACACTGGTCGGAAATTAGACGAGTCTGTAGCGCTGCCAGCCTTGAACAAGGGTATGACTTTGCTGTGTTTCATTAAATCAGGAAATATACCACTGGAAACACAGTAATTAAACACATTTGCTAGATGTGGCGCAATAACCTCAATGATACATGATGCAGTTTTGACTGATAAAATATATAAAATAAATAAAATAAAAAATGAAAATATCTTTATTTTGCATAGACCATTTTAACGGCGCTTACAAAATGTCATACACTATTTAAAATATTTAAAGCGACCACCGGTTCGGAATGCGACCCACCTGAGAAGAACCGGCAAGAAACTTAGAAAGGCTTTTTTTTTGATGGCCTATTTACAATTTAATATTATTTCACTTTGCCAGCAGATCATTTCCAGGCGTCCCTGTCCTGCAAATAGTCTGTAACGGAGTAAAAACCTTTTTCACAAAGCTTGTTTTTAATAAACTTTTTAAATTTATTTAATGGTAAATTTCTCAGGTATAATAATAATAATAAAAAAAAAATTGGCAACGTCAAGAGCAGTTATATTTTACAAAATCATTTTACCTTTTCAGAAATATTTTAACAAAAGTAACTATTCAAGCTTTACAATAGAATATTACAACAATACAATCAAACTATATTATGAAAAACCGAAATATGCAATACCTAAGCAATAAACAAGAAATTATACAATGTTTATGAAGAATAACATGACGTTTAAAGTTATGTCAAAAGATATAAATAAGAAAATCCTAAAATTATAACATGCTCACTAGAGCCAAAAGTCGCCAAAATGCACACACAACACCACCGGACTCGTCGCATAGCTCCGCCTCGTATTTCTCCCCTCCGACGTCGCCAACACCTGTACGTCGACAGGGGAGACGCCGGCCACCGACGTGCTTGGAGCCCAGAGGCCCACCGGTCTCGAATAGGGTCCCCGCTGCCGGTGGTAATGTGCACCGCATACGATGGACTTCATCTATGAATGAAAACGTTATGCGGGCATATTTTGCGGCTACAGAGGGAGGAATTAACCTCACAGCGTACCGTGTTCGTATGCTGCCTTTGTTTCGGGTACTCGAACCAGCGGTCAACGTTTCGGCACAACGGCTATCGGATCAAGTGCGAGCCATTCAACGCTGTCACATGTTAGATGACGCCGCACTTGAGAGGCTTCGTTCAGAAATACAATGTAGCCACATCATCCTTTCTTCATCTCAACCTAGTGTAGTTAGTCAAATGAATAATGACGAAGAACCTGTCAATTCCATTGATGAAGAACTGGATAATGTTGCTACAAGAGTAAGTACCCAGTACAGTGATGAATTAAGGAGTACTTTGGAACGAACGATTACTGAGTATAGGTTTTCTGATCCTGAGAATCGTCCACGTCTACCGCGTTTGCCTACGCATAAAAAGAACATGGTGCTAGTGTGTACCCTGGACTCGGTTTTATCAAGTTATTTTGACACTTGTTTAGATTTAAGTGATGCACACTCAATTCTGTATTGCGCGGCTGTTGCAGTTTGTCGGGTAGCTGGTGTTAAATTTACACAATTTGAACCAGCTATTCGACCAAAATCTGTTCCAGCCTGGCAATGCAGAATTGAGCGTCGTATCGCCGAGACTAGGGTGCTCATTGGCAAGCTGTGCTGCTTCAGGGCGGGTAATACACGCCCAAAAGTAATGCATTTCGTGATTCGGGCATTCGCGGGGACTGATATTAGTCCTTGCGAATACTCTTTACGGGTCACGGAACGTATTGACAACCTGAAGCAGAAAATTTATGCGTGGGCAAATCGTATACGACGATACAAGAAGAGAGTGGATCGCTATAATCTTAAGCCTTAATAAAGATGAGAGGTGGGTGTATAGAAGATGGGAGCAGCCTGATTTTCGTGTGACTGACATGTGCCTGCCTGATACTGAAGCCACAAACACATTTTGGCGAAGTATTTGGTCGGCGCCTGTTAGTCATACAGAGGATGAGTGGATGCGGGATGTCGGATTGTCATGTGAGTCTATACATACAATGGAACCAATAATCATAACATCTGATGACGTTGCCAGTGCAGTTCGTTCGTTACCCAATTGGAAGTCACCTGGGCCGGACGGACTGCACAATTTTTGGCTTAAATGGTTCCATAGCTCACATGACTGTTTGGCATCTTGCTTTCAAACATCACTTGAATCTGGGTTGCTGCCATCTTTTATGACCTCAGGTATCACTCACCTCCTTTATAAATCAGGTAGTACTACGGACCCTAAAAATTATAGACCAATAACTTGTTTACCTACGGTCTATAAGCTTCTCACATCCATTTTGAGAGTCAAATTAACAACTCACATTGAAAATAATTCTATAATGTCCAACTCTCAAAATGGATGTAGAAGCGGGTCACGTGGTACTAAGGAACTCCTTATTCTTAACATGGCCATTAATCAGCAGGTCCGCCGTAACCGGAGAAATCTGGCAACATGCTGGATTGATTACAAGAAAGCCTATGAGTCAGTGCCTCATACGTGGTTGTTGAGGGTGCTAGAGTTGTATAAAGTTGATACAACTCTATGCACCTTCTTAAAGGCATGTATGGGGCAATGGAGAACGGCTCTTGTTTATCCAGGGTGTCGTCAGGTTCTTGGGAATGGTGAACCTGTGAAGATTGAGAGGGGTATTTTCCAGGGTGATAGTTTGAGACCCTTATGGTTTTGTCTAGCGCTGAATCCTCTCAGTACTTTACTGGAGAATTCAGGGCTGGGGTATCAGTTTCGGAGAGGAGGTCAAGTTGTGTCGCACCTTCTTTACATGGATGACTTGAAATTATTTGCCTCCACCGAATCCCACTTGACTGAGTTACTAAAGGTCACTGAAACTTTTAGTAACTCTATCAAAATGGAGTTTGGTGTAGATAAATGTGCTGTTATGCATGTTAAGAAGGGGCGGATTGTGAAATCTGGAGTACAACTTTCAGATTTTACAAAACTTAGATCCCTTTCCGCAACTGAAACCTATAAATATCTGGGTATGTCGCAGGCATTGGACTGACATGAAACGAACGTTGGGAGAGCGTTTCCTGGGCCGCCTAAAAAAGGTACTTAAAAGTCTTTTATCAGGCGGAAACAGGGTGCGCGCTATCAACGGGTGGGCTATGCCAGTCTTAGTATACTCCTTCGGCATACTTAGATGGACTCAAACCGAATTAGATTCCCTGGATAGGAAAGTTCTCTCACTATTGACAGCATATCGAATGCATCACCCGCGTTCCTCCGTAATGAGGTTGTATATCCCACGGAAATGTGGAGGTCGCGGCTTTTTAAATGCCAAAACTTTACATAACCGTGAGATATGCAACCTTAGAGAATATTTTCTTCGTACTGACGTGGGGATGCATAGGGATATGGTGGCAATAGATAATGGACTGACCCCACTCGCTCTTGCCAAAGAGAACTGGCGCAAACCACTAATACTAAGTACTGACGATCGCAAGGAGATATGGCAGAGTAAAGAACTGCATGGACGGTTTTATCGGGCTTTACATAAGCCCGATGTAGATTTATTAGCTTCTGTCTCCTGGCTACGGTTCGGTGATCTATTTGGCGAAACCGAGGGTTTTGTCTGCGCAATTACTGATGAAGTTGTTATGACGAATAACTATCGGAAGTATATTCTGAGAGATGGTACGGTTGACATATGTCGGGCATGCCACCTACCTGGTGAATCTCTTAGACATATAATATCTGGTTGTTCTCGTCTTGCCAACGGCGAGTATTTGCATAGGCACAACCAAGTAGCCAGGATTGTCCATCAGCAACTTGCACTGAAATATAACCTTGTCGATTCAGAGGTACCGTATTATAGGTAAGTGCCCGACCCAGTTCTAGAAAATGGTCGTGTCACGTTGTACTGGGACCGATCTATTATCACTGACAGGACTATTGTAGCCAATAAGCCTGATATAGTGGTAATAGATCGGTCAGAACGCCTCGCATTAATCGTTGATATAACCATACCACATGACGAGAATCTCGTAAAAGCCGAAAAAGATAAGCAAATAAAATATTTGGACCTTGCTCACGAGATTGTCGACATGTGGGATGTGGATTCAGCGATTATTGTTCCGATAGTTGTATCGGCACATGGTCTGATCGCCAAGAGCCTCGACCAACATCTTAAGAGGCTCGCGTTAGGCAGTTGGGTCAAGGGCTTGATACAAAAGGCGGTTCTTCTGGGTACGGCACGTATTGTGCGGAAATTCCTGTCTCTGCAGCCCTGACCACCGGTAGCTTGGTCTCTGTACCCGATACCGGTGGGATACTATTTTTTATATTTTTAAATAGATTTGTTTTATATAATGTATTTAAAAATGTAATTTATATGTGTATTTATTTAATAAAGGAAATAATAATAATAATAATAAATCTTTATTCATTTAGGTCACAAAGTAACACTTATGAACGTCAAGAATATTGCTTCTACATTTACATTTACTGCCAGATTATACGCCACGACCCGATACATACGCCACCACTGCCAGGACACTTAGGCGAGCATGACATACTCAAAAACTGCACAGCAACTATCATGTCAATTTCAAAGAAATAAATAAGTCTACATGGTGCTCACACAATAACAAACTCAAATTACATTGTATACCGGGACTAAACGCAGCCAATTTAGAAACCTTTAGTTGTCAGATGTTTCAAATTATTAATAATGTAGAGATGTAAAAATACAACATATATATGCAGATTCAAGGCATATCACAAGATTCATTCGAATCCTAAATAGCTTAAGCGAAGAGCAAGCAACTCATTTCCATTTATTTTTATCGTTCAAATAATCATTAGTTGTGTAATAGGCCCTTTTCAAGAGGTGCCTCTTAATTTCCGCCTTAAATTTATGTAACGGCAGGTTCATAATGTTTAAAGGAATTTTATTATATAGTTGTACGCCAATTCCTGCAAAAGAGTCGTGAACCTTTTGTAAACGATGATGCGTTCCTATTAATTTATGCTTATTTCTAGTAGTTATCGAATGTATGTCACTGTGTCTATTGTATAAATGTATGTTCTGTTTAACTAACATAATATTTGCAATTATATACTGTGATGCAACCGTAAAAATGCCAATTTCTTTAAATTTTTCTCTAAGAGACACTCTAGCACTCAATTTATATATTGCACGTATAGCTCTCTTCTGGAGTACAAAAATTACTTGTAGATCAGCTGCTTTGCCCCACAGCAAAATGCCGTAAGACATGACACTATGAAAATAACTAAAGTATACCAGCCTGGCAGTTGCCACATCAGTAAGCTGCCTGACTTTACTAACGGCAAAGGCTGCCGAGCTGAGTTTAGTGAGCTGAGGTCACAGGGAAGCCTGTTGTAAAAGCGTATACAGTTACCCTGGAAAGAATCGCCAATCTTATGTAGTCGACTGTGGTGGACTGAAAGATTATTTTTATTTCTAGTGTTTATATTATGTTTATCACAGAGTTTAGAAAACTGTGATAGATTTTTCTGGACATACATAAGATTGGCAAAAATGTATTGTGATGGTACGGTTAGAATATTTACTTCTTTGAATTTTTCTCGGAGAGAAACTCTGGGGCCCAAATTATAAATAGCGCGTACAGCCCGCTTTTGTAGAACAAAAATAATATTTAAATCTGCAGCACTCCCCCAAAGGAGAATACCGTAAGACATAATACTATGAAAATAGCTGAAGTAAACCATTCTAGCCGTATCCACATCTGTTAGAGTCCTGATCTTTTTTACAGCGTATGCAGCCGAACTTAATCTAGAGGCTGTCTTTTCTATGTGTGGTATATGATAATCCCCAAAGGTCCGCGGTTTTCTTAATTTCAATACATTTAAAAGTTTTTATAATATCCTGAGCGCAAATATCTGTGAATACAAATGCATCCCTGCAATAAGGAACATATTCTTCTAATAAATGTTCAGAGGAACTGGAAGACGCTTGCAGAGATTTAGACGTCAAAATAGGTACATTTTCGAAAAAATTTTCAAATTCCGTCGCCACTTCCAGGTCCCCTATAACATGACAATCATTTACTTTTAAGTGGAAATCCCTTTCTGTCACCATAGTTCTACCGCATTCAGAGTTAGTGATATTCCAAGTCATTTTTATTTTATTCACAGAATTAGAAATTTTATTTTTAATAAAGTTTGACTTTGCAAGATAACCATGTTTGTTTAAATATATTAGAATAATTTTTAACATATTCCTGAAAGGTTTGGTTTAAATTATATGATTTTTCTGAATATAATTCAAATAATTTGTTTCTACTTTTAAAAATACCTGGTGTAGCCCAATCACTGAAAACAGGACGACCACCAATCTGTAGAGTTTTTGAGGTAAAACCTTTGCCAAACTCATCATTATTCAAATTAAATAAGTTTGTATATGACTGGTCTACACTAGTAAAGTCAGGTAGATATGGCAATCTCTTTACTATATTTTCTTTAAAAATATTCAAACGACTTTGGTTAATTGGTACATATTTTATTTGTTTTTTGCAGACTTTATTACTAATTTTAGGAAACTTTATCCATTGGCCACGATGATCTGACTCTACAGGATCCACAATACCTTTATTTAATGATTTAATATTAGTAAAAACATTATCAATACATTTTGCACTGGTGGCTGTAATACGAGTAGGTTCTAAGAAAGTACTATGCAGATTAAAGGATTTAAATAAATTTTTCATTTTATTTCTCTCTGATGGAGTTAATGATGTATCTAGTGTATCAACATTAAAATCTCCACAAACTGTTATAGATTTCTTAGAACATTGGCATTTGAACAGTGCTTCTTCAAGCTTTTCTTCAAATTTAATGTACGGAGCATCAGGGGGACTGTATACGCTTAACAAGATGAAATGCTCAAACTCAATACTAGCAATCTCAATAACTCGCTCAATGGAGAGGGCTACTAAGTCCTTACGTTCTTTAAATTTTAAGTTTTTATTAATTAATATTAAAGAGCCTCCACGTTTAGAATGTTTTCTATTGAACGAGCTAGCAACCTGGTGATTTATGAAGTTCAACAATGTGATTTCATGATCTTTTAACCAGTGCTCTGTAGCACAAAAAATATCAATAGAATTTGCATTAATGTATAGCACCAACTCTAAATCTTTACCATTTATTAAACCTCTAACATTATGGTGCACCAGGTTTATAAAAACAATATTTTTATTATGATTATTCTCAGTGGCCAAAGTCTGACAAAACTGGCCAGATTTATTATCTGTTGTCCTACAAACTAGTTTTTTGGAATTTCATTTTCCAAATGTGAAGTGTCAAAATTATCCTGCTCAATAAAAGCAGTTGTACTTGCCAATAATACGGCTTGAAAAATTAAAAAATTAGATAGCAACAGAGCTACCTTTCGTTGTAAAGTTTTTAATAGAAAATATCTATCTAATGTCAACAGACTATTATTATTGAAAATAATATTCCAATCTAACAATTCAATTTTTTTGGAATATGATACCATGGTATGTAGTTTCATATTTAATTTGTATCTTAAGTTGTTTTCCTTGTGGCTCATAGCAGTGCTGTATGGCAAGGTGGACAAAATGACTAGTTTGTCACTATTAATATTGCCATCACGCCTTATCCCCGAAGGGGTGGCAGAGGCATATTGTATGCCCACTTTTCACCGTATGGATTCCTGTCCCACGTAATAGGTGGTGAGCCCATTGCCGTGTTGAAAATAGACAGACGCAGGTTGTGGCTACCTGCTGTTGAATTTTTTCAAGCCGCCCATAAGGCCTTCAACCAGGCTTAACGACTGCCATTTTACTGGCAACCGGGACCAACGGCTTAACGTGCCTTCCGAAGCACGGAAACGCTCGCAAATGTAAATGCCACAAAGTGGTCACCCATCGGAGGACCAGCCATAGTGAAAGTTGCGGAAAACCGAGGTAGGAAGTTGATTTCACAATCCAAGTGTACGCTGAAGAAAAACATATTCTAGCGCTCCGGACGCAAAATATGAGGATGAACACTCGGTCTACAGCAAGCGGTGCGATGATAGAAAATAACCATGGGCTTCATATAAAAGAAAACAATTCCTCAAAAAGCTATTGTACAGGCGATAAAACACGCATTAAGAGGCGCAGTCCCTCTTGTCACAAAGGGGCTCGACAACGCTACATGTAAAGGATCGTTGATAATACTCAAAGCTGACCTTTCTACCGAGTCGAAAGGTCGAAGCTGGCATTCAGGTATACCAGTCCAAAGGTGACATCAGATAATAATGAAAAAACCGCAACTTGGTTTAACGAAGATTTTCCTGGTGGCTGCTTATGCACCAGTATCTTCGTCGAACGCGAGTGAGCTAGAGGACTTCTGGGAGAGTATGAGAGAAGCTCTAAATGTGGTAGAAGGAAAAAACCGTACGGGACTTGTCGTGATTATAATAATTTCGACCTCCAATAGTAGAATAATTAATTAAAACAGTATAATTTTAATTATGAATAAATCTATATGGAACTGAATTTAAACGCGTTAAAATTTGCCGCAACAACTATTATATTTATACTTATTGGTGTGAGCGCTACGCGGAAAACCTAATGATATTTTCAATATAAATTTCTGAACCGAATATTTATGATGTCCACAGAACGAGTACTACCATTTCATTTTGAACCAATCTAACAGCTTAGCAAGGCAATCAAATCAGCCTATTGCCGTCCACTACTGGATGTAAGCCATAGAGTCATGCATCTCGCTGTACATAGGGGAACCCTAAATATGTAAAGCGGAGTATTGCACATTTTAGAGTATTGTATTTTCTTTTTCCTTTAGTGGTACGGTTCCCCTAAAAAAGTGTAAAAAAGAGAATTGCACATTTTTAACAACCTATTAGCTGTCCTACACCCCTTTGCTTCCTTGAGGAGTACGGTTCGTCATTCCTCTGTTACAATTAGTATAGGTTATCCTTAACCGTTGTGCGTTAGGATTGACATGTGTGGGGTCCTCCTCCCCTCCTTTATTATCGTAATGATAAAGGTGTAACACTCGCGCTGCCGACCTTATTGCCTAGTTCTAGTCCTAAAAACCAATCCTTTTAGGGCGGTCCTGTATACTTAAATCCTTTGCGTGCTCAGCCTTGAATTTAGTGATACCACCTCGGTATCGTAACATTGCGTATAATGAAGTATTATTAAAATTAGTCCATACACATATATTTTTTTACAATTTTGCATATCTAACTCACATTGAAATGACCACTGATAACGACAAAATAACGTTATCAGCTAAAACCCTCTCTAAAATAAACTTAAATATGGCAGTGAGTGTTTTTAACGCCATAAATGTTATTTTAACTTAATAATACAGAGCTCGTAGCATCGCTTATTCAGTGTTCTGTCAAGCATCATAAGCTACGGTTACTCCTGAGATGGTTAACCATTCATGGCGTTTCCGTCTTCGAGATTTTCATACATTAATTTAAAATGTATTTATGGATGGGGTAAACAGGTATACGGAGTTCGAAGTGTGTCACGGTAAAGCCACAGCACATAGGGGCACAACATATATGGGGCACAGCATTTATGAGGCACAACATTATATGGGGCACAACATTATAAGGTCTTTGAGCACAGAGGCAGACCTTACTATGTAGTTTTGCTCACTGTGAGGATTCCGCACGTTGAAAATAAAAGCTAGTCCATTATGCAAATCTAGCAAAAGACACCACAGTGTTTTGTATTTTATGCCAAATACCTAATATCTGTCTGTTTCATGGGGTCGTATTGGTGTAAAGGGCACTACCATGACCTCACATGCTGACTAACGGACGATGCAACAACGCAGGCGCCCTTACGGAGTTGGAAGATTGGACATTCGAAAGTCAAACGATAGCTGCTCCTAGCAGCCAAATAAAAGTGGATCTTAGGCTCCAAATCCAGGAAGAGTCTGGAAGCAACTAGGTATACACTAACATGAAAAAACAAAACCTAAATCTCTCTAAAACCCGTCTTAACATGATTGCCCACCTACGCCATGCTAAATACTACCCAAAACTAGGTGTTAGTCGATCACTGTTGAAGTGAAACCTTTTTACTTCTCTAATCTTCGATTTTCAAAAGTTTTACACACATTCCTTTTTTTTTCAGAATAACATATTTAGAACGCGCAGTAGTTAACATGAAATGCAGTAGTTTAGAAGATTGTGTAAGTAAACATTTATTTTAAGTTAAGTGCCTAGGTAAAAAACCCATGAAAGAAGTTGGAAAAGCTTTAAGTACTACATTTAACAGCTTGACATTGGTCAAGTTTACATCGTAGGTAATCGCAACAAAATAAAAAAGGTCGATGCCTTTGGGAGACCCCCGTCAGAAACGAAGTTCCTCGAGTTTAAAACAAATAATGAAAAAAAAAAGGAAATAATTTAAATAAATATCCATCACGCCTTATCCCCGAAGGGGTGGCAGAGGCATATTATATGCCCACTTTTCACCGTGTGGATTTACCTGTCCCACGTAATAGGTGGTGAGCCCATTGCCGTGTTGAAATAGACAGATGCAGATTGTGGCTACCTGCTGTTGAAATTTTTCATGCCGCCCATAAGGCATTCAACCAGGCTTAACGACTGCCATTTTACTGGCAACCGGGACCAACGGCTTAACGTGCCTTCCGAAGCACGGAAACGCTCGCAAATGTAAATGCCACAAAGTGGTCACCCATCCGAGGACCAGCCATAGTGAAAGTTGCGTAACTCAGTGATCGTTTACAGAACACTGAGACCGCGGGGCCACGAGCGCTTTAATTTGTAAAAAATATATACGTGTGTTGAGGTTATATTATATAAAACGAGACAGGGACAGAGAGAAAGAGAGAGAAGCACCCGGCTGCGCACTCACTTGCTCGTGTGCTCATTTGCTTGTGGTACGCTCGATACAAACACGCATATGTACACAAACAGCATGTACGTTCGTTACGTTTGACCATTTCTACTCACTACCCTACCACCACTAGTCAAAGAGGACAGATCGACATTCTTCTCGATCCTTACATACTTATTTCGCTTTCCGCAGATTCATTAATAGTTTTATACATGCACGTCTGGTAGATATCCAAGTACTTTTGACCTTTCCATTTTTGAACAATGGGCTCTCGTGATCTTCGTATGTAACCAAACTAAGTTGTAGTAATAAGAATATTTTTAAGCACGACTTCACCTATTCTGTTTCTGCAAAAGTATAAGCGTCACGTAATTTGTATATAGGCACTTTTTGTTAAATAATATAATTATCGATCTTTTTAGTAGGTATGTATTGACATAATTAAAAATGAGAAATTTATAATAATAAAATGAAAAATATATAATACCCTATCTGTTGTATTTCAGACGGGGCTCTCGTGCGATCATACAAAGCTTTTTTTGTAAGTATCACATATCACTTTTGCTTATTTAGAGACTGCCGGCCATGAGTCGGACTAGATTGTTATGTCATGTCACACTATAGAGTCAGAATAATAAATCATTTAGCCCAAATCGAACTAATATAATCTAATATACTTAATTTTGATAAGCATACTTATATACCTCTAAATATATATATTGTACATAGAAAACACCCAAACTCTGCAACAAACAGGTACCATAGAATACACAAATATAAACTGTTCTGGTTTTGACCCGGAATACGCACCCCAGACCTCAGTAACGGCAGGTCCGTGTCAGCCTTTGGTTTCGTCAAATTACCCACCACTGTCGAAAACAGACAAACGTTTCGCCGAATAGTAAAAATATGGCAGACACAAAAAGTTGTAGCAACAGGGGAGTTTATAGAAGACCAGCCACCTGCCAGTAGATTGTTCACGTTTGTTTTACGACTTTTGATTATGAATAATAGTTATAAAATTTTTATTTGTCATTATCAGTCTTTTCCTAATGTTTTTATATTGGTATGCAAGTATGTTAGATTTTTACTTACTTAGTTTAAAATAACTATCATCGTAATTACTACAAGTATTAGTAAAGACCTGACAGAAAGACAGAAAGGTCTTGAACTCAGTAATAAATAAATAAATATCGTTGGGACAACTCACACAACGCCACCGATTCCAAACTAAGCAGAGCTGGTACTTTGGTAACCCGATAACTGATAAACATACTTATATATTTCTAAATACATACATGTTATTGATAAATAACGCCCAGACACAGAATAAACCATCGTGCTCATCACACAAAGTTTTATCATGAATATATGAATCGAACCCACGACCTCTTGCGTAGCAGTCGGATACACTCCCACCGCGCCACAGAGGCAGTCAAAATCAGTATATGGCTGACAGCGCTAAGCATATCAGCCGCTGTAATCCTTCTGATTCGAGCTGGTTTACAATAAGCAACAAATATTCTGCTAGTTTTATGTGTTGTCATTTCATTCACATAGAAACAAGATCTATGAATCACATCATTAAATAAAAAAAAATGCGCGTGTACCAGAGTACACAGGTTAGAAAGTGAAACTTCCTTACATTTTTTTACAGCAGTAAAATTTCTCTCATTCGTCGATAAAGATGATTTCAAGAAAAAATAAGATTAATTCACTTCAATAAGTTAAATAAATATTGTGCGACAATTTTTTACACAGCGCCATCTAACCCCAAACTAAGCTAATATAGGTACGCATGTGACGTAGAGTAAAATAGTAAACGCCCGAGCTCCGAAACACTTATTTGTATATTACACAAATATTAAATATTGTTCCGTACCGGAATTTGAACCCGTGACTTTAGCGCAGGTGTCGAGTACACTAACACTCACGCCACCGATGCAGAATTATGTTTTTACTAATGGAAAATCGTTGTCATATTGTTTCAGCAATTCATATCAAGCAAAAATATGTAACAGTATCAAAACGTAAGTATTAATTATTAACCGAGTTCACCCGCCTCACAGAATCAATGCCTGAAATACCTACAAGTCCCGGTAGCAGGGCCTAGAAAATCATATTACCGGGATAATACATTGACTTTAAATTTAAAATAAACAAAAAATGTTGATCCCGGCTTCCTGAAACATAGATAGTTATAAAGCTAAGTTTAATACATATGCCAAATTTCATTAAATACTAAAATAGCATAAAAATGCATCGTCGCTCACAAAGGGTTCACAGCTCCTTTGCAGAAATTGGTGCACGCCTATTTAACAAAATCCTTTAGACATTATGAACCATCATATCAAATTAAAGACACATCAAAGAGCCATACCGTTAATACATACATATTGTCACGCCATCATTTCTAAAGGGGTGAGCAGAAGCATACTAATCACTCACATTTCACCGTATGTATTTTTGTGCCACGTAACAGGTGGTGAGTCCATTGCCGTGTTGAAATTTACTGGCGCAGGCTGTAGCGACCTGCTGTTGAAGTTTTTCAAGCCGCCTATAAAGCCTTCAACCCGTCTTAGCGATTGCCATTCTCTGGCAACCAGGACCAACGGCTTAACGTGCATACCATTAATGATTATTTGAGACATACCTATAAGTGAATTGCGTGATCCATGTTCGAGTTATTTACACTATAGGAATTTAAAAAAAAATTGTATAGGATACAATTACTAGACTATGACGCCCGCGGCATCGCCTGCGTCGATTTCCCGTTTCCGTCTCCCACAGGAACTTGTTCTCGGGATAAAAAGTAGCCTTTTGTGTTCTGATTTAATAAAACTTTACAATAATATTATTGTAAAGTTTCATTAATATCCGTTCAGTGGTTTTTACGTGAAAGAGTAACAAACATCCATTCGCGTTTATAATACTTATTAGTAGGATTAGTTCGCAGTCGCGCCAACTCAGAGTTCTGTAAACGATTACTGCGTAAAACAACTATCGCTACACCTTGGGGCCGAGTCTGCTATTTCAATCGTGTCGAAATAGAATCGAAGTCGTCACTCAATAGAAAGCCACCGGTACAATTTGGACAGATTTTCGTAGTCTACTATTACAATCGTACTCCAATAGACTATTAGTCAGCCGATACAATTCTACACGTACCGCGCCAGTGGCCGTTAGTTAGTGGCATTTTTGATAGTCTACTATTATTTTGACAGCTAAAAATAGCGATTCTGGTTCTAGTCTACGGCTTGTCAATAGTAGACTCGGGCCCCTGGTCTTCAGATGCTTAAGTGACCGCTTTGTGGCATTTACATGTATGCGCGTTCCCGGCACTTTAAGCTAAGTAGAAAGCCTCATGGGCTATTAGAAAAGTTTCAACACGCCAATAGGCTCACTGTATATTCCGAGGCACAAAAATACGGTGAAATGTGAGAGTATAGAATAGAATAGAAATATACTTTATTGTACACCAATTACTAACATTTTATGGAATATAGGTTTTGAAATGTACAATGGGCGGCCTTATCGCTAAGTTCGATTTCTTACAGGCAGCCTTATATAGGCAAGTATAGTATGCTTTTGCTGAGTTCTGCTCACCCCTTCGGAGATAATGTGTATTATATTTATAATATTCTCTCACTAAGTTTTTATTTTTAAATTACCCAAAATAATTGTTAGCTTTGATACTTGGTTTTATTATATAGATCTATTAGCTTCAGCAGTTAAATGTCATACATTACATTAATGAAATAAATGTAATTACTGGCGATTGCAAAAGAGTGGCGGAGAGTATTTATTGACAGGTGCTTTTCTTACAAACTTATACCTTAGAATGCCTTGCGAATCTGGCAGTAAATTTTATAATTTTGACATCCTGTGTTATTTTCTAACCTAAATGTATAATATATCATATTTTTTTTCATTAATTTTAAGGAATGCTATAAAACTTTATTCTATTTACAGAAACATAGATCAGTTGAAAAATATCGACACCACTACCATTCTTACAAAAGACTCAAACACCAAACCACCCAACACTGTGCCACCCACAACGTCCATAACAGCCTCCTCTAAAGTTGACTCAGACACTGGACCTCCCAAGACTGAGCCACCCGCAACTGCTATTACAGCCTCTTCTAAAGAGGACTCAAACACCAAACCACCCAGCACTGTGCCACCAACAACGTCTAATACAGCCTCCTCTAAAGTGGACTCAGACACTGAACCTCCCAAAACTGAGCCACCCACAACGTCTATCATAGCCTCCTCTAAAGTTAACTCAGACACCGAACCTCCCAAGACTGAGCCGCCCACAACTTCTATCATAGCTTCCTCTAGAGTGGACTCAGACACTGAACATCCCAAGACTGAGCCACCCACAACGTCTATAACAGCTTATTCTAAAGTGGACTCAGATACTGAACCTCCCAAGACTGAGCCACCCACAACGTCTATAACAACTTCTTCTAAAGTGGATTCAGACGCTGAACCTCCCAAGACTGAGCCACCCACAACATCTATAACAGCTTATTCTAAAGTGGACTCAGATACTGAACCTCCCAAGACTGAGCCACCCACAACGTCTATAACAGCTTCTTCTAAAGTGGACTCAGATACTGAACCTCCCAAGACTGAGCCACCCACAACGTCTATAACAGCTTCTTCTAAAGTGGATTCCGACACTGAACCTTCCAAGACTGAGCCACCCACAACGTTTATAACAGCTTCTTCTAAAGTGGACTCAGATACTGAACCTCCCAAGACTGAGCCACCCATAACGTCTATAACAGTTTCTGCTAAAGTGAACTCAAATACTGAACCTCCCAAGACTGAGCCACCCACAACGTCTATAACAGCTTCCTCTAGAGTGGACTCAGATACTGAACCTCCCAAGACAGAGCCACCCACAACGTCTATAACAGCTTCTTCTAAAGTGGATTCAGACGCTGAACCTCCCAAGACTGAGCCACCCACAACGTCTATAACAGCTTATTCTAAAGTGGACTCAGATACTGAACCTCCCAAGACTGAGCCACCCACAACGTCTATAACAGCTTCTTCTAAAGTGGATTCAGACACTGAACCTCCCAAGACTGAGCCACCCACAACGTCTATAACAGCTTCTTCTAAAGTGGATTCAGACACTGAACCTTCCAAGACTGAGCCACCCACAACGTCTATAACAGCCTCTTCTAAAGTGGACTCAGATACTGAACCTCCCAAGACTGAGCCACCCACAACGTCTATAACAGCTTCTGCTAAAGTGAACTCAAATACTGAACCTTCCAAGACTGAGCCACCCACAACGTCTATAACAGCTTCCTCTAGAGTGGACTCAGATACTGAACCTCCCAAGACAGAGCCACCCACAACGTCTATAACAGCTTCTTCTAAAGTGGACTCAGATACTGAACCTCCCAAGACTGAGCCACCCACAACGTCTATAACAGCTTCTTCTAAAGTGGATTCAGACACTGAACCTCCCAAGACTGAGCCACCCACAACGTCTATAACAGCCTCTTCTAAAGTGGACTCAGATACTGAACCTCCCAAGACTGAGCCACCCACAACGTCTATAACAGCTTCTGCTAAAGTGAACTCAAATACTGAACCTCCCAAGACTGAGCCACCCACAACGTCTATAACAGCTTCCTCTAGAGTGGACTCAGATACTGAACCTCCCAAGACAGAGCCACCCACAACGTCTATAACAGCTTATTCTAAAGTGGACTCAGATACTGAACCTCCCAAGACTGAGCCACCCACAACGTCTATAACAGCTTCTTCTAAAGTGGATTCAGACACTGAACCTCCCAAGACTGAGCCACCCACAACGTCTATAACAGCTTCTTCTAAAGTGGATTCAGACACTGAACCTCCCAAGACTGAGCCACCCACAACGTCTATAACAGCCTCTTCTAAAGTGGACTCAGATACTGAACCTCCCAAGACTGAGCCACCCACAACGTCTATAACAGCTTCTGCTAAAGTGAACTCAAATACTGAACCTCCCAAGACTGAGCCACCCACAACGTCTATAACAGCTTCCTCTAGAGTGGACTCAGATACTGAACCTCCCAAGACAGAGCCACCCACAACGTCTATAACAGCTTCTTCTAAAGTGGACTCAGACAGTGAACCTCCCAAGACTGAGCCACCCACAACGTCTATCACAGCCTCCTCTAAAGTTGACTCAGACACCGAACCTCCCAAGACTGCGCCACCCACAACGTCTATCACAGCCTCCTCTAGAGTTGACTCACACACTAAACCTCCCAAGACTGAATCACCCACAGCTTCTATCGCAGCTTCCCCGACAACATACCCAAACAACTCCAGTAAATCCTTCCCTACTACTGAACATTCCGAGACTATATCGTCAGCTAAAAGAGCTGGACAAGAAGGTGAACATCGAGCCAGCGATTCGTCAACATTGATAATATGGACTGCTTTAGGCTGTTTCCTATTAGGTGTAATCCTAACGGTGTCAGCTAAAGTCTTTTATAGCCATTATAGGAAAAAATCGTATGGTAAGTGTAGTTCTGCTGAATTTTCGTACTTGCCTATTTAATAACCACACCAACACCGTCTAGGGATATTTTGGATTTACTCAAATTTATAAAAAAATAACATAACATTAGTATATTTTTATAAAGCCCAGTAATTTTTCAGACTACACTCCTGAACAAAAGAAAACTATTTGTTGCATAAACAAATTTATATTTATAGACCACTAGTTATCTTCCCAGAGCAAATGTTGACGAGCCCACTCTAGTCGTCCACGATTTCCTCGGCGTAGTGCTGAAGTACAAAGCGATCTGATAGCATTAAGGTTTGCTTTATGTAGCCTTCTCTTTACAGTTTGGTCCTTCACAAGCAACTGTTTCTCTGACTGTAGCGTCTGAAACAACTGCATGGCCGTAACATTTGGAGTCTTCTCGCGGCAACTTCCAAAAGTCGGCTTTGTCGTTGAGTGTTTATGCGCTTCCCGCCTAAGTGTCTTTCAGCAACTTCACCAGTAACGTTACGATAACCATAATATCACGTTTTCCTTGTTCCAATATCCTAAGCAATACTCCGTTACGTAACCCCAGCTTGGAGCATGCCTAGTGCTCTTAACATTTCCTCTCCTATTAAATGGCGCCGCTGCATTATGCACACAATAATATTTACACAGTAACATTCGAAATTAACCGATAACTCATTAGAAAACTTAAATTTGACTCAAAATAATAGCCAAACACTACTGTAGGTTAATGAAACCTTCGGCCTTCGCTACCATTGTGCCGCGTAAAATTTGTTTAGACAGCAAAATTAGTTTACAAAATAAGATTTCTTTAAAAGAATTAAATACTGGCTAGTTTTTTTTTTTGAGTTTAAGAACTTTATACAAAATATCCCTAGACGGTGTTGATGTGTGTATTTATCAAATATATTTGATTAATTAATATGACGTAGAAACTACAGTATTGCTGTCAAAAATTTGGTAAAAGACGCAACATGATAATCCTTTTTTATCCAACTACGGCAAAGCGACTAGGAAGGGTTATGACGTCTATTTGTGTATATATGTGTGATACCTTTTGGGATGGAGAGTAGAAGCGTGCTCGTCACCATTCCTGCCAGCCCAGGCCACAATTCTACTTTAACACAAGTTCTACGAGGACGAAAAATATTAGGGCGTGCCCCCGAGGCGACTCGCACCGTGTTTGCAAGAGCGGCGTAGGATAACGTTACCCTACACGCGCGGCCCGACTCACAGGGAAGTGGAGGGCGGAGTGCAGGGTAGCTGCGTGGAATGTTAGGGGAGCAATGGAAGATAATATAAATGAGTTGACGGATATAGTAAATGAGAGTAAATTAGATGTTGACGGAGATCAAGTGCAAGGGCAGCGAAGTCTTAGAGCTCCCGGGTGGGGTGCTCGCGCAGTGGTCTGGAGTACCAGAGAGCGAGTATGGCAGTCAGGGGTTGGGATTTTGTTGTCCTCGCGATTGGTCTCCGGTATGTATAAGTATAAACTGGTTGGTGCTAGAGACATTTGGATCCGTTTAAAGCTCGGTTTGACGAAGATTTACCTGGAGGCTACTTACGCGCCAGTGTCTTTGTCGAACGCGAGTGAGCTTAAGGACTTTTGAGAAGAGTATGAAAGAAGCTCTAAATGTGGTAGACGGAAATGAAAGACTTATAGTGTGTGGAGACTTAAATGGATGGCTGGGTACACTGAGTACCACTCGCGATGGATTTGAGTAAGTGTTTGGAAAGTATGGGGACAAAATGGTGAACGACACTGGCAAGCTTATACTGACATTTTATAAGGAAAAGGATTTGAAACAAATTCAGATGTATACAAGGAGATATAAGTCAAAGCGAAGAATGATAGATCTATTTCTAATAGATAGTCGGCTCCGTAAACAGGTGATGGACACAAGGGTTTATCGAGGCGCTGAGCTGGGATCAGACCACTACCTATTCATAACTAGGATCAGGGGTCTGTTCGCGCGTTGGCGTCATCGTGCCGAGTGTTCTGAACCTGAGCCGACGTATAGCATGAAAAGCTGGAAGCTGCAGGATGCATCCATTAGGGATAAGGGTGAATTTCCCAATCACTTTTTCTGCGCGGTGGAGATTAAAATCGGGGTGTGATATTGGCCTATCGTTACATAGATTTTTATATGCATTAATTAAACTGTGTTTTAAATGCCTAACCATATATCAACATTATTAAAAAAAAAAAGTTCAAAAGTCGTCCCTACTCTATTTTTTTGCACAAATGTTTATTTGCCGGTTTCTGGTAGACTCATTTGTTCAAATGCTAATGTGTGCTTAGAGTGCATAAGATATGGTTACCAATATTATCATAACGGAACATTTTTTTTTTTTTTAACGTGTGGAAATCCCCTCGGATGTCATGCCGGACTCGAACCGGCTAAAACCACACAGTCCCCGCCTAGCTGTCTATTGCCGGACGCCCCGGGTAACTCCTCGGAAAGATGTCCCAGAGCTCCCGGCAGACTTTGGCTACCACCGCGGCCTCACCTGGGGTTCGGGTGTTATCCCGCTTCTTTGGGGGGTTGGTTCGGGTACTATCCCGCTTCTTGGGGCATGAGGCGTGAGTGACATTTTCATGTCATGCCTACGTCTTGGGCCTGCTTCTGTAAGGACGACGAGCAGCCCACCCGCCGTCCTCAGGCCCCCGGTCATGGAGGCCGGTAGTCTTGGGCGAAGATAAGTCTGCGGCGTTGTCGCCGCAGACTGCGGAACTCGGGCGGGAGAGTCCTCTCTCGTACCGTCTCCGCCGCCTCTTTCGCGAGCATGACCTGCTCGCAGAAAGACGCAGCGGCGTCCCACTTGCTCCCGCCGGAGACCATGGCTTGCACCATAGTTTCCAGCGAGAGAATGTCTACGCCCAGACTCGCCACGAGGTCTTGGCGCTGCTGCGCCCACGCTGAGCACTCCACCAATGTGTGGAGCGCTGTGTCCTCGCTGCGTTCTACGCAGTGCTGGCACTCGGCTGTGGTCTCCCGGTGTATACGCCACAGATACTTACCGAAGCACCCGTGCCCGGTAAGTATCTGTGACAACCGGTAGGAGAGGTTGCCATGGCTCCTCTCCAACCACTCATCCATGACCGGTCTGACCGCCCCGATTGTGGCGTTTCCCCACCTTGGATGCTCAAGTCGCACCTTCCATGTCTCCATGAGTTCCTGTCGGAGCTGGGACCGCTGAGCCTCGATTTCTCGAGGCGTAGGCCCATGGCCCTGCTCCCGCGCCTCCTTGCGCCATTTAAACAATGACGCAAGGGCTCTCGCTTCCAGGTCCCATGGAGGGGTCCCGGCAAGGAGACATGCCGCCTCAACGGAGATCGTGCGGTACCCTCTTATCACCCTGACGGCCATCGCCTTTAGCGGGCTATGTAATATCGACGCATTGCGGGCCGTCAGGGTCTCCGCCCATATGGGGGCCCCGTATAGGGCCATACTCCGCACGATCCCGAGGTACAGTCTCCTGCAGGGAGCGTTAGGTCCCCTTATGTTGGGCAACAACCGCGATAATGCAGCTGTGGCCCCCCTCAGTTTTGGGACCAAACTTCGGAAATGATGTCCGAAGTTCCATCGGCTATCGAGTACGAGCCCCAGATACTTCATCGAGGGCTCGATGCCGATGCTAACGCCCCCCACTGTTATGCTGGATCCTGGAGGAGGCTGCTTCCTAGGCCCGTGAAAACACAGAGCCTCGGATTTGTGCAGGGCAACCTCCAGGCCCAGCTGCCGAATTCGACCCACGACTTGAGCAACACCTGCCGTGGCCTTTAGGGCTGCATGTCGGTGCGTTACTCCTCGCGCCGTAACGAGGGTATCGTCGGCGTAGCACGTCACGCCGACACCTTCGAGCAACGGACCACGCAGCACCCAATCGTAGCCAATATTCCACAGGAGCGGTCCTAGGACTGACCCCTGTGGAACACCGCACGACACATCTCGCCGACCTAGCCCTAGCCAACTCGGGTAAGCCACCGCCCTTTCGGATAGGTATGCCCCGACAATACGACAGAGGTAGGAAGGCACTCTATGATAGCTAAGTGCCTCCCTGACGCAACTCTAGGGTAGGGTGTTAAAGGCGTTGGCGATGTCAAGAGACACCGCCACCACCACCTCATCCCTTGAAATAGCTTCCTCTGTCAGGCTCTTCACTCGCATGATCGCATCCACGGTGGAGCGCCCCTGGCGGAAACCGAACTGGTTATCCGCCAGGTTTGGCCCCACGTCCGTGAGATGCTCGACGAGGCGTTCCGCTATAATGCGCTCAAAAAGCTTACATACCTCGTCGAGCAACACGATCGGCCGGTAACCGGACGGATGGTCCGCCGGCCGCCCCGCTTTACGGATTAAGACCAGTTTCCCCGTCTTCCACTCCTTGGGAAACTGGCCCCTTTCAAGGCATGCGCTGAAGAGCCCTGCCAGTCGAGGCCCTAGTTCCTCAAGGGCCGGGACCCATGCTCGGCCTGGTATGCCGTCGGGTCCGGGGGCGGTGTTCTTGTGGGCTTTGAGCCGCAATACCGCCGCCCCTAGCTCACTTTCGGTGACTTCGGGCACGTCATCCTCACTGGGATCCGCGTTGGACGTCTGAGGTGGAGCCATACATGGGGCAGTGTGCTCCTGTGCTCCCGCAGGGAACAGAGCACTCAGGACCCTCTCGAGCTGGTCTGGCTGGAGGCTCTGGGTCAGCGGAGGCGCCCTAGGGCGAAGTTTGCCCCTAACCATAAGGTACGGGCGCCCCCAGGGGTTCTGCTCCAGGGTCTCCAGCAGCTCTTCGCGGGCCAGCCTTTTGGCCCGCTTTATGGCTGTTTGGAGGGCCCTCTTGGCTCTCTTGTACCCCTCATATAGCTCCTCCTCTAGGAATTCCTCGGGGCGGCGACGCCTTCGGCGGAACCTGGTGTACCGGCGGCGCGCGGTCAGGCAAGCTGTTCGCAGCTGTCCAATCTCCGGCGACCACCAGTACACCTGTCTCCTTACCGGCCCGGGCTTGACCCTAGGCATCGCCGCATCGCATATTTGCGACATGGCTCTCCGGAACCACTCTGCCTCGGTATTCACATCGGCAGGCCTCTCCGGTGCTGGAGTCCAGGCCTGCACGATGGCCGCTTCCTGGAGAGCCTCCCGATTTAGCCGTTTAAGCGCCCAACGCGGTTCCGGGGGATTCGCAATTACTGGCGGTACATTAGGCGGAGGGGAGACGTCAAACCGAATATATCTGTGGTCGGACCTCGTCTCCTCCTCCACCACCACGCGCCAGTTCTGGACACGGCGAGTGAGATCAGGGGTCGCGAACGATACGTCCACGACTGAACTGAGTCCCCCTCGCTCCCAGGTGGCGACATTCCCCCGGTTGAGGACTTCTAGGCCACGGGTAGTGACCCAATCCTCTAGAATTCTCCCCCTGCCATTGGTCTCGCGGGAGCCCCAAGTCGTCGACCAGGCGTTAAAATCTCCCAGGACCAGGACAGGGCGAGGACGGCATGCAGTGAGAACGACGTCCAGTTCAGAGAGCCATAGCTCAAACTGATGCTGGTCGCGGTTCGGCGAGATGTAAACGGCCACGACCGCCACTCCCTCATAGTCCGCCGCGACGCAACCTGGGCCCCTTGCAATTATTGCAAGGCGCGAGGTATCTGCGCCGGACCCCCCAAAGATAGTCGCTTTGCGATCCAGGGCCACCGGGCTTCCGGGATGAACCCAGTACGGCTCGGCGACTGCGACCACGTTGACGGACCACTGCGCGATGCTCTGGTACAGAAGATCCTGAGCATCAGAGCAGTGGTTCAGATTGATCTGCAAGATGCGGATATGTGCATTCATTAATGAACATCCACATCCGCATCCCGCCGCGAACGTGGGCGCTCTTGAGCGGCACTCTTATTCCCCCCTAGGGATGAACGGGGCTTTGGCCTTGAGGCGGCGCAGGTCTTGCTGTCCACCCGGTGCTCAGCCGTCTTGCCCTCCGCCACGCATCTAAAACAGCGTGGTGGAGCGTTACAGGCAATGGCCTTGTGTCCGGGTTGGCTGCAGCGGAAGCACCTATCACCTACGTCGACTTCCGCTGTGCACTGCACCCCCACATGCCCCGCGACCAGGCACCTGTAGCACCGGGACTCGCGAGGTTGCAGGAGATGCACCTGCGCCTTGAGGAAGCCCCCAATGAGTAGGCTCCGTCCATCCGCAATCTTCTGAGCTGCCGCGACGGGACAGCTCACGACTACTGACCCGTGACCAGTTGGCCCAAAGCGAATTTCGCCTGACCTTATTTGATCCCGGGGGCAGTCGCTTGCTTCCACAACGGCAGAGATTATCTCCTCCGTCGTGGCCGCGTCATCCAGACCCGAAATGCGTATACCAACACATTTGTTGGGTCTGGTGACACGGACAGCGTCCGTGTCCAGCGACACCCTTAGCTTAGCCGCTAGAGCATCAGCCTTGGGGCCGCTGGTGGCGCCGGAGACCTCGAGTAGGCGTGCTCCGGTGCGCGTCGTTTTGCACCGGAGTCCCCCCTCTATCTCGAGGGCCTTTAGGTCAACTGAGGCCTTCACCTGCCTCAGGACCTCGGCGTACCCCACGCCCCGCTCCAAGCCTTGTGTCGTCACTGTTAGGACGACGGCAGTGGAGCGCGGTGCGCGAAGCCTCTTCGGCGCCTTCGTCGCGGCGGCCTTTGCCGCCTTATTAGCCGCTTTTTTGGCGGCTTTCGCCTTCTTTTTCCCTCCCGCTACCTCCCAGCTCCCCTCTCTGGAGGGATTCAGGGGTGCAACGGAGGGGGCGGCTGTATCAGGGGGTGCCGGAATGCCGCTCTTCCCGGGTGCTGACTTCGTAGGGGCGGGGGGAGCGGAGGCCTTCCGCTTGGAACCGGGAGCACCTTTGGTGGCAGTCACCGCCGCATACGACATGGGGGTCGTCAGCGGTGGGCGGTATGCCCGGTTCTCAAGGACGCCTAGGCGTCTTTCTATGGCCTCCAGCAGCTGGGTCAAGCTCGGTGTCACCTTGGAGGGCTTAGGAGCAGGCCCTACCTTTGGCTGCACACGAGCTTGAGTTTCGAGGGCCTTTTGGGGAGGGAGGTTCTTCACCCCTTGAGCGTCCCCGGTCCCTTGAACCAGCTGTGTCAGCTTGCCCATTTCATCCCGCATCTCCAGGAGTTGCTTGCGGGAGTCAGCAAGCTCGACCTCCAGGCTCGCAACCCGAGCCCGGAGTTTTTCCTCCTCTTCGGAGACGCTCCTGTCGAGGAGCTCCTCTAGGGCCTTAGTGGCGCCTGTGACGGCTTCGGCCACTATCTTCTTCCTGCCCTGTACATTTTTGGCGCCCTTTACGGCGTCAGAAATGCGAGCAAGAGCCGTTAGGAGCTCTCTCGCCGCCGGCACATCCGTGGCCTTGCCGCTGGGCAGCAGAGGGGCATGTATCGGCGGATTTGGAACCCGCCCCTTCAAATTGTGGAGGTCGGCTTTTCGACCTCTACCCGCGGTGGTAGCTATCACCTTGGCGGGTACATCATCCTCACTGGAGGATATTGTCCCCGGCCGACGAAACAGGCTTTTGCCTGATTCAGAGGATCGTGGCCTTATCCTACGGAGGCCCTCTGTCTCAGTGTCTATGCTGAGAACTGACTCGGCGTCAGTCTCAGCCGGGATTGACGCAACCTCTGCGTCAGTTTGGGGGGTGGTTTTGAGGCACACCTCCGGGCCTTTTGGGTTTTGGCAAAAATTATTCATAATTGATCCCACGAGTGGAGACGAACAGACGACAACTCCCCGGGTGACGCTCATTCCGGGGAGTGGGATGTATACTGTGGGGTGCTCCAGGTGCCCCACAGGTTTTAACGACTTCGCTGTCGGGTTTTAGAGACTTGTCCTTGTCGCGAGCCGGCCAATTAAGGCAAGCCCCTCGGCCCCCAGGACCACCGCGTACCAACTGGTGCCACCAGTTGGGTCGCTGCGGATAATCTTAGGGGTTACGAGACGCGGGGGGATGGCTATACCTCCCCAACACCGACGCTGGCACGAATGCCTGTAAGCCCCTGCGTGAGCAGAGAGCCTACACGTCCTGCGGTTCTCCGCTCAATACGCTCTGCCTAAAGCAGAGTGTAGACGGAGCAACCCGAAGTGGCCAATACGGCCCCCTCCTTGGTGGACTATTGGCCGTGGGCGACGACGTGCGCCTCCAATAAAGCGCACATCGTCGTCCACGTTACCAGGGTGTACCACGTGGAGGTTGTCCTACCCAACACCCCATCATAACGGAACATGGAATACATTCGACTTAGTATATTACTTGCTCGTCGTAAAATGTCCCGATCGAAAGTGCAATAACGGTGGTGCAATTTGAACATTTTTTTACTTTGCACAGCACAACTCGATAGAATCTTTGCTATGCTTATCTACACATATAAATGCATACATACATACATACATATTGTCACGCCTTTATCCCCGAAGAGGTAGGCAGAGGCATATTAAACGCCCACATTTCACCGCATGCATTTTTGTCCCACGTGGTGAGCCCATTGCCGTGTTGAAATGGACAGGCGCAGGCTATGGTGACCTGCTGTTGAAATTTTTTAAGCCGCCCATAAGGCCTTCAACCAGGCTTAACGACTGCTATTTTATTGGCAACTGGGACCAACGGCTTACCGGGCCTTCCGAAGCACGAAATTGGGGTGGGTCTTAATGGCAGAATAAATTTAATAAAATGTGTTTATTTTACATGTTAAATTTGGAAGAGATTTTGAACCGGTTGGCTTTTTAGTGAGATGGTAACAAAAATGCTAAAAGGTCTTATGTGCTAGACACTAATTAGCAGCACCAATTAAAGTCCTGGTAGTCACGGACTATACACGGACTATATAAACGGACATTTACAGACTACATATACGGACACAAATTTATATGCTTATCTCATATTTCCCCACATTATGCATTTTGGTCCTACGTAACAGGCGGTGAGTGCACTACCGTGTTAAATTAGGAGCTGGTTATGGCGACCTGAATGGCTTATCATGCCTTCTGAGCGCGGAAACACTCGTAAATGGAATACCACAAAGCGATCACCCATCCGAAGACTAACCATAGAGAAAGATGTTTAATTCAGTGATTGTTTACAGAACACTTAGTTAGTGTAGCTATGATATATTTCTTACTACTTTTGAGTTACAAACACCCATTTATCCTCATAGGTTATTATTTACGCATTTATACTTAATATGAAATATTTTCCTAATATTAAACTTCTGAGATTTTTTTTACTTTATTAGATAAAACTATTATCCACCTAAACTATTGTAATAACATATACTTTTTGTTTCAGTGTTACCACCGGAGCAAGATATGGTGTAGTGATACCACAGATTGAGTAATATTATTTAATTTTGTAATGTATAAGCTGTCTCTACCTTATTGTTGACTGCCTCTGTGGCGTAAGTGGTAGACTATAGGGCTGCGGTTGTCTTGGGTTATAATCCCGGGTTGAAACTATATTTGTGTGATTCATAAATGTGTGTTTCGGAGTTTTGATGTTACATTTGGTTGTTTGAAATAAATAAGAATGTTATAAGTTGTCTAGATTCCATAGTACAAGCTAATTTAACTTAGGTTGCAAGGAACATCGCTCGCTGACTCTCGCGCGCGTAAATTTTTGTAATTTATTTATTATTACCTATCCATAAAAAAATTGGAACTTAATTTTTATGTCAACGATAAAAAAATGAACTTATGTATCGACTTTCTCAGACAAAAATATATTTAATGTTATTATGATATAATGATAAGTATCACGGATCTAAAATTAGTCGGTTGTACTCGGCTTACAAGATACCTGACCATGACGCATGAAAATGGCGGCAAATTTTGAGAGAACGAGCAATAAAAAAAATTTGACTCTGACGCGAAGCACAATTGTGTGTGATATTATGTAAGTTGTAAAAAGACAAAACTTTGCGATGTTGAATAAAAGTAATAAAAAAGAAAGAAATATTTTTATTTTATCGTATTGATGCTTGGTCGAGCCGCGCCATCATACGACTAACGCCATCTATCGGACGGTTACGGCATTGAAGTTACTCCCGTGTAACCGTGGAGGGGAGCTCGAGGTCCCGTCTCCCGCGCCTCGATCCACCCCTGGGCCCTATATAAACAGTTGAAAGGAAGTTTCGAGAACAACCTAGATTTGTCAATTACGATACTGTGTACTACCACACAAAAGTACTTTCCTAAAATGATATAAATTCACTTATAAAATATATGTTAAAATATTGGACCCGGAATATCCCGGTAAGTTCTAATTATAATTAATCATCCTTACTAACTTTTGTTCCTACAGGAAGGAGTGTTTAAATCTAATTCTATCTATAGTGTACTTACCCTTTTTGCTTTTCAGCGTATGTATTACCGCAATTAATAGCAATTTTTAAAAATGCTAAATCTATTACAATCGCTAATTTTCAGCCATAGCTATAAGAGGGTAGGAATATGTATAAAGCCTAAATTTTCACAAGTGTGCCAACCAACCCTTACTAAATTTTATTCTATGTACCTACCACCTACAACCTATATGTAAGACTTTCCGTCTCTCCAGCCAACCTGGGCCTGAGGAGAGGCTGGAAGCCTTTTAGGTTTCCGGCTGAGGTTCTTACCCCAGGCTTCTGTCTTCCAGGGTCCTTTGTTACGGGTGAACCTTGACGGTTTCACCACTATACCTACTACTTGTTGGCCGAGCGCTGCTCCGAGGCTCCTTCTGGTCGCGCCTAGACCGGGAGTGGAAGCCGTCGCCCAGCCGGAGAACCCTACGACTGCGAGAGGAACAACATCCGACCCGTGGAAGATCACCTGGCCCTCCCTCAGATAAGTCCAGATTCCGCGGCCTCTCGCGGCAGAGTCCACCTTACGGTTGCCTACCTATATTCAACACTCGCGACCCTGACTAGACTTCTTTTGGCCCTATCGGGAAATATACTATTTTCTACTTCTACTTTCATTTATCTCCCGTAGGGTCCTGTACAACCAGAAGGTTTACAGTGGCGCCCTTACGCGGTTAAGGCATCCGTTTGGTGTTCTCTGGGCTAGAGGCGAGGAGTTCTAGTTTAAGCTTTTCCTACTTTGTATTTTTTTAATTTGTGTGTCTGTGTAGGGTAATTGTGCACAGATTAACCGCAGTCCCGTTAGCAGGTAGCTTCCCCCTAAATTTAAGCTACCCAGGGTTTAGACGTCCCTGACAGTGCTAGTCTAGTTGTCTTTAATTGGTATTTTTTAAATTCTTTTAAAGTTAATTTAACTCGTATAAAACAGTTAGTTCGTATAAAACAAAGACAACTCAAAATTAGAAATTTTTCTCAACCTTGTTCACATTTTATCTAAATTTAGTTATTCCCAAAATTTTAATTACGATTTCTTTTATTTAATTTACTTTGCAAGTCGTAATTCACTATAGTAACACTTTATCTAATTTTATTCACTATCTATTAAACTTAATTTTAATATGCAAGCAATTACATAACTCTCGTGTATATTGTATGTGTCGTTTCTACTATAACTATTTTGCTGGGTTGCACACTAATTCAACTAGTCATACGTATATTTCTGATTTTCGTATTGCACTAAGATTCAATTGCACACTAGTTTTTGAAACACTTTTGTAGCTTCGATTTTGCATTGTTAAAATTGTAAGATTGTAGTATTTCTTCCTGTAACTTAATAAGCAATATTATATCATATAAGTAATTTTCAAATAATCATAATAAGTAATTTTCGTACAAGCATCTAAACAGCTTGCAAGACTTAGTGTAATCGTTCTGATCACATAATCTACTTTTTTACCATTAGTTTGAGACTATATTACAGATTCGCTTAACGCTTGATAAAAATAAAATCTAAGGTATTGTTCTATAATTTTTTATCTGCTTTGTGAGGGTAACTCGACATTGCAATTAGTTGTAGGGTTCCATAGTTGTGTGTGCAAAAAACCCTTTCAGCTCATTGTGGTGTTCTACAAACGGAAGGGTTGCTACAACCTATCGTTTCGGCAGAGTAACATCATAATTGATACATCCATTTCAAGACACTCACTACCATACAAACAAATACATATTAACTTGGTGCTTGATTATATTTCTTTAATGATTAAAAATGAATGAATGAACAAAAAATAAAAATTAATAATTTTATGAGATTATAGTTTAATCTCATAAAATTATTAATTTTCATTTTTTAAAGTCTTTTAATTACTAATATTAACAAAAATAAAGATTTATTTTATTTTTAGCTTCAGATTTTGTATTTGTTGGAATTAGTACCTCTTTTTTTTTAAATATACTTCACATTCTATTATAAACTATGCTACGAAACCATAGCGAGATCTAAGTTTTGGTTCAGCGACATCTATTGCGCTTATAGTAAACATTGCCAATCCCTAAGAATATAAAATTTCAATTTCTATTACCTAAACCTATTTCGTGCAGTGCCGTACCTAAGTTTTAGTTATAGCTGATTAACAATCCCTACTACTTAGAAGTTGTTGGGGTAAGCAGAGAGCGTTGTTCCTTTGATATACTATATTAATTATTTACTCACAGTTTATCGACCTGTTGTCCTGGGTTTTTTTTTTAGTTGATAGATTAATATATCCAATACCTTGCTACTAAATAACATAATCATCATCATCATCTAACGGTGATCCCGGTCATCTAAAAGTCTTATTGAATAATATTGTGTAATCAATTAGTACACTTTCGGTGCAGAAATTTTATCATCATCGTCAGTAACGTCGATCCCGGTCATTTTCGAGTTCGATAATTTATTTTTGCCTTATTGTTATCTTTTAACTTCCATAACACTTCAATCAATCTTAGCCGATATTCATACCTTTTAAATATTATAAGATGGCTTTTAAAATGATTTTTACGACACTTCCAAAGGCTGAATTAGCTTATGAGGTGAGGTTGCGCGGGGAGGAGCCTGGACCAACCGTGTCAGCACTTCGCGCTCAAATCAAATAATTGAAGACTAGCGTGGACCCGGAGGATCTAGAGGTTTCCCCTTTCGACTTCGAAGAGGATATAGCTGGTTTGGAAGCTTCCTTAGATCGTAATATTTTGTTACTTCAGGAGAACCTGAAGCTTTCGGTTTTGGCGAGCACGCGTTCTTTATGTGCACACTTAGAACAACGTTACGCGCGTATAGTCACCCCGACTGAAATTGACGACGCAGAACGGTATGCTAGATTTCGGATAGCTTTTAAATCTTCTTATAAGAAACTAAAAGTACTCTCAAACAGCTTCTCAAACCGTTCCAATAATAGTGAGTTTGACGACGCAGACGAACAACCTCTTACGTCCAATGCAACCGTGTCTGATAACGTAGCTAAGGGCTCGGTTCCTACTTCTCCGATTTTCACTCCTATTACAACTCAACCATCAGCTGATTTAAATAAGATTCAGGTGTTGGTCAAGTGCGAACGTTCTGCTATGGCAGAGATGTCCAAATTTAAGTTTGATGGAAGGACAGACGTGCACTCTTTTATTGAAAGAATTGAAGATTTTAGGCGGTCTCGCGACATTGACGAGAGCCGCATGCTTAAAGCGGCCTCAGAGATATTTACAGGGGACGCAAGACATTGGTTCCGCAGTATCCGCGACCAGGTACTGTCCTGGCCGGACCTAACACTAGCACTAATTAGGGATTTCGGTGTGCGAGACTATCAGTATCGGTTGTGGGAGGAGATCAGAAGGCGCACTCAGGGGGAAAAGGAAAATATCGTAATTTACCTTTCAATTATGGACGGAATGTTCTCTCGTCTCGATAAATCTGTTACTGAATGCGAAAAGCTTGAAATTTTACTACACAATGTTAGGCCTTGCTACGACAGTCTGTTGGCTACCGGTGGAGACATTACCTCTATTGCTGAGTTAAGGTCAAGATGCCGGAAGTATGAGGACATGGCAGCACGTAGTAGCTCTTTTAAGGAACCCCCGTCAGCGGTAAACACTATGGTCGCCTCGGATTTCGCTTACTCGCACGTAAAGCCAATGAAAAAACTACAGTACAATAACAAACACTACTCGGGATCTAATAATCATACTCTTAATAGGAATAATAACTATGGGAACACACAACATTCAAATTTTCAGAACCAACATAATGAAGTTGCATACGTTTCTCCTAACAGTAATAGAAAGTGTTTTCGCTGTGGTTCCGATAATCACCTTACTAACTACTGTACTAGCAGTATGGATAGGGTGTGTTTTAGGTGTGGACAGAAGGGAGTTCGTATAGTGGATTGCCCCTCTTGTGCACCTACTTTACAGTCTCGGGCTGGCCCTTCAGGCACTCGTAGACCAGATAATAATAAAAACAGTAATAACTATAATAATAAATCATTTAATAATCGCCGACAACTGTCGGAAAACTAGAACGGAGAAACAGAAGTTCTCACTCTTATAAAGGGGTAACGGGTGAGCACCTTCGTATCTATAGATCCTTTTTCAAGGAACGAGAGGTAAGCTCCGTTTTCTCCACTTTACCTACTGATGACCCCAGACCTTACGCCCTAGTGACAATTATGACCTATCCTAAGATCGATGTGTATGGATTACTTGACTCGGGTGCTGCCATTACTATTCTTGGCAACAACTCTCACCAGGTCCTACTCGATCTCGGCCTTAAGATGATTAAGGACGATACTACTACGGTCACAACAGCGGGTGGTCATACTACACATGTGCAGGGAAAAATGATATAATAGTACCCATGTATTTTGAAAATAAATTTCATTTAATTACGGCATATATCGTACCTAATATCACTTCAAGTCTTATCTTGGGTATTGATTTTTGGACTAAGTTCGAACTGTGTCCAAAATACCTAAAATCTATTCCGATGTTGCTATCTAACGATCCCAAGCTGGCTATAGTATCACCAGATCACTCTAGTCTTCTGGACTATAGCGGAAGGCTATCTGCAGAGCAACGCACTATAGCGGAACACGTCATGTCTCAGTGCAGAGACATTTCTTTTGAGGCTAAGGGCCTAGGTAGAACCCATCTTATCCAACATAAGATTGATACTGGTGACAGTCCACCTATACGTCAGCGAACTTACCGAATGTCACCGGAAAAGACAAGGATAGTCTCGGAGCAGGTTGATGAAATGTTAGCTCTTGACGTCGTCCAACCTAGCCAGAGTCCATGGTCTTCCCCTGTCTTGGTGGTGGGGAAAAAGGATGGGAAGCCACGTTTCTGTCTTGATAGCCGCAAGCTTAATGCCGTCACGAAGAAGGATGCCTACAGCCTTCCTTAAATTTCACAGATATTGGATCACCTGAGTGAGGCTAAATACCTGTCAACTCTGGACCTTTCGAAGGCATTTTGGCAAATCTGTCTAGCTCCAGAGGATAAAGAGAAGACGGCTTTCTTCGTACCTGGCAGAGGTTGCTTCCAGTTCAAAGTCCTACCTTTTGGCTTAACTGGAGCACCGGCATCACAACAAAGGCTTGTGGACTCACTATTTGGTCCAGAATTCGAGAATAGGGTTTTCTGTTACATAGATGACATTGTCATAGTTTCTTCTACGTTTGAGGACCACGTATCCCTGCTCTTAAAAGTCACTAATAAATTAAGAGGCAAATTTAACTAAACTTAGAGAAATCAAAGTTCTTTAAAGATAAACTTAATTTTTTAGGCTTTATTGTCGACAGTCACGGTCTACGTACCGACCCAGAAAAGGTAGACTGTATTTTAAATTTTCCTGTTCCTAAGACCAAAAAGGACGTAAATAAGTTTCTTGGTACAGCATCATGGTACAGAAGATTCATACCTAACTTTAGTACGATTGCTGGACCACTAAATAAATTAACAACTACTAGAAATGGCGCACCTGCGTTTTCCTGGACTCCTGAAGCAGATGAGGCCTTTCTCGAGTTGAAATCTCACTTAGTGAAAAGCCCGGTTCTAAAATGCCCTAAATACGATGAACCCTTCCAAGTCCACACTGACGCTAGTAATTTTGGCATAGGCGCAATGCTCACACAAACCTTTGATGGCATAGAACACCCTATTGCTTATATAAGACGCTCACTTAGCGGCGCTGAAAAAAATTACAGCGTAACGGAACGCGAGTGCTTGGCAGTTCTATTGGCCTTGGGACATTGGCGTTGTAATTTAGACAATGGCCATAAATTTACTGTTTACACGGACCATTCGGCACTAAAATGGTTCCTTTCCTTGAATAATCCTACAGGCCGTTTGGCCAGATGGGGCATTAGGTTGAGTTGTTTCAACTTCGACATTAAACATCGCAAGGGCAAGGATAACGTCATCCCCGACGCTTTATCAAGGGCGATGCCAGTGTCCTCCTTGTCTTTAAATGTTTTTAAATACTCTAATTCAAAAGACGAGTGGTTTTTGAATTTATATAAAGGTGTAGTACAATCCCCTCAGGCTTTTCCTAATTATAGAGTAGAAGGAGACGTTCTATACAGGCGTACAGAAACTCAGTGTAAGCTCACTGAAGAGTTTGAATGGAAGGTGGTAGTCCCTGCTGAATCTCGAGTCGCGGTTTTTCGTGATAATCACGACTCTCCGTCAGCTGGACATTTTAGAGTTTTTAAAACTTACCACCGTATTAGACTCCGATACTATTGGTCTGGTCTTTATAAGGACACTGTGGAGTACGTTGCTGCTTGTGAGATGTGCAAAGCACACAAACACACTACTCAAGCGCCTATAGGGAAAATGGGACGCCCAAAGCAGTGTTCAAGGCCTTTCCAAACAATTTCTACTGACTTGGTAGGTCCGTTACCTGCGTCTAAGAAGCAACACATTTATATATTAGTTGTCAACTTGTTGTTTTTCTAAGTATTGTCTTATTTTTCCGCTTCGTCGGGCGACAGCGGAACCAATTGCTAAAATATTAGAGCATAATGTTTTTATGGTTCATGGCATTCCACAAACCATTATTCTAGATAATGGAGTTCAATTCAGTATTTTTAATGTTTGTGTAAAAATTGTGAATTCTTAAACATAAAATCTTTGACAACGATTACAAGTGTTGTGAAATTGGATAACTCAGTGGAACGGAACTTTATTTGTTACTTTCCATAATCGACATAATTATAAATAAGTAAGTAGTAATAATAATTCTTTAATTCAAGTAACTGTGACTCATACATTGTTTAACAGATAATTAGGTACATAAATTATATTACAAATTGTCAACAATATAATACTCGGAATAAACTAGTAATGAAAATTCCATAACATAGATTAATAACAACGAATAATACAAAAATTGATAATAATGTTTAAATAAAATGACATTTTAGTAAATTTATTTTGGTCCAATCATAAGAAGTCAGTCAATATTGTCAATAATCATGATGTCATAAAAATGTAATACTCAAATAATAATAGATTCTACAACAATGTATAAAAATATGCCCGAATTGTCAACATTTATGATTACTGCTACGCTCTCCAAGGTAGTAGTATGATAATATATAAACTTTCTCGATAAATGAGCTATCCAACACAAATATATTTTCTCTAATCCGACGAGCGGTTCCTGAAATTGGCGAGTTTAAACAAAACTCTTCAGCTTTGTATATTCAGTTAAAATAAAATAAATAGGAAGGCTTTTTTTTTTTGATGGCCTATTTACAATTTAATATTATTTCACTTTGCCAGCAGATCATTTCCAGGCGATTTAAGATATCTGGGTTGACTGAATTAAAAACCCTTTGCCCCATCTAGTAACTGGGTTTAATGACCGAGTTTCTAGTGGTACATTTCCTGATTTATTGAAACATAATAATAAGCAAAGTCATACCTTTGTTCAAGGCTGGTAGCGCTACAGACCCGTCTAATTTCCGATCAGTGTCAGTACTGCCAACTTTGAGCAAAGTATTTGTAAAAATAATCTTAAATCAAATGCTATCCCATTTTAATAGTCATAAAATATTTCATGCGAAACAGGTTGGGTTTACGAAAGGGCGCTTAACTTCCGAGGCTGGTGTTGAGTTAATAAAATTATTCATGAAGCCTGGGGAGACAAGCAACATGCATTAGGTATATTCTGCGATCTATCCAAAGCTTTGGATTGCGTTCAACATGAAACGCTGTACAATAAAAAGTTATCACTGTGGAATAAGAGGCAAAGCTCTCGACCGTCTGTCTTCATATTTGAACAATAGAATACAGAGGGTGGATATTAATGGTACACGTTCTGCAAGATCCATGGTTACAGGGTGTGCCGTAAGGGTCGATACTTAGTCCACTTTGTTCCTCATTCATATTAATAGTATTGAGGTCCTTGGTGTTGAAATCTCGGGTGTGCCGCAAGGGTCGATACTTAGTCCACTTTGTTCCTCATTCATATAATTAGTATTGAGGTCCTTGGTGTTGAAATCTCTAGTGACGTCCTATACCGTAGTCATTTAGAGGACAAGGCAAACTGGCGTCCAAAAAGCTCGGAGTGCTCAACAGGGCGCGGCAGTACTTTACTGCAGAGCAAACACTGCTCCTCTATAAGTCGCAAGTGCGACATGGAGTACTGCTGTCACCTTTGGGCTGGTGCAGGTGCAGGTGTCGAAAGGTCGCAGCTGGTATTCAGGTGAATAGCTTCCTCCAACTTTCTACTCAGTAGAAGGGCGTGCTATGAGGATTGTCAACGAACCTCTACTACCGGGCGGTGTCGAACCCTTTCGCGACAGTAGAGACTTTGCCTCCTTATGTGTGTTCTATCGCCTGTGCAACGGTCTGTGCTCTGAGGAGTTGTTTGATATGATGCCCACGGTTACCTTCTATCATCGCCCCGCTCGCCATAGACAGGGTGCTTTGCGTCCAGATCGCACGCATACGGTTAGGTCCGATAGAGGCTTTATTCCGCGTACGCTTAGATTATGGAATGAACTCCCTGCCTGGGTTTTCCCGAAGGTAAACAGTATGGGGTTCTTCAAAAGGGGTCTTAGAAGGTTTATAAAGGGTCGGCAGCGCGAGTGCTGCACCTCCGGTGTTGCAAACGACCATAGGCTAAAATGACCACTTACCATCAGGTGGGCCGTACGCTTTTCTGCCGCCTCGGTGGTATAAAAAAATGATTTACCGTTTTATAAAGGGGAAAGGAATAGGATTGTTTTGTTTGCAGATGATACCTCATTGATTTTTAATATTAAATACAATTAGATAACTATGACGATGTAAACAATGCAATCACGAGAGTAGTTCATTGGTTCAGCTCAAATAATAATTACCTAAATGAAAATAGAACTAAATGTATTATATTTTCTCTACCAAATGTAAAACAAGTTTCGGCCAATGTTTAACCGTGTTAGAGTTTGTGGAATCAACTGTGTTCCTCCGTATAACTATTGATGCCAAATTGCAGTGGGGCCCACACATAGAAAAGACGGCCTCTAGGTTAAGATCGGATGCATGCGCTGTAAAAAAGATCAGTAGCGCAATTCACAAATCTCTGATCCAAATCCTCTACTGCGCAAATGTCATCTATGTTCATAGAACTCGAATATCGATTACATTTGCGCAGTAGAGGATTTGGATCAGATATTTGTGAATTGCGCTCTAACAGATGTGGATACGACTAGAATGGTTTACTTCAGCTATTTTCATAGTATTATGTCTTACACTATTCTCCTTTGGGAGATTGGTGCAGATTTAAATATTATTTTTGTCTTCAACGGCGGGCTGTATGCGCTATTTATAATTTGGGCCCCAAAGTCTCTCTTCGAGAAAAAATCAAGGAAATAAATATTCCAACATGTAGCATGGGTGGGCCGCGATCCGAACCGGTGGTCACTTTAAATATTTTAAATAGTGTATGACATTTTGTAAGCGCCGCCGCCGTTAAAATGGTCTATGCAAAATTAAGATATTTATATTTAATTTTTAAATTATCTATTTGGCATTATTACCTTTGCCTACCAAATTATGCGCAAATTTTTCAATAAGATAAATAAAACACTGAATAATTATAAAATATATTGTTTGTTTATAATGTGCACGTGATATAATTAAGATTACATAATATTTTTTTAATTTAGTGAACAATTTTTCCACTTATAAAAATGTTTAAGTATGTGTCGAATGTCCCGATGAAGGGAACAAGTAGGAACGAGTTATACCTAAGGGAAGAAGTAGGAAAGGAATAACGCTTGGATGGTGATTACAGTGACATAATTAAGAAACTTTTGCTTTTTGATAGGACTTAGATAAACTGTTCCAAACAGATACTTCACGAAGTAAAGCATATCTTTGAAACAGTAGCATCAGCTAAAAACATGAAAGAAAAACACTGACCAATGACAACAAATTTGGAATAAAGTGTATTTGCCTGTCCAAGAGATATGTCCCCTTAAAAAAAGATGGAAAATATTGTATATGAGGTTTTTACTATCTGAAACAAGAAACATAAGACTTTAATTTGATGTTCGCAATAAATACCTATGTAAAGTTATATTTTCTTTTTACCGTCACGAAGTTTCCGTAAGACATTTCCAGGAAGCCAAACGCTTTTAATACCAAGGGTCGCTGTAAATATATAAAAAAAAAATATCGCATTGGTATACAAGATTGGTAAGTATACTTTCCAACAGCCGAAAAAAAAAGAGGTATGGACATTAGTATAGAAAGCTGGTAAGTATACTTTTCATAATTGTATAAAAACAAAAGTATGCTATTAGTATACAAGGCTGGTAAGTATACTTTCCGACGATTGTATAAAATCCGTGTATTTTTAAGTAAATAACTTGCTCGTATTGCAGATATTGTATTTGTAGGTAGCTATCATCTATTCTGGCTGATATAATTTATTTTCGGAATATAGAATGGTTCTAGAATTTGTCCAGCAACGGCGGTAACGACATTGGGCTTGTCCCGAGTCTCAAAACATTCGGAAACGTATTGGCGTGCAATAACTCCCGCCTATCCCCTCGGGATTACTCGACTGCCTCGGTGGCGCAGTGGTAGTTTATGCGACTGCCGCGCTGAGGTCCCGGGTTCGATTCCTGGGTCGGCACAAATACTTGTGTGCTCCCCAAATGTTGGTTTCGAAGTTTGGGTGTTTGATATGTGTAATATGTATGTAATTAGAAATTTATAAGTATGTGTATCAGTTGTCTACATCCCATAGTACAAGTTAATAGCTTAGTTTGGGCTAGATGGCGCTGTGTAAATAGTGTATTATTTATTTATTTATAATTAGAATCATTTCTTATGAATAAAGAAAGTATTACTTCATCGTACAAATGTTCGATAAAAATATAAGCATTCAATAATTAATAATCATGCAATAATATAGTCACTCAAATAAAAAACAAAACATATCTTATATGTATAAAATATAAAACATATCTTAATAATATTATAATTGCGAAAGTTTGGATGGATGTTTGCTACTCTTTCACGTAAAAAATACTGAATAGATTTTAATGAAACTTTACAATAATATAGCTTATACATCGGAATAACACATAGGCTACTTATACACTATAGGCTTATTATCCCGGGAACAAGTTCCTGTGGGAAACAGGAACGGGAAAACTTCTTACGTCAACTAGTCTTACTTTTAATTACAAAATAAGTCATAAAATAGGAGTTTATTTTCTGTCACTTGCCACTCTTGGAGACTAACATTTATTTCTTAGATTTTTCTATAATTTTGGCGGCAATTCAAAACTTTATCTGAATTTTTTTTTGTTAAAAATGGGCAAAAATAATGTATACAGACACAAATATAAATCTGTTTGTTATATCTAAATAGCGGCAATAGCGGGTACCTGCGCAGTCATCATCCCAATGAATACAAGCTTTTTCACCCTCAATAGGGAACTACCGTGGCAGTTATACCAGCCGGAGGCGTACATCGCATCAGAAACACGCTGTGCCTTAAACAAGATACAATCAATGGTTACAACTGTAAGGGCCGTATTCACAATGTTTATCATTACTCAAGAAACATTTGAGAGTAGTATTTATAAGGGAAAAACTAGAGCAAAAACTGACCTCAAGCGTAGATTGAGTATTGAGAAACGTTCTGGAATACGGCCCTTAAATACCAAGAAAGAGAAAATGTTTCAAAACCAAAGCTCGACCCGAAAAGTTTGAACTGTCTAAGGGCCGTATTCCAGAACGTTTCTCAATACTCAATCGACGCTTGAGTCTAGTATTTGCCTTATAAATACTACTCTCAAATGTTTCTTGAGTATTGATAAACGTTCTGGAATACGGCCCTTAGCGTCACGCTGTGGTAGTGTATGCGACTGCCGCGCCTGAGGTCCCGGGTCGGAAAAAATATTTGTGTGATCTGTAATGTATTTGCAGTTAGGTACTTACCTGTTATTATTATGTTCTACTTAATGTAGGTAGATATAAAAGGTTGTTGTGAAATAAATGGTGAATGTGCTAGACGTATTAATCTGAGTTATTTATTTCTACCAAATATGTGTGTGTGTGCTGACCCCCGTACAGCGCTCCGACTGGGCCATGCAGATTGTCGTCGTACCCAAGAAGGACGGTAATATTAGACTATGCGCTGACTATAAGGTTACATTGAATAAAGTATTGGATGTCGACCGTTATCCTTTGACACGGGTAGAGGACCTCCTCGCTAGACTTTCGGCCGGGGAACGTTTTACTAAAATAGATCTCTCCCAAGCATACGCCCAGTTAGAACTCAATGACTCTCGGGATTACACGGTTATCAACACTCATAAGGGTATGTTTCGATATAATAGGTTGGTTTACGGTCTAGCGTCCAGTTCCGGTATCTTTCAAAAAATATTAGAGCAACTTTTCGCTCATTTACCACACGTAGGTGTATTTTTTGGATGATATAATAAGTGGAAAGACGACCACGGAACATTTAGATAATTTACATAAAGTATTTAGCATTTTACAAAAAAATGGTTTAAAAGTACGGTACGTAAAGAAAAGTGCACATTCTTTGCCGAATCGGTAACGTATCTGGGGTATATCATTTCAAAGGAAGGGGTACACACGTGTCCAGAAAAAGTGAAGGCCATCACGGACACAACGGCATCAAACAATGTGTCAGAGCTCCGTTCATTTCTGGGCATGGTGTATTACGCAAAGTTCATTAAAAACATGAGCACCATTGCGGCACCGTTGTACCATTTATTGAAGGCAGGTGTAGATTTTAAAAGGGGCGAGGAATGTCAGGCGACTTTTAACAATATCAAGCGTTTGTTATGTTCAAAAGAATTATATTATATTATCTGTGGTTCAAGTAAGATCCTAGTGCACTATTCGACCGAGTTGCCCCTTGTTTTGACAGTGGATGCGAGTAGTGTTGGTGTGTTGGGTAGAGCGAGAGCGGTTATATCTCACGTTACAGAGAGCGGTGACAGACCTATTGCGTCCGCGTCTCGGGCATTAAATAAGGCCGAACGCGCCTACTCGCAAATAGAGAGGGAAGCGTTGGCCATTATCTATGGTGTGCGCAAATTTCATCAATACTTGTATGGCCGAAAATTTAAATTACGAACCGATCATAAGGCACTCTCAACCATTTTCGGCAGTAAAACAGGTATTCCGGTGATGGCGGCCAGCCGAATGCAAAGATGGGCCGTTATACTTTCGGGTTATAATTATGATATAGAATATATTCCTTCTGCGAAAAATTGTGCTGATGCTTTATCACGTTTACCTGTGGGGAAATGTCATTCAGAGACTACTGAACTAACCTATATTAATTTTGTAGAAAACATTCCTACCAGTCTCTCACAATGACGTTCGGAAAGCTACAGCCATAGACCCTTTGCTGAGTAAGGTACACTTACATATTCAATCGGGTTGGCCGGCTGTTTGCGACAGCGATCAACTTAAATCGTACCACATCAGGCGTAATGAGTTGTATTCAGATGCAGAATGTGTTATGTGGGGTTACCGGGTCGTGATTCCGCAGTCATTGCGTTCTCAAATATTGAAGCAATTACATAGTAGTCATATGGGAATAGTAAAAACAAAGTCGTGTGCTCGTAGTTACGTGTGGTGGCCCAATATTGATGCGGATATCGAGGTGTGTCGAACTTGCGAAACTTGCGCCCTAGAAATGGCGGACCCCGCGCGCGTACAGCCGCAGCCTTGGTCCTATCCTGAGCAGCCATGGTCCCGCTTACACATAGATTTCTTGGGTCCGATACACGGTACGACGTTTTTAGTCATCGTTGATGCCACTTCAAAGTGGATTGAGATATTTGAGATGCCACGTACGACAAGCACAGCTGTAATAAAAACATTACGCCAACTATTTGCGAGATTTGGGTTGCCAGTAGAAGTAGTATCTGATCACGGTCCCCCATTTCAGAGTAAGGAATTCGAAGATTTTTTAAAGATTAACGGAATTAAACAAAAATTTTCATTAACGTACCACCCAGCTTCAAACGGTTGCGCCGAAAACGCCGTTAAGCTGTGCAAGCGAGAGATAAAAAAGGCTATCACTGATAAAGTGGATGTGGACGCGGCTTTACAAACGTTCCACAGTACCACAGGCGCCACGCCAGCCTTTATTTTACAGCGTAGGTCACTACGCACACGCCTAGACTTGCTGCGTACCTGTAGGGCAGTCCTTAGCCGGGTGTGCGAGGCGCAAACAAAACAGGCAGAGGCTGCGGGCGGCAGCAGTCTTCGACAGTTTCGACGCGGAGATGAGGTGTGGAGTAGGAATTACCGAGGCCGAGATAAGTGGGAGAAGGGAACGGTGATGAACGAACAGGGTTCTCGTAGGTTACTTGTGAGAGAGGAAAACGGTCGACAAACCATTAAGCACGTGGATCAGTTACGTCGTCGGTCACGCATGTCTACTGTTTCTTGTCCGAATGAGGTACCGGCCGTTCTTGACGATGCAGCCGAGGGTAGTAGACAGGGCACACCACAGAAACGGAGTGTTTCTAAGGGTTCTCCCACTACCATGACTAGACCAAGGCTCACACCGCCAGGTGCAGTGATGGAGAGGCACATTGAGCAAGGTGTAATGTATTTGCAGTTAGGTACCTACCTGTTATTATTATGTTCTACTTAATGTAGGTAGATATAAAAGGTTGTTGTGAAATAAATGGTGAATGTGCTAGACGTATTAATCTGAGTTATTTATTTCTACCAAATATAAACTAATAATAACAGTGTTTATTTCAGAGTTTGGGTATTTCCTATGTATAATATGTATGTATTTAGAAATATATGTATGTTTATCAGTCGTCTAGATCCCATAGCACAAGCTTATATAAGCTTACTTTGGGATAGACGACGCAGTGTTTAAAAAAAATAGCGAAAATATTTAAATACAAAATGCGGTGTCCAATGCCATCTGTAAATAAGTAATGTAAGTAGACTTCTTGTACGTGCCAATCGAACTTTGTTTCATCTGTTCTTCCCGTCACGCAACAATCATTAACAGAGTTCTCTCTTCATATACTAGCTGAGTGCCGCGTCTTCGTCCGAGTCATACTTTCGTCGCACCAATTTAATCATAAAATAAATCCCGTCTTTATATTTTTTTATTATAACTGCTCCGCTCCCCAAGGTAGCAGCGTGACGATATATAACCAATAGCCTTTCTCGATAAACGGGCTAACCAATACAAAGAAAAAATCAATTTGAACCAGCAGCTCCCGAGATTAGCGCGTTGAATCAAATAAACAAAAACAAATTGTTCATCATTAATAGTAAAGAACACTTTACATTCCGGGGCCTAAAAGCCCAATACACAAAAAATATACAATATAACAAAAAAGTTTTTATGCATTTTTAATGCTGGCATATTTCATTATCTTTTCCGTATGTATTATTCCAAATTTGAATTTTAGAATTTTAAATAAAGAACAAAAGCCGAGCTTGGTCACTGATTTGAAAAAAGTAATGACTGTTGAAAATAGCAGTGTGGAGTGAAGCAATTTTATGTCGATTTGGTTTGAATTTTCGCAATTGTTGTTAACCAAAGTTTAGTTTAGTTATTTTTCTATAATTTGAACCGTTTTTTGGCTATAAAATTATGGATACTTCACCTGAAGTAGCCGCGCGAGCTGTAGCACTTCTTCAATCTGGGCTAAGTCAGCGAGATGTGAGTTCACAACTTCACAAAACGGTTTTGGCGGGAAACAGCGAATGACGCGATCGCCGCTCCGTTATTAATTTTTTATTTGTATTTTCGGGTGTTTATGTGTAAAAATGATGGTGTTTTGAACATAAAAGCTTCGACAATGTGCACAAGTGTTGTGAGACTGGATAACTTAGTGGAACGCGGTATTTTCTGTTGCCTTCCAAAATCCACATATAACTGCAGTAAAATTGACCATCATTTTACTGCAGTAGAACTTTAAACAAACCTATACATGAATACGCTGCTATCAATAAGAATAATTAACTACTTTTGAATGAAGAAGATTAATTATCTACTTGAAAATTATCACTACAGAAGAAAAATTTAATACGTAATGGAAGATGGAAGATCAATAAATTTTGTTGTTGGCAATCGCGTCACTTAGAAATTAAAACTTTGAACAAACCTATACATGAATACGCTGCTATCAATAAGAATAATTTACTACTTTTGAATGAAGAATATTCATCATCTACTTGAAAATTATCACTATAAGAAAAAGTTAATATAATATACGTCGTGGCTAAGTCCAAGCCGGACATCGCCAATGTCAATACATTGTCACTACTAGCTTACGAAATCGACGCCTTAACTCTGTTCAGATACAAAAACAGCTCAGGGACTTTCACGGAGTGACTGTAAGAGCTCGGACCGCTAGAAGGCGACTCAATGAACGTGGTTTAAAGCCCCATAAGCCAGCCAATGGACCCAATTGACACGAGCACACCGAATAGCCCGTCTAGAGTTTGCGCGCGAACATCTAAATTGGCTCGACATCAATGGAGCCAGGTTCTCTTCACAGATGAGTCCAAGATAATGCTATACGGTAATGACGGAAGGAGTAAGGTGTACCGAAGACAGAACGAGCGTTTCGCGCAATGCTGTATTGACGAGAAAGTGAGTTATGGTGGACGATCATGGACAGTCTGGGGATGAATCTCTATGGAAGGCAAAACTGAGCTAGAGGTAGTGACGGGACCACAGCGGCCGCCTCTAGATGGCAATAGATACATTCGCCAATGTTTAGAGAACCACGTGATGCCATATGCTGGATTTATTGGCCAAGATTTCGTTTTAATGCATGATAATGCAAGGGCCCATACTGCGGGAATCGTCAGGGAGTACTTAAATGACATTGGTATCACTGTTATGAGATGGCCAGCGCGAGGTCCTGATATGAATCCTATAGAGCATCTATGGGATGAGCTGAAGAGGCGTGTTCGAGCTCATCATCCTTGCTCGCAAACCATGCAGAAGCTCAAAAATGTAATTTTGGAAGAATGGGAGGACATTCCTCAACATGTCATAACGACATTGATTAATTCTATGCCAAACCGTATGAGAGCTGTCATAAATGCACTGGGAGGATTGCCTCCCAGTGTTTATTTAGTAACTTGTATTGACAAGTTACTAAATAAACATTCCTTTTCATGTAAAACATGTCTTTATTTAAAAATCGATTAGAGATGAAAAAAGCAAATATGGACTTGTTTCAACGTAACTCGACTTTTTTAATAAACTGTTCAAATTTAGAACAGTGGCACTCTAAATGAATGATGATCATTTTCCTTCTACATACATCGTTTATAAGTTACAGTACTCCAAACCAAAAAAATCAAGGTGGCTCGATTTAGGTGTCCGGGAGTGTATTTCACTTTGCCAGCAGATTTCCAGGCGTCCCTGTCCTGCAAATAGTCTTTAACGGAGTAAAAACCTTTGTCACAAAGCTTGTTTTTAATTAACTTTTTAAATTTATTTAATGGTAAATTTCTCAGGTCACTGGGAAGCTTGTTGTAAAAGCGTATACAGTTACCCTGGAAAGAATCGCCAATCTTATGTAGTCGATTCTGGTGGACTGAAAGATTATTTTTATTTCTAGTGTTTATATTACGTTTATCACAGAGTTTAGAAAACTGTGATAGATTTTTCTAGATATACATAAGATTGGCAAAAATGTATTGTGATGGTACGGTTACAATATTTACTTCTTTGAATTTTTCTCGGAGAGAAACTCTGGGGCCCAAATTATAAATAGCGCGTACAGCTCGCTTTTGTAGAACAAAAATAATATTTAAATCTGCAGCACTCCCCCAAAGGAGAATACCGTAAGACATAATACTATGAAAATAGCTGAAGTAAACCATTCTAGCCTTATCCATATCTGTTAGAGTCCTGATCTTTTTTACAGCGTATGCAGCCGAACTTAACCTAGTGGCTGTCTTTTCTATGTGTGGGCCTCACTGCAAATTGGCATCAATAGTTATACCGAGGAATTGATTCTTCGACAGTTGATTCTACAAACTCTAACACTTGTCCATTCAGTTGAACATAAATTTTATATATTTATTTAGATTTTCATTAAGGCAAAGATTATTTGAGCTGAACCAATGAACTACTCTTGCAATTGCATCTACGAGATGGTGTTGGGATTAATCATCTAATATATAAAATTCTCGTGTCGCGGTGTTTGTAGTTAAACTCCTCCGAAACGGCTTGACCGATTCTCATGACATTTTGTGTGCATATTGGGTAGGTCTTAGAATCGGACATCTATTTTTCACAGGCTAAACTAAGACACACATTAAACACAGGCTTTACAGAAACAAATTGATAAAAGCTTTTTATATTTACCTCGAAAGTAATGTTGCCAGAATTTAACAATAGTATTCCTAAATTTGCCAGCATTACAATTAGCACAAATGCAGATGAGAACTTTACTGAAAAGCTCTTCGAAGCCTAAAAATTTAAAATAAATTATTAGCTATTTCTATTTTTATATTTTAAAAATAATAATTGTGTTAAAAATGAACATAATTTGTTAAAAAACTATTTCCTATTTTTACACCGTATACCTGACGTGACGTGACCGTATTCAGAAAGGATTGATCGCCAGGCATTTCAATCCATGGCATACTCATGCTGAATGCTGCATATTCATTAATCGTTTCATACATGCACATCGGGAATCGGAGTACTTTTGACCTGTCCATTTTTGAGTAATCTGCTCTTAATATCTAAACCTCTATTTATCCTGACTCATTCTACCCTCTAATTTCGAACAATATATATTCTTTTCAATGCTGACACAATCATTTAATGCCACTATATATGTTCAATTTGCTTTCATGTATCTTATATACTCAGGTGTCACTACCGAAAAGCTACTTCGGTTTTAGAACTGCATTGTGAATTGCGAGGCGTATCCAGAACTAGTCTGCTACGAGGAAAAATGAGTCCCAGGGAATGCACTGTGATATATGCGACAGATATTAACTAAAACATAGTCAAACAAAATCAGCATAAATTGAGAACTAGCTTCTCAATTTATGCTGATTTTGTTAGTATAATAATTTGTATTATGACTTCAAAATGTAAATATGAATGATAAAAGAATGGTTAAAAGTGAATGTTTCAATTCTTACTATTACAGCAGGCATAAGTCCAACCAAAGATGACGTTAGCCTGAATACCTGGATGCTGAATATCATCCGACAGATGTGCTGACAACGCCGCATGCATCTGGAAAGAATCACATGTTATATTAACACCCCAAACTCTTTTAGTTCGGTCGCCACTTTAGAGATCGCTTTACAAAGGTTTCTTAAAAGTCCTAAAATACTGAAACTATTTAGGTACTGTTTTTTAAGCGAAGCACTATATCTCGGGCGGACTAAATATTACCGTGTCTCTTTGCTGCCTGTGGGCTCGAAGAACAGGGTACACCCGTGATAGTTGTCCCCAGGATTGACCGAAGGCCGAAGGCATGACGTTGTAGTTCTCATCAATAAAGTAACGCGTATCTCAATCTGGTCCTGACTCTGCCAGGGCAAGGGTAGTCCAAATACTACTTAAACTCGTAATAGTAAATCTTTAGGTTCGTAATCATCCCGTCACTCACCTCAATGTAAGAGCATGCGCATGAATCCCGTGTCTGAGTCCTTCTTCGTATCTTTTTTCTTTTTCTTCTTGACTTATACTCTTATCATTGAAGATATCTTCAAGTTTTCTAAAATAACTTTGCAAATCTTCGAATTGGTAGCAAGGTGCTAGCAGAAGTAACAGTATCATCCCATTAATACCGTTTAATCTCACAGTATGCCAATAGATCAATATATAACTAATAATTCTTGCAGCGAGTCCTGCTGTAGAAACCACATTCCCATCAGGCCAAACGGTTGGAAACGGATTAAATACATCACCTTAAATAGTATAACCATGTCGTTAGTGGTTGCTCTCAAGTAGACCAGACACTTAAAATAGTTATATTTCTAAATAATATCATCCCTATAAACAAAAACAGAATTTTGCGTAAAAACAATTAAGGGTTGTCGATATCGATCGAAAATTGTTTCGACTTCATCCGAAAGCCTTTCTCAGAATCTTGAGTGCGAGGCGCTCAACGTCGTCTAGATTTTTCTGTAAAACTCAAAATCCAGCTTATCCGTTTTTGAAGTACCTCATATTGTAGACGTTTCAGAAAGACAAACCAGCGAGAGAGCTAATTCGCAATCCAAGCATATATACGTGGAAGGAAGTTCCTAGGACTATACCGTTTACAGATCTCAGGACGCAAAGCAAAATGATGAACACACTGTCTGTGTCAACAACACAGACAGTGTGTTTTTTTTTTTTTTTGTTCTTGTGGCGATACTATTGCTCCGCCAATAACTCAGTGTGGATTTGGTAGGGGTTTAGTAAGTCTGTCCACACTTAGGTACGATCCAAGTTTTGTGAGTGTACAAGGTAAATGATAAAAATTTTGGTAACGAAGGCCGAAATGTTCAACAGTCAAGTTTTGTGTTGAAGTACATGTAACAAGAAAAAAAAAAGACAACATTAAAGCACACGAGTTATGTTAGTTATTTAGAGCAAACACACAATGTTCTAGAGCTTTATATTATTGGAATCAATGTAGTCACATATAAGGTATATATGAGGAGAATCAACATAGGTCAGGAGGGAGTTAAAATTAATAGGACGGGGGAAATGTTCTATAGGCAGAGAGTCATATAAGGATCCACTCCTTCTCAGGCATTCAAAGAAGATATGGTTTGTAGTATGTTCGTCCAAACCGCATTCACACAAAGAATTATCCCTAATCCTTATTTTTGTTAAAAAAACGTTAGTGCAAACATGACCTAACCGCAAACGACAAATAATTGATGTTGCTCTCTTGCTAGCTTCTCGAAATTTAAAAAACCAAGGCTTAGCTGGGATATCACCCTGAAGGGAAGCATAATGTAAGCCCTTAACTTTACTGGATATAGTCCAGAGGTCCATCCATTTTGAAAATAGACTGGATTTAGAGAGAGAGGTAAGACCTTGAGGATAGGCTCTGTATTGTTCAAGAGAGCCATTAGTAATAGCATCTTTGGCCAATGAGTCAACCATTGTATTGCCAACAATTCCACTATGCCCAGGAATCCAGACCAGACAGACTAATAGTCCCTTAGATTGGCATCTAAAAAGGGAGTTCTTTATTTGGAGGATTAAAGGAGATCTAACTTTACCGGCGAAATGATTAGCCAGAATAGCCATTAAACAGCTCTTAGAGTCAGTAAAAATTACTGACTTACTTATGTTATGTGACTCTATATATAAAATGGCTTCAAGTATGGCAATCGCTTCACCTGTGAAGATAGAGTTCACAGAAGGAGACTTAAAGAGGAGGATAATTTTGTATCGGGGTATCCAAACTGCAGACCCAACACATGAGGAGCCTGTCAATTTAGAGGCATCTGTAAAAAAGACCAATCGATCTTGCCAATTTTGATGAATTAAGGCAAGTAGGTGTTTATTAGCCTCTATAGAACCTTTACTGATACCAGAATTTAGAATTATGTCTGAAGAATGTATAATGGCTTCGAATGGGGATTCAAATAGGGGGTTGATTTTGGACTGTGAGCAAGGGAACGGGAAGCGTAGAAAGTTAAGAAAGCTATTAAATAAGCAGGGATGAACTTTATTTGACCAGTAACCACCAGATGATATAAATTCCGAAAGAGTATGTAGTTTAGGGATAAGAGGATGGAGGGCAAGTTGGGAAGTTTTGTAAAAATACCTGTCAGCCAGGTACTGTCGCCTTAGAAAGAGGGGAGGTTCCACACATTCTACCTGCAAGGCGTTTATAGGCGAGGATTTCATTGCACCAATCACAGCGCGCAGGCATTTAGCCTGGAGCTTATCCAGAGATTTAAGGGGCTCTTTGTTACATGGTTCTAGAAGGAAGCTACCATAATCCAGGTGACTGCGGATAATTGCATTATATAATAACTTTTGGCAATAAGGGTGGGCTCCCCACCAGGTACCAGATAAGGACCTTAGAATATTAATATTTTTTTCACATTTAGAGACTATCTGATTTATATGAAGAATACCAGATAATTTCCTATCCAAAATCATACCTAGAAATTTAACAGACTCTCTTACTGGGAATACTTGATTTTCGTACGAAATTTGGCAATCACTTATGGATCTGTGACGGGAGAAAACCACAACTGAGCTCTTGGGAACTGACAAAGATAATCCGTGATCTGCAAGCCATGTTTGGAGGTAGTAGACAGCAGACGTAAGTCTAGATACAGCATCCGATATGTCATCCACAGTTACATAAAGTGCAATGTCATCTGCATACTGCAAGATATTGCAAAAGGAGATTACCGAGAGCTCTAAGTCGGACGTATATATACTGTACAGAAGGGGACTAAGCACAGAGCCCTGTGGTAAGCCCCTCCACACAGTTCTGGGGGATAGAATAGAATTTTGTAATTTTATTGAAATTTTTCTACCAGAAAAAATATTGGATATGAAATTGATTATCTTCTCTGGAACACTCAGCTTAAGCAGTTTTTGCCTGAGCACAGGAAGAAGAACATTATCATATGCGGATGCTATATCCAGAAATACACCCACACAGTACTGATTTTTAGACATTGCTATATGAATATCAGTAGTGAAAATGCCTAGACTATCCATAGTTCCGAGGCCCTTACGGAAGCCAAACTGGGTCTTCGAGAGTAACTCTTGGCTTTCCATGAACCATTCCAAGCGATTTTTAATGAGGTGTTCCATTATTTTGGCCATAGTACAGGAAAGGGCAATAGGGCGATAGCTTGAACAGTCGTTACTCGGTTTTCCTGGTTTCAATATCGGAAGAATGATTTGGGACTTCCACTCATCAGGGGGTATGCCAGAATAGAAGACAAGATTTAAGATTTTAAGGAAATAGTTTTTAGTATCCAAGCTGCTATTAACTATAAAAGAATAGGGGATTCCGTCAACCCCAGGTGCGGAATCTTTCAGGGACCCTAAAACAGTCAGAAGCTCATCTTGAGTGAAAGGGGAGTCAAAGGTATGTCTGGTAGGAGTAGACAAGGAAGAGAGAGTTAAGCACTCAGAAGCAGAAGGGACGGTGGGAGGGGCGAGTTTCTGCTCAAAGCCTTGAATCCATGTTGATGTATCGTTAGAAATCATGGGGATGTCCGACATTGAGTTCTTGAATCTTCGGATATTTCTCCAAACTAATGTGGAATGAGTATGGGGAGACAGAGACTCACAGAATGCACGCCATCCTTCCTTTTTTTTTTGTGACAGAAGTCTGACAGTTTCTGCTGCTATCCTTTTATAGTTCAGGTAGTTGTCAGTTGACATATCTCTTGAATATGCCTTTTCAGCATCTTTCCTTTTTTTGCATGCCTGTGAGCAAGATTGGTCCCACCATGGAGGTGATGGGAGGCGCCTATTTGGTTTTTTTAAAGGAATGGCTTTATCAGCAGCTTTTAAGAGACATTTCTTAAAGATACAATAGACATCCTGAATATTAAAAAGTTCAGGAGCAGGTATCAGGTTGATTTCTTGATCCAGACAACTAGAGTATGTCTCCCAGTCTGCCCTTGCTAGGTTATATTTCAGAATAGGATTAAAGGATATTTGAACATTAGGGCTGTCTAAAGGAAGTATGACAATAGGATAGTGGTCACTACCATGGGTACTGCCTAACGTGAGCCAACCTAGACTAGAAGAGAGTGAAGGTGAACAAATAGAAAGGTCAACAGCACTAGGATGGGGTTGAGAGAGGGTTGATCTACGAGTTGGGACACCATCATTTAAAATGCAAAGGTTTAGTGAGTCTAAAATGTCCAGAAAAATGGATGACATTTCATCACATAAGTAGGAACCCCATGAAGTATGGTGGATATTGAAATCCCCTAAGACTACAACAGGAGGTTGAATGGAGGATAATATGTTATTCAATTCAGATAAAATTGAGCGGTCTGGATAAGGGATATAGACAGATAGAAAAGAAATATTCATGGTTCTTACAGCAACAATATGAAAGCTGTCACTGTGAGGGGGTAGGGAAATTAGGGAGTAAACTAAGGATCTGGAAACTAATATACAGGTTCCAGCATGACCATCATTTCTGTCGTCCCGAAAACAGGCATAACCTGACACTCTAAACCGAGAGGCAGGCTTAAACCAAGTTTCCTGGATGGCAATAACAAGGGGTTTATATTTGTTTATAAGAAAAATTAGTTCATTCTTTTTGTTGTTTAAGCTCCTACAATTCCATTGAAGGATTGGAGGGAATGTTATTAGATAAGAAGGATAGCTGAGAAATCTTGGATTTAAGTTTATCTGGAAGCTCAGTGTCACTAAATCGGGAAAGCATATTAATGACAGTGGAAAGAAGTAATTCAAGGAGATTATCACTGGGACTAGATTGTCCTGTTGAATTATGTTCTGAGAGAGCACAGCCATTAGGGGTGGAGGAGGGAGGAGCTTGGGTTAATAGGCTATGGGTCAGTCTATCAAACCCTGGGCTAGATGCTGGGTTATGAGATCCACGGGGAATTAGGATTGTCTTCCTATAAGATGTTTGAGAAGACTCTGGCATAGGGGATTTTTGAGACATATGAATAGAGGATGAAGTAGTTGTAGTAGACTTTGCAGTATCCGCAAAAGACCTTCGCACATGGGGGAATCTTGCCGATGCCTCCATGTAGGAAATGTTCTCCTGGGACATCACTATTTTTATAGATTTTTGTCTGCTGTGTTCTGGACAAGAAGGATCTTTAGAGGTATGAGGACCAGAGCAGAAAAGACAGGATGGGGAAGGATTAGTACATGAAATACCTTCATGGGGTTGGCTGCAAGTAAAGCAACGTGGGGAAGACCTACATTGAGATGTAATATGCCCAAACCTACAGCATTTTAGGCATTGAATTAGAGGAAGGACATAAGTTTCAACGGGGAGGGAATTATAAAAACAATAAATATGTGGAGGAAGAGTTTGACCACTGAATGTTAGAACAACTGTCTGAGTGGGTATGTAAGAGGGAATATTATTTTCATTTAATTTTCTTCTGTTAAGTGGTCTGGCTTTCATTATTCGGCCATATCCAACAGGAACTCGGATTGAGTGGACCACTTCCTCAAGGGTCCATTCCACCGGAACCTCTCTAATGATTCCCATTCTTGAGCATGCATAAGAAGGAATGGATACCTCATATTTGGCTCTGGATAGGGAAGGGTGAGTTAAGAATTTGTTAGCGTCTACAGCTGATTTAAATTGAACTGATAGACGGTTATGGCCTACACGCTTAATGCCATCTTCAGTTACGTTGGATATTTTATTATTGTGGATAAAATGACCGAACTTAATTGGACGGAACACCGTACCTGATGACGGGTTGTCCACTGATCTGGATACATGGACTATGTACGGACCAGCATCAGTTTCAGTGTATCTCGTGGGCTTGTTATCAAAATCGGGATGGGTGTAAGAAGTTTGAATGGAAGGAGATGCTTGTGATGGATCAGTAATAGATTTTTTAAGAGCAGGGGATGAAGGGTCATCGAGAGGATGATTTCGTTTTTTGGGATGTGAATTGGAAATAAATTGTGATGAAAAAGAAGGATCGTGGAAATGGCAAGCGCCATCACCTCCACCAGGATCGGGTGGATCGTCCATAATTACATCTACTTACGTGGGAATTTGGAAGTTGCATAAAAATGCACACACAAAACAACACAAAAGCACTAAAAATACGACAACAGCACTTGTTTTTGATGAAAATATTTTTGGAAAAGCCGAACACTTGTACTAAGCACTAGACCACAGATCCAAAAAACCCAGACAGTGTGTTCATCATTGATTGACTTGACTGACTGACAGCACTGTTCAGGCATTGCATTTTATATATTTTCAATGACATGAAAAATAATTGAGCGTTTTGTTATATTTTTCAAATTTTCATCTCACGCGTTCTTTACATTTTAACTAACTAACTATCTTCACGCTGTATCTCTGTGGACAGATTGCCAGGCTTCGCGATCCATGCATACTTCTTTCGCTTCTTCAAGATTCATCCATCGCTTCATACACGCACGTCTGGGTATCCGAGAACTTTTGACCTTTCCGTTTTTGAGCAATCTGCTCACGTGGTCTTCATATGTAAGTCTCGGCCTACCCTGACTTCTTCTACCCTCTGCTTTCGCACAATATATATTATAATTAAAACATTACATTTTACACTAACTAAATTCAATTCGGTTCAATTTAACTTTTCTGCTTAAAATTGGGGCGTACTATACATGCTGACACTGTGACCCAAGTATTAGCCTGTTACCATTTCATACCGATGATGTTTATTTATCAAGAAGGAACCCTGGCTGAATGATTACTCACCATAACGGATCGTGTTAATTAGGCTGGAAATACCTCTTTCAATGAGTGCGCCATATTGAAAACACATATACACCCCTAAGTACAACTTCATTTTCTTGATCCTCCGTAACTGTAGTTCATTATCTGTGTAGTTGGCTTTTAAGACAATAAATAAGTTATAAAGTATATCCTTCACTTCAGCTCTGTAATATAAAAATGTATAATAGTGGTGGTGTGTGACCGGTGTGCTGAAGACGAGTTGAAATAGGTCCGTTGAATGTCTCATCGTCATATTTTTCTGTGTAAAAAAAGTGAGAAAGAATGATATCATTGACAATGCCAGTAATGGATGGGTCACCATTATAATTTTGTCGTAAACTCTAATGAAATTTTTGGAAAGTTTTAAATCTGATATCCAGAAATCTTTAAAACCAGCTATATAGAAATATATGTTTAAATTGTCATAAAAATTTGACAATTTGCTTGATGAAAATTCTTCCAATTTTTGTTCCATGACTTGACGTGATTTATTTTCTTCGACAATGTCCACCTCTTAGCCCCTTTCAAAATGTTGTGATTATTTTAACCCTAAACACGGGAAAATCAGAAATTCGTAATGACACATTTGATTACATGTCTAATTGTTTAAATGCAACAATTTTGTCATCAAATGTGTCATTACTAATGTCTAATTTGTAAGTAATGTCAATAGGGGTAAATTACGTTTATTATTCCCGTATAATTACTCTAGACGTATTAGGTATAATCACCGTTAGTGAATGTTCAACCCTTGCTTTTGAAATAAGAAATCTTTTCAGCACACTCAACCACATCTTCCCAGTTTCTTCCAAAGTCTACCTCTAGTCTAGTGGATTACTAATTGAGCTTTTAATTTTTAGTATTGTTGAGCATTTGTACTGTCTAACCACCCGTAATCCTTCAGGGCGTCTACTTCAGGGTCTCGGCGTTGATTAACAGATGTACCATACGCAGGTGATGTTGGCTTGGGACCAGAAAATCTTGGTAGTTCAACGCTTACGTCGAGAGTGCACAACGAAGGATATAGCATATACTATAGTGTCGTCTACGTCGAAATCGATACGAACTACAGCGATGGTCAGGATAGTATTATATCCTAAACTCTCGCTTTGTATTCTCATAGTTTATACAGTTTCCAACACTTTTCTTGATGAAATTATAACTAACACTTTTCTCGATGTAATTATATGGCGAAAAGTCCGAAAAGGTAGGCAAATAGCTGTTTCGTTCCAATCCCAAAACACGTTTCTGTAACAATATTTTCCCCAAAGCTCTCCTCTTGGTTCAATAAAGTATCATAGTCGCCAACTGGTTGACAGTCGATCTTATAATTCGACCATATTATAAGAAAAACGAATTGCACTTCTTCTCTATATTAAATTTCAATCAATAAATCAGCCTAAAGTAGGCCTCTCCCCGTAAAATTTTATAAATATAGGGAGATATAGGGAGCTGTAGCTGTGGCGTGAAGTGTCACTTCACGCCACAGCACACGGTCCTGCGCTTTCGGCATCCAGTCTCTCCCTATATCTATAAAAATTTACTGTGTCAATTATCACATTCATTCGTTGCGCAATTTTCTTAAAAAGGAGTACAAAGTTGTCGGTTTAAGTATTACCACTTCTGGTTATGAAACTGGGGGTCAAGTCTGCTATTTCAATCGTGTCGAAATCGTCGCTCAATAAAAAGCCACCGGTACAATTTTGACAGTTTATCGTAGTCTACTATCACAATCGAACTCCAATAGACTTCTATCGGTCGGCCGATAGAATTCTACTAAGCAGTAGTCCCCATAGTCAGTTGCATTTTTGATAGTCTACTAACATTTTGACAGCTAAAAATAGCGATTCTGGTTCTATTCTTCAATAGTAGACTCAGCCCCCAGGTTACTTGTTTCAATATTCGGCATTGGCCAATTCTTCAATATTTAGCTCAGCTGAAGAATATTCCAACTGTGCTATAATTTTGCTTTGGATACCTCAGAAGCGCATCCAATCCTTAAAATAAGGTTGTGGGCACAGCCACCCGAAAATCTCTCTTTATCGATGTAGTGCATTCCTACAATATCCTAATTTTAAAGTGGGAAAATATTCAGCTTCGTTCTGGATTCGAACCAGTGTCTTTGACTTGCCGGGTCAGACGCTTTAACCAACTAGGCTAAGAAAACCCACTCGAAACCGACAAAGTCGGTGAAATGATCGCAAAAGACCGATAAAGTTTGTTATCACAGCTCATTTGGGTTGTGGGCATGCCCATCGTGCCCACAATAGTGGATCCGAGCTTGGGTTACCTATGATTTGACGGCGAAAGGAGATTGTTGATAAGTCTGGTCAAGGCTGACTCGCTAATTTCCTAGACATAACTTGAAAGAAGCAGCTGCAACACATTGTACATTTCTCACAGGATAAGGTTGAATTAATTGATATATTAATTACCTTGCAATTAAGTAGGGTTATAATAATTATTCAAATTGTAAAACATAATTGATCTTGTAATTATCTAAATCAATATCCAAATTATGTCTCTCATGAAATTACAACTGGCTTAATCTGTCGTCTAATAGTTATGTAAGATCGTCCTCCTCCTCAAAGGCTTTAGGCTGATTTGATTGAATTTGCCAAATACATACTGATTCCCTAAGATTACCCCGGTAGTATAATAACAACATTTCATCGGTTATATATTTGACAGACTTCAAAACAGAAGGGTGTACCGGGTGTACTCAATTATATGTTTTATGTATGTTCACCGATTACTTAAAGATGCCAGCTATGCTTAGACAGCAGCTTTGCAATTCACAAATCTCGAATCCACATCCACTACTGCGCAAATGTCATTGATATTCGAGTTCTATGAATATCGATGACATTTGCGCCGTAGCGGATTTGGATCCGAGATTTGTGAATTGCATAACTGTATTGGCAAAGTCCTCCTGTCGCGGTTTTAGAGAAATCAATATTAACTATGAATTTATATAGGTACATCAATTCATAGTCTGTTATTTTTCAATCAATTTAAATAAAATACATGAACCACTCTGCCCATTAGTGAAAACCTTCATCGTGACCTTCACCTTATTAATCCGGATGAAATGACGCGTATCACAGCTCAGTGGTTCTTCACGGAAAGTATGTGCTGTGCTCGCTTAGTTTTGTAGACGCGTTCCGTTTTGTCTCCCCGGCGTTACGTTTTCCGCAATCGCAGGGAATCACATAAACACCGGGGACACCCAGAGGGTCTCCTCTGTCCTTCGGAGAGCGCAGTAGATGTCGAAGCTGTGTAAAGAGACGGAAAGTCGTCTTGATGCTGTATCTACGGCGTAACAAGTGTCCGACCACATCCGTCACCTCTTTGACATATGGAAGGAGAGCCACAGCTCTTTCCACTGATGCAGGGCGAGTCCGTGCACACGTATTAGCCATCCGCCAACTCTGTCTCCAGTTGTATCCGTTGCTGCACAACACACTCTTCACATGTTCCAGCTCTGTATCTGGGTATTCCGGGTCACACAGACTCAAAGCCCTGTTAATGAGCGTTCGTGGAACGAAGCGAGATGCACTGGGTGATGATGTGAATCCGCTCTCCATCTGGTACCTGTGTGAGTCGACTTTATGTAAGTATATTGTGTGAGATAATCGACCACTCGAATCTCGCTTCACCAATACGCACAGAAAAGGCAAGGCTCCGTATTTCACGGTAAGTGCAATCTTCGGATGGACACCATTCAGGTGTTCAACACTATATAACACTATCTCTCCGAATAATAACAAGCACATCATCCACATAACGCTACCAATGTCTCGGTTTGTGTTTGTATGGATTGTTAGCCAGTGAAATTTATTCAAACCATTCCAAATATGTTTTCATAAATATGTTAATCCTAATAATATCACTACATAGACTTAATAACTATATCTATATGCCAAATTTCAACATAATCATCATCCGAACGTCTGTCCCAGTTACATCTTGTGATGCCCGGGGCCTGATTTTCTACTTTTCTCCTCCACTTACCACGGTCGTCGGCATCCCCTGTAGTGAGACAGAAATTACAACCAAGAAAGGGCGGCCGGTAATATCAATCAACTCCTAAACAGTACGCAACCTAAAATTACGTACTTAGTCTACGCAAACAAAAATTAGGTACTCGGAATTAGACTGAAAAGGATGATGTAGATTTAAAAATCTACTTAAATAGACTTTATCTACTTTAAACATTCTGTCGGCTCATTATGCGGAGAAACTTTTGTCGGAGATATGTTCCAGAATCGTGGGCTCTTCGAACACAAATCAAGGTGTTTAATATTCCCTCAAAGTTCACAAATGCACATTACAACAATTCACAATTCACGCCGCATGCACCTGAAAATCACCTCTGGGTAGTCAAAATCGAAATCAAAAATCTTTATTCATGTAGGTCACAAAGTAACACTTATGAACGTCAAGATTACTGATCTTGAGTGAGTCTTAATAATATTATAAATATGAAAGTTTGTATGGATGTTTGTTAGTCTGTTTATTTACATTTACTGACAGATTCGCAAAGCAATAGGTAGAGCCAGAGGAAGAACCTGGCAATAAAACTCATGGCCACTCTTTTCTAACCGCCATTTGACACAGTTTGATTAACATGATATTTGACCAATTATACAGTAATGAATTTATACAAAAAGAGAATAAAATAAATGTTGTGTTAATAAAAATTACACTAACATAGTTCCTTTGAATTTATGTGAGAACAGTCGACTAAACTTAGTTTGCCTTAAATTTAAATAATATTATTTGTAACAATTGCTATAACAGCTACGAGCTGACCAGTCCCAACAGACGGCACCCGTTCACGAGTATGACGCATATATCAGCCATCGCCTTACTCAACCGTATTGTAGGGAACAAAGCGACCCGATACATAGGTACGCCACCACTGCCAGGACACTTAGGAGAGCAAGACATACTCAAAAACTGCACAGCAACTATCATGTCAATTTCAAAGTAATAAATTAGTCTACATGGTGCTCACACAATAACAAACTCAAATTACATTGTATATTAGTTAACACCGGGATTAACATTTCAAATTATTAATAATGTAGAGATGTCAAAAATACAACATTGCAGCAGATTCAAGACATGTAGAATATAACAACACAAGATTCATTCGAATCCTAAATAGCTCAAGCGAAGAGCAAGCAACTTATTTTCATTTATTTTTATCATTTAAATAATCATTAATTGTGTAATAGGCCCTTTTCAAGAGGTGCGTCTTAATTTCCGCCTTAAATTTATGTAACGGCAGGTTCATAATGTCTAAAGGAATTTTATTATATAGGCGTACGCCAATTCCTGCAAAAGAGTCGTGAACCTTTTGTAAACGATGATGCGTTCCAAATAATTTATGCTTATTTCTAGTATTTATCGAATGTATGTCACTGTGTCTATTGTATAAATGTATGTTCTGTTTAACTAACATGATATTTGCAAATATATACTGTGATGCAACTGTTAAAATGCCAACAAATGAACATGTGCTGAAAAAGGGACTTAGGTACCTATGGATTTTAATGAAACTTTACAATAATATGGCTTATACATCAGAATAACACACAGACTACTGTTTATCCCGGGAACAAGTTCCCGTGGGAAACGGGAAAGGGAAAACATCTCTACGCGGGCAAAGCCGCCGACGTCAACTAGTCTTAATAATATTATAAATATGAAAGTTTGTATGGATGTTTGCTAGTCTTTCACGTAAAAACTACTGAATGGATTTAAATGAAACTTTACAATAATATAGCTTATACATCAGAATAACACATAGGCTACTGTTTATCTCGGGAACAAGTTCCTGTGGGAACCGGGAACGGGAAAACTTCTCTACGCGGACGAAGCCGCGGGTGTCAACTAGTGATATTATAAATGCGAAAGTTTGTATGGATGTTAGTTACTCTTTCACGTAAAAACTACTAAATGGATTTTAGTGAAACTTTACAATTATATAGCTAATACATCAGAATAACACAAAGGCTACTTTTTATCCCGGGAACAAGTTCCTGTGGGCAACGGGAACGGGAAAACTTCTCTACGCAGGTGAAGCCGCGGGCGTCAACTAGTTAAACATAAAGGATTCAAAATCTACCATTTTTGCATACAAAACATGAATTACCTATGCGCTTTTTCGAATAGAATATAGGTACGGCAACCACCCGCTATTTTTCCTGTTCATGTCTTGACAGTTACAATCAAAAATTTTATTATTAGATACAAAGGTTACAAATATTTAATTTGTCCCATCACTTAGACGGAGCATAATGCCTAGTTCTCACAAGAAAGTATTGCTGCTGTATGTATTATTGAGTTAGTGTGTTTTATTAAATACTTAATAACTCACTCAAGTTTAATTGAACTATCGTTATCTATCAGAATATTGATTAAACCTTATAATTGTCAACTACTTGCTTACCCATTATTCTAGGGATAAGGTCAAACAGAATGATTAGACTAGATGTGCCCATAGTTTGGTACTTCAAACTCTGTTACATCTTTTTCCTCATTTATAGAAACTTTTCAAAAATTGTTTGTTGTAGTAATGTATTTTTAAGATACCAGCTATATAGAGGTCTTTGGTTCGAGTGCCGTGTCTGACAAAATGCTCTTGTACAGATCGTAATAAAATGGAGGGGATCACTTAGGTCGGTGAGATTATACGAGTACATTTGAAACATTGTAGTTGCGCGAGAATACCCACATTGGTGGAATGAAAATAGTGTTCCGATTCAAAGATTTTGGTTTTATTAAAGCGCCCGCTTTAATAAAACCAAAACCAAAACCGACCTAAGTGATCCCCTCCATTTTATTACGATCCGTACAAGAGCATTTTGTCAGACACGGCACACGAACCAAAGACCTTTGTCAGACCTCGTCAAGGTCGCCAAAGTAAACGGACAGCGATAGCCGGGGTCCTAAGGACTTTCATTACAGGATATACTTTGTTCAACCGTCGTCATTAAGGAACATCATACGGTTATCGTCGGTAATATTCCAATATACCCGCCTCTTTGTAAACGGACGGTATGTAGCCGTCGTGTACCATAGATATCTATGGTACACGTAGATACCCCTAATGAATGATACTCCACCAACAATTGTATATCTATATCCTTAAAGGACATTTGGCGGGAAGAGTGACAAGTGCGGACGCTTGCTTTAGATTATTTTCTAAAACTAGTGCATTTATCTTGTTTTATGTGCGGGAGTGGTGGTTTCTTGGACATAAAAGTTGTGTTAACGTGCTATAGTGAAAGACAATGATATATATGCAGTGAAATGCTATTTTCTCTCTTGCCGCGAAACGTCCACTGACAACCTTAGTATAAGAATCACCATTATACTGAGGGTAAGGACCAGGACGGACAATGAGGACACGACATCGACTGGACAGGACTAATTAGATAGATAAGATTGAAGAAATATGATATAAAAAATTAGATTTGGCTAAAAGGTCTTAGGAACCAGGCCATTAAATAAATATTAAAAAAGAAAAATATATCCTTAAATATCGTGATGCAGGATTAGAGTGCCACATTGAAGCGCTCGTGGCCTCGCGGTCTCAGTGTTCTGTAATCGATCACTGAGTTACGCAACTTTCACTATGGCTGGTCCTCGGATGGGTGACCACTTTGTGGCATTTACATTTGCGAGCGTTTCCGTGTTTCGGAAGGCACATTAAGCCGTTGGTCCCGGTTGCCAGGAAAGTGGCAGTCGTTAAGCCTGGTTGAAGGCCTTATGGGCAGCTTGACAATTTCAACAGCAGGTAGCCACAACCTGCGTCTGTCTATTTCAACAAGGCAATGGGCTCACTACCTATTACGTGGGACAGGAATCCACACGGTGAAAAGTGGGCATATAATATGCCTCTGCCACCCCTTCGGGGATAAGGCGTGATGGATATTTAATTATTTATTATTTATATCCTTAAATATCGTGATGCAGGATTAGAGTGCCTCATTTTCGCTTGGATCGCAATGAAGCTCGTTGTCATTATACAAACTGGTTGTCATGGGTATACGAGTGAAGTATAATATGCCAATACTTTAAATCTTCTTATTCTTATACGTGTAGCAATGTCAACAAAAAAATACGTATCTAATATAACACTATTTTCGTGTGGAAATCCTTATGGATGCTATGCCGACCACACGTTTTCCCTTCATCTGTCTATGGCCAGGAGTACCTGGTGAGCCTTCGGAAGGGTAGTCCCAGGGCTTCCGACAGATCTAGTATATAACTGAGAATACTGAATACGACAGTTTAACGATCTGAAACAAAAGAAAGTGATTATAATCAAACAACAGCTGTTCTAAACAAATTGTAAGATAGTTAAAGGTAGATATAGAGATTCAGTAGCAGGGATATCGAGCACAGGGGAAAGTGGGGGAAGAAAGCTGAAAAGTATTTATTTATAACCAGGCGATAAAAATGATATTAGTAGAAGTACTTACACTTAAGTAGGTTTCATACGAAAGTCCAATGAAACCAAACCCTTTCAGATAGACTGGCTTCTGAAAAAGAACAAATAGGGACTCAGGTTACAGCGGGTAATAGGTACACAATATGTAACGAGATTGACATCCTGGCACATGTAATGTATACCAGAACAAAACAGTCAAAGGTAATAGGTAAGTAGTATAAATACGATACATTCTTGGGTTTTTTTTAGAAATAATAAGTAGATTTAGCGCCAACACCATAACATTAACAATACTACGAGTAGAAGCGCTCGTAGCTCCGCTAACAACGGTCAGTGTTAAGCAACTTTCGCTATGGCTGGTCTTCGGATGAATGAGCGATTTGTGGTATTGGATTTGGAACTTCGGATTGGATGGATTTGGAACTTATCAGACGGATAAGTGCCAAGATAATCATGATCTTTAATAGACCCATTAGTCGTTGATTGTTGAAAATATGCTCAGAAAATCTTTCAGTAATAACGAATTATTTTTATTATCACTTAAATTTAGTCTATCTCATAGTGTATAGGTACTGCAGATGCTTCAAACTAATCTATCAAAACTATGCCTTACAATGTAAGGCGAAAATGTTGTACATATATAATATATACCTATGCTGGTATCTGTCTCATTTCACGTAATTGGATAGTGTTAATAATTTATATTATTCATATATCCACTTTTAAAATTTTGGTCACTAAGCATCATTAAATCGGAACGTAATGTGAAAGTTTAAAACCAAAAAACATTTACCTGAGCGTTGGCCATAGCGACTGCAACCATTTTTCTAATCTGTTTAGAGGATTGACCTTGGCAATTGTGCCAGCCGGAGAAGTAAATTGCCGTGGCTAGATGAGATGCCTGAAAAAATAGTTTTCATCTTGTTCTATATGAAGTTTGCCGCGCATTCATTTGCTGAGGTCACATTGCGAACTTCAGGGAGAACTCAGAATCGAATGCAGAGTTCGGTACCTTTGTCCGATAAATTCGGCATTCCATTGTGAGCCGGTAAATTTATGGGGTGGGACCCACTCTGAATCAAACATATTTTTGAAGGTTTGAGAAGAATTGTTTTAGTTGTGTTAGCATATAGAACATACCTCAACAGTAGTATCGCCAGCATTCCACATGACAAACCCGGTAGTGATGAGGACGCCAAATGCAATACTCAAGGCTGCTAGAAAATTGGCCGAGTTTCGTTCGGATAGCTACAAGAAGTTTTAGTTAATATTTAATTCAAACAGAATAGTGAAACCACAATTTTGTATAGGACCTTAGAATTTGACAACTTTGATTTTATGTCCGTGTTATGCCCCACGTTGGGCGCCATTGTGACATTAGGGTAGATTGGTGGTAGGCCAACCACCCCTAGTCCACAAGTTAAGGAAAATTAGGAAGGTGAAAGCTTGGGAGATAAATTAAGTGATGAGACAATTTAGAGACAACAATAACTATATTAGAATTTAAAATAAATACAACTCAAGACAGGGTTCGATAAAATGGTTTCGGAAAAACAAGTAGGGTCAAAGTAATGCAGTCTTGGAATTTCAGCGTGCCCGAGATGGAGGGAAGAACTTAGCTTCCGCTAGCAGGCGGCGCCGTAGGCGCCGCGCAGTAGCGGCTGGCCACGGCGGCAGGGAAGACGCGCGGATGAAGGAATGTAGAAGAGATAAGACCCCGGATCAATACAAGCGATGTACATGGCGAAATAAAGAGGTCGATGCGCTTAGAGCAAACCGTTTTATTTAGCTATTACCCACACCCCTTCTCTGTCGACTAAGAAGTCGACTGTAAAGAGACACAACTGATCTCATAGTGTTGGGCACGAGGTGACCGTCCCCAGTCTATAAAGAATCGACAAAAAGCTACATTGCTACAAGTAAGATGGGTAATAAATAAAAATATGCATGATTTTCAACAGTATTTTATTCATTACTACCTGTATTTCTGCCGACGCGACGGGTCGGGAAACATGACAACACAAACCACGTCCAACAGGACCGCTGGTGGTGCAACCTGGAACGACGACTAACGGGTGCAGTGTTTAACGCTAAAATTGTTAGTCGACGCACCAATTCCCAGCAGCTCATCCCATCGCACGAATCCCTGAGGCCCGCGATTGTGTGGAAGCAGAGTAGCAGCTGCCGCAGCATGAATCTGTCGTTCAGCTGTGGTTTAGTACCTGGCCGGCAGTCAATGGTGTTGGGCTACCTTCACCGTAGTGAGGGCAATAAACATGGAAGGTGAGGATTGCTGATTTCAAAGCCATGTGAAGCAAGCAAGAGTTACTTCTTTTAGATTTTGGATGTTGCACATATGACAGTGACTTAACTGGCAGGACTTTATTTAGGCGGAACACTTAGGTGGTTAGGTGCGTCGTCTGGTCCTTTCCACGGCTAGGAGTCCCGCATAAAGCCGTCCCAATGCTCAATGCATTTCACTACGTACAAAAAGAAATAGGTACTTAAGGACTTTTCTTACCTACCGGCCAGCAACCTGATTAAGTCCCAAAATTAGGCAAACAGCTAACAAAAATTTGCCCATGCCTACTTTAAGATACGGTAGTAGGATCCTCTGCAAGTGGGCCGTACGCTTGTCTGTCAATTTAGAGGTAAAAAAAATAGTCTAGGTACTTACTCTTATTTGCACCATGAGTAACACAAGTACAAAAATAGCAAACACGATTTGACCTGTGATTGGGCCACTGCAGAAGGTCTGAGTTTGAACAGAACATCTGAAAAATAAACCTTGAAATAATGTCACCCGAACCCCATGAGGCGAAGCCGCGGTGGCGGATAAAATCTGTCGGGAGATCCGGGGTGGACCTTCCAAGGCCTCACCTAATATGTACCTTACTGCTAACGGCGCAACGGCGACGTGCGTTACCGCAGAAATTGTAAGGGGTGGCTCCAATAGGCACGGGATATCCTTTTTATATCTTGTCAGTGGTACCTATATCAAATGATTTTAAGTGTTTACATATTATAGTCGGGAGGTTAAAGAGCTTTTCTCGATAAATGGGCTCTCTATTACAATTTTCCGCTTTATATATTAGTATAGGGAGATAGATTATAGGCATATATGTTTTCTTAGTGATTACCGTAAGGTATCCAAATGTAACTTTATTCCAAGTTTGAATTGTTCTTCGTATCGGGTTTCTTTCTCCTTCTGAGACAAATCATTCCTTTCAAAAATGTCTGCCAGACTAATGAAGTAGCTCTGCACGTTCACGAACTGGTAGCTAAGGCAACATAGTATAGGCGTCACCAGGACGTAGATCCCAATGATTCTGGAGATAAATATCCAAAAGGCGATGTTGTAAATAACTCTCACTATGTTGGCCAAATATGAGTCGTCGTACTTATCAGGATATGCGGTTATAAAAGCTGAATACTGTGTATCTGTAAATCAAATTAATAATTTATTCAAGTAATTTAATTTTACTGATGTAAAACATCTATAGGCGAGAGTACCTAAACCTGATAATTGGCGTGGCGCGCATCGCAACGCTATATATAAGATGGTATAGGTATATGTGGTACCAGTGTAGGAAATATTAGCGTTAGCAATCATATTTAATTGCTAAGACTCCATTCGCATTAATTTAATGAACAGTACTTGCTAAAATTAATTATTGCTGAGACATCGATTACGTAACAATTGTCAATTCGTCACGAACCCACAATCTCCCTCCAATACATGACTAAGCGCATCGACGTTCGCGCCGCTACTGAGTGGTGAGTTGCGAATGCTAAATTAAATTGCCAAAACTCATAATTATAATTCACGACAAATTCATATCGCAAGCGAGCTGTGAACGCTGCGTCGCTGCGACGACTAAATCATGAGGCAGGCAAGCTGCGAATCATGCGTCACTGCGATTGCTAAAATTCATTTTCACGTCTAATTCATGAATGGATCGTGTCATTGTGCTATTGCGAAATACGGAGTGTTTGAATGAAAAAGTGCATGGTTGCTAAATTTTTTTGACAATCTGTGAAAGCGATTGTTTTGAGTAAGTCGAAATTAGTACGTACTTTTAGAGTTGTAGATACTTTGGTTTTTATGTATTATTATTTTATTGTGAATATATAAACCCTCAAAATGTATTTTTTGGGTTCCGTCTCTCGAAAGGAAAACGACGGAACTAAAGTTTTATTTATTTATTGAATTGAAAACTTCTTTTAGAGCGGTACGCATATTTTTAAATGAGATAAATCTCTGGACCCGCGACACCGTTATGCATATGCATGTACATATAGCAGACCGCGTCTAGATAAATATTTTGTCTTGATAGTTAATTGGTACCTAGATTCAATATCTTGCTACTAAATAATAGTTATCATCAGTCATTATCATCTAACGTTAATCCCGGTCAAAAGGTATTATTAAATTATGTTGTGTAATCAATTAAGACTCTTTCGGTGTAGAATTTTTTTTTCATCATCATCATTAACGTCGATCCCGGTCAATTTTTGAAGAGAAATCCGCGAACGAGGTTAGATAAATAAATTATTAATAAATTTGCAGAGTGCAACCCTTAATTTATTTTATTATGTCCGTCTGGACGTCAGTCCGTCTGTCTATCCAAGTGTCATCATCAATTATCTCAGGAACGGGAGGATCTAGCATGTTGATGTTTACTTCATTGATGTTCATATTATCATTTAGCATAGCATATAGTACGTAGCATGTTAAGAGATAAAAATGAGCACGCTTATTTATAAATAAATAGTGCTTTACGATAATTATTAACCAAATTATCAACAAATTGTGTGCAGAAAATTTAATAACAACATTGAACAGAAAGTCTACGAAGCAAACGCGTAAGCGCCGCCGTTTCCACGGCGCTTGAGCCCTTTTTCTCGCCAACTCGCTCGAAGCGTGCAATACTATTCTACGATCTCGTTGAGTGTGTTTAGTTTTGTACAACAGTTTATTTTCGTTTACCTACATCATACAATTCAGTAATAGCATGATTATAACTAAATAATAATAACATTGGAATTGATAGTAGTTACTATGGCCCCTAATCACAATTGTGCAGGATGTAATAACACTATAAAAACAAGACTTTTTGGTATGCTCACTCTGTACAAATAGATTCGACCTACTGTTCTAATGTGTCGGAAAAAACGCTTTAATGGTATGAGTAAGGAACATAAAAGTGCATGGAAATGTCCAGAGTGTGTTAGTAAGCTGCCAAAAAAAGGAAACACCAATACATCTGTTCGCCAGAGGGGGTCAATCTCCCCATCTCAACCGGTCCAGACCATTCGGACACGATTCAGGCGACCAACGACTCCCCGCCTTGTACCAATGTAACCCTTAGGCCAAGTCAGCAGCCTAGGGTAACCCTCGAGAATATTAGAGATGTGATTAAGCAGGAAATGATGGCCATAGTAAAAATAAAGTTACAGAGGAATTGAACATCATTAAAAAACAGTTATCATCTTATCACGAATCTATTTCATTCATGAATACCAAATTTGAAGAACTTAAAGCATGCGTTGAGGAAAAATCATCAGCCATTAATAAACTACAATCGGATAACGAAATTCTCTAATCGACGGTCAAAGATCTTTCATCTAGACTGATCATAGCTGAACAAAATTTACGCGAAAGTAATCGCGAAATTAACGGTTTACCAGAACATCGCGCAGAAAATCTTATTTCTACTGTCTCACAACTGACAAAAACAATTGGCTGTGACATTCCCAATCAAGACATTTTTAAGGCAACAAGAGTCGCTAAATTGGTCAAAGACAATGAAAGACCTCGCACAGTAATAGTCAAGCTACGTAGCGCCCATCAACGCGACACTGTGCTCGCAGCTGTAATTAATTTTAAAAAAGATTGCCATATGCGTTGCCTATCTACCACCCCCTAACAATTTAGTGGCTCTCAACAGATTGCTAGACAATGTGGATGGCGTGCTGGACACAGTTGATGACGTAATCATACTTGGAGATTTTAATTTACCCTCCATTAAATGGGCTAAGAACAATGACTATTCATACGCAGAGCCAATAGACTACAATGATTCATTAGGCTATTCACTTATTGATTCGTCAATACAATCACTTTCACAATGTCGAAGAGAGAATCTTAGATCTAATCTTAACTAATCTACCCTACGCGAAAGTTGAAAAATCTTTAAGCCTTGTGAGCAAATTAGATGAAAGACATCCTGGAATGGTGTTGGTTATCTCATGCCAGTCCTACCAGAGTCAGTAGTTTCTGAGCTCTGCGAAAACCAACCAATTTAATTATTTCATGGCTAAATATGATGCTCTATCGACGGAGCTAAGCCGTATTGATTGGAATAACAAATTCGAAAAATGTGACGATGTGAATGCAGCAGTATCAGTTTTTTATGAGATACTTATGACGATAATTGAAAAATACGTCCCCAAACGAAAAAGTACCAAATCAAAATACCCCTCGTGGTTCAGTTATGCACTAATAAAAAGGTTAAAAGAAAAAGATAAAGCTAGGCTTAGGTACTATAGGTACAAGAATCCCTTGGACAGAATTGCTTTTCACACATTGCGAGAATACTGCAATAAAATATATCGTGTCTGTCACTCAAAATATATTCACAACATTGAAATAAACATTTCCAATAATCCAAGAGCATTCTGGAGATTTGTAAAGGAGAGGAAAGGCAACTCATCATCAATTGCATCGTGCATGTATGGGGGCAACGGCATGGCTGACACTGGGCCTGTTTTGCAAATTTACTGTCATCCCAATTTTCTACCGTTTATAGCCTCGAGGACAGTAACGCATTCAGTGTCACTAATCTTAAACTGGATCCAATTTCTGATGCGAGTTGTATTGCTATCGTTGATGTGACAGAACGACAAGTTGTTAGTAAACTAAAAAAGATTTATATTTTTAAGAGTGCGGGTCCAGATGGTATTCCTCCTATTTTCGTCAAAGGCTGCAGTAGAACACTAGCTCTACCACTTGCTTTATTATTTAACCGCTCTTTAAGAGAAGGATGTTTCCCAGACGAGTGGAAAAAAGCTAGAATTCATCCTCTATTCAAAAAGGATGACCCCAGTGATGCTAAAAATTATCGTCCCATAGCAATTTTATCATGTTTTTCAAAACTGTTCGAATCAATTGTTTGTCCCGTCTTGACTGATCACGTGGAAGCGTTACTATCACCCAACCAACACGGTTTCCGTTCTGGTCGTTCTACTGTGACAAAAATCTGTGCTCCTTCGTGTCCGATCTATCTGATCAATTGGATAAGGGATTGGAAGTTGATGCGATATACACTGACTTTGCCAGCGCGTTTGACAAAATGAATCATAAAATTCTCATTAAAAAACTTGGCCATTTTGGCATAACGGGTTCCCTTTTACACTGGTTTCAGTCGTACTTAGCAAAAAGACTTCAAATAGTTACTGTCAATGGGCACAATTCACAATCTTATTACGAGGTCTCTGGAGTACCTCAGGGCTCCCCTCCGGCTCCGGTTTTGTTTTCAATTTGCATAAACGACGTAACGTCAGTCATACAAAATTGTAGTTGTCTTCTCTTTGACGATGACTTAAAAATTTATAAAGTGGTCAACTCACAAAACGATGTAGATCTTATTCAAAATGACCTAGATAGAATACAAGACTGGTGCAACCTTAACCTCATGCAACTCAGTGTGGCCAAGTGTAGCCACGTTAGATTTTCAAGAAAATTAAACAAAATTGATTCCAAATATAGTGTTGGTGTAGCTGAACTGCAGCAGGTCAACAAAACCAGAGTACCTCGGAGTAACAATTGACGGGAAGCTTCAATTTACATCTCATATTGATGCGATCGTCGGGAAAGCCGCCCAAATGCTGGGGTTTTTGAAGCGGAACGCAAGAGACTTTAGACAAACTCAAACCAGAATAACACTTTACAATGCATTGGTGCGTAGTCACTTGGAATATGGGTCCGTGATTTGGAATCCATTTTATGCCGTACATGCACAGAAAATCGAAACCATACCTACAGCGTGCATTTACGCGACATTTAGCGTTCATTTCACAGGGTATATCACACAGAACTGTCTACGATCAGCGTCTAAAACACTTTAAAATGACATCGTTATCGAATCGTAGAAAGTTGCATGACATGATCCTCTTGTATAAATTATTAACAATAATGTCGATCTCAGTAATCTGTTGAACCGCCTTCTGCTCACTGTTCCTCGGAATCCACCACGCCGTCCTCTAACCAGAACATTTCACCAGCCATTAGTGAGAACGAATATAGGACTTAATTCACCCCTGATACGCGCTTGCCGTGAGTACAATACGCTGAACAGTAAACTTGATCAACTTGATATTTTTCATGACTCGTTCTGCGGGTTCAGGAAAAAGGTGGCGGTATCGCTTGCATAGTCTCCTTTTAGCTTTAGCTCTTTTACACGTTCATCCTGCTTTAATTCTGTTTTAATTTTTATTATTTCAATTGGCACTTAAATGTAATCTATCATGATGTATACTGAACATGCCTGTAATTGGTCTACATATCAGCACTATGACTTGTAATTTAAGATGAGAATGTTGCATATGTACCTATACTGTTGGTGTGTCTATAAACAAATAAATAAATAATAAAAAATTGTTAATAATAAATAAATAAACAAAGAATATACTTATGGGCTCACCACCTATTACGTGGGACAGGAATACACGCCTTTATCCCCGAAGGGGTAGGTAGAGGCATATTAAACACCCACATTTCACCGTATGCATTTTTGTCCCACGGAACAGGTGGTGAGGCCATTGCCGTGTTGAAATGGACAGGCGCAGGCTGTGGTGACGAGCTGTTGAATTTTTTTAATAATACGCCCATAAGGAATTCAACTTGGCTTAACGACTGCCTTTTTATTGGCAACCGGGACCAACGGTTTAAAGTGCCTTCCGTAGCACGGAACTGGGGTAGGCCGAATAAATTTAATAATTAAAATAAAATGTGTCTATTTAAGATGTTAAATTTGAAGCGAAGCGCTCGTGGCCTCGCGGTCTCAGTGTTCTGTAAACGATCACTGAGTTACGCAACTTTCACTATGGCTGGTCCTCGGATGGGTGACCACTTTGTGGCATTTACATTTGCGAGCGTTTCCGTGCTTCGGAAGGCACGTTAAGCCGTTGGTCCCGGTTGCCAGTAAAGTGGCAGTCGTTAAGCCTGGTTGAAGGCCTTATGGGCGGCTTGAAAATTTCAACAGCAGGTAGTCACAACCTGCGTCTGTCTATTTCAACACGGCAATGGGCTCACCACCTATTACGTGGGACAGGAATCCACACGGTGAAAAGTGGGCATATAATATGCCTCTGCCACCCCTTCGGGGATAAGGCGTGATGGATATTTATTTATTAATTTTTAAATTTGAAAGAAATTTAGAAACCCGTTGTCTTTTTAGTGAGGTGGTAACAAAAAGGCTAAAAGGTCTTATGTGCTAGACACTAATTATCACGACCAATTAAAGTCCTGGTAGTCTCGGACTATTTGCAGGACAGGGACGCCTAGAAATGATCTGCTGGCAAAGTGAAATAATTTTAAATTGTAAATAGGCCATCAAAAAAAGGCCTGCCTAAGTTTCTTGCCGGTTCTTCTCGGGTGGTCGCGTTCCGAACCGGTGGTCACTATAAATATTTTAAATAGTGTATGACATTTTGTAAGCGCCGTAAAAATGGTCTATGCAAAATAAAGATATTTTTATTTATTTGTCATTATTTTAGTTTTTGACATATTCATGGTTAAACCTACTTTTCTACTTTCTATGTTCAAACTATTAGCATTAACTGCAGCATGGAAGGGTCCTCTTTAACTATTATAAGATCATGAGCAAATCGGAGGTTACTCAGTCTGACGCCATTGATGATCAGACCTTTATCCTCCTAGTCCGTCTAGGTGTCGCAATATAAGTTTCTAGGACAGCAGTAAAAAAAATCCGTGATAGTTGGTCTCCATAATTTTATTATTAATTATTCAATAATAATTATTTATAATTAATAAATATATTTTTAATCTGCCAGGCATCCTATGACGGCTCGCAATATTTTTAGTTTATATTGATTTGCAATTTTATTATTTTGAAGGCCATCATCATCATGATCATCCGAGCGTCTGTTCCAGTTGCGTTTCGCGACGCCCGCGGTCCGCTTTCCTACTTTTTCTGCTCCACGTACGTAAATGACCATCAGGTTTTTTTTACTTTTGAGATTTTATATATTTAAGGTACAGGTATACATGACTTGGATACCTACATACCTACATGTAGGTATCCAAGGTATTGTCATAACAATGCGGTACATGTAGGTATATATACCTACATGTACATAAACATTCAATCTGGATACAGAAATTGAGATACGGTAAAGTTTTATACCATTTCATTCCATTTGTCCGAACCATCTAAAATATAATGGAATAGAATGAAATGGATAGACTTTACATATTAGTCCAGTTCATTTCATTATATTCTTAGATTGTTCGAACAATTGTAAAGGGGTTGTAAAGGGGATATTTTACACATTTTGTAGTCGATACTAACCGTTCCGCAACATATCCACATAAGCACCAACATTTATCACAACCATCGTCATAAGGCAATTAAACGTTAGCGTCACCAAGTACTTTATACTTTTTTTAATCATTTGGTCCTCTGCCGCTGGTTCATTGTGTACCATCTTCAAAGTGACCGTCAAACTTAATAGCACGTTTTTGACTAGTTTTCCATGATATGTTATATTCAAATTATAAAAGATAAACGCCGGTATATCAATACAATAAAACAATAGCTCAATTGTCTGACTTTCTGTCAAGTTTTGCTGAGTGTAGAAAGCGCCAAGTACAAATAAGAAGAGCGCTACTACAACTAGATTTGTGAAAATGTTGCAAATTGAGAAAAATGCAGTGAATCGTTTAGACAATTTAGATTTTTCGATCCAGAAGTTTGGCAACCCTAATATGTGAGCAATTAAGGTTATCCTGTAGAAAAATCTTGAAGTTTTGTTTGGTTTATATGTAACTGAATTCATAGTGTTGCTGTTTTACGACCTAATGGTTTGTAACTAGCGAAGCAAGGTCTTCTGGAGGTAGACGTTACTGAATCAATTACTCCAATTAAATATGATTTTGTAATTGTTCTGAACAACTCTGATGGTAATCACTTAAAACTTTCTCAATTGGTGGTTGTTAAAACTGTATTTGATAAATTAATAAAATATAATTCTAACCACATACGAAAATTTATTATTATAAGGTAGTTTTTTAGAATATGAAATGTATTTTTCGAATTTTGGCTAAAAGATATTTGCCTCTCGCCGCCGCCAACAATTTGTTGTCACTTGTACATATACACTGCCTACAGCACACATATAAGAGGACAAAAATTATAGCTTTTTTTTAATACATTATTCAATTTTTTTAGGGATGGCTCCAACAATGTAAAGTAAGATTTAAGAATTTGGAAAATGAAGAGCAGCCTCTACTTTACTTTGCATGCCAGACTAGTTTAGTTAAGTAACAGATACATTATGAACGTTCGTAGTACAGTACTACTACGTAACAAATATATAGGTACTGTGCACACTTATTAAAATCAATTACAAATCATTAAAAATACATAGCGGTGCAACCATAAGTCAATATCCTGAACAGTATAACGTGTGGCCATGTTGGATAGCGCACTCGAACTTTTTGAAGTACCTACCTACAAAAAATATTTAATCGCATTTTAATTTTGTGTGGTATCCTGGTTATCCACCACGTATTTCATCATACCAATGTTAATTATCGTCTTGCCCGGATAAAAATCTAATGGGAAACAAACTATATCAATTTAAAAAAAAAGAATATTATTTAAAAAAACATGTCAGTTCTTTAATTACTTACTAAATAGAAAGAAGGATAAAACAAACAAACGCGCTTTCCTATTTACAATATTAAATATTTAATGGAAAAAATATATAAAAATCGCAGGTGATAGTCAATATTGTAAGGACTCTACTGCACACCATCCTATTCAATGAAATTATTATAGAACTAAAATTTTGACAAACGTGTTGGAAAGGAAACTAAGAAGTTGGGAGAAACAGCAAGTATTTTTTCCAAAACAATGCGTTTACATTAAATATAATGGCTATACATAACATTAAGGAACTTTGCCTGCTGATTATGGATCAAATTCGGAATGTATTCGTCTGCAAACCAAAATGCTTATTCCACTAACGAAATGCTTAATTTGCTAACGCGAAATGCTTAATCCGCTAACTAAATGCGTGATCCGCTACAAAACCTGCTAGTTTAAAAAAACTTTCACTGAATAATGTAAACAATTTGTATACTTTTATATTTTATAATATAAAATACACTTACTAAATAACGTTTAATTGGAAGACTTATAATAAGTGGACTTATTAATTAAATAGACCGATAATGCTTTGCACCATGGTTGCCCTTAAGTAGGCTTATATGTATGGATTATTGAAGGGATATTTTCTTCTACGTTCTCAAACTCTCTTAGATTGAAGTTATAAAAATCAGTACACAAGTCAATATTTTACATATATTTTCATATTTTTTAAAATTAATCTATACCCAATTTAGTTCGACGCGTTCCATTCACTGTAAAGTTGGTGTCCAGCACCGACTTGAAGGCTATCTATGCCCATCTACAATGTTTTGGATATTGAATCTGATTTTTTTCTTTTTATTGTATATCTATGCCGTTGCCGCTACCGGCAATTCCGCCACAGTCTATAATGCAATGGAGATTACCGTGTGTATACTATTAATAAGCACTGTTAACAATTTTGTATTGACTCGTTGTGTATCGTGATTGTGTTAGTAAAATTAAAATATTACTGAAAGATATACAGAGGGTACGTAGGTACCATTGAATAATAGTTATTTGTTCAACAAGTGAGCAAAATTATTTTTTGCACCGAGTGCTTATGTTAAATCACGAGCACAGCGAGTGATTCGCAATTAGACTACTGAGCGCAGTGAGTGATTAAAACGGCACGAGTAAAAAAAAATTTGCTCTCGTGTGAAACATACAACTTTTCACCTCTCCAGCGAGAATACCTGAAGTTAATCACAATTAATCATAAACACAATTCGAATAATCAAAACCATCTAGATTTTTTAAATTCCCACTTTGTTCACAGATTATACAGATTATTTCAGAGCTGCGGTCCGAAATTACATTGCATGTCAATTTTTGAAAACTAAATACTAATGATATTTTTTTATAACGCGACAGTATTGTTTACTGAATTATATAGGTACGAGTAATATTATTTCAATAAAATGTGGATAAATTTTATAAACATTAAATTACATAATTGTACGGTCAGCGCTACTCATAAGTTTCGGACCGCGCTATTGCATATTTCAAATTTATTTAACAAGTTACTTTGCCTCACGCTCGCAGCAAAAGTCGATTTTCCTTCGAGGTTTCACGAAGCTAAAGTATCCTTTTGCTGCTGGAGAGGCGAAAATTAAATTGTTCAATTAAATATCACACATGAACATATATATTGAATTAGCTGTCAAAGATGTTAGTCGAAAATCTTTGACAGATGATGTATTTCTTTTGTATCGAATTTACTGGCAAAATATATCGAACCGGATCGATAAGGAACTCTAAATCCCCACCACACTACAAGATTTAAAACGCAACTGATTTGGCAATCAACTACCCTCTCTACTCTACTACTAGTTTAAACCTAAAACATAGGGCACATTAAAAAGCAACCGCATTTTGGTACGGATTCGATTCGCTTCCCTAACATCATTCAGAGTTTGTAAACTCGCTATTTCGTACCGGTATGATATACAATTTCAGCTTATTTGCAAAGTTGCTGAGTTGGGACCATAGAAATACAAAAAAAAACAGGAGAAATGGTATGCGAGAACATTTTCTTGCCAGATTCTTCTTCTTGGCAACTAGAATCGCTCTAATTTTGATTTTAAACATCACATTGATTTTGATAAATTTTTTAAAGCAATTATTTGCTAAATTTCTCATACATTTTTATTAAAGTGGAAAAAGACAATTTGATTCGAGACAGGGATTGAACCTGTGACCTTTGCCTAACCAGGGCAATGTTCTAGCCGATTGCCCTGAACTAGTCTGCCTAGAACATTGCCCTGGTTAGGCAAAGGTCACAGGTTCAATCCCTGTCTCGAATCAAATTGTCTATCACATTGATTTTGTTTTTTTTTTTGTATAAATTCATTACTGTATTATAATTGGTGAAATATCATGTAAATCAAAATTACTGGCGATTATAAAAGAGTGGTCATGAGTTTTATAGCCAGGTTCTAACTCAGGCTCTACCTATTGCTTTGCGAATCTGGCAGTAAATGTAAATGTAGAAGCAATATTCTTGATGGTCATAAGTGTTACTTTGTGACCTACATGAATAAAGATTTTTAATTTTAATATTTTTTTTCATTTTAATTAAAATATCGCTGCGATATGCTCAACAATCATGTACCTAACCTTCAGTAGTCCTGGAATCGCGTACCATATATATTATTATTTATTATGTTTGACACTTCAAAATGGCGCCGCCCGCCTTATGGAAAGCAGAGACGACGATCCGTAACTGTAGGCCGCCATCCCAACCGGTAGGACCCCGATATCGACCCTCACGGGCCGTCAAGCCCAGAAATATGCCTTTTCACGCTTATTTATGGCTTACGAAAGTTTTAAATGCAATTTTGACATGAAAAGCAATATATTTTAAGCAAACTTTGCGATGGAGATCAAAATAAGCATCAACTTAAGTACGTTGAGCATGATGCGGCGACACATCAATGTTCCCGCATGTAATTTTTCCTATTTTACGATTTCTGTGGTTGTGGCGTCAGAGAGGAGTCAGTCCGCCTCAGACAGTAGACAGTCAAAGAACATCCCAAAGAGGTGCTTCCAAGAGGAAATTCACAACACAACCATGGAATACATATCAAAGAGTTTATAGTTATGTAGTTAGCAATGAGAACTGTAGTGCGAAACGATTTTAGCTTCCCTCCCAGTGCGGTCTACGCTTTGTTTGCTCTCAGAACTCGTCTCAAAATACTCTAAAGCTTGGCGTCAAAGAACTGCAGCTCTTTATCCTGTGGCATCTTGACGAAGAAACTCTCGACGTAGTCATCGTCCACCTCGGCCAGGGTTGCTGGCTTCCATTTAGGATTGTTGTCTTTCTCGATCAAGAGAGCTCGTACTCCTGAAACAACAACTCGTTTAAATATAATTAATTATGGTAATTATATTGCCCGTATTATATTGTCAGTGTTATTTATCTATATATATAAAAAATAAAAGAAAAATATAAAGAAAGCCTGAATCGAATGACTCCACCACCGGTTTCAAAATTGGTGAACAGTTAAGGCCACATAAAGTAACAATTGAACGGATCTAAACATACATGAACACAAAAAAACATTAATTACCCTTTTAGAGTTACCAACCTGTTATGAAAAATTTTGTTCTAAAAATGATTTGGTTCTATTTATTACTTAACTTAACTATCTTCTCGCTGTATCCCAGACGGGGTAGTCAGAGAGGACAGATCGCCAGGTATCGCGATCCATGCATACTTCTTTCGCTTCCTGTAGATTCAATTCAATCGCTTAATACATTCATGCACGTCTGGGTATCCTAGTACTTTTGACTTTTTAGTTTTTGAGCAATTTGCTCACGTGGTCTTCATATGTAAGTCTCGGCCATCCCTGACTCCTTCTACCCTCTACTTTCGCACAATATATATTCTTCGTCAATCGTTCCTGACTCATTCGTTGAACGTGTCCAAACCAACGGAGCACGCCCTTTTCCAGCTTAACACTTTTATTCAAACCTGCCATATTGCGTATCACTTCATTACGAATGCGGTCGGCCAACGTGACGCCGCACAATTTTAGAAATGATCGTATCTCCACAGCATTCAATTTACTTTCGTGCATCTTCTGACATACCCGGGTTTCGCTGCCGAAAAGCAACGTTGGCACTAGCACTGCGTAATGAATCGCGAGTCGTGTTTCTTTTACGATGCTTTGTCGCTTTACCAATAGGGGCAAAGCACCGTTAACTTTGTTTTCTGGCAGTAACCCCCCGTTCATCCGAATCACATCTTCCGTCCGCGCTGAACATAATTTCCTAAATAATTCTGATTCTGATAATTTAATTAAATTTAACATGAACACTTAGACAATCACGACTGGCCGACTCACGCTGCACGTCAGCTCTTGCGGCCTGTAGATGCACGTTTCTGTGTACGTATGTCGTTTCGCAGGTTTTTAAAAGTTTCCTTACTGCTTATATGTACTATGTGTTCGTCGTTACTAGCCATATAGGACTATACCTTCAGGGAAGTCGTGATTCTCTACACAGCGGTATGCTACACGATACTCCATCTTCAGGCATTGGCCCAAGTCAAGTTGGGCTCCTCGTTGAAGAGCGCGGAGGGTGATTTTCAATGAACCAGGACACATTTGTTGAAGGGTCTGTGGAAAACCAGATTTTATTGTACAAAGTTTAAGCTTGTGAACATTGACAATAAATGTTTTTGTTTTTTTTAATTAGTCATGAACAGTATTCATACCAGCGACTTCTGGTTTAATTAACGCGCCAGACGCTTTACCAACTAGGATCTGACGAATTAATTCACTTTTCCGTCTTAAGGCGACGTAAGGCGCCATCTACCGGCACTTAGCAAAGTTAAATGTAGAAATGTATCGAATTGCACCTATAATCATTCGATTTGTGATATGATGACACCTGCCTAAACAATAGAAACAATTTTGATAAGCTAGTATGCTAACTATATCCTAAACATATTTATCATACTAATTGCTTTTCAAATTTGTTTATTATTATTTTTAAGTCAATATTTCTGATAAATGCTTAAGTATTAATTTCTCCTAATACATTTAAATAGAATCGAGACCAGTCTTGAGAAAGTATTTTCACACTAGACACTCCTGCGCTGCAATTCACAAATCTCGGATCCAAATCCGCTACTGCCCAATGTCATCGATATTCATAGAATTCAAATATCGCATTTGCGCAGTAGATGATTTGATGTGAATTGCGCTACTGGTCTCAATCACCCAGTCTATGACTCACCTTCAAAGTCTTCTCCGACCACTCATTCTTCACTTTCTCTAGCCTCTCAATAATTTCCTCAATTGACGATGCAGCAAAGCAATAGTTAATATGTTTGATATTATCAGCTAATGAGAACTCGTCAGACGGTTCATGGAACTTGCTTAGCAAGGAGTCGACTTCCACATCACTAGTACAGCGGGACAAAAGTACTTCAAGCTCATACAGTCTCTTGCTGGGAACAAAATGTGTAGCGATGCCTGATTTTACAACATCTTTGCCTTTTAATCTGTCTCCTGCAATTTTGTAATGGAACTTTTAAATCTGACCACGGCTGGTGCAACCCAGTCGAAACGTCAAGCTATTTAAGGTAAATAAGCATGATCGCATTAATACCTGTATTTTACACTTATTTTAATCATGCAAAGCGAAAGTTTAAAAGTTAGTATAGTTTCATCAAAATTCATTTAGTACATTTTGCATGTAAGATAAACATACATCCATCCATACTTGAACAATTTTCGCGTTAATAATTATTTTAGTAGGATAATAGTGTGACACACCCACACCATCCAAAAATGGATCCCAAAGAAGTATCTTTAGGATACAAATTGCATGACTTTACAGCTACAAATTGTATGATCGTTCCTGAGCTACGACAAAAGGAAATTCAGAGGAGACTAAAATTTATTCAACAAATGTGGTATACTTACCAGTCAATCCTAAATATAAACCTAAATTAACTTGCAGTCTTGGAAGGAAATATGATCCACCAACATCTGGGAACAATCCTATTTTTGTCTCTGGCATGGCAATCATTGTTTTTTCTGTTGCTATCCTATACCTCCCATGGACTGATACACCAAGGCCTCCTCCCATAGTAATGCCATTTAAAAAAGCTACATAAGGAATTTTGTATTTCCCAATCAAATAGTTTACATTGTATTCCGTGTAAAAGAATCTTGGTCCTTCAATTTTGTCTATTGCAGCTTTAATGTCTCCGCCAGCACAAAAGGCTTTATCACCTGCTCCTTTGATAATGACTAAAGTTTTTTTACTTTCCCATTCCAGAAGCTGTGGTAAAATCTTGGTTACCATTGATGTATTGAGGGAGTTAAGTGCCTTTGGTCGATTTAAAGTAATTATGCCTGCATTGTTAAGGGATTCAAAGAGGACATCTTGTTCTTGACTAGACATGGTGCGCTTTAGTGCGAGTGATACTGGACGTATGACTTTGATACTTGATTTGAACATCTGCGAAATAAATTCTACATAGAATTTTTGTATATCAATTATACATACAATATAGATAATATGATTGGATTAATAGATCCCCAACAGCAACCGCTCAGAATTAAAGTTATTATGTACATAGATCCTTAACCTTTTAATAATATTAATATGACTATAATCTAGTATGCCATCACCCAGACACAATGATTAGATAAACAGATCCCCATGATCCACTCTGAATTTTTGTTACTTTGTTATCCTTATAGAAAATAAAAGCAATTGGTACCTGATGACCCAAAAACTAACTATGACCAAGTATACCATCATCCATATGGCTATTCTAACTTTGGCTTACTATATAGGGGAAATGAATAAATGGTAGGCTAAATTATAAAAAAAATCCTGATGCAGGCTGTATAGATTGTTTATTATTTTTGCATTTCATAATACAATCATGTGCAGCACTATAAAAAAGAAATTATTATTATTTTTCATCACTAACTTCTTAATCATTACGTTTACAATAAACCATTATATATGGACAGTAACTGTCCGTTTGTTGTCAAACTTTTATAAGTAATTAATAAGTCTTGAACAATATAGTTTTAAAAATTTATAAGATGTAAATATCTCAGATATTAATGTTAAAAAAATATGAAGTAATCAGAAATCATAAATTACGAGTACCTAATTTTGCTAATTTTGTCACCTTTGACTCCCTACAAGTTCTTTAGAAGCAAGCGTTATAAGCCTGGTAAAGATAAGCAATTGCATAATTACTTACTTTGAACTTATAAAAACAGCCTTATCAATATATTTGCCGAAACCCTTATCTTATGTTACTATTACACAGCACCATTTAAAAAATTGTGAAAGATCGTAAAATATACTATGAACAACGTGCTTTTGCGTATGAAGTGATAAAAAAAAGATAAAAATAATAAAAACTACAAAATTATAACCGGTTTGATCCACGCGTGCTGCTGATTATTTTTTCAAAATATCATTTATCTAAATGTCATTGCCAAACTTTTTTTTGTTAGTTGTCTGCGCCCATCTTGGGCAGGCAAAGGAAACTTAGTCTATACAGCCTAGTCTTCAGTATTTATGATTTTTTTGTTATTTTGTTTTAGTGTGTGCCCTAATAAGGCAGTGGATCCCTTATTACGGCTAACTATAGAAATTTGGCACTAACACAAACAACACCGCTATTCTTTGCAATTTATCACTTTCGTTCACTTATGCACTTTTCCGAACTCTTTATGTATAATATTCCATCATTATTAAACACAAAAACACGATTTCACACTAGTTTTTGAAAATAATATACGACAAACGTGCGTCACTGCTCATGTTGGCGCCAAAGGTCTTTATTGCCATACTGTTTGTTGTGGTGTCACTGTCATGTCAGGTGATTTAATCCGTCCCACGAAGTAAATAAATAGTATTGTTGAATTTTCTGTCAACCGTATAGCTCCGAACTCGTGGACATAGAAACTTTACGACTGAAACTTGTGAGTTGTTGAAGGAATAATAATGATAGATATATTTTTTTTTATGAAACCGGGTGTTATAATATGTTCCCCACCCATAAGTAAATTCAATTATTTCCGTAAAACGTATCGTAAAATGAAGACAGAACGACTGGATCTGGACTGAACAGTACCTATTGTCAACAGTGCCAAACAGATGTACTCCGCCCATTTCATATAAGACCCCATTTACATCATATTGTTACGCCGGTGGACTAGTGAACAACTTCAAACGTTTTCTGGGCCTTGGAAGCGATTTCAGCAGGCTGAGAAGCGGTTTCAGGGAAAAAGGACTTCAAAGGACCCCTTATGGGCCTTTGAAGCCCACTTCAGTATATGACGAAATTTTAAGGAGTGATAAGGATAGCAGTATTAGAAAGAGAGAGCTACACTCAGAACATTCCAGAGCTATTAGACAGGGATAGCACTATTAAAAAGAGATAGCTACACTAAGAACATTCTAGAATTATGTGATAGAGGTAGCACCAGAAGGGACAGCAATAGGTCGAGAACTTTCCGGCACTACCGAAAGAGTAACTAGTATCTTGTGGAACATTCTAGAGAATGTGTATAGGTACGGAAGAAATTCTCCAGAATATTCCAAAACAATAATTAGCGTATATAAAGGGCCGAGCTCGCAGCTCGGCCACACGGTGAAAAGTGGGCATATAATATGCCTCTGCCACCCCTTCGGGGATAAGGCGTGATGGATATTTATTTATTTATTTATAGCTCGCAGCTACGGGACAGTCTCCTTTGAGGAAGCGAACAGTGCGAATCAAAGCGAATCGAAGCGATTGAAGCTAATTAGTGCGATACCGTTACAGTGCGATTATCTAAGCCGTACCGTATACAGTATTACCATTTAATGGATTTTTACCTAGTAAACGGGAACTGAATTTTGAAGCTTGATTGCAATGACCATTGATAAAAAGTTTCATCACTAGTTGTTTGAGTTTATCTCTGGTATCAAAACATCCAAACAGATGGATGGATTTGAAAGCGGTTTTCGTTAATTGAAAGCTGGCATATTTGAGAAAGTACTTAGCTAAATGAACTAGCTTAAGTCCGCATCTCCCTTGCGTAGGTGATTTGACATATCGAAGTTGATTGATTTTTTTCGTTTTTAATAGGTTATTTTCACGTGTTTTATATGTTTTTATGCTTTAAATATGGTGCATTAATTAGTGGTGATTTATTTTGGATTTTTGGAATCAAATGTACCCAATTGACAACTGTGTATTTTTTTCCAAGTTTTTTTAGCTGAGGTACATAGGCTTTGAATAACGGCAACACTGTCACTTCCGAATTTCCTTTCTTCATAGTAACTTGTTGTGTTGCGTGTAGTTAGTTGCGATTTTAAGTAATTGTGAATATTATGAAATGATGCGTTGTGTAGGTGCCGCTGATAGTATTTAGTCTGTATGAAGAAAGATTTGTTCGACTTGGCGCGGTGTTGCGGTGGTTTCCGTCTCTGAAATATTTTAGCTACATGGTAAATTAGTTTTACCTACCAAACAGGTTCATTTCATGGGGTGATTAAGCAGCAGGGTGAACATATCGAATCTTTACTGTAATGGAGTTTTGTTATGTGAAGTGAACATCGAGTTTTTTGTGTAATTTAGTGCTTGTAGTCTTGTACCTAACTGGTCATTAGAAATTGAACTCCTAAAAAGATTACATTGCAAAAAAGAGTGTGTAATATTTTACGTAGTGTGTGTGTGTGTGTGTGTGTAGTAAGTGTTTATGAAGGCTTCCGGATGAAGCCGAAACAATTTGTCAATCGATATCAACACATGAGTATTTTTACGCAAGATACCGTTTTTGTTAATAGTTTTACAATGTGCCTGAGTTTTAATAAAATTATGTATTTTGTTAGTGCATATTATCATTATCATCGTAGCATTTATTGTAGTTATGTGAACTGATAACACGCCTTAGCTGATATAACAGAATGCCAGGTGGCACAGGAACACCAGACCGCAAATGCAAAGTTATGACGCCACTGTGTCTGAATTGTATCTAGTAGGTAAATTACCAGGCGTACATAACTCTCACAGCTGAGCGCGGGTCAATGAACGTAATTGAAATTAGGTGTTTAGTTAGTGTTGCGACGTAATTATTTTAATATACTATCGAAAAAAAAAGGATTTTCTTAAATTTGTATAAAATTACCGAGCCCGTGACTTTATTGACATTTCGTAATCGTGGCGGAGCATGGGCTCTAGTTATCAGATATGTGTACCGACGCGACGGTCAAATATGACTACACATTTCTGTAGCACGTTGTATATAAAGTACCCTAATAATTCGATTGACCTTTGTTACGCGTAACTCACCTATCTCAAGATAAGTTAGATCAGTGTGTCACGGCAGAAATGTGCTGTGAAATGGTGTAAAAGTTATAGCGGTCGAACAATTACTGTTTTATTTTTCACTTGTAAGTAAAATTTTATTTCAATCACATAACTATTTTTAACAAAAACCATTTATTATTGAAACATACCAACAGCTTAATCGGCCAATAATAAATATACTTGCATTCTCTATAAACATTATAGAAAGTGTTACCATCTCAAATTAGCCGAATAATGTTGTATCAAATTCGTATTGCATAACTACATTTTTCTATTTGCAGTTATATTTTTATTGGTTGTTAGAGAGTGACAACACTTCATGCAATAGTAAGAAAACAATATGTGTGTAGTTTTCTCCCCGCACGAAAGTTGGTTGATGATATAGATGCTGTGAAATGCTATTTTCTCTCTTGCTGCTAAAAGTCCACTGAGGACCTCAGTGTAAGAATCACCATTATACTGAGGGCAAAGACCAGGACCTAGGACCAAGGACACGACATCGACAAAGACTGGACAGGACTAATTAGAAGATAAGATTGAAGAAATATGATATAAAAAATAAGATTTCGCTATAAGGTCTTTGTAACCAGGCCATAAAATAATTATATAAAAAAAAGGATACATGACTGACACAGACAAACGGACAATTTTTTTTTAATATTTATTTAGTGGCCTGGTTTTTAAGACCTTTTAGCCAAATCTAATTTTTTATATCATATTTCTTCAATCTTATCTTCTAATTAGTCCTGTCCAGTCGATGTCGTGTCCTCATTGTCCGTCCTGGTCCTTGCCCTCAGTATAATGGTGATTCTTATACTAAGGTTGTCAGTGGACGTTTAGCGGCAAGAGAGAAAATAGCATTTCACTGCATATATATCATTGTCTTTCACTATAGCACGTTAACACAACTTTTATGTCCAAGAAATCACCACTCCCGCACATAAAACAAGATAAATGCACTAGTTTTAGAAAATAATATAAAGCAAGCGTCCGCACTTGTCACTCTTTCCGCCAAATGTCCCAAACGAGCAAATAATCAGCTTCGCCACAGAAACAAAAAAAAAAAATCAGCTGATATTTGAGATATATTATTACCTACTTCTATCTATCTGTGTCATCAGTGGAGTCATGAAGTGAGCTCCGAAATATGGGTGTAACAAGAAAATTTCTAAACTGGTATGCTAGAATAGCACCTGCATATGGTAAATCAAATCCTCCATACGAACACGTCGTGCAAATTGGGGATCCGAGATTGCGTAACGTTGCAGACCTTGTGCCATTAGATAAAATCAAAACAACTGAAATACAAACCATTATTAAAAAACTAGAACATGTTACCAAAAAGTATGGCAGCCTTGGGATGTCTGCACCCCAAATTGGTATTAATACGAGAATATTTGTTATGAGTCATACACTAAAACAACTTTCAAGGGTTCCTAAAGCAATATCTCAACTGCAAGGTATGGAGATTATACCATTTACTGTGAGTGAGTATTACTACATACCTACATATCAGTTTTTATTCAAATAATGAAGTAAATCATTATGGCTGAGTTGTTGCCTACCTTGGATGAGGCAACAACAACCCTATGAGATAGAGAGTATGAAAAACCTAAGCTATAGCTGATCCTTAGCAGCTAATAAAATGATTTGGAAGCAACAGAGAATATGGAACAGACGGAATTGACACGGTGAAAAGTGGGCATATAATATGCCTCTGCCACCCCTTCGGGGATAAGGCGTGATGGATATTTATTTTAACAGAGAATATGCTAAGAAAAATCTCACTTCATCTTGATGTCTACCATAATGGAGGTATATGATCTCTAATTAGCAGTTGGTCCCGGTTGCCAGTAAAATGGCAGTTGTTAAGGCCAGTTGAAGGCCTCATGGGCAGCTTGATAAATTTCAGCAGGTCGCTACAGCCTGTGTCTGTCCATCTCAACACTGCAAAAGGCTCACCACCTGTTCGTGGTACAAAAATGCATATGGCGAATGGGGTATTGCGATGGCGAATGGACTTTGATATTCATTGATTCATATTCATTTATTGCGCTCCATAAGGTGATTACAGTTGTTATAAAATATATAATTAGGTACATTATGGACCCTGTCAGGCACGGCAACGTAGAAGAGAGTAGGAAGCATCGTATATGTAAAAGATCACTACATATTGTTGTTTTTCGCTGTCTGTCCCTATGTATGCGTAGATCTTTAAAACTAAGCAACGAATTTCAATGTAGTTTTTTTTTAAATAGATAGAGTGATTCATAGAGATTTTTATGTATATTTTGTTAAGATTTTGTATACATTAACTTTTTTCGTCGGCGACTTGTCAAGTGAAATACACGTACTTACCTCAGTCTCCAAAATAATATTAAAAAAGTGCTGAAAAACTGTAAAAAACGCTGCAAAAAGTGAGTCAAAGGACTAATCCAACAGTTAGAAGTAAAATTTAATATTGTTTAGTGGAAATTACTAGTGAAATTCGTGATAAAACGGTAAAATACGAAAGTTTTTCACAGTATCAAAACAAAATACCCACGTCAGAACAAAATAAATAATTTTTTTAACAAAATTTAAGAATCAGTAACAAGTTTTAGCAAAAATGGAAGAACAAATGAACTTATTAATGAACATTTTAAAGGAAGAACTCAATAAACAAACTAAAGCAATTACTGAAAATGTCAATAGAACAATTTCAATGCTAATTGAAGAGAAATTAGAACCTATAAAGCTAGAGAATTTATCACTTAAAGATGAAGTGAAAACACTCAGAAATAAAGTAAAAAATCTAGACATGGAAACACAAAAAAAGCAACCTAATTATATATGGAGTCGAAGAAAGAGAAGATGAAAAAGGAGGCCTGATGTATTTGGTCTTAGAAACCTTGAATAGCACGTACAAGAACCTGCATTTAAGGGAATGGGACCAATGGGAAATTAGTAAGACACAAAGGCTAGGCAAGAAAACCGTGGGAATAATTAGACCTATAAAAATATCTCTCACACTTGCTTGGAGAAAAGTGGAACTTTTACAAAATAGTAAAAGCTTTCCAAAAGAAATTAACATAGTTGAAGATCTGTCAAAAGATATATTGGAAACAAGGAAAACCCTACTCCCTAAACTGAAAGAAGCCAGAGAAGCTGGAAAATATGCTGTTTTCAAGTATGACAAACTCGTAATAAAAGACTTCTCAGAAGCTACTAAAAATAAGGAGAAAAGGAAAAGAGCACCCTCTACACCACCAATTACGCCACCTAATAATAATACCCATAGTTGACAGTCAACAAGGAAGACTTCCAAGTCCTCGAAACTTTCAAAAGCCAATCCTTTTGAAACAACTATCAACAAAAACCGAGAAGAACTAAAGGAGACACAAACAAAAAACTGAGTACAACAAGTAAAAGAATAACTAGAAAATATTATAATTATACAAAAAATATACCATCACAAAGAAACATAAACAAAAGACAAGAACGCACCGACCGGAAATGTAAAGTTAAAGAACGGCAAATAGAAAAAACTATTCAAACTATAAGGCCCCCACTACTGCTGGTCACAGAGGGGGCAAATGACCACAACCCTCCTTCAAAATACAATAACAAAAACCGTGAACTAAAAATATGCACATGTAATGTAAGAACACTATCAAGTACAGAAAAACTAATAGAATTAGAAAACGCCATAGAATAAAATAAAATGGGATGTCCTAGGACTGGCTGAAGTGAGACGACTGGAAAGCAACATAGAAGATCATGGAAAATACATATTCTGCTGTATTGGGTGTAACGTTGTAAAACGTTACATTGAAATGACATTGTTAGTCTTGAGATTTAGAGAGAGAGGAGAGTAGATTGTTGACTCTTTCTCCCTACTTGTCATCGAATTTATATAATTTGCGTTTTGAGTAGGCAGAATGCTTTGAATGTATAGCCTGTTCTTAGAACGAATGAAATAGAATGGTCTTGTCCACTGGCCAATGTCTTGGCAACCATGCCAACGAAAAAGTATTTTAAAAATTGGAACGTCATTCGCCTAGTTACAGATCGACAGAAAAGATGTCGATCGTAAATATATTTTTTAAACTTCGCTAAAAAGAAGTAATCTTTTATAAATTGTAAATGGAAGTTCACGCCTGTGACTTCTTATCAATGTTTATATCAGGATGACTATGTATTTCGGTAAGATCTTTGGATTTTTGGAACCACATTTATAACCTCGATGACATGGTAGTATTTTGACGAAAGATTATGCGTTTGTTTACAGCTAATTACGAAGCTTGGAGAGGCGTTAATGGAATATTTGCCTGCTCTTCAAGATTTATGGATTTTCTTTAAAAAAGTGGTAAGTTCTCTTTGTGTATTCGAATCACAAACAAATATCCAATTGTTTTTCCAAATCTAATGGAACTAATTTCTTTCTTTGCAGCTGAAAAGCACTTTTTTTTTTATATTAATTCTATTGTTGGATAAAATTTGCCGTAAATGCTGACCATCTGGTGAATTCTGTGCATCCTGTGGTTACGGGCTCGTCATTCTAGTGGAGACGGCACCTGTCGCGGTCTGTAGATGTGATTTCGAATCCCGTGGTAATTTAACCATGCCTTCAGGTATTTAGTTTGAATTGTTTTTGTGTAGATTAATCTAGTAATGATGCACGACTCATGATTAGGCCCAAGAACGGCTTAATGATTTGGCTCCTGTTTGGAATCATGTTACGATATATATTTTGACTTATAAGCTGGCATTATGTTGGGTATTCTAAATTTCACGCCTCAACCCTGAGAATAGTTAATCTTTAGCTTACTAAAACACTGGAACAAATTATACCAATAGTGATAATGTTTATAATGTATATTCAATCAATTCGCCTATAAAAATATAGAAACTTTCTTCTAGAGATGTATTCTATTATTTTTGGTTCCTGCTCTTATGATTAGAGGCTCAATCTCTATAGCTGAAATCCGTGTGCATAAAGTTGGTAGGACTTATCCTCCTGGCGCCTGAAACGAGTTATATCTTTTTGTTTGTTTGTTTGTTAGTTCATGTCTCCATGATAAGAAACCTATTATTATTTTTGGTTCCTCGCCATTATTAAGACAATTGTAATTTTTATTAAATATTACATGGGCAAACACAAGGTTTATATGGGGTGGGCTTCCTAATTAAAAAAGAGCTCCAGGACAGTATAATAAACTTCTCTGGGATATCAGAACGAGTTGCCTTACTAAAATTATCAATCAATGGCTTTAAATTATCACTCATGTACAAGAACTCGACCGATTCTATAGCGACATCAAAAAAGCACATGAGTTAGCAGACAAAAAGCTTTTAATCATGGGCGACTTCAACGCTAAAATAGGTCAGCCCAAAGCTAACGAAAGTCCAATAATGGGAAAATATGGTTACGGGAAAAGGAATGATAGAGGTGAACGACTAATAAATTATGCATATGAATACAAGCTAGCCATTATGAATACATACTTTAAGAAAAAAGAATCCCGCAAGCGGACCTGGATAACGCCTGATAAAAGAAATAAAAATGAAATTGATTTCATACTGACTGATATCCCAAAAGCTTTGACCAATTTAGACATCCTCTACAGAGTGGAGTTCCCTTCCGATCACAGAGTGTTAAGATGCCACTATAGAACAGAGATACCCAAAGCAGCATCTAATACCCTAAAATCTGAAGAAGAGAAAAATAAATATCCATCACGCCTTATCCCCGAAGGGGTGGCAGAGGCATATCATATGCCCACTTTTCACCGTGTGGATTCCTGTCCCACGTAATAGGTGGTGAGCCCATTGCCGTGTTGAAATAGACAGACGCAAGTTGTGGCTACCTGCTGTTGAAGTTTTCAAGCCGCCCATAAGGCCTTCAACCAGACTTAACGACTGCCATTTTACTGGCAACCGGGACCAACGGCTTAACGTGCCTTCCGAAGCACGGAAACGCTCGCAAATGTAAATGCCACAAAGTGGTCACCCATTCGAGGACCAGCCATAGTGAAAGTTGCGTAACTCAGTGATCGTTTACAGAACACTGAGACCGCTAGGCCACGAGCGCTTCAAAGAAGAAGTTTGAAGAAGAGAAAACCTATTTAAAAATACTAAAAGGAAATTTTACAACAGCCCATGAATCATTACAAAATGTTAAATGTGTACAACAATACTATAACAAGTTTGAGACACTCCTTAAAGAAAGCCTAACCAAAAATAACACCAACCGCACAAATAAATGCAACAAAATTTTAAGTGCAGATACTCTACATCTAATTAAAAGACGCACTGAACTGCTTTCAAACAATTCAGTACAATCAAAAAATGCACTAAAAATATATTCAAGCAAACAAGCAAAGCAATCAAACAAGACTACAATAACCATAGGAAAAATATCATCGAAGAAAACTTGACAAAATATAAAAGTTCAAAACGCGCCTACAAAAAAAATTACCACATTCATGACATGAAGTGAAGTGAAGTGAAAAATCTTTATTCATGTAGGTCACAAAGTAACACTTATAAACGTCAAGATTATTGCTTCTACATTTACATTTATTGCCAGATTCGCAACGCAATAGGTAGAGCCTGAGGAAGAACCTGGCAATAAAACTCATGGCCACTCTTTTCTAACTGCCAGTAATTACATTAGTTTTATTTACATGATATTAGAACAAATTATATAGTAATGAGTCTTTACAAAAGAAACCAAATCAAATCAAAATGAGAGCGTTTCTAGTTGCCAGTTTTAAAGGTAGCCCACCCTTATGAGGAAGACTCCGGCAAGAAACTAAATGGCTGCTATTTTAAAATGCAGGTATGGCTTACAATATTAAACTTACATTGCTCCTTTGGAGTTACGTGGGAACAGTCGACTAAACTTAATTTGCCTTAAATATAAATAGTTTTATTTGTAATAATTGCTATAACAGCTATGAGCTGACCAGTCCCAACAGACAGCACCCGTTCACGGGTATGACGCATATATCAGCCATCGCCCTACTCAACCGTATTATAGGGAATAAGGCGACCCGATACATGCACCACCACTGCCAGGACACTTAGGCGAGCATGACATACTCAAACTGCACAGCAACCATCATGTCAATTTCAAAATTTATAAAAAGCTATGTGGACGGTGCTCACACAATAACAAACTCAAATTACATATAATTATATTAGTTAACCTGACGTTTCAGATCACTTATGTTGAACAAATGTACATTATATTTATAATGTTTCTTTATTATTATTAATTATATTTGTATATTTATGTGTGTTGACTTAGAGCGTCTTACTCCCATGCATTTTTATCATTTATATAGTCTGAAATTTTATAATATGCCTTGTTACACAATTTGGCCTTGACTGTTGTCTTAAACATATTTATTGACAATATACTAATTTCATCGGGAAGTTTGTTATAGAATCGTATACATTGCCCCATAAAAGAATTGCTGATTATTTCGAGACGAGTAGAATGTAATACAAGATTATCTTTATGCCTAGTATTTACATTATGTATATCACTTTTTTTAAGAAATGTGTCTATATTTTTGTGCACATAAAGTAAATTCTCATATGTGATATAACGGTAAGAATATTAAGGTCTTTGAATCTTTATCTTAGAGATACCCTGGGACCAAGCTGGTATATTGCTCTCACAGCTCTCTTCTGTAAAATAAATATCGTATTAATGTCCGCTGAGTCTCCCCAGAGAAGAATTCCGTATGACATAACGCTATGGAAATAACTGAAATAAACTATTCTAGCCATTTCAACATCAGTGAGCCGTCTTATTGTTTTTACTGCATATGCAGCAGAGCTTAATTTGTCTGACAATTTTTCTATATGTGGTCCCCACTGCAACTTTAAATCAATAGTTATACCCAAAAACACAGAAGCCCCAACAGTATCCAACCCTGATCCATTAAGTTGCACATTGGTCGCCACCTGTCTCACATTAGGTGTCGAAAACTTAATTACTTTATTTTTTTTATCATTTAAAAGAAGATTATTAACGTTAAACCAATGAACAACTTTTGAGAGTGCACTGTTAACATCGTCATAATTAATTAATTGTCTATTAATTTTAAATGTCAAAGAGGTATCATCCGCAAACAGCACAATCTCATGTTTATCCCCAACATAGTAAGGTAAGTCATTAATTTATATCAACACTAACTAACTAACAACATGGATACCAACACTAACTAAAGAACAAAATAAAACAAAAACAAGAGAAGAGATTATACAATACGCAACAAAGTTCTATAAAGAACTATATAAACAAGCAGAAACTGTATACAATGATGAGTATGAGTCAAACTAAGTAGAGGACACTGAAGGAAAAATAGAACCAGTATCCGAAAGAGAAGTACTAAAATATTTAAAGAACCTCAAGTCTGATAGAAGTCCAGGACCCGACAACCTTCCAAATGAAGCTTTGAAAATTGGATCTCCCATTTTAGCCACATATTTATGTCAACTTTTCAACCTAGTGTTTAAGCATGAACAAATACCTGAACAATGGAACCTATCGCACATTATACTACTCTATAAAAAAGGAGATCCATTAGATATCGGCAACTACAGACCAATTAGCTTGATGTCTACCGTCTATAAGCTTTTCTCCTCAATCTTGCTCAGTAGAATAACCGAAAAGATAGAAAAAAATCAACCAGTTGAACAGACCGGGTTCAGAGCGAAATTCTCTATTTCATTTATTCACTATTGATCACATTCATGCTGTAGAACAAATTTTAGAAAAATACAAAGAATTTAACAAACCACTATACCTAGCATTTGTGGACTATACGAAGGCATTTGATAGCATTCACACAAATCAATATGGGAAGCCCTCGGAACCTGCAAAATTGAACCACAATATATCAACATAATAAAACAAATATATACCAACAGTAAAAGCAGTATAAAACTGGGAAAACACACACCTACGATTTGCGGATGATATTGCCCTTTTTAGCGAAACTCCAAAAGAGCTAGAGCATATGTTGTTCAAGCTGAATAGAGAAAGCAGGAAAGTGGGCCCTTACATGAACGCAGACAAAACAAAAATAATGTCAAACATCTCACAGAAACCAATAGCCATAGAGGGAAACCCAATACGGGAAAAAGCAGGAAAGAACTGGATGATGCTCGCTGAAAACAGGCAGATTTGGACTGAGATGGAGGAGGCTTATAACCGAACGGGATCCTTATTAAGAAATGAAACTAATAACTAACACACTAACACCAATTCTTTTAAAATAACTAAAAACCAATACTAACACACTTATAAATATTTCAAATGTATCGGAAAAGGGAGAAATAAAAGCTTTTTATTTTATCTATTATTATTATTATACATTAACTTAATTATAACGATATATGTTGGCGGTGTCGGAAAAAATAAGCCGTCTGGGAGCTTACGAAAATGCTGCCCAAACCCTTTATGATATAACAAAATAATGTATTGTTTCTAACATAGGTCTACAAAAAAGTTCGCGACGGTATATGTCTATCTCTTAAGGATACCGTACTATATCCATTTTAATACTGTAAAAAACAGCCATAATAATACGGTAATTTAAAGGCTATTTACACAAATACATTATTAATCCTTATCATTTTTAATATGTTAGTTGGTTTCAGCATTTTATGAAGATTATTTTGTCCCTTTACACTTTGCAAATTAAATGAAATTAAACGACGGGATTAAATGTGTGCCACGGGGTTCGAAGTATGTCACGGGCGAAGCCGCGCGGGTCAGCTAGTAATTAATAATACAAGACAATACGATTTACTTATTTTTTTTTAATTATAGCATGTATTCGGTACTTGATAATATTTTATTTATTTCTTTGGTTAGTATTTCAGTTTCTATTTATTGCCAATTCACATAAAAAAGTAGTTATTATTTATTTATAATTATTAGGTATTGAATTTTTATTATTAAATCAATTAAATTTACTATAATTATTAAAATTATTAAATTTATTATTGAATTTATGATTATTATTGAATTCATTATTATTATTGTATTTATGCTTATTATTGAATTTATTGTTATTATTGAATTTCGAATAAGTATTGGTTTTTTCTTTCTCATTTAAGTATTCGGTAATATCATAATATTCTTTTTCAATGAGCATGTTTTAACATCAGGCGGTTCTCGTGCCTAACCAGTCTATCTGTATGTCTGTCACCACATTTTACAAAGAAGGTTATATTGTTTCGCACGAATTTGCAGATCTTTGGGAAAAAAGGAGTGACAATATGTATGTATGATCGTGTCAATGATGTGGATGATAGATATGTGCCTACTAAAAAACTTCACAATAACCAACTTCACTTCAATGAACACTGACCATTCCAGGTTTTTATAAATCCGAAGCTAAAGGTCATTGACTACCAGAAAGTAACATACAGAGAAGGCTGTGAAAGTGTTCAAGGTTACACAGCTGAGGTGCCCAGATACAAAGCTGTTGAAATTGCTGGTATGTAGAGGCTTATTTTCAAATTTAAGATTTATTTTATGGGCAGCTTGAAAATTTTCATCAGCAGCTCGTGTCACAACCTGTGCTTGTCCATTTTAACACAGCAATGAACTCACTACGTGTTACATGGGCAAAAAAGTACATTTAAATGCATGTGTATACTGCCTCTGCCCCTACCTCATAAAAGCGTGACTGATAAATAAAACATTTCATAAAATTGTGTCAGCTAGTATGAGAAAAATAAAAAAGCTTAGAAACACTTTTTTTTAAATGGCTGTCCAAATAGAATAGCTATTTATTGTAAATGTATATTTAATTAAGATTTTTCAGACTGTACATCTTTGTTAAGCCCAAAGCTAATATAAGCTTGTGTAGATAACTAGTCAACATACATAAATCTCTTGAATGAAGCCTTTATTTCCAAGTAGTGGTAAACTACACTATAGCAAGATTGATTTTATAAGATATCTTTAACATTGACATGCCTTTTGGCATAGGTATGCCTCTTTCAGCTCTCTTCAATGTCCTCTGTCCTGGGCGACTATGGACCGGTAATATCCCAGAGACCCAAGTTAATATCTCCTAATACTCACAAACATTTGTGGATCACATAATAAATTTGTTATGACCTAAAACCTGATTTTACTGATTTTCAGTTGCTTTCGCCATAGTTCATTCGTCTTCAGTGATCCTTAATCCAATTAGATTTTTTGATTTCATAATTTACTTCAAAATTTTTTTCTTATTGCACTTAATTCTTGGGATACTAAAGGGGCCCCCCCAGTCATATTTTACTTGAGGTTTATGGCGACCTTCGCGGCGTTCTGTTTTAACTCTTAAAGTGTATCAGTTTGTAATGCACCTACACATTTTTCCAGGTCACAATGAACAAGGAGAGGCTACAACAAAAGTTTTTAAGAACTGGGCAGCTCGAATAGCACAACATGAGATGGACCATTTAGATGGCAAGCTCTACACCGATACTATGGACAGAAAGACTTTGACGTGTACTTGTTGGGAAGAGGTGAACTTGTCCAAGGGTAAACTTGTAATACCTTTTAGTCCACATTAAAGAAAACAAGTTAAATAGGTATTTTATTATAGCACCTTTACACTATGGGCCACACATACTGTTTCAGCATCCAAATCTAGCAGGAAGATTTAAAATATTTGACACAGAATAGCATTGCAGCTCTTGCCAAATCCTATAGCATATTTAACTCAGAAAAAAATTAGGGAAATTGCTGTAAAATCAAAATGTAAGTGCTGTTTAAAACAAGTTATATCATCAACACTAAAAAGAAACTCCATATATAAGCATTTGTATATTTAATAACTTTTACAATAGAGCGACATCTGTTTAATTCAAATAATACAATAAATACCTATAGAGCAAAAAATATATAGACAAGACCTTGCCACACAATAAAGCCGTTGTTTGAACTCTGTGTCTTCCAATATTATGTTGGACTAGGGAATGTTCAGTGATCTAATTTAAAAAAAGGTGTTGTCTATATATTTATTTATCCTATGATTAATTTACAATAGTTAATCGCAAGTTCCGAATTCTTCAAAATGGTTTCACAAGTATAAGACCTTAAATTTTCAGAACCCCATCTGTTGCTAAACCCCACGTAGACCAATGAAAATGCTCTAGACTATCATACATGCCTGCACTTACAAATCTTAGATATATAAATATAATTAATAAAAATAAATAACATTAGAAATAAAACTAACTTAAAGTTATTAGGCACTGCATTCATTGCCTACAACCCTTACGTTATGCTGCGTCCCAAGCAAGGTAATAGAAACTCTCTCAATTATTCTCTTCTACCTAATGTTGATCACATCATGACATATTAAAAACTAAAATATAAAGTCCCTATTGAGTTTTTAAGAGAGCTTAACAAAAATGAATAAAATAATAAAATAAATAAAAAAATAAAATAAATATTGTGGGACACTTTTCACACAGCGCCATCTAGCCCAAAGTAAGCTAATATTAGCTTGTGTTATGGGATCTAGATAACTGATAAACATACTTATATATTTCTAAATACATACATATTATAGATAAATAACACCCAGACACAGAATAAACCATCGTGCTCATCACACAAAGTTTTATCCTGGGTGGGAATCGAGAACCCACGACCTCTTGCGTAGCAGTCGGATGCACTCCCACCGCGCCACAGAGGCAGTCGTGTAATAATGTTTTATCATGACTCCTAGAAGGCGGTGTCTAAGAATTATTACATATCGTGATAGCGAACGGTCTTTTATTTAGTACCTATTTTAATTTATTAGATGTTTAAACATATTTATAGAAGTAGTTTAGCTGCTTTTAGGTGTAACAAAATACAATAAATATAAACGTTAGAAAAATGTTTCCATTATATTTATTTACATTATACGTGAAGTTTCATAGTACATTATGATGGCCTAATCTAATTTTTTTAAAGTAGAGTCAAATGTCACTGAAAAACTACCACTTTTAAGCTTATTTAGCAGGCACTATTCCTAGATGAAAATAAAACTTCCTGTTGACTTACAGTCAAATGGAAGCGACAATGCACCGTTCAAATTAAACAAGCACTATCCAAATCGTGCGGGAAGATACGAACAAGTGGCAATCCAAGTTTAATAAAACATTTCAGAGGGCAAAATAGTTCAGAATGTCTTTGGATTTAAAGGGATCGCGTTATATATTCATTTCTGCCAATGGCCGTAACGGCGCAACCTGCTAAAACCCGAAGTTTCTATAAAATATGGCCGCTTTTATACTTGAAAATATAAATATATTTTTGATTAATGTCAAGGATCAGGAGAACAACCTAGTTTTTAAAACAATAATACATTTTTTTAAATTTGTTATTTTAATAAACATGTACACCTCAACACATATCTCATGTACATATCTAGTTTCGATAATTTCAATGTTTTTAGCTAAACATTTTTACAGCAAGCTAAACTTTCAAGTATAGTTTATTGCAAACAGTTTAGGACTATTGTTGGTATCAAAATATTCTTTTTTCAGTACAGTATAGAGTTGAATATGATCAAGACTACAAATATCAACCTTAAAACTATTAAAATAAAGTTGAAAATCCGTTGTTAAGACGGTTATCGCTTAGATTACTTTACAATTGATATTGTCAATCTTATTTCAATAAGTTAAGATTGATATTTAAACATATTATAATCGTTTAATTTTGTGTCTAACCTAAATTCGATTCTTCATACTTTAACAATTACTTTACAATATCCATTCTCGCGTTGTAGCCTCGCTCGATGACTAACGTCACTAGTTGGTTACCATTCACGGTATCACCGACCAGCGCAGTTACTATGACGGCCATAATTTATGAACAGAGCCCCATATCACTAAATACAAATTGATTACCCATGGTACCAACTTTAAATTGTTGACTTCGACACAATGACAGGAAAACATGTGTATTTGCAAATACGAGTAAGTTCATTTCTAAATATCTGTTCAGTGTTCAGCCTGCGTACACGTTTAAGTACAGCACACAAAAATAATGTACTTTGACAATTATTAGGCTTGCAATGCTACTCTAGTGTAAAACGTTAACGTAAATGCCCAAAGATGACAAAAGTTTTTATTTTTCGCTATGTACACTTAGTAAAATGTAACGACAACGTTTCAAACGTGCTGCAACGCTCTAATCGCGGTTGAACTTTGACGTAGGCGTTGTTAGAAAAACTAAAAATCTGCAAATACGTTTTTTGATTGGGTTTTTTTTTTCAAGATATTCCCGTTCAGGGACACTGGCCGAACCTCTCTTAAATGGGAGAGCAGGTACTTTGAATAGTTTTTAGGCTGCGTATACCCGCTAAATAAAGAGCAATCTGCAAATACGTTTTTCGACTGGGTATTTTTTAGATGTACCTGATCAGGTACACCGGCCGAACATTTCTGAAATGAGATAGCAGCTACTTTGAAATATTTAGTTCTTAGGCTGCATGTACCCGCTCAGGTACACCGGCCGGCCGAGTTAGCGCAGCGGGTTGCTGGCCAGCGAGGTGAGGCTGGTGAGCGAGGGCGGGCCGGAGGCGGCGAGGCCGAGGCGGTCGCTCTCGTCGTCGGCCTGGTTGTGGCGCAGCTCCTGCAGCGTGTACACCAGCTTGCTCCACTCGTCGTGCCGCGGCTGCGACACGTGCTGCACACACACATCTTATCTTTAGCGCTCCGTACAACGCAAAATCTTAATAATATTATAAATGTGAAAGTTTGTATAGACGTTTGAGACTCTTTCACGTAAAAACTACTGAATGAATTTTAACCAATTTACCGCCACTGTACTCGATTGAGTACATTTAAACTTTTTTAATTTATAAAAATATTACGCAAGCTATCATATATCTTTAAATAAAAATAGATATAGAATAATATATGGTTCTTTTTTCATAGTATCATAAATTGGGTATTTGTAACATATTTCTGTTAGTGACTCAGTCAAATTTACAATTCTCAAGAAAGTACAAGGGACTCTTTTGCATTAACATTATATTTTTTATCCAATTGCCAAAAAAATTGCCTTTTACAAAATATGATGACATAAAAATACTTCTTTATAATAATTATCTATCTACTTTATTTTTATTTTGCCTAACTTATGTGAAGATTTATAGAAATGTACTCAATTGAGTACAATGGCCACATGTGTATAAGAAATATGTCATATTCTCTTTTCAGAAATAATCAACTAAAATCTTCAAAAACGCTTTAAATAATTTAAACAGTGTGATAGCCAAGCAAGCCTTTCAAGCTATTTTAGAGTTTAGTTATAATAATGATAAACATGTCTTGGCCACTATACTACGCAGTCGTTCCGTCGTCCCTGATAAAGAATGAGGTGAAGGAGAACATGAAAATTTACACATTACCAAGATATATAGCTAGAAAACAGATGTTAATGGCAAGAATAAAGCGTATTCTTAGTAATGGTGATGACAGCAGTAGAAAAAATCTCTGATTTGCCGTAAATGTTCACCATGTAACTTTTTCAACCCTTCAGAGACTACTACTAGACTTTCTAATGTACTGTAATTCTTTGGTCAAACCACAGAATGCAAGGTACTCAGTGGATGATCTTTATTTTATAATAGTGCTACTATTATAAAATAATATAATAATATTTATTTATGAAAAATGTCTCTTGACGAGTATATAAAGATATGATAGGATAAGATATCTTTGGTTTTAGCTTTTACCAAACCTATGAACTACTATTGGTTAGATAGAAGGATACTAACATTTGTACTATGGCCACCAACTACAAACCAACTACGATAATATCGAATTTATAGAACTAGTAAACTATGGGCCTTATTGAAAACGATAACTTAGAAATGAGGGGAGATTGGTAGAATTGATGAATTGGATCAATCAACAATCACAGATGGCATAAAATGCTTGTCTGCGGAAAATACTTGGCGGTTGCATGTACTAAACAAGGATTTCCCATGCATCAAGTTTTGTTTCGTCACACTATTGCCCGATACTATTTGCTCAACCATCTTCATCTATGGGTGAGGGTTTACCCAAAAATGGTTCGTAATACTATGCAAAAAAATAAAAAAAACAGCTCTTTTACACCTTTTTTTTTTACACTTGTAGCCACAACCTGCGTCTGTCTATTTCAACACGGCAATGGGCTCACCACCTACTACGTGGGTCAGGAATACACATGGTGAAAAGTGGGCATACAATATGTATGCCTCTGCCACCCCTTCGGGGATAAGGCGTGATAGATAAATATGAATAAGTACCTCGGCCAGTTCGTAGACCCATATCTTGCCGGCGTCATCTCCGGCCGTCACGTGAGTCCCGGCAGGGGTCCACGACACGCGGTTGAATGCCACTCCGCCTTCCGCCTGAATGGACGCCACTGGCACCTGTCAAATTATACGGATATTCGAATTCTAACATTTGGTAATCAACTGGCATATGCGTCCAGGCAATTGTAAATGGAAATAATTAATTATGCAGCGGGTTTTTTTTCCTTCAATGTAATTTTAGTATTTAAGGAAAACCAAAACTGAAAAAAAAAGCACAAAATACATAAGAGATTTAAGATTGATTTACATTTATCATTATACCTTTTTAAAACAGTTTGCTTACCTCAAACCAATATTCTACTCTTCCCAATCTTAGGGTGGTATTCCACTTATTAAATATATTTGTCCAATGTACATTTAATCCAAGAAATTGAAAGACTTCATCAAATGTATTAGCTAAAATATCTGATGGAGTCGTCCTAGTTCTTTAATCAAATGGACATTGGATAAACATATTTGATAAATGTAATACAACACTTGCTAAGAACTAAGGACTATTTCGATGCTGTACTAAATGCATGATATTACTAATTTTCAGTGCAAAGTAGGTACAGTCCAATACTAAATACTTTTATTGCTAAGAATGCCAGTAATACAGTACAGATGTTTAACAAAAAATAGAGTATGTTCCAGTACGTTCAACCATACGGCATGCAAATAACTATAGGTATATAATATAATTAAAAAACAGTCAGATTTTAAGTGATCAAATATACTTAATATAGGTACTATCAATCTTCATGAAACTTAATTAGTCATGAAATTAATGTATATAAACCCCAAGTAGAAGCAGTATGTCTTACCTCGGTGTCCCTGTTGAGGTTCCACAGGTCCAGGCGACCGGCAGCATCGGCGGCAGCGAAGAGTGCCGGATGGGTGGGCGACCAGCGAACATCCACGACGTAATCGCCGCTGTCCTCGAACGAGTACAGCGCCTTCTGCTCCTTCTGGCTCCACAGTTTTACAGACCAGTCCACGGAGCTCGTGAGGAATAAGTGCGATAAGTCCACGGCTCCTGCCGCAGCGTGACAAGAGACTCCCGTGATGGCACCAGCGTGACCTTCCACGCACTCTGTCACGCCGGCACGTTGTCCGTATAGGCACCCTGACCACAGAATACACTCTTGTACTTCCTTTAAGCTCTCATAACTAAACTGAACTAAACTGTAACTGAAGCGCTCGTGGCCCCGCGGTCTCGGTGTTCCGTAAACGGTCTCTGAGTTACGCAACTTTCACTATGTGGCATTTACATTTGCGAGCGTTTCCGTGCTTCGGAAGGCACGTTAAGCCGGTTGCCATTAACATGGCAGTCGTCAAGCCCAGTTGAAGGCCATATGGACGGCTTGAAAAATTTCAACAGCAGGTATCCATAACCTGCGTCAGTCTATTTCAACAGGCCAATGGGCTCCCCACCTGTTGCGTGGGACAGGAACACACATGGTGAAAAGTGGGCTTATAATTTGCCTCTGTTACCCCTTCGGGGATAATTTTGACTGCCTCTGTGGTGCGGTGGGAGTGCATCCGACTGCTACGCAAGAGGTCGTGGGTTCGATTCCCACTCAGAATAAAACTTTGTGTGATGAGCACGAGGGTTTAGAAAGTTGCTTCTCTAACTTTCTAATTCTTTCCGAAGAAAAGCACTGATAAACTCATCTACAGAAGCCATATTAAATCAGTAAATTTTCGTGTATGCTTTCAAATAGTACCAAAATTTGTTACCCTGATTTTATTTATTTCATACTTTGAAAATATAAAGCATGGCCTAAGCCTTACAAAATACTAAAATTATATGACTTTGTGCTTTATTTATGTTCTTAGGCAAAGGCGTTATTTTCGTTACGCCAACCATGACGTCATTAGAAAGTAACCTGTTGTTCTTCACATTAACATAAAAATTATGACAAAAATAACGCAGCATTTTATTGCATAGAAAAAATCTTAGTGAAATTGTGAAGCATTTATGCAATAGTTTGTCCGCCGTTGGAATTAGTATTACTACTTACCCGTGTAGATATTCCCATCCTCGCTTCCCAGCACAAAGTTATTGACATCACCATGTGGGAAGCCCATGGAAGTGACTGCCACTGCCTTGCTCTGCCTATGTTGAAGGTCCAAGGTTTCCTGGGGCTGGGACAGCATGTCTAGAGACCAGGAGCACATGCGACCGTCCGTGGACACTGATATCAGGTTGTGGGCGTTCTGACTGCCTACCACGGAGAGACAGTACACTGGATGCTGTGAAAATAACATTAAAATAAATAATATTGTGGGACATTTTTTTTACACAGCGCCGTCTGGCCCAAAGTAAGCTAATATAAGCTTGTGTTATGAGATTTAGACGACTGATAAACATACTTATATATAACTACGAAACAAACATTTGTGGATCACAAAAATACTTTTTCCGACCCGGGAATCGGATCCGGGACCTTAGTCGCGGCAGTTGCATACACTACCACTGCGCCACCGAGACAGTTAACATTATATAAGTTTCTTCTTCATCTTAAATGTATTCCCAATTGCTTCCAAACCCTTTCTGGTTTTAAACCTGGGCTTCACTTGTATTTGGCTGCTAGAAGCAACTATCGTTTGGCTTTCAATTGCCTGCCCCGGTGGCGCCGTGGTAGTGGATGCGACTGCCGCGACTGAGGTCCCGGATACGATTCCCGGGTCGGAAAAAATATTTGTGTGATCTACAAATGTTTGTTTTGAAGTTTGGGTGTTTCCTATGTATAATATGTATGCTTTTAGAAATATATAGGTTTATCAGTCGTCTAGACCCCATAACAAAAGCTTATATTAGCTTACATTGGGCTAGACGGCGCTGTATAAAAAAAAATACCACAATATTTATTTTAAAAAAATCGGCATTGTTGGTAACAACTGCCTTCTGATCTCCTAATCCCATTGGGATGTCTGCGTCGATGCTTCGTCCGTTAGTCGGCAGTTACACCGCTAGCAGGTGACGTCGTTTGCGCCCCGAAGAAACTAAAATCCCACAACCACGAGTTGACAAGTGAAAGCAGAAACTAAACACACAACGACAGCTTGTGTGGGTGACGGCAGAAAACACCTGTTTAGAACAATGCCTGAATGGGTTGCGAAATGTTTGAAAACGTTTAGTTCAGTACGCCAGACTGCACAAGTTGCAAGGACTATTTTATAGAGCATATCGCCGACCCCATCGTATGTGTTGACCGTAGCCTTCGGTTGCAAAAGTGGATAAAATCGCCATACTTACACCTGTCCATTTCAACACGGCAATGGGTCTATTACGTGTGACAAAAATGCACACGGTGAAATGAGGGTATATATAATGCCTCTGCAAACCCTTCGGGGATAAAGGGTACGAGTTCAAATGGACTGCGACAGGTTGTGGCTATTTGCTGCAGTAATTATTACTTCGGCACCAGATTTCATTAGTAAACTACTTACGGTATGTGCGAGCGAAGACAAGGGCGTACGCTGTATCGGAGTACGTTTCTGGACACGATTATCCCACAGCACGATCTGTCCTGAGTATGTGCCTCCGAGGATCAGGTTTGGGTGAAACCTGGCCAAAACAAACAACAGCGAGGATACAATTTTATTACATGCCACATACAAAATTGTAACTTATATTTAAAATACAGAAAAAAAAATTAAAATACATCATATGTACTTTATATAATTTCGCTTTACCGGAGCAATGGACAGAAAACAATCTGTCAATATTTGTACTCTAATTAGTATGATCATTTGAACCCATCAACTCATGTCTTTGTCATTTCTACGGACAAAATTTAATAACAAAAACTATGTTTAAAAAAAGCGCTCGTGGCCCCGCGGTCTCAGTGTTCTGTAAACGATCACTGAGTTACGCAACTTTCACTATGGCTGGTCCTCGGATGGGTGACCACTTTGTGGCATTTACATTTGCGAGCGTTTCCGTGCTTCGGAAGGCACGTTAAGCCGTTAATCCCGGTTGCCAGTAAAATGGTAGTCGTTAAGCCTGGTTGAAAGCCTTATGGGCGGCTTAAAAATTTCAACAGCAGGTAGTCACAACCTGCGTCTGTCTATTTCAACACGGCAATGTGCTCACCACCTATTACGTGGGACAGGAATCCACACGGTGAAAAGTGGGCATATAATATGCCTCTGCCACCCCTTCGGGGATAAGGCGTGATGGATATATATATATATGTTTAAAAAAAAACTACTTCAGAAAGTAAAATGTTTATAATAAGCATTGAGTTAATATTGTACTACGTACATTTGGGCGAGGACGCGCCCGAGCAGGCCCGAGCCATACGACTTACGCGCTCAAGAGCGAGACAGCAACAGTGAACTGTGGCTCATGCACCACAGTTGAACGGAGCACTGGCGATATAGGGCGGTGGCTTCTCTAGTACGTAGTACAATATTAACTCAATGATAATAACTAACAATTTATCTGTTGCACGAAGCTATATATACATTGCTTTCTTAAGACGATGCGTTTGTCTCGCGTTGTGTGCTCGCCACACAATATGCAAACCAAAAGGTCCATTTCAGGGTTACAAATATATTCATATACAATATGTTAAGGAAACCCTGCCCGAAAGGGGCACTTAGAACATAACCAAAAAATAATTAAAAGTCATGTTATTTATAAGTATAAAATAGTTATAATTTTTTAAATGCATGTTTTTAGTATCGGAATTAGCTCAATTTCCTTAAAATATAGCAAATTTTCAAAAACTGACAACATCATTGTTGGCATGCGGCGATGAGTGTTTGTGATATCAAAAGAAGCCGCCGGGAGGTGTAAGCTGATCTCTTGACCTTGCATTTGCGAATAGCCCTTTTCCTGTGTTGCCATGTAAGCTACCACATTTAATTAATTTTATTCCGGGTAAATTTTAGGGGTAACTCTTTTACTTGTTTTCTAAAAATGATTACACGAATAAAATCACATGTCGATACCTACCAATACCTTCACGGATCGGACAGGGTTTTCTAACATATTGTATACGATTTTAGGTTAGTGGTTATTTTTTAGGTTTAATATAACTTTAGTTACTCATTCAGGTAATAATTTTTTTTTTTCATAAAGTTTTCATTTGATTATATTGTTCTTTAGGTTTATTTACGTATCTACTTAACATCATATCAGATAGTGGTCCAACGATACTCTTTTGTATAAAAAAAAACATTTACCTTGCAAAAGTAGCACTCATAACTGGCGACTGGCAGTGGAAGATATCTTCCGGAGTGGTCTTCTTAAACTTGGTATTCCACACCAGGCAGACGCCGTCAGGGTCATGGGGAGCATCGTCGCTGTTGTGGTACGAAGCCAACATGAGCTCCGGGTGGACTGAAGACCAGTCCAGGCAGGTCACACAGCGACCCTTCGACCAGCGCTCGTCGTAGAATGTCCGAACCAAGGATAAGCGGGCGTCTGATTTGTCGTCCCTGGAAGAAATATGTAAAGAAAATCGTGATTTATGTACGTACGTTTCAAATAAATATATACCTAAATAAATTTTATAAAAATGTGTCCTAGTGGTTCCATCAGTTTACGATAGCTATTTATGTATGTGGCAATCGCATACACTACCACTGCGCCACCGAGGCAGTCAAATGTTTAGTTCTAGTGAAGAAAATAAAGAAAACCTGTTTTAACTTCGCCGGATATACGTATCGAGGTGAAAAACGCGAAAAGAATGAGTAAACATAACTATATTTTTAAATACAGTCATATAATACAGTAAACCCTTAATCTCTCATACAAATAATAATGTTTTCTGATCCCGAGACCTCAGAATCCCAAGTCGGACCACATATCAAATTGTCAAGATCACCTTCATATCTAAACAGATCTATAGATGCCTAAGCTTGTGTAGTCGTGTAAGCACTCACAGTGCAGGGATTTTTACGCGGGAAAGTCGACAAGTGTGGACGCTTGCTGTATATTATTTTCTAAACCTAGTGCATTTATCTTGTTTTATGTGCGGGAGTTGTGGTTTCTTGGACATGAAAGTTGTGTTAACGTGAAATGCTAGTTTCTATTTTGCCGCGTAAAATCCACTGAAAAACTTAGGGCCGTATTACAGAACGTTTCTCAATACTCAAGAAACGCTGAAAATATTACTCCAAAGAGCCGAGGGGTGTTAAATGCACTGGTAAACATCTCACCAAAGACTGCACAAAAGCGGCAGAAATAAAACCAAAATGCATCCACTGTGGTGAACTTACCAGCTAATTATAGGAGCTGTATAGTAGCAAAAGAACTACAACAAGTCCGAAATAATCACAGAAAAAATGGCAATAAACAAAATCTACAAGCTGCTGGTTATAACAAAAGCCACACATCACGGCTTACTTACCAAACAGTAACCAATAATGTTTCCTATGCACAAGTAACAAAGGCATCTAGATCTAACTCGCAGACACAAATATCTGCCCAGCCCAGCCAACCAACGACAGAAAAAAGTATAAATAAAATCTTAAACCTCTAGCTAAAATATCTTAACATCATTTAATAATAGGCTTAAGAACTTGGAAAGTAGTGCCAAACAACTACCTATTATAAAACAAAAATGAAAAACACATTAAAAATTATGGCGTAGAATGCAAACGGTCTCCTTAAACATTAGAACGAGTTGCAGGCTGTCCTAAAAACAGATCAAATTGACTCCCAGTTCACCAGAGAATCCTATATTCAAATTAAAGGTTATAAAATATACCACGCGCTTCACCCCGACAACACTGCAAGAGGGGGAAGCACTATTATTATAAAAGAGCATATCTACCACCACTTTGAACAGAAATGTGAAGAACATTTTGCACAAACTGTAGCCGTTAGCATCAGAACCAAAAGCCATCATAATATTACTGTGGCAGCTATATATTGCCCACCACGATATGATCTGAAAACAGAGCAATATAGATACATAGCGTTAGATAATAAATTTGTATTAGGAGGTGACTTCAATGCAAAGAATACACATTGGGGGTCAAGACTCACAAACACTAAAGGAAAAGAATTACTTTGTGCCATTAGAGAAAACAAAAGCAATGTGATTTCAACAGGAAAACCCACATACTGGCCAAAGGATATTCATAAGCTTCCAGATCTTATTGACTATTTCATTTATAAAAATCTATCTACAGCATTTATTGATATACAAGAGGGGTATGATATGAACTCAGATCATTCACCCATAATACTAACTGTAAGGGATACAGTTGTAAAAAAAGAAAGTACTCCAGCACTTGTTAACAAAAATACAGACTGGGAACAATTTAAATGTGACTTAGACCACATTATAGACCTCAAAGTACCACTAAAAAGCATAAAAAAAAAAAAACTAAGATGCATACATCAGCGAATTGAAATTGAAAATTCAGAAGTTGAAAAAATCATCACTAATATTCAACGATGTGCTTGGAAAAATACACCTAATACTAAAAAAAGAGTAGCGAGTCACATATATCCTTTAGAAATATGAAACCTCATTAAAATAAAAAGAGTTCAAAGACAGAAGTGGCAACAAACTAGATATCACCCCGATAAAAAAATATTAAAAATCTCTCAAAACGCTTAAGTAAAGCCATTCAAAATTATCATGAGGAGTCTACAAACAATTATCTTATAAAATTAAATAGTAATAGTACGACAAATTACTCGCTATGGAAAGATACTAAAAACTTAAATAAACCAATCATGCATGTTCCACTGATTAAAACTAAAACTATTGGGCAATGGGTCATAAGCAATGAACAGAAGGCAATAAGGTTTGCAGAGTATTTACAGGAAATATTTCAAATAAACGATGAAGAAACCACTACAGATATAATGTTAAGCAATAACAGTCAGGATGACGTTGAAATTAAGCTTGTGACACCAAAGGAAGTTATGAATATGATCAAAACGTTGGCTAAAAGGAAATCACCTGGCTACGACCTCATCACTAGTGAAATACTTCAAAACCTGCCAAGGAGAGCTATAGTAAAATTGACGACCCTTATCAATGGCACAATACGACTTAAACATGTGCCTAACATATGGAAAGTTGCTGAAGTCATCATGATACCTAAACATGGGAAACCACCTCACGAAGTAACGTCGTATAGACCAATATCACTCTTACCAGTACTAACAAAATTATTAGAAAAACTTCTTTGATGCGATTAAAACCGATCATAGAAGCTAGAAAATTAATTCCCGACTACCAATTTGGATTTAGGGGAAAATCATTCCACAGTTGACAAAGTTCATAGCATAATAAATACTATAGAAAAAACACTAGAGGAAAATAAAGTTTGCTCTGCAGTCGTCCTAGATGTAGCACAGGCTTTTGATAAAGTATGACACAGGACTTATACACTCCCGGACACCTAAATCGAGTCACCTTGTTTTTTTTTGGTTTGGAGTACTGTAACTTATAAAAGATGTATGTAGAAGGAAAATTTTTTGATGCAGTTTTGGAGCTGGTATACTCATCATTCATTTAGAGTGCCACTTTTCTAAATTGGACTTGGACTCATCTGTGAAGAGAACCTGACTCCATTGATGTCGAGTCCAATTTAGATGTTCGCGCGCAAACTCTAGACGGGCTATTCGGTGTGCTTGTGTCAATTTGGGTCCATTGGCTGGCTTATGGGGCTTTAAACCACGTTCATTGAGTCACCTTCTAACGGTCCGAGCACTTACAGCCACTCCGTGAAAGTCCCTGAGCTGTTCTTGTATCTGAACAGAGTTAAGGCGTCGATTTCGTAAGCTAGTAGTGACAATGTATTGATCTTGTCTCGCCGTTGTCACTCGGTAACGAGGTCCTCCTGTTCGCCGAACGAAGCCGCCAGTCTCCAGGTATCGGTGGTACACTCTTTGAAAAGCGGAACGACTTATGTGAAGTTGTGAACTCCCATCTCGCTGACTTAGCCCAGATTGAAGAAGTGCTACAGCTTGTGCGGCTACTTCAGGTGAAGTATCCATAATTTTATAGCAAAAAACGGTTCAAATTATAGAAAAATAACTAACCTAAACTTTGGTTAAAACAATTGCGAAAATTCAAACTAAATCGACATTAAATTGCTTCAAAAGCAACTTTCAACAGTCATAATTTTTTTCAAATTAGTGACCAAGATTGGCTTTTGTTCTTTATTTTAAATTCTAAGATTCAAATTTGGAATAATACATACGGGAAAGACGATGAAATATGCCAACATTAAAAATGCATAAAAACTTTTTTGTTATATTGTATATTTTTTGTGTATTGGGCTTTTAGGCCCGGGAATGTAAGGTGGCTCGATTCAAGAGTCCGGGAGTGTATATAAATTAAGAAAAATGCTTCCAAGACAATTTGCAGAAATTTTAGAATCATATTTAACAGAAAGAACCTACAGAGTTAGACATGAGACAGCATAATCAAATCTCAAACAAATAAAAGCTGGAGTACCGCAGGGAAGTGTCCTTGGCCCAATTTTATATCTGCTATACACCTGCGACATCCCAGAATCGCAAAACAATTTAATTGCTACATTTGCTGATGACACAGCCACCATGGCAACTGGAGCAACTCGTAAAGAAGCTGTAGAAAAAATACAAATTGCGGTCAATTCTGTTATCAGTTGGATGAAGAAGTGGCGCATAAAATTAAACGAATCCAAATCAATTCATATAGATTTCACTAATCAAAAATCTATGAACCGGTATACATAAATAACCACATAATACCCTTTGAAAATACGGCAAAATACCTGGGCATGACCCTAGATGTAAAGTTACGCTGGAAGGACCATGTTAAAAAAAAACGCCAAGAACTAAACCTACGCCATAAAAAAATGTACTGGCTACTTGGCAGACATTCCACTTTATCAGTGCATAACAAAGTACTTTTGTACAAGCAAGTTCTCATGCCTGTATGGACATATGGTATACAGCTTTGGGGGTGTACCAAACAAACGAATGTACAAATAATTCAACGATTTCAAAATAAAATACTAAGGAGTATAGTAAACGCTCCTTGGTATATCAGAAACGAGGATATCCACCGAGAATTAAGGGGTGGACCTTGTTGCTAAAGTTGTAAAAAGATACGCCGAAGCACATCAACAAAGGCTTCATCAACATGTGAATGTCGAAGCTATCCAGCTGCTCGACACCACGGACCTAGTAAGAAGGTTAAAAAGGACTAAACCATTTGAGTTAGTTTAGCTAGTATTTAAATTGTGCAGTGAGTGCTACAAAAACAAGTGAGTGCCCAGAGAACACATGAAGAAAATGACTCTCCGCTTCAATAAAGACAATAAGAAAAGTGCCAATGGACACATTCTTAACACTTAAGTATTTAGCTAATTAAGTTAAAACTAAGTTACTTATTAGCTTTACAGCTAGATTGTAATATATAATTATGATGTAATATTTGAATTGATTGTAAATATTTTTATTAAAAAAAAAAAGAAACTCTTAAGGCTACGTTTTGCTTTAAAATACTACTGTCAAGTGTTTCTTGAGTATTGGGGAACGTTCTGTAATACGGCCCTTAGTATAACAACTACCATTAATCTGGGATGAGACTGACCTTGACTTCAGACTAGATTGACTAAGACGTAGAGGACTGGGACATTTTAGATATTAAGAAAGAAGATTGAAGAAATATGAATTAAGATATGGCTAAAAGGTCTTAGTAACCAGGCCATAACATAATTACAATTTTTTTTGTAATTATTTTATTTATTTTATGGCCTGATTACGAAGACCTTTTAGCCAAAACTTATTTTTTTATATCATATTTCTTCAATCTTATCTTCTAATTTAGTCCTGTCCAGTCCTTTGTCGATGTCAAGTCCAGTAATAGGTCCTGTGTCCTTGCCCCATTAACGTGGTAGAGAGTTAATGAGGCTTTCAGTGGAATTTGCACGACACGTTGTAAAATAGCTTTTCACTGCAATATATCACTGTTTTTCCCTATGGCACATTTACCCAATTATTGTCTAAAAAAAAGAAAAAAAAAGAACTCACAGCGCATTCTCGCCGTCCCCGCCGCCGGTGTAGTCGGTGTAGATGTCGACGGACTCGGCCAGCGCTCGCTCGATGACGCGGCCCGCGCGGCTCATGAACCGCTGGAACTCCGCCGACAGCATGATGGTCTGCTTCTCGTCCGCACTCAGCTCGCGAACTGGGTGTTTAATCGTACAATCACTGTTTGCCTTCTACTGAATACACTTCACAGTTTGGGTGATTTCTCAAAAACGTAGTAATTTTGAAGAGGTCTCGCGAGTTTCCAGAAAAATTTATAGAAAGCAAATTATTGCCTGCGCAAAAGGGACCGCGTAATACTTTAAAAACGATCAATATATTTGACGCAACCTACAAAGAATGGGTGTGAGACAAATATTCGCAACGTGTACTAATGTTGTTAAAATTAGGAGTAGCAGATATTCAAAAATGATTTAGTATGCCCAAATATAACTGCTACCTACAATGTAAGCACTTACCAACCACAGAAACAACTGTTGTGATCAGTGGTAGAGACAACTAGTTGCTCCGCGTGCCCGATCATACGATTTATTAATGAAATGTCTTTTGTCAATTTTTTTGCCGTTTCTAAATATGAGACAAATTACAATTCACAAGTATATTTTCCTCTATGCTTTCAAGTCATGCGGTTGAGAATAGGTCTGACAAACGTTTTTTACTTTAAATGCCAAATAAATCTACAAAAAAATAAGAGAAATACTGTATTTTTACTTTTTTTATATTTCAAAAAATGGCTGAAATATTTACGATCAAAGTGCGTATAACGCGGGTGCGCATACGTCACAACTATGCTCATTCAACAGTCGCGCTCTCGTTCGCACCCGAACGCCGCGCATAGCCTTGTCGCAGTCTGTGCTACGTTGTGACGTCATAATGAGCGCGCCAAATCTCGGAAATTCAAAAAAGGGCTATAACTTCTCGTCGTTATAACTTCGGAAATACTGCATATATTAAAGTGAAATAAAAACTAATGTAATGTACATGAACTACGCTCCAATTTTAGCTGTATTTGATAGTAATATTTTGACCCTTTTGTGTTGTCCATTGCCGCACAGAGTACTAAAAGTTTCTGACAATACCAACCTCGCCTGCAACCTAATAAACGAGTCCCTAGAGCAGGCGCCCTTTTCAGAATAAGGAAATGTACGATCTCCTCTCTCTTTTAATGAAAATTATTTTTATCAACCTTTATTATACAATTGGATCTAAATCTCTCAAGTGCGTGGAATGTAAATCCGGAAGCTATGATGATGAAAAAAAAAATCAAATTTTTCTCCCTCCTGAGAAAGTACTACAATCCAAATGTCATTTTATTCCTTCACATGGCTCAGGCGATAATATTCTGTTCAAAATAGAAATAAACTCCTACCTTTCTTCTCTTTCTCTTCCTCCTTCTTCTCCTGTGGTGCAACAGTGACAGCGGGCTGCACCTCCTTAACGGTGGGCAGTCCATGCGGCAGTATGCCAGGTGGGAGCTTGCCATGGAACGCAGCATCCTCTTCATCTCCTTGTCGAGCGCCGTCGCCGTCGAATGTAAGCACTGGACGGTGAATAAGAATGGCCCTTGCCGGGACGGTGTGTGTGTTTGTGTTGGACGGCTGATTTACTTTCATTAGTATAAACTGGATTTTAATACTGTTGGGCTTACGTATTATGATTTAAGATTTTGTATGTACAAAATCAATATCAGAAAAATCAATTTTGTTCTGAAAATTTGTAGAGTTGCATGTGTAGTGTTGAAATTGTTTACTTGGCGTTCAGCGCCACCTAGCAAAGAAAAAACTAACTATTTCGATTGAATCCTGCATAGCGCTATGGAAGTTCCGCTTAAGCCATGGCCCACCTGACCACGCGTGACCTGCCTGTGCGGAGGATCATAATTATGACCCCGTTATATCCATATTGAATATCATGTCACACGTTGTTGAAACGCTCGTGGCCTAGCGGTCTCAGTGTTCTGTAAACGATCACTGAGTTACGCAACTTTCACTATGGCTGGTCCTCGGATGGGTGACCACTTTGTGGCATTTACATTTGCGAGCGTTTCCGTGCTTCGGAAGGCACGTTAAGCCGTTGGTCCCGGTTGCCAGTAAAATGGCAGTCGTTAAGCCTGGTTGAAGGCCTTATGGGCGGCTTGAAAACTTCAGCAGCAGGTAGCCACAACTTGCGTCTGTCTATTTCAACACGGCAATGGGCTCACCACCTATTACGTGGGACAGGAATCCACACGGTGAAAAGTGGGCATATAATATGCCTCTGCCACCCCTTCGGGATAAGGCGTGATGGATATTTATTTATTTATGTCACACATAAGAGTTCAACCTTTTATTATTTACAAAGTTTATCTTTAGACAACGTCCTACTAAATAAATGTTTATAATAAAAAAAGAGACCGGTCTGCTCTGTAGATCTGTTCAGTTAAGGATGAAAACTAGGATTTATAGGACTGCAAAGCAAGCGTCAATATATTCTACAGAACATAAAGAATCACAAAGTATCATGCTCTTCAAAAATTACCAACTACAGCTGGTAATCTTAAGCAGTGAGTTCTACCCCTACAAGAAACTGTCAGCCTCGTGTTGGAGGGCCCGTGCACAGTACAGTCAGTGTCACTAATATAGACACGAACAAACGTCAATATAATGTAAATAATTGCGAAAATGAAATACGAACTTAATGAAAAATATAAAATAAAAAAAAAGAACTCTATTGCAAAGGTTATCATAGGATTTTTTTTTTCTTAGCTTTTGGAATCATATTGACATAATATGTTCATTTTGTATTGAGGTACTCCACGACAGAACATAGTGGTCGTGTCGGCAGTCCATCAGACTGTAAACTATCTGAGTACTAATACATTGCAAGTAGAATCAGATACTCTCCCTGGACAAATGAGCGCTTATGACCCTACTCACCACCACACACGCAACTCTAGTTCAAAGTTACGGTAAAGATATCGAATGTGCCTATGTTTTTAAGTAGAGAAAACTTATAAATCGGCCGCGATTAAAAGGAAAAACTTTCATGAAGTTACCATAGATATAATTTATTTTGAATGTATGACTTAATTAAGGTCTTTAATGTTACATATATCCATTGGTGTTAAACTCCATGAAAATTTCCAATGAAATGAGTAATGATGATAAATATATCTATATTCGCGCTATAGGTGTTCAGCTATTCTGTCCTAACTACTGCAGGTGAAAGATGAACGCTACTCCAAATATGTCAGCAGTCTTTAAAATAAAGCTCTCTATAATACTTAAATATTAAATAATTTATATTTTAAATTACTAAGTCTTTTCCAAATTTTCCTTTTAAAATTTATGGAGGTATATGAATTGGATTTCAAAAGCGTATAAAAATCGGCGGCTCATGGTTACATCTGCATATAACTGCTCTCATATAAGGCGTAAACAGGTGAGTACTAAAGGTGAATATGGATAATAATTTTTATAAAGATTTTAGAAATACATCAGAGCAAGTGAGGGTAAGTATGACTCATCCACTTTTCGATATTCACCTTCAATTTTGGTGTGTGAGATATTATTGTTTGTTTGATGAATATTAGCTATTAAAAGCATATTAGCTAAGAGATAATTATATTATCAAACAATCATGTAAATTAAGTTGTTTAGTATATTAACAAATTAAATTTACATGAACTTTCTACAATAAAGCGGTGAGATTCTTAATGAGACTACAGTTACAGCAAGAAATTAAATTTACGTAATTTGTTTTTTCTATCCTCTCTGACTACACCGTCAGGAATACAGCGTGAAGATAGTTAGTTAGTTTTTAAAGTAAGTATATTATCCAGAGTCGGATATATTTAAAAAGTTAATCATGACTCAAATTCACTGTTTATAAAATGTCAGTAGTTAACCTCCAGAAGTTCTACTGAAGAAGTAGGAGTAATAAATGAACTAAAAATTTATTTGCAGCGGAATTAAAAGAAAAGAGAAAATTTAAAGGCATCATTAATTTATTAGAGACAGACAGATACATTGGTTTTTATGTCCCGTTATATTAATCCCTTATATTTATATTGCATGTACACACGGGAAATGAATGAATGACCGTGTTTTATTACCTCCTGTTTCGTGTGGACGAAATAGAAAATTACTGTAACTATACTCTCAAATCTTTCAGTTTCTCGAAGTTTCATCAAAGCTTACAATAATAATATAAAGCCAAGTTTCAAAAGGTAATAATCTCCTTAGAAAGAAGAACATAAATACTGATGACTTGAGTGTTGCAGTGAAAGAAAAGCCATATTAATTTGTACGAAATAACAAAACGTAGAGGTGATCAAAAACTTACTGATAAGTGATGAAATTAATGAAAAATTCTTATAATTTTAAGAGAAACTGAAAGGATGCTAACGCTAATGCTAATACACACAAAAGCAATGAAATAAATGCTTTCATAGTGACCGTGTTACTAAATACCTACTCTAAATCTATGACCTAGAAATGTGCAACTAAAACACACAAATTCCTACTAAAAGCGTTAACATTTGGTGACAGAAAGCTTTGGAATATCAAACAAGATGCAAAAAATAGGTAACTTCCCGAGCTCTCCACAAGAGAGGTACATGTTTCTTCTAATAATAAGAAATAAATAAAAATAATATCTTTGTACTAAAAACATATGGATGACGTCATCAGTCATGCATACTTAAACACAACATGTATTTCTGTCACATGCAAAGTAAGGTTTAATGTATTATTTATATGACACTGAATTCAAATAAATGCAATAAAATACAGGTCGATAAATTTTTAGTTGCAGCTGACTCTCAATAACTAGAAGCGTTTGTAGTCATTGTAGTTTTGAAAGTTGAGGTTCTGGATCAGTACTCCAGACATTTTATTGTTAAATAAACAAAAATAATAATCACTGAATGCCAGCTACGAAAAGAATTACGTTAATCATGTATTAACACCACACACAGAAATATATACTTAATACGCTAAGTTATAATGTATTGTTAGCATTTATCATAAATAGCGTTACATATAGAAATAGATAGAAAACAAACCATGCTAAGTGATAGGCACAGGCTCTACGAAGGGCAATATTTAGTAAAAAATGATTGTATGATTCGGAATTGAAACCTACCTGTGAATTCGTCCTCCCACTCTAAACCCGGGTTTAGATTGTACTCATCTTGAAAAGGGAGGAAAAACAAAAAAACAATGTCAGTATTTTTCGACCATAATATATATAAAAAATTTCAAACTATACATAGACATAGCTAGTGCTTACATATAGTACAGCATGAACGCTCCGCGTTACGTGGGCACGTGTCGTGACTCACCGCGGGTGGGTAGCGACACGTGCCGAATGTAACACGAGTTCGCGTGTTAGGACCTGTGCAGTGTATGTTAGTGGACTCAAAGGGTAAAACAGCGTGAAATGATACGATCCCATATTACCACCATATTCGATATACACAACATATTATATTACTTATAAATTTAATTTGCGGCCGTTAGTAGGTCTCCTATTTGGAGACCCAGTGGAGAACTCTGGAAGGCCACAATTCCGTAAAACTCTGTGCATCAAATGACGTATTTTATTTGTGTCACTCTTACCCCCCTCTAGTTACAGATTTCTTGATAAAATGAGGTACGATGTTCAGAAGATATTTTTCTAAGTACAAATATTTATCAAGTAATCTGAATACCGCGCATTTCGATGTTAGTAGGAAATAACTAGAAGCGTGATAGTAAACAGAACCTAGACTAAATATATACAGAACTAGACCGAGATGAAGACTAATATACAACCGACACCGTGTTAACCGACATGAAAAGAGAGGTAAGTGTTAAGGGTAACGACAGAAAGCGTCCTGGCGGAATAATGACTTACCGTAGTAGTCGGTTGCGTGTGCTAGAAAAGGACAAAAATAAAAATATCCTGTCAGTTACATCTCTGTGATAAGGCACACACATATATATTTTACAAAACCATTGAATATTTTTGTTTTGAAATATAGTATTTATTTACAGAAGTAAATAAGTTTAAAACAAAATGCAATGATGGTATTCACAATGGGTTGAATATTATTAATCAACTTTGTATTGAGCATGCATTTGAAAGGCCGTGGCCTGGATGGGAGCAGCAAACGAGGTCTAAGTTGACCTTGACCAGGTAAAAAAAATCTAACTAAATTCTCATGAGTGTTGCCGCAATTTTCTAGTCCAAGGCCTATATACTTTAAAACTACCGTCAAATCAAAATGTTTTTATGTCGTTAGTTTTTTTAATATATGTTTTATATTAAACGCAAATAATATCCAAGTATGAGCGCAGCCAGTCTATAAACTTGTAATGGAACTACTAAGTAAATACGTCGTATATTTTTGGCGATCTGGCTGCGCTCTCGATGATGTATAGTGTATTAGTTACAATGTAGAATGGAATCAATCTTTACTTTAGTAATTTTTAAAACTATACAAATGTAAAAAGTATCAAGAAGTTTTATGGAAAATATTGAAAGATATGATTCCATTTTTAGTACACATAAAAATACATGCATTTATTAATACGTCCCAACAACGGGTCTTATAACACAATTAATATGTTGTCCACGAATATGGCACCGAATCAACATAGTCTAGATAAATAAATGACACTATGGCCTTATAACTTTACTAACTACGACATTATATATAGCCTATAAGTGCAGAAAAAGAGTATTATTGTGCAAAAGAATCTATAAGATCGATTTAAGATGATCCTTGCATAGACGTATTGTACTCTAGATGTATTTACAACTACTTTCAACGTTACAAACATTTGTAACTACTTCCTGGGGCTTCATATACGGGATTAAATAGGTGCGACGGGAGGTCATAATATTCAACGGGCGAAGCTGTCATTCAGGGGGTCATCTAGTAGATGCGACCTTTATGGTGACCATAGGTACTTTCAAACTATCATAATCTTAGTCAAAGCATGTCTTCTGCTCGGTATAAGCATAGCCCAAAGATCGCCATTAAATATTTTACTCCCCGCATCCAGCAGTTTCTAGCTTATCTGACACTTCTAAACTTAGATAGCCTCCAGATTAATTTTGAAAATAAATATTTATAAAAATACTAAAGTAGAAAAGCAACATACGACACTATGCATAGAAGATAAGTAGTATTATGAACATTGGGAACGAAATACTTCTATAGTGATATTTCCTCAAATCGACCTTTACGTTATAGGCATACATTGGCAATAACGTTAAAACTACAGAAGATAATTTGGACAGTTTATTGGCATTTTTTCCTAAGCAAATTGTATTTCAAACAACATAATTGTATATCAATCAATCCAGTTGTGAATATTAAACAACCTAAATACCAACAACTAATCTACATAGGCGTATATTAAATGATGATTTATACACATCTCAAGAAAACGTAAGAGCCTTCTACTGGACTTTAGCACCATGAAAGCGAATTCAACAGTCATCGAGGAAGATTGCATATTACGTGTCAATATCTTGCTACGTTATACTACTTTATATTACTTTACTTTAAAATCTAAAATTCTAAGTCAACACACATTTCTAGCTTATATGCATATTCGTGGACAACCAAAATAGTACTATAATATAATGTTAATAAGGTATATATTACCTTTTCGCGGCCGCCACCAGTCCTCCATGTATCCTGCAAGCGGTGATGCATTGGAAGAGCAGCCTTTTTTTATGGTAGCACAAACACAAACATTGCACCACAATTCTCATTACAGTATTTACTTTTTTAGTATATATTTAAATTAGAAGAGTAACGAAACAGACAACACATGTTAAGCTGATAAAAAAACTACCAATGCTGATTGAATTCATGGGAAAGACTATCTGTTATATCAAGCCATGACGTCATAACTATGTATTTTGAGTTCAACAGCAATCAATTTAAATTTAGTTCGTACAAAGCTGTGATATATTGCTGTAAAGTAGGACTCGTATACAATATGTTAAGAAACCCCTGTCCGATCCATGAAGGAGGAGATTGGTAGGAGATGTGATTTATTGTTGTAATCCTTTTTAAAAATTACCTTAAAAAATTACCCCAAAAATTTTCCCCATTTAAAATAACTTCAAAATTAATATAATGTGGTAGCTTACATGACAACACAGGCAAAGGGCTGTTCGGAAATGCAAGGTAAAAAGGTCAGCTTACACCGGCCGGCGGTTTCATTTGATATCACATACACTCGTCGCCGCATGCCAACAAAGGTGTTGTAAGTTTTTGAAAATTTGCTATATTTTAAGGAAATTGGACTAATTCTGATACTAAAAACAAGCATTAAAAAAAATTATAACTATTTCATACTTATAAATAATATTATGTTTTATTTTTGTTTTGGTTATGTTATTGAAGTGCTTATGTCCCCCTTTCGGGTCGGACAAGGTTTTCTTAACACATTGTATACTTTTAAAGTCAAGCCAGGAGAAAGAGAGAAGGAAGGTTGGGATGTCATACTTCGCTTTATTGCGAAAGAATAATATCAAAGACAAATGGCCGGAATGATATGAATATGTAGTCTTCTATTGGCTGTCAGGAGTATAGTTGTCAGCACCCAGTGTGATCAAGATAGTTTTGAAAAGGGGGCCTCTGAGAATAGACTAAGTCGTGGTCCGAAATGTAGAAAACTGAGTAAGTATAGAAAACCACTTTCTATTGTGGTGCACAAAAAAGTAGGGACATAGTATTGCCAAGATACCCTACATTTTATGAAATATTTGTTAACGCCTACAAAATGTGGTAAAAATCAAAAGGCATTTTTGTTATTGAGAAAATGTTGTTTATGAAATAGGAAAACTCGTTAAACCACGTGGTTTGTGTGGACTGGCTGGATACACATAAAAAAATACAATCAAACAGCATTTTGAGGCTAAATAAAAAAGGTGAGTGAAAAGTAAATACTGTTTCATAACTACAGATGTCGTTGGTTATATGGGGTTCTGTCAATAACAAATATTCAGTCGAACTAACAAGAAATAGATTACAAAACTGTGTGAATACCCTCCTATATGGTAGAATTGTATATAGTGGCAACACCAATCAAGCATTTGAACGTTTTCATTCCATAATTTAAGTTGAAATACAATGCATAAATGTCAAAAAATATCTCGTCTCTGATTAACTGGTTTTCACGTAATTATCATCTACACCTTTCACTTTTTTAGACCTTGGAAATATTTATCACAAAAATAATACCCACCATATTTAATGGTTCATACTGCTAGTTTTCATTGATAAGCTAACACACAGAGAACCAAAATAATTCTACACCTAATATAAAATATTCTTTTGTGACAATTCTATTATCTGGGTTACAATTTGCTTTAGCTACAAAAAGAAAAAACTGAATATTTGCAAATGACATGGTACAGTTAAACCGACACCCAGACATCACAGTTAGAGTAAATATTTTGGAATGGGAACGCAAACTCTCAAAATATAGTATTGTTTCAAAAATAAATTATATAGTTTACATTAATGCACAGAAAAAACCAAAACCTCATATTAATTTAGAAAATGACAGAAAATCTTTTATGGTACTTGAGTATTAATTGCTAAAATACCCAGCTACATACAATTTACGTATTTTTTTAGATAAATAATGTAGAGATTGTAGACAAGACAATGTTTAAATATGTTTATGTAGAATAAACAGAATGAAGATTTATTTTTAATATAAGTTTCATAGAACCAGAGCAAATTATAAATAAATAAATATTGTAGGACACTTTTCACACAACGCCATCTAGCGTAAAGTAAGCTAATATTAGCTTGTGTTATGGGATCTAGATTACTGATAAACATACTAATATATATCTAAATACATACATATTATACATAGGAAACACTCAAACTCCGAAACACACATTTGTGAATCACACAAATACTTGTTCCGACCCGGGAATCGAACCCGGGACCTCTTGCGTAGCAGTCGGATACACTCCCACCGCGCCAATGAGGCAGTGAATAATATGTAGATGTCAAAATTGAACCAAATTAAAACATGGCCTTCCTCTTTATACATACATACATAGTATTATCATGTACTACCCTCTCCATGTACCCTTGAAAGGAAATGCTCGCATACTGAATGGTGTTTGGTGGTTCTCTCTGGGTATCTAAGTACTTTTAACTATTCCGTTATTGAGCAATCTACTCAAGTGACTCAAGTGGTCTTCATATAGAAGATAGTCGTCGATAGACACTAATAATACCATGAAAGATTTTCTATATACTTTCGAACAATTATACATTATATATGTATGTGTACATGACGGTAGTTAGCGATTTCTATTATTATGCAAGTATGTATAAATATTAATATGATATTTCGGGTCATATTCGCGGCGTTTATTATTAGGTACGAAGTCTACCTTATACTTCCCGACGCTTCGACCGGATAACACCAACGGTGGTCACGGGTTGTCTGATGTATTCATGTGAGCGTCGCTGCCTCGAGGCACGAGTGTTTTCTTCAGCAACTCCCACACTTAGTCATCACTAACTAACTAACTAACATCTTCACGCTGTATACAGATCGCCAGGCTTATCGATCCATGCAAACCTCATCCTTTCGCTTCCTGCAGATTAATTAATCGCTTCATACATGCACGTCAGGGTATCCGAGTACTTTTAACTATTCCGTTTTTGAACAATCTGCTCACGTGGTCTTCATATGTAAGCTTTGGCCTACCCTGACTTCTTCTGCCCTCTACTTTCGCACAATATAATATATTCTTCGTCAATCCTTCCACACTCATTCCTTGGACGTGTCCAAACCCACGGAACACCCTTTTTTCCAGCTTAACGCTGACACTTTCATTCATCCTGCCATATTAGTATAAGGTAGGCTTTCTCGTCGCGAATAAGACCCGAAATATAATATTAACATGAGTGAAAATCGCGAAGGTTTGAAAACATTAATGTATAAATATATTAATAAACCTCATTTTTAAATATATAGTTCTCGCAAAAAAAAATCATAAACGTAACTCAGTCTAAAGATAGCTTACTTACTAAACGAAAATCTTACCATCTCGTAGTTCTGACCCCCCCGTCGCAGTGGTTTGGGTTTGTTTTGCATACGTCACATTCTCCTTAGGTGGAATGTCTGTTGACTGCACCGAGACAACTTGCAGTGCTGGTGCCTTTTTTGAACCGCTGCATACAAAATGGAAATTGTCTTTGTGTCGCTGACTTGTAAATGTAAATATATAAATAAATATTGTTGGGACAACTCACACAACGCCATCTGATTCCACACTAAGCAGAGCTTGTACAATGGTAACCAGATAACTGATAAACATACTTTCATTTCTAAATACATATATTATAGATAAAAACCACCCAGACAGAGAAAAAACCATCATGCTCATCACACAAAGTTGTCACACACTCTTGCGTAGCAGTCGGATAAACTCCCACCGCGCCACAGAGGCAGTCAAATTGTTAAATGTAAATATGTACTAATATTTTTGAGTATGATTGTACTTATTCCAGTCAGAGCACAGGGTTAGCTGCAACTATTTGAATGCTTTGGGTATGCCTAAGCATAGCATACAGCAACATAGTTATCATTGGGATAGTTACCAAGGAAGATATTCGGAACGATCGGAGCCTTCCAAGATCTTTGGTGTCAAAGCAAGACTTACCTGCAAGAGGTAAAGCTACTGGCTAACGGACAAACTCATGGCATAGAGAAAGAAATCTAAGAACAAAACCCTGTACCTGTCAGACCAGCGTGGTAGTACTTTTTTTACACAGAACTATCTAGCCCAAAGTAACCTAATATATGCTTTTGTTACGATCAAGATAACTGATAAATATACATTTCTATTACATTCATTTTGTGTTACATAGGAAACACCCAATTTCCGAAACAAACATTTACGAAAAACAAAAATTATTTGTTACGACCCGGGCCCTCGGCGCGGCAGTCTCATACACTACCATATACGCCACCGAGGCAGTCGGCAGCACCACTAGCAAGTGAGGTCCCTTGGGCCCAGGAGACCCTGGTTGGACCCTTACACCCACACCTCTACTTTTATTCTAAAAACGTACGTTTTTTTTTTATCTGACGATAAAGATCTCAACTTACCCATGTAAGGGCAGACTGGACTTATCAGTGTGTGGTAGACTGGCGTCTGGAGATGCAGTCTGTGGTGGAGTGAGTGAAGTCATTGACGAGAGTGATGACAGTACATCCTTGACAGGGGCCACTCCAAGAGATGACAGCATTTCATCCAGATCGCGACGGCTGTCCATACTGGATGCAACCGACGCACGTTGCTGGAATATTTAAAAAAAATTCATGATATAAACAATATTTCAATATCAAATATCTAGCTTTAGCATTTCTTATATTAGTTAGAAAAGGATGCATAAAATTTAGTTATCCCAACACAAATGGAATAAGATATTAATCCAAAATAAACAGTAGCTATTAATCTGATAAAGTTTTGCATCAGGAAACATGGGGAAGTAGTTTATGTCCGAGAAATTATAATCAAAATATTTTTCATGCCTTTTCCACTTTTAGTTGCAATAGTTATTCACAGTTTTGCCAAAACTAGCTCATAAAACCACTTTAACAAGTATAAGACATTATATTTTCAGACCTGTGTGCGCCCGTGTCATACTCCCTACTCCCATTTGAACCTATTTAATCCCGTCGTTTGTATTTATCGAGTCGATTAATCGACATTTATCATTACTGCTCCGCTCTCCAGGGTAGTAGGTAGTAGCGTATATATAGCACAGAGGCTTACTCAATAAATCTTAATAATATTATAAATGTGAATGTTTGTAACATTACTACTGAACGGATTTTATTGAAACTTTACAACAATGTAGCTTATACCTACATCTCATCAGTGTCACTGATGAGACAGTCTATATTATGAGTGACAGCCAAGCTACACTCAAGGCGCTCACATCATGTGAAGTGAAATCAGGATTGATATTGCAGTGCATTGAAAGCCTAAATAGGCTGGGAAGACGCAATACGATCCAATTGGTCTGGGTGCCAGGACATAAAGGCATCGAGGGTAATGAGAGGGCGGATGCCCTCGCAAGGAAGGGCTCCGAGGAAGGTTTCATTGGACCGGAGCCGTTCGTCGGACTCGATTATGGAGTAATAAGACGAACAATAAAGGAGGCAGCCACTAAGGCACATGAAAACCAGTGGCAGTCGACAACAGGTCTAAGACACGCAAAGATGTTTCTGGGAAGCATCAGAGAGGGATGGTCCAAGAAACTGTGGACACATACCAGGGAGCAGCTGCGAAGAATCACTGGAGCGCTCACCGGGCATTACGCAACGAGGCAGCACCTCCACAGGATGAGGCTCACGGAAGACCCGACGTGCAGGGCCTGTGAGGACGCTGGCGAAACCATGTACCACCTGCTGTGCGAATGTGTGGCACTCGGTGCAAGAAGAATTAGTCTTGTGGGTCAAGCATACCCGACTCCAGAAGATTACAGGCACATCCCCCTAGGGAACATATTGAGGTTCATGGAGGCGCTGCATAGGCGCTGGGGGGATGGGTGACGCGATGGGGTGTGGCACAATAGTTCCGGAAGGGACGCAGTGCCGCGGTATCTACCAACCCCGGAAAAGATAAGATAAGAAGATAAGCTTATACATCAGAATAACACATTGGCTACTTTTTATCCCGGGAACAAGTTCCTGTGGGAAACGGAAACGGGAAACCTCTCTACGCAGGCGAAGCTAGTTAGCTCTTGCTAGTTGACGCCCGCGGCTTCGCATTCGCTTCGCTTTGCTTTTGAAAAAATCTTTTTGTGTTGTATACAACACAAATCCAACCAGTAGTTCCTGATATTGGCACATTCAACCAAACAAACACAGAAACTCTTCAGCTTTATATATTACTATAGATTCAAATAGGAAATAAAATAGAGTAAATAGTAAAACAATCCAAAAAACTTACCAGAGCTTCATCTGCATCTTTCTGTTCTTTTTCTCTTCTTCGACGATCCTTTTCCTCACGGAGAGCTTGAAGCTTTGCCTTCTTTCGCTCCAACTCTGCCTTACGATCTGACATGCTTGACATGATTACTGTTAGAATAAAAAAAGAACAAATATAATTCATTGACAACTAACAAACTGCTAGTACATTTTTAAGTTTACTTGGCTCCTACTGACTGTGGTTTATAGGATGAATTTATTCCTTTCATACATACATATTGTCATGCCTGTATGAAAGGAATAAATGTTATGGGCAGAGGCATACTATATGCCCACATTTCACCGTATGCATTTTTGTCCCACATAACAGGTGGTGATTCCATTTCTGTGTTGAAATGGACAGGCGCAGGCTGTGGCGACCAGCTGTTGAAATCTTTCAAGCCGCCCATAAGGCCTTCAACCAGGCTTAACAACTGGAATTTCGAAGTACGGAAATGCTCGCAAATGTTAATTTCACAAAGTGGTCACCCATCTAAGGACCACCTATAGCGAATGTTGCTTAACACAGTGATCGTTTACAACACTGAGCCAGCGGGGACACAAGCGCTTCAAGGACTCAATAACAATGAAGGAACTGGCGCACTTTGTGGCTTCGGTTAGTTGAATGCTGCAGTAACACTAGGGACTATTTGCATTCAAAGTGTAGAATCGAATGCCAAATTACCCTTGTCCCATAAACTGTTTACTGTTGTTGGTTCTACATTTTATTGTTCGCAGATGAACAGTTAGTTGGAAACACCCTTCGTTCCTTAATAACAAAAAAAATATAGGTAAAATTTTTTTATCTTATGAAGTAGTGAACAGTTAAATGAAATATAATTTTAACAAACAGCCTCAATCTACATTGCATAATTTTTAACATGCAGCCATTTTGAAGATACTCTTTTAAGCATACTCAACGACAAGATTTCTCATAACAATTAGGGAAGATTGTTAAAGATTGGTCAGTAGTTTTAGTGAATTTATACAATTTTCTCATGTGGTAGTAAACAAGCGTAGTAGTAGCTTGCAACAATGTACACAATAATTACATCGTTGATTCAGTAAAACCCTACTGATGAATCTCACACTGTAGAACCAAGTATCTCATAATTTTATGCTTTAAAAAAGCTGCATTAAGTGTCATTTCATTATGGTTATTTGTCTTCAAAATATATACAAGCTACAGAATATGCGAAATTTATAAAGGCCGTTGGTATGAGGGGTTGTTTTGTACTTTGTTAAATAGATTCCAACAGGAATCTACTTAACAAATTGCATTATTTTATAAGTAATTTGAACTCTCTTAACCTGAGTGGAGTGACAGTAGCCAATGCACATATAGTTTACTGTAATCAGTTTATTTAAGTATCAATAACAATTTCATTAGTCAACGAAAGAATAAAACGGAAAGGTCAAAAGTACTCGGATACCCAGACGTGCGTGTATGAAGCGATTGATGAATCTCGAAGAAGCGAAAGAAGTATGCATGGATCGCGAAGCCTGGCGATCTGTCCTCTCTGACTACCCCGTCAGGGATACAGCGTGAAGATAGTTAGTTAGTTAGTTAACGAAAGAATAATTTTAGTATGTATGTTGATGTCATATGTTATATAGACGGTAGAAGATGATTCATATCATATGAGATATTATAACTAGCTCACCTGATTTTGATTTTACTTCTTAAACTGAATATGCCATCTTTACACAAGATTATAATAAAATATGCCAATTATACGTGGCCAAGTGAAAAATGTGTAACGGGATAATACAGCACAGGAACGGCAGGGAACTAATGTTTATTATCTATGCAACCATAATAGTACTCTTTACAATAGTAACTCGAAATGGTAAAGACGTCTGTATTTAAAGTTAAAAACGGTCACAATATGTATTATAATTAAATAAAATACCGAAAATCGAAAATACAGATCGATCAAATTTTCCTTTTTCTAGTTTCTTCATCACCCTAGTCTGGGCAGGCAAAGGAAACTCAGCCTATACAGCTATTGTCCCGTACTTTGTACTTAGGATTTAAGGATTTATTTTCATCGACTTGGACTGCTTCACGGTATCTGGCAAATCCATGTTTTATGAATAACCTCGCTCGGCACGAAAACGGACTTTGTACCTGCAACATTCATTCACTATAATGCACTGTACCTGCGGCTTTTTACGACTCGAACAATGTGGACTGAATTAAATATAAATTATGTATGTGCAGATTTCGAACGCAGCTTTAATAAGTTCGTTCTCAATTTCACCATAAACGTCAAAAAGTTATGCCATTGCTCTAATTGGTGAATATGACACTACTATTCTTTGGGAAACCAATGGATATCACATATTAACAGTAAACTGTTATGACAGATGTTAATTAGAACATATCTGGGTGTTGTCTTTCTCGTTGCCGAATCGTCCGGCTTTCAGTTGAATTTAATGTAAATGTAACAACGCTAAAGTAATGATCAAACACTTTTATTTGATTTTCTGACTTGATCTATTACGCTCATAATATTGATAGGCATACAACAGCTATGAAATTATGATGAGTTGTGTTTTGTATTATTTCTTTGTTTTGCTTTGCTATAGCATTACAAGTTCAAAAGCAGGTTAGTTTAACAATAATTTGCAGTTTTAATAAAATTTCCTGTGTTTTATTATCGTATTTTATGCATTTACCTATATGGAATACAATTTTCTAATTGGAATTTGCAGCTAAGGCACAAATATTTCAGCCTAATGTTTACATCATAGTATTTACTCCTCTCAACCATAAATGTATGATTAGATTTATTAATTACCATGGAATTCCTCGTTTCAGATTCTGCAAGATATTACTATGACTATGAATGTAATGAACCTTTAGTTGCGAATGCAAAGTTGACTGCTACATCTAGTTTAAGAGACAGAGGACCAGAGAATGCTATATTGTTGGGTAAGTTAAGAAATCGTGAATATCCTATTTTGAGCAATTTAGTTTCATTTAGATGCTAATATTCAGTGCTATTGAGACATTTCCATATATTGTATGTGATTTTATGTAAGGAAACAAGCATTGCTAGTAAACCCTTTCCAGTTTTAAAACTCATACATACATTAGATGCAAACCAGATTATGTAGTGATTAAGTTTTCTTACCCCACTGTTGCTACAAATACATATAATATATCATAGAAACACCCAATAGAAGACTAGATTTTAAATGTCTAATGTTTATCAGACACACCTTTATCTTCAAAGGGGTGGCAGAGGCGTATGTCTAGACATTTTATAGGCATATAGTACTATATGCCTACGAAAGGTCTAATAAAATTGATTCCTAATTTCCTGCCAAACAATTCAAGATATGTGTGTTTTAATATGGGATGTTCCATGCATGTTTGTTAATATCCCATTGTTTATTGACCACAATTGTGTTATATTCTGCAAGATAGTTGAACATGTTTATTTTAACCAGCTGTTCTGTCACACAACCCACAAACTCATTGTACACTGTTACACAACAGGTACCATACTTAATATTCTTACTAATATGATACAAGTGATAATTTGTGAGGATTGCCCTAATGTATTACTTGTGTTCAGGAAAGGTTTTAATGAATAAGATCCTGTTGAAAATGGCACACAGGCACACATTCACCATGCTTCTGACTTTTCACTGAGCCATATTGCATACTAAAGTAACTTTACCTAGCTAAATCGAGGGTTTAAAGGTCATTATGAATTTTCTGCACATAATGTATGAATATTTTTATCACTAAATTGGATTGTAGGAAACTTTTATAAAAACTTGCCCAACAATTGCTTTATTTTCTATAAGGTAGACTGCTACACATCGCTTCAAATTGTGTTGAAAGGCATTTCAGAATGAAGTCAAGTAAACAAACTTGATTTGTCCATGACCATGAAGGAAATGCTTGAAATGGATGCACATTTTTCTACATAATCTTTTAATTTTACATATTTTTTAAGTTTTCTACATTTCTTTTTATCAGAAGTCTGAAAAAATTCCTCATACCATTTTACATCATTAATCAAAATCATTTTTCATAAAATAATACTTGATACTCATAATCATGAGAATTCATAATATCACTACTCATACACTTTATTTAGTGTATTGTACTGTTATTACAATTCATATAGTAAAACTTAAAAGTATGAGGAATAAGTTATGAAGAGTGATTACTATGAACATACATGGGTAGTAAAACAAAAACAATAATAAGAAATTTAGGTCAAGCAATATGGACCTGCTTAAAACCTGACCTAGAATAGGCTATGCTCTCCTGGTCTGCTTCAGCTAGAGCAACAGCTATGCATTTGTCTCCCTGTGTCTGTCATTGACGAAAATTGTAATATGTATGAATACTGATTTCATAAATTTCCTAATGTCTCTAATCTTATTTACGATTAATCCCTGGTTTATAAAAACTGTACTTTTGAGATTCCTAACTAATATGGCTGTTTAAAAATTTTAGAATTGTAATATAAGTAATGCAATAGACCATAAGTCACACTGACAGTGGCAGGGAGACTCATGCGACAGCAATAGCATGAACAAATAAAATGAGAGCATTGTGATTATTCAACAATGTCCTAAGGAGACACTCATTATAGCCATCTGCTACACCAATGATTTTGTCAATGTAATGTAACGCGTTATAACACAATGTCTGTAAACTTAATTGCTAAAATTTTACATTTTATACATGATTCCTTTGGCTCCCATACCACAAAAAGATGCCAAATAATATTTTTTGAACTAGTACAATTTATTTCATGTAGTTTTTGTTTAAGTTTTTGTAATGAGTTTATTATTTTGCATGTTTGTGTGTTTTTCATTACCTTTACATTCGGTTCCTGACATTTTATTTAGCTTCTTGACCTGTGAATCGCAAAGTAAAAAAAATGTAAGAAGATCGAAAGTAACAGGGTTCATTCGTCTGCAGGTCCAAAATCAATTTAAAACAATTAGTAAGTGGGCCTCAGTGGCAAAACTAAATAAATATATTGCTGATAAAATGGAAAATTCCAATATAAGATGGGCTTTCAACGCCACAAAATGGACTCCTACTAATGAAGAGATAATTGATGCTTCAAGATATATCCAGTCGGAAGAGAAGCAAAGAATAGCAAGATTTGTATTTCAGAATGATGCGAAATCCTCGCTTGTTGGACGCCTAATGCTCAGAAAGTTTGTCCATGAGACGACCTCCATTGCGTATAATGAAATACGCTTTTCGAGAGATGAAAAAGGCAAGCCATATCTAGTTAATGCTGGTGACGCACCAGTAACATTCAACGTCTCACATCAAGGAGACTTTGTCGTACTGGCTGGTAACAAAAACCGCAGCATCGGAATTGACGTCATGAAAATTGAACCGCCAGTGAATAAAAATATTCCAGAATTCTTTCGAATTATGAATCGGCAATTTTCGCGACACGAATGGTCTACAATACGCGGCTTTCCCACGGAATTAGAGCAGATTGCGTGTTTCTATCGTATTTGGTGCCTCAAAGAGAGCTACGTGAAAAACATAGGGTTCGGTATAACCGTGCCCTTGGATGAAATAAGCTTTTTGATCAGTACACGCAATTTGGAGGTGGGGAAGTTGGTAACTGATACGGTCTTGTATGTGAGGGACGTACGTAATAAGGAGTATGTATTTGAAGAAACTTTGTTGGATGACAAACATGCTGTTGCGGTATCGTTGAAAATAGTTGACAATACACAATATAAGCCTTCGCCGTATAATATTTTGTCGTTCGAAGAAATCGTGAAGGATGCGAAACCGTTATACGAACCAGATTACAATTTCAGTACAGACTTTATGGAGAAACAAATGAAAAGCTTTTAGTTTTGAGGGGGATATAGGTATTTAGAATTCGGTGGGTTCGGATTTTAAGATATTATGGTGCAATTTACAAGATAAGAGATAAAATAGTTAGGCATTTTGTAATATATCAAAAATGTTTCATTTATAATCTATGGATTTTGGGGTTTTGGTTTAAGTATGTAGTTTAAATTGTGGTAAATGCGATGTAATTGTTACTAATTTCGATAAATAAATAAGAACCTACATAAAAAATCACAATAGTAATCTCTTATTTATAACTAACGTTCTTACCTAATAACAAAAAGTCCTAAAGTAAAAGAAGGAAATTTTTCCGCACCAAAAAGGTTTGAACGCATGGACAGCATCGGAGAATGATTTCGACCAGCAGCTAGTCATTGACCTCGGCAGTGTAAAGAACATTACAAGGGTAGCTACGCAAGGTCGCGCTCATTCCCAGGAGTTCGTCCAAGAGTATCATATCAGCTATGGCTCGAATGGGCAGGACTATGTGCAGTATAAGGCTGCTGGCGGCGAAGTTAAGGTAAAGACTATGAATACGACAACACGATTAACAGGTTGAGAGGTTGGTTTGCATGTTTTATTTTTATTTTGTGTAAAGAGCTTGGGTTTAGTAGTTTAAGCACGAACCTAATACAAATTTCGAACTCACGCACACATATAAATAGGCGGCTATTTGCATGCTTCCTTCACCCAGGATCAGTCAAGCTTACTATTTTAAGGATTTGTTGTATAAAATATTGCAGCGAGGATATATTCGATGAATCATTTACATTAACTACTTTACTTTTTATGTCTATTAAGACCCTTAAGCGTCGTCTTAATTGACTAACTCCCGTACGGACTAACTTCCATATCGTCGTTCGATCAAAATTATCCTCTAACAGGTGTCTTTAGATTTCGTGGTGGGGCAGACGTTTTTAATACGTAGTATAAATACTCGCGAATGGTAATGTTCAGTAGCTCCAGAGATTGTGTCTTACAAACATACAAACTTACATATTAAATATTAAGTACCTGTAGTAAAAAAAAGTTTTTCAATGATCATATATTTACGTTCCTAGTGTTGTGCGCTTGCACAATGACGCGTGACGAATGAGAACACTCAAAAGAGATTTAGTGAGCTTTAAGTGCGATCGCACGATTAAACCCCTCGTACGATCCTTTTCATCGTACAAGGGGTTTGATCGTGCTATCGTTAATTTTAATAATTTCCTATGCTCGCGCGATGACTTGCAAGCTTCAATTACGAAGGACACCCTAAAAAAATGTGTGTTTAATGTCGAAAACGCACAGTTAACTCGTATGTTCGTTGGCCTATTAGTACGACGCCTTATCCATTAGCGGATAAATATCGTACCTACTTATATTAATATCTCGGAATCTCTGACTGTATGAGTGCACATAACTGGTTGGTGCATTGGAGTATGTAACAAAATTAAAGCGAAAATTATCACAGAGAAGTCAGTCACAAATTTCTAAGTAATCGTGGATCAAATGAGAAAATGTCCTTTTCGAAGTAAAATATTCATACACATTAGCAGAAACCTAGAACGATTTAACCAATGGACGCTCTATCTTACCGTTTGCGCCTATACCCCGCTTGCCATTTGGCCAGTATCTTTTACCTAGGCCGCTGTTCCGTGGACGCAGTCTATCGTACACGTTTGGAGGGTAATTTATAAAGAAAAAATGACGAAATGTGCTGTGAAATGGTGTAAAAGTTATAGCGGATGAACAACATTTTTTTTCTTTTTACTCGTAAGTAATGTTTGATTTTATTTACATAACTAATTTTACCAAAAACTTTTGACGCGCTCGTGGCCCCGCGGTCTCAGTTTTCTGTTAACGATCACTGAGTTACGCAACTTTCACTATGGCTGGTCCTCGGATGGGTGACCACTTTGTGGCATTTACATTTGCGAGCGTTTCCGTGCTTCGGAAGGCACGTTAAGCCGTTGGTCCCGGTTGCCAGTAAAATGGCAGTCGTTAAGCCTGGTTGAATGCCTTATGGGCGGCATGAAAAATTTCAACAGCAGGTAGCCACAATCTGCGTCTGTCTATTTCAACACGGCAATGGGCTCACCACCTATTACGTGGGACAGGTAAATCCACACGGTGAAAAGTGGGCATATAATATGCCTCTGCCACCCCTTCGGGGATAAGGCGTGATGGATATTTATTTTATTTTTACCAAAAACTTTTTATTATTGAAACATACCAACAACTTAATCGGCCTATATTCAAAATACGTTCATTCTCTACAAACTCAAATGCCGAATAATATTCTGTCAAATTCGTATAAAAAAAATGTAGGGTATGCAACCAAAATTTTTCTGTGTTGTATTTGCAGTTGTATTTTTATTGGTTGTTAGAGAGTGACAACACTTCATGCAAGAGTAACAAAACAATATATCACACAAATACAACTGCGTGTGCGTGCATTCATAAATATGACTATCTATGATCGTGTGTATAAATTAATAAAAGTTAGCATTGTGTGTAGTTCCCCCCCGCACGAAAGTTAGTTGAACGTGATTTCATACTTAATTTATTACGCGTCCAGTGGTTAAATCGTCCTAGACAGAAACGGAACCAACCCTATATCGCACGCGGGTCGATATGAATTTGACCGGCCCACTTTGTTCAAATAGTTAATACTAGAATTTAGTTCGGTTTGTAGAAATTTGTGCCTGGTATAACCCCTTCTATTCATTACAATACTGTCTTACCTCGCCTAATGTCTCTTATCACCTTTTCTATAATTTACTTTTTATTTATTTTTATTTATCTATCACGCCTCATCCCCGAAGGGGTGACAGAGGCATATTATATGCCTACTTTTCACCATGTATAGTCCTGTCCCACGTAATAGTTGGTGAGCCCATTGCCGTGTTGAAATAGACAGACGCAAGTTGTGGCCACCTGCTGTTGACATTTTTCAAGCCGCCCCTTAGGCCTTCAACTTGACTTAACAACTGCCATGTTACTGGAAGCCGGGACCAACGGCTTAACGTGCCTTCGGAAGCACGGAAACGCTCGCAAATTAAATGCCACAAAGTGGTCACCCATCCGAGTACCAGCCGTAGTGAAAGTTGCGTACCGCAGTGATCGTTTACAGAATACTGAGTCCGCGGGGCCACGAACGCTTCTATAATTTACCTTTTTTAAATTATATATGTATACACATAACTGCTATTCTGGTGTGAACAACTGTATATATTAATTTGCAATCGACTGTCGGAAATCCTGTCATTGAATTTTTCAACCTTTATTATCTCGTTGCAACTAGAACTGTGCAAACCTTTTGTCTGTTCGTATACTACATGATTGTATAGATCACAATAGAATGCTCTTCACAAACGGGGCTTTGTACAGATTCGTGCCTTGTATATCAAAATTTGATCATTTATTCTTAACAATAAAAAATCTTTGAAGTTGTCCTTAACTGTAGTTTCTTGGTGGATAGGTGGGGTTTTCCAAATGAGTACTTAATTTTTACTGAAATATGTAGTTCCTTTCTGTCTTAACCAGTCTTTTAAAATTTAAGCTATTCAGCATTATTTTTCTTTAAAACTTAATTAATTTCTCTTTAAATTTATTTCACTTTCAATTTTCACACCATGGAAATACACTGTACACACTCATACAAGTTTAATGAGAATTTGGAAACCTAAAAAACTAGGTACTTCTTTCTCTACTAGGAGCCATGCCCGTGAACATCTAAAATAACTATAAAATATGAGTTCATTGACAAACACGCTAGTTGTTAATGAACATAGAACATCAATTACTTGCATTGCCCTTTTATTTGTCGGTTCACGCGCATTTTGACTGGCGTGATATACGTTGTGAATGCTGGTCTCCTAAATAAAACTAGATAAAGTGGTTTCTGAACTTCATAGAATAAGAATTGAGCTCGATTCTATTATACTTTACGCTGTTTAAATAGCTACTAATTTAACTTTGTCTATTTTACTAACCACTATATCCATCGGCCACATAGCCATTATTACTGGTGCGATATTTCTGGCAACATATGAGGTCTAATTAGCCTCATAATCATAGATCTACTATTGACTTGCGATCGGCTCTACTATTGACTTGTGATCGGCGCGCTCAGGCCTTAACTAGTTTTTTTAGTAAAAAAGTTTGTACATAAATTATGGAAATATTGGTGTGTAGTCTTTCTCTCTCTCTTTCTCTCTCTATGACTATCTCGATTCTACACTAACTTGCACTTTTACTAACATGTAAATAACGGTGAAGGGACATCAGCATGGACGCCGCTGGAGAGCTCGTACTATCAACATTTGACAGTGAACCTTAAAAAACGCATGGAACTGCGAGGTATTGCTACAAAAGGAAGGTTCGCTACCGATGAGTACGTGACTGAGTATATGCTGCAGTACTCTGACGATGGAGAGAGTTGGAGACCCATGGCCAATGCCAATGGGTATGAACAGGTTGGTTAATAATATGGTACTGTTTGTAGTATAGGTTAGGGTAATGAACTGACACGCAAATTGGTAGGTTTGAATGAAAGTGTCAGCATTAAGCTGGCGTGCTCTGTTGGTTTGGACACGTCTAACGAATGAGTGAGAAACAGTTGATGTAAAATATGTATTGTGCAGAAGTAGAGAGTAGAAGGAGTCAGGGTAGATCAAGACTTACATACGAAATCCATGTAAGCCGATAGCTCAAAATCGGAAAGGTCAGAAGTACTTGAATATCCAGATGTGCAGGTTTGAAACGATTAATAAATCTTCAGGAAGCGAAAGAAGTATGCATGGATTGCGAAGCCTGTCTGTCCGCTCTGACTATCCCGTCTACAATGTGAAATTTAGTTAAGGTCTGAATTTGCAAATCGGTGCTTTAATGTATGCCTACGAAATAATGAAATTAAAATTAGATAGATAATCGATTCACAGAAATTGCCATTTAAATATAGTTTAAAACTCTATAGATGTTCGTTGGCAACCACGATGGTAATACTGTGGAGAAAAACGAATTCGAGGTGCCGATCATAGCCCAGTACATAAGAATAAATCCCATGAGATGGCGCGACAAGATTTCTATGAGAGTCGAGGTCTATGGATGTGATTATGGTACGTATATTAAAAGCAATAGAGTATATTTTGTTATAAAGTTTTATATTCTACCTTAATGTACTTAGAATACAAACCTAAGTTCGGTCCGTTAAAATAAAAGTAGTTTTTTGAAAGATATTAGTGATATTTTTTTTATATACCATTGAGGTGGCAGACTAGCGTACAGCCCACCTGATGAAAAGTGGTCACCGTAGCCTATGGACGTTTGCAACACCAGAGGTGCAGGACTCGCGCTGCCGACCCTTCTAAGACCCCTTTTGAAGAACCCCAAACTATAGACGTTCGGTAAAACCCAGGCAGGGAGTTCATTCCACAATCTAAGCGTACGCGGAATAAAGCCTATATCGGATCTAACCGTGTGCGTGCGCTCCGGACGCAAAGTGAACAGCAAGGTGAACACTTATAGGTGCCCGCAGCTTTCATCTAATGATCTATCAGATAGGTAGATATTGTATTTTTTTATCATCCTTAATTACGTTATTCTTTCCATGCTTATAATAAGATTGTCACAGGCCGATGTTTATAAATCAATTAGCGTATTGAACAGGGGCTTCTTACAATTAACACCATAACACAATGGTACTGCGCCTTCCGCATCCAATTCCTCTCTGCGACCTTTTATAGGTCGTCGTTTCATCTGATGCAGTAAAGACTATTTAGATAAAGAGCAGTTTTACACTCTGCACACAATATTAGAAATGACAAAAAAAAAATTTCGAATCAACTTCTGTCTATATGTATAGCATAACAACTCCAATAGTGTATTTCGTATTCTAGTCGCGGATACTCTCTACTTCAACGGCACATCTCTGGTCAAGATGGATCTCCTTCGGGATCCGATATCAGCGTCTCGGGAAGTGATCCGCTTCAGGTTCAAAACCAGTACAGCGTCTGGGGCTCTCATTTACTCCAGGGGCACACAGGGCGACTATTTCGCCTTGCAACTTAGAGATAACAGACTGGTGTTGAATATTGATTTGGGTGAGTATGCGTACACTCGAGAACATTATTTGTTGTACTCCTTTTAATGTTTATATATTGTTTTAGTTTATAAAAAAATAAACAGCTTATCGACATTGGTGAATTCCGTTCTTCTAAAACTTAGAATGTAATTAGAATTGTCTTTCAGTCTCTTTCTTGTATATCTACTAAATGTTATCTCAAGATTGACTGCATTCAGTCCTCCTGTCCTTCTACTCAGTGCTAAACATTAAAATTAATTTATAGGAAAATCTAGTTCCACCCACCTTTATTTTTTTCCTGCAATTTTATTTTTGTTTTGAGAATGAAGATAGTTATAGCGCTAAGCTGACATTATATCTTTACACGCTCTAATAAAAGAACCCCGTAATTGAGATACAATGCCCTTTTATAGGTTCAGGAACCCTCACATCTATGTCGGTTGGAAGTCTACTGGATGACAACATCTGGCATGACGTGGTGATATCGCGCAATAGACGGGAGGTGCTCTTCTCCGTAGACCGTGTGATCGTGCGGGATAGAATCAAGGGAGAGTTCTCTAGGCTGAATCTTAACAGAGCTGTGAGTACCTTTATTTTTTTCTTTTGTAGTATGTTTGTTGAATACATTTCAATAACCTGTGTATCTCATAAAAAACAACGATATTGTAGATTAGTAAACCGAAAGTAAAGAAGAAAAATATTGTAGAATTATTATGTTTCTTCTTTTAATTATTATTCTCTTTATTTATTTATACAACATATCAATTACATTTTTAAATATATCTATAAAATAAAAAATACATTTAAAAATATAAAAAATAGTGACCCACCGGTATCGGGTACAGGGACCAAGCTACCGGTGGTTAGGGCTCCAGAGAAAGGAATTTCCTCACAATACGTGCCGTGTCGAGAAGAACTGCTTTCTGTATCAGGCCCTTGATCCAGCTGTTTAACGCGAGCCTTTGTAGGTGTTGGTCAAGGCTCTTGGCTATAAGTCCATGGACAGATATGACTATCGGTACAATGATCGCTGAATCCACACCCCACACGTCGACAACCTCATGAGCCAAGTCTAAATATTTCTTTTGTTTGTCTACCTCGGCTTTCATGAGGTTCTCGTCGTGAGGTATGGTGATGTCAACAATCATATTATTATTATTATTATTTATTTATTTATTTATCTATCACGCCTTATGGCAGAGGCATATTATATACCCACTTTTCTATGTTATACAATATTTATTTATATGCTTTTGTGTAAGTCTGATGCACGGCCGAATTGATTCTTTGAATGGTTATCGTGAAACGTGGCGGCATATTCGCGTGACTTGAGGTTGATTTTCCGATGTTATCCCTCTTATTTGTCAATGTTATGGATCTAGTATCCGCAGGGAGGATTATTTAAACTCTTTTCTATAGATTCTTGCATTGAACACGACTTAAAAGATTTTCTATTAAACAAATATAAAAAAATATATTTTATTTCAGTTCTACATCGGAGGCGTACCAAACTTCCAAGAAGGGCTAGTAGTGAATCAAAACTTCACCGGTTGTATCGAGAACATGTATCTGAACTCAACCAACGTCATTCAAGACCTGAGACAAGGCTACGAGACGGGAGAGGTGTTCAAATTCCAGAAAGTGAACACACTGTTTGCTTGCCCAGTAAGTTGTTTGTACAATACATTTTGGTAGACTATATAAAACCATCCATATATATAAGTTGTCGTTCTTCAAACGTGACCAGTGCTTCAAGCGGCTAGATTTCAGAAGAAATGCTCGCTGCTACAATATGGTTGACTTCGCTGGCAAGGCCACATGTTAAGAAAACAACCCAGGTACATGAGGAGCAAGGCAATCTGCCTCTGTCAGACCCTGTAGCAGAGGCAATCCCAGGTGTTGAGGTGTTGCAGGATAACTTTTGTGTTGATGCGTTTACCTTAAATATCAATGTATGTGACGAAGACTCGCCATGTTAATTCAAGATTTTCATTCCAGGAACCACCGGTAGTGCCAATAACGTTCCTCAAAGAGGGTTCCTACGCCAAACTGCCAGGCTACTCTGGCGGAAACACTCTCAATATCTCTCTAGAGTTCAGGACGTACGAGAATCATGGACTGTTGATATATCACAAGTTCAACACCGAGGGCCATGTCAAGGTAAGAATTTATACACAAGTGTTTTTGTCACTTTGTCACAATGTCATTCAAATATATTTTAATACTAACTGAACTTCGCGGTTTCACCTGTGACATTCTTCAAACTCCCGTCGCACCCATTAAAGGGTGTGTTTCTTTATTCCTCAATCAGACATCATAGTATTTGACATAACTAATTGAATCGGGCGCTACATGGCGGAAATCCATAGTAGTACTAACCTAACGCACAACGGTCAATGATTAGGATTGACGAATTTATTATCGTTCTGTGTGTTGTAAGTGGTTGCTAACCTGTTTTCCTTATTTGATGGTCAGCTGCGAGTAATACCAAGTACGGGTATTACTCGCAGCTGACCATCAATACAAGTACTACCGCGCCTGTTGCATTTCCGAATACATATAATAATAATTTTAATATGACAGATCGACAGGTTTCGCGATTCATGCATACTTCTTTCGCTTCTTCAAGATTCATCAATCGCTTCATACATGCACGTCTGGGTATCCGAGTACTTTTGACCTTTCCGTTTTTAAGCAATCTGCTCGCGTGGTCTTCATATGTAAGCCTCGGCCTACCCTGACTCCTTCTGCCCTCTACTTTCGCACAATATATATTCTTCGTCAATCGTTCCTCACTCATTCGTTGGACGTGTCCAAACCAATGGAGCACCCCTTTTCCAGCTTAACGCTGACACTTTCATTCAAACCTGCAATATAGTAATTTTTTTTTTAATATTCCAACTAAGAGTTGAGTTCATTGTCCGGTATCGCCGCAGGTATACCTGGAGGAGGGTCGCGTGAAGGTGGAACTGGAGAGCTCTGGGTCCCCGCGGGTGAAGCTGGACAACTACGCGGAGCAGTTCAACGACGGCCGCTGGCACTCGCTCATGCTCACCGCTGCCACTGACAGCCTCACGCTGGCCCTGGACATGCGTCCCGTCAAGACCACCAAGAAACTGCGCTTCATGACCGGCAGCTCTTACTTTATCGCTGGTAAGGAGGGCTCTTTCACAGTAAACGTTGATAAAAACATTGAAAATCCATTCAATAGATTTTGCGTGAAAGAGTAACAAACATCCATTCTTACAAACGTTCGCGTTTATAATATTAGTAGGAAGTAGGATATTTTATCACGCATCTATCCAGGATAAATGAGAACCCTCATTTGTTCACATTTATCATTACTCCTGGATAGATGCGTGAAAAATATCCTAATAATATTATTAACGCGAAAGTTTGTAAGAATGGGTGGTTGTTACTCTTTCAAGCAAAATCTACTAAATGCATATTGATAAAACTTTAAAATAATATAGCTCACACATCAGAATAACATATAGGCTACTTTTTATACTGGAAACAAGTTCCTGTGGAAAACGGGAACGGCAAATCTTCACCAGGCGTGCCGAGCCACGGGCGTTAACTAGTAGCTTATAAGACTTCCTTAATTATTGGGATATCTAAATATAGGACAACAGATATGTCCATTTCCATATCAAAATAGATCACCGTGCCAAATTTGCAGTTGTATCAGGAAAATCAAATGTCCCTCGTTTTAACCTGCATTCTCTTTCCCGTGGGAATATGGGGATAAAATGTAGCCTAAAATCATCTTTTAGTAGGTTGTATATCGTATCAAAATTGAGGTCAATCAAATCTGAACTTAACATTTACACCGACCACGGTGGTATAGTTGGTAACGAGTCTGATGCGTTGAACCAGAAAACGCTGGTTCGAATCCAGATCGTGGTTAAAAAATTCCACTTTAAAAATGTATATTTAGAAAAAGTTAGCATACTAATTGCTTAACATTTTTATAAACGTAGATGAATTTGATTTTTTTGGGAGGTCCTACTTGCAGGGCCGTGCAGATGATGATAAATATATAAATTTGTATATTACGTTGGGGTTCCATTGGTTGACTCTTGCAAAACACAAGACTACTGAGTACTTCTGTATGTGCAGGTGGCAAGTCACCCCCACGTGGCTTCGTAGGCTGTATGCGCAAAATCGCCGTCGACGGTAATTACCGGCTGCCAACCGACTGGAAAAAAGAGGAATATTGCTGCCCGAATGAGGTCGTGTTTGATGCGTGCCAGATGATTGATCGGTAAGTAGGTGGTAATTTATAGTTGTATAACTTGAAGTCACTGTACTATCTGAGAACATTATTGAGGTCACTGCCGTCAGTTCTCTTTATTGTTGTACGAGCATACCCTCACATTTATATAGTTTATATTTTTTGCTGACACAAGATTCCGCGCGCTATACATTGTACCTATATAATTAGGTCAATTGACATTACAAGTAGTGTTGCTTTAAGTATTTCGCAGGACAATAAACATTCCCGGCCATCCACATCTATCATTTATATGTACTTAAAACAAATAAATATCCATCACGCCTTATCCCCGAAGGGGTGGCAGAGACATATTATATGCCCACTTTTCACCGTGTGGATTCCTGTCCCACGTAATAGGTGGTGAGCCCATTGCCGTGTTGAAATAGACAGACGCAGGTTGTGGCTACCTGCTGTTGAAATTTTCAAGCCGCCCATAAGGCCTTCAACCAGGCTTAACGACTGCCATTTTACTGGCAACCGGGACCATATGTACTTCTCCGCACAATTGTAATAAAGCGCTAGAGCTTCGGCCACCAACTAGTCGGTGCATCAGTTTTTAACAAGGAATTTGATACCGGTTGATATTCATAATACTAATAGTTCTTTACCAAGACATTGATTTGACTGTCAGTCAGTCTGGTAGTGGTGAAACCAAAAGTTATAACTTGCCAATTAAGCTAGACCTCCAAATTGTATAAGCGCCCGTACAACTCAAAAGTCTATGTTAATTGGTATTTACTATGTATGTATAGGGTCTTTTCAACTCTTTTTTTTTTAAGTTTTTTTTTTAATTGTGCCGTAAAACCACGCTTTCATCTAAAATTTACAATTCTAGGTCCCCATACATACATAGTATACATATACGCCGGTATCAAATTCCTTGAGAAAATTAACGCTACCTCCCCTACTATTGGACTTGGTAACCGTAGTGAACTTCTATACAATTTTGTTTGCAATTCGGAGGTCGGGTGTCTATCTTCAGTCAACATGTGCAATATTTGTTAGTGAGGTTGACTTTATTTACCGAAGATCCTTTTATGACGAAACAGTGTAGGTCATCGCATTAAGAACTTAATCAGGGAGATCAATTCGTTGCGAATTGTACGTCTTACTAATACTACCACTGATTTATGGGTGATTTGTTATGCCCTTGGCTTGGAAAATTTTAGTGTGTCTTGTGCAAGTTATTGCGGTCACGATGTACGCGTTCTTAGCAAATTGAGACACCGTCGTCTAACTGAAATCGCGGGAAATCATTCAGACAGTTGCCACAGGCGTCTGCTTAAACTCACATGCACGCAACGCCTAACAACTTAGTCGCTCCCGATATATCGGCGAACTGCCGTTGAAATGCATACTTCTAAATTTCAACGGCAGTTCGCCACAACCTGCGTCTGTCCATTTCAATACGGCAATAGGCTCAACACCCATTACGTGGGACAAAAATGCATATGGTGAAAGGTGGGTATAAAGTATGCCTCTGCCCTTATGCCTTAGGAAATAAAGGCGTGACAATACGCATAGGACAAACAGGACGATTGCTCAAAGTTACTTTTAATATACATACGTGGGGCCATTTAAACATACCAGAGCCCTCCTCTGGGCAGGCTGTAACCATTGCCCGTTGTCTGTGCGCAGCTGCAACCCGTCCCCGTGCGAGCACGGCGGCACGTGCACGCAGTCGGCGGACGAGTTCACGTGCGACTGCGCCGGCACCGGCTACGCGGGCGCCGTCTGCCACACGTGTGCGTACCCACTGCTACACACCGCACTCACCTACACATCGCACTCACCTACACCACACACTCACCGCACGCACCTACACACCACACTCACCGCACTCACGCACTCACCTACACACCACACTCACGCACTCACCTTCACACTACACTCAACGCACTCACCTACACACCACACTCACTGCACTCATGCACTCGCCCACAAACCACACTCACCTACACACCACACTCACGCACTCACCTTCACACTACACTCAACGCACTCACCTACACACCACACTCACTGCACTCATGCACTCACCTACAAACCACACTCACCGCACGCACCTACACACCACACTCACCGCACTCACGCACTCACCTACACACCACACTCACGCACTCACCTTCACACTACACTCAACGCACTCACCTACACACCACACTCACTGCACTCATGCACTCACCTACAAACCACACTCACCGCACGCACCTACACACCACACTCACCGCACGCACCTACACACCACACTCACCGCACTCACCTACACACCACACTCACGCACTCACCTTCACACTACACTCAACGCACTCACCTACACACCACACTCACTGCACTCATGCACTCACCTACAAACCACACTCACCGCACGCACCTACACACCACACTCACCGCACTCACGCACTCACCTACACACCACACTCACGCACTCACCTTCACACTACACTCAACGCACTCACCTACACACCACACTCACTGCACTCATGCACTCACCTACAAACCACACTCACCGCACGCACCTACACACCACATTCACCGCACTCACGCACTCACCTACAAACCTCACTCACCGCAAGCACCTACACACCACACGAGTTAACATAAAAGTGATTGTAGATTAACTATCAGTACTTTTAACTTTTTAATAATTCAACTAAAAATATTGTTTTGTGAATTTGTGTAGACCAAACGTATGTATATTTGGGACTTATTTAATTTTTCACAATCTTTTATTTCATTTACACTTTTGATTTATTATTATTTGCTGTCGTTTCCTTATACACCTTCAATTATTTTATCAAATCTTACTAAACAAAGCTATGCTTAGTGTTATCCAAATACAGACACCAGCTTCTCTCAAAGCAATTTAAAAAGGGTTTGGCCCCGAGTTTAAGTCCCATTCGAACCAGTTTATATCATACTAGCTGACCCGCGCAATTTCATTAGCGCCAATAAATGAAGAACCGCTCGACCGATTTTGTGCAATCACATAAACTATCTACTAAATAGTCCGAACAAAGCCTAAACATTAGGTTTGGATAGGTGAGCCCGTTCTTGAGTTATAAAATTACAACGAAAAGTGGCATTGATTTTTATATATATTAATGATGATATATTAAATGATATATATTATGTAATCTATGTACAGCTACCCACCCTCTGTCGTGCCAAGCGTACAAGAACGTGCAAGCTGTGTCGCGCTCAGCCGAGATACTCATCGACGTGGACGGGTCGGGACCTCTCGCGGCTTTCTCGGTCACCTGCGAGTTCTATTGTAAGTATACTTTCTACTTGTAGACAGGAATGGAATGGGCGGAGGCTTGTCACCGTATCGGGGTAATATCTCACTTCGTTCCTGATTAGGCGTATTGCCAAGCACAACTTGATCTTTTAGGCAATGCAGATTATATTGTGCGACATTTGTTTAACTAATATAAGCTACTGACAATATAAAAAAAGATGCAGAACAGCTATGCTTATATCATTCTTTTAGGGATAAACTTCGAAACAAAGTTCCATTCATCCATCAAAGAACCAGTGTGGTTGCAGAATAAGCGCAGTAGCAGTGGGCTGGCCCCATCCGTAGAAGAACCGATGGAGCAACCGAGTTCGGAAGTGTGACTCGAAAAACGTAATATAGGACGACCCTGCCTGATGTACCTGAAAAATATCGTAGGAGGGGAGGATAGGGGGCTGGATTTGGAAGTTCCAGAACCGTGTGTTGTAGGGTAACTAATAAAATGTCGTGTAAGATTGCATAGGTAATATATATTGTTTTCGTTCATTCAAAAGCATTTCTTATAAACCTGTGTTATTTTCAGCCGACGGGCGGGTCATAACCGCGGTGGAGCATTCGTCCTCCCAGAACACCGTCGTGGACGGGTACCAGGAGCCCGGCAGCTTCCGTCAGGACATCACGTACGACGCCAACCGACAACAGTTGGAGGCCTTGCTCAATAGATCCGACACGTGCAGTCAGCACTTGGAGTACATGTGCCGGCATTCCAGATTGTTGAATTCTCCTAGTAAGTTTATCTCAAGTTTTAGAACGTTCGCTTTACATTTTAGAATATGTAATACTATCTTTACGATGTTTCCCTGACGGGGTAGTCAGAGACGACGTATTGCCAGGCTTCGCAATACATACTTCCTTCACATCCTGCAGATTCATTTAGTTTTTTTTTGAGCAATTTATTCGCGTGGTCTTCGCATCTAAGCATAAATCTACTCTAACTCTTCTCCTTCTTAGAATATGTAAATACCAAATGTATTACTATTAGGGATGTTTAAGGTCTGAAGTTGAGCAAATATAATATCCGAGGGGGTAGGCAGAGGCATACTATGCGCCTACATTTCACCGTATGCACTTTTGTCCCACGTAACAGGTGCTGAGGTTATCACCGTGTTGAAAATGGACAGGCGCAGGCTGTGGCGACCCGTTGTTGAAAATTTTTAAGCCGCCTTAAAGGCCTTCAACTGGGCTTAACGACTGCCATGTTACTGGCAAGCGGGTCCAACGGCTTAACGTGTCTTTCGAAGCACGGAAACGCTAGCAAATGTAAATGCCATAAAGCGGTCACCCCTCCGAGGACCAGCCATAGTGAAAGTCGCGTAACTCAGTGATCGTTTACAGAACACTATAAATAAATATTGTGGGACACTTTTCACACAGCATCATGTAGCCCAAAGTAAGCTAATATTAGCTTGCGTTATGGGATCTAGATAACTGATAAACATACTTAAATATTTGTAAATACATACATATTATACATAGGAAACACCCAAACTCCGAAAATATTTGTTCCGACCCTAAAATCGAACCCGTGACCTTTTCGATGATGATGTTCTCCTGACCTCTGCTACAGTAGGATACACTTTCAACGCGCCAGAGAGGCAGCCAACACTGAGTACGCGGGGCCACGAGTGCTTCAAAATTTATTTAAAAATGTTTTTTTTTAATGTATGTAATGTGTGTTAGGCGAGGAAGCGTCGTTCCACCCGTTCGCGTGGTGGGTGTCCCGCGCGGGCCAGCGCATGGACCACTGGGCGGGCGCGCCGCCCGGCTCGCGCATGTGCCAGTGCGGCGTGCTGGGCGCGTGCGCCGACCCCACCAAGTGGTGCAACTGCGACGCCGAGCACTCCAAGCCCGAAGGTATGGCCTTCCACGCCCATTTTATTGTGCACACAGCGCCGTCTAGCCCGAAGTAAGCTAATATAAGCTTGTGTTATGGGATCTACACGACTGATAAACACATACATACATATTATAAAGCTGAAGGGTTTATTTGTTTGTTTCCTTGTTCGGTTGAACGCGCTAATCTCAGGAACTAATGGTCGGATTTGAAAATTATTTTTGTGTTAGATAGCCCATTTATCGAGGAAGGCTATAGGCTATATTTTGACTGCCTCTGTGGCGCGGTGGGAGTGCATCCGACTGCTACGCAAGAGGTCGTGGGTTCGATTCCCACCCAGGATAAAACTTTGTGTGATGAACACGATGGTTTATTCTGGTGTCTGGGTGTTATTTATCTATAGTATGTATGTATTTAGAAATATAAAAGTATGTTTATCAGTTATCTAGATCCCATAACACAAGCTAATATTAGCTTACTTTGGGCTAGGTGGCGCTGTGTGAAAAGTGTCCCACAATATTTATTTATTATTTATTTATATATATCATTCGCTACTACACTGGGGAGCAAAGCTGTAGTCATAAATGTCAAGAAATCGGGCAATTTTTATGCATCATTGTAGAATTTATAAGCGACGGGATTAAATAGCTGCGACGGGAGGTCGAACTATGGCACGGGCGAAGCTGTGGGAGTCATCTAGTAACAATATAAATGCGAATGTTTGGATGGTGTCTGTTACTCTTTCACGTAAAAACTACTGACTACATTTTAATGAAACTTTACAATAATATAACTTATACATAAGACATAGGCTACTTTATATCCCGGGAACAGGTTCCTGTGGGAAACGGGAACGGGAAATCTTCTCAACGCGGGCGAAGCCGCGGGCGTCAACTAGTGATATGATAAAAATGCATAGGATTAAATCGCTCTAAGTCAACACACATAAATTATATAGAAAAAAAAAATAAAAAAAAACATCTATATATATATAAATTAAACCCGTTTTCCGTTGTCACGGCATCACGCGTGAACGGCTGGACCGATTTGAAAAATTATTGTTGTATTGGATAGCCCATTTATTGAGGAAGGTTCTTAGCTGTATATCATCACGCTACTACACAGGAGAGCGGAGCAGTAATCATAAATATCAACAAATCGGGGAAACTCTCATACATTTTTAGAAAAGTAATAAGCGACGGGAGTAAATGGGTGCCACGGGGTTGGAAGTATGTCCCGGACGAAGCCGGGTAGGTCAGCTAGTAATAAATATAATGTAATCAATAGTTAGTAGTTTATTTTTAATCAATACTGATTCAAAATAAAAAATAAAATTAATTTAATTATGATAACAAAAACTAATGTAATAACTGGAAATTTAAATAGAGTGGCCATGAGTTTTATTTCCAGGTTCTTCCTCAGCCTCTACCTATTGCTTTGCAAATTCGAGATTCGTAAAATAATCAATAATCTTGCTGCAATAATCTTGACGTTCATAAGTGTTACTTTGTGACCTACATGAAAAACGATTTTTCATTTTCATATATTTAACAGCCTCTGTGGCGCGGTGGGAGTATATCCGACTGCTACGCAAGAAGTCGTAGTTTTGGTTCCCACCCAGGATAAAACTTCGTGTGATGAGCACGATGGTTTATTCTGAGACTGGGTGCTATTTATCCTACTAATATTATAAACGCGAAAATCTGTAAGTATGGGGGTTTGTTCCTCTTTCACGCAAAATCTACAAATGGATTTTGACGAAACTTTACAATAAATAGCTTCCACATCTGAATAACACATTGGCTACTTTTTATCCCGGGAACAAGTTCCTGTGGGAAACAGGAATAGGAAATCTTCACCACGCGTGCAGAGCCGCGGGCGCCAATTAGCCAATTTATTTAAATTTATTTTATAAGTATGTTTATCAGTTATCTGGTTACCATAGTACAAGCTCTGCTTAGTTTGGAATCAGATGGCGTTGTGTGAGTTGTCCCAACGATATTTATTTATTTCACTATGTTCACCCAGGGGATTCTAATGCATTCGGTATTTCTTGAAAATACTTTTTGGCATTAATGTTAGCTTTTCATAATTTGTAATGTGAGCTTATTTTTTTTGGTTAATGTAATTCTATAGACAACCTTATTCGCTAATTGTCAATTATTAAGCTATTGCTTAGTTTTATCGCGGGCTTTGAGTGTGCTTTAATCAAGAAATTCCGTAAGGAAAAAAACCTAAAACGTAAAAGAAGCACGACTGGCGATTCATAACGCAGTGCTAGTGCCAACTTTGCTTTACGGTAGCGAAACCTGGGTATGTCAGCAGATGCATGAAAGTAAATTGAATGCTGTGGAGATGCGATCACTTCGAAAATTGTGCGGCGTTACCTTGGCCGACCGAATACGTAACGAAGTGATACGCAATATGGCAGGTTTGAATGAAAGTATCAGCGCTAAGCTGGAAAAGGACGTGCTCCGTTGGTTTAGACACGTCCAACGAATGAGTGAGGAACGATTGACGAAGAAAATATATTGTGCGAAAGCAGAAGGTAGAAGAGGTCAGGGTAGGCCGAGACTTACATATAAAGACCACGTGAGCAGATTGCTCAAAAACGGAAAGGTCAAAAGTATTCGGATACCCAGACGTGCGTGTATGAAGCGATTGATGAATCTCGAAGAAGCGAAAGAAGTATGCATGGATCGCGAAGCCTGGCGATCTGTTCTCTCTGACTACCCCGTCAGGGATACAGCGTGAAGATAGAAAAAAACCTAAGACGAAGGTCGAGACGAGATCACACGAAGTTCACCGAGCACGGCCGAGCGTTGGCTTAACGTGTATGTACATATATTATATGGTACGATTGTACGAAGCTCGCACGGATCGAGACGTGATGATAGTGAGTGTGAGTGTGAGGCTGAGGGTGACTGTGAGAGTGAGGGTGGGGTGAGGGTGAGGGTGAGGGCGAGAGTGAGGGGTGAGGGTGAGGGTGCTTTTTTGTTTTAATGTTTTTTTTAGTGTAACTTGAATTAATATCAAAGAAAAACAAAGGTATGCTATGCAATAGCTTTACCACGACAGTCTCCGAGTGCCACACGTCTTTTTTTTTGGTGTTAGACCTATTGACTAAATGATCACAATTCATCACCTGAATAGAGTCACCTGTTCAACAGAAATTCGTAACAATATTTTTTGGAGTAATTTCGGCAAAGGGACGGAAATATGTTACAGGAAACCGGGGAAGCGCGCGCTGTTTGATTTAACCAATGAGCGTATAAATTTTTTCACGTTCTATCACTGACGGGGTACAGAGAGGACAGATCGCAAAGCATTTAGGCAACACTGTCTCACTTTACTCTTTTTCCTTAAGAGAAAAGTGACAGACAGAGACAACATTCCTATTGTATTACGATAGTAATCGTTAATATAATCGTACGATTCTAGAGTTCCAAGTGGACGGTGGCGAGATTACGGAAAAAGAGTTTCTGCCAGTGAAACAACTGCGCTTCGGAGACACCGGCTCGCACTTGGACGAGAAAGAGGGTCGCTACACGCTTGGCCCTCTGCTGTGCGAGGGAGACGGTAAATATCCAGCACTTCTCACTTCTAGGATGTCATCTCACATGTGAAGCAGTACAACTGCTTAATACAAGCTTCTGCCTAACCCCCATGTAAAAGGATAAAAGACATTGTGTGAAGGCATAAAACTGGTATACTGACTTAGCTATGACACCCAACACTAATATTGGGTGTCATTGCTGGGTTAATTTACCAAGATATTCCGTTATTTTGTCTGTTGTTCAGAACTACCTCAAGGATCACTTATTTGATCCTGTTTAGTATTTTACTAAATAAGTAAAATAGATTTCTTTTTGCTAATATCTTAATAATATTATAAATGTAAAAGTTTGTATGAATGTTTGTTACTCTTTCACGTAAAAACTACTGAACGGATTGTAATGAAACTTTACAACAATGTAGCTTATACATCAAAATAACACATAGGCTACTTTTTTCCCAGGAACAAGTTCCTGTGGGAAACGGGAACGGAAAACTTCTCTACGCGGGCAAAGCCGCGGGCGTCAACTAGTTTCTAAATAATTTTGGGCAGAACACACACATAATATTTTATCAATCTTTTTCTATCAGACTTGTTCAGCAACGCGGTGACGTTCCGTATCACGGACGCTATAATCACCCTGCCCATGTTCGACCTCGGCCACAGTGGCGACATCTACTTCGAGTTCAAGACTACTAGAGAAAATGCGGTACTGCTGCACTCTAAGGTAAACTCTTTAATAGTACTAATATACCAATTTCCATTCATTAAATTTTATAATTCATCTATTACGACTTATCCCTGAAGGGGTAGCAGAGGCATATTATATGCTCACTTGTCACCATGTGTATTCCTGTCCCACGTAACAGGTGGTGAGCCCATTGCCGTGTTGAAATAGACAGACGCAGCTTGAGGCTCAACGACTGCCATGTTACTGGCAACCGGGCCCAACGGCCTAACGTGCCTTTACATTTTAAAATGTTTTTATTCTTAGTCTAGACGACTTATACACTTTTATGTAGACAATTTCACTGCCTGCATTAAGAACATGATTTTCTGTACTAATGGCTTAATTTGTACGGTACAGGGTCCTCAAGACTACATAAAGCTCTCCATCATGGGCGGCGACCAGCTTCAGTTCCAGTTCCAAGTGGGAGACACTCCGCTCGGAGTGTCGGTCGAGACCAGTAACAGGCTCGCTGATAACAACTGGCACTCAGTTTCCATAGAGAGAAATAGGTTAGTTTATTGCGATATTTGATTGATATTATTAGTTTGATCTCGTATTCTCTTTCTCATATTACTGTATTTTGGGTTTTTATTTTTTGAAAATTAAAAGCCCAACGATGCCTACGCCTAGCAGCTAAATGCAAGCGGATGCATGCTCCATACCTAGACAGGGTTTGGAAGGAGCTAGAATTACAGTAAATTAAAAGCCCAACGATCCCGTCTGATCTCTCAAACCCATAAGGGCCCTGACATTGGGCGCGTTCCACGTATCGCGCGCAACGCCTATGATCGCGACCACAACGCCCGCAGTTCCACTAATGTAGATGGACCGCGGGCGTTGTTGTCCAAATTTATAAGTGGAACGCACATCTTGGGTGCTGAAAGTCCACTTGGACCCAACTATATTTTGTGAGTATAGTGGGCGTCATGCTGTCGCGAACAGTGACGTCATGTATGACGTCAAGCGATCGCTCGCAACGACCACGAGCCTTAGGTGGAACGCGATACAGAAGGTGTTACGATCGTTGCGGACGTTAAGTGGATGGTGAGTGAGGTCTCTCGGGCTTCAGAGATGTCGGGGGACCCTGGAATCAAGATCTTCGTACAATATTATGTGAAAACTGTAAGGGACATCGCAGACTAGCTACTTTTAGCAGCCGCGTCAAAATTATAAGTTGCTTTTTAGGAATTAAATGTAGCGATCGAGCGCTCCACATTATAAAAACGCCAGACAAGCGTGACGCGGTTTCAAAGTTCCAAGTTTTAGCGAGAACTTGCAACTTTGAAACCGCGTCCGAACCCAGGAAGTGGCAAAATCGCGATGCGGCTTCGGAGCAGTCGCTAAAACGCTGTTGCTTAAACAAGCTAACAAGCCCTTAGGGCCATCGTATATTAGCTACTTTTGGATTGTATCGATATATTAAGCTTGTAAAAAGCGACAAAATTGCCGGTTTCGTAGCTTTAGTCTGTGGTGACCCTTAGAGTCACCGCACACTGGCTTCTTCAGTATCCACATCTCATCACAAAAATTTGCCCGATTTGTTGACATTTATGATTACTGCTACGCTTTCCTGGGTAGGGGCGTGATAATATATAGCATATAGCCTTTCTTATATATATCCATAGTCTCTAAACGGACTATCCAACACAAAAAGGAGGAAAGAGGCGTTCATTTCTTTTTCCAACTTCTTTTAATTATCTTCTGATTAATTTCGATGCAGGTTTCAAGACACTATCTTCTCTTGGAACTCTACCGAGATCGAGCTAGCTGTAACTTTTCTGATCTTAGTCATTGCTGTAGATCCGGGTTTACAGGAGTCACAGTAATGGTAATGCGTGTTGGATTTGTCGCAATATCCAACATAAAAAGATTCTTTTAATTCATACAAGTAGTTACTGAGATTAGCGGGTTGAACCATTGAAACAAACAAACAGTTCAGCTTTAATTAAATTTTTAGTTCTGGCTACGCACGATAACGCGATGCTAAAAACAAAATTTATTAATCTTTCATTATGTATTACATTTTTCTTCAAGTGACCATTTTTTCGTTTACACAACCTTTATGTGTAGGAAACTACCATTTTTACACAAAAAACAAGGTTAATGCACTAGTTTTGGAATAGTATATTTCATTACGAGTGCGGAAAGCCTGTCATTGGAACAAGTTGCAATGACGGTTCCGCACGTGTACTGAACAACTATTTTTAATACAGTTGCGAAAAAATGAAGCAATTTCATAAAAACACAATAAACTCAACTAACTAATCATTTATTTCTTATATAATTTATAAGCAGAGATTTTTTTTGTTTTCTTCACCCATTCTGGCCTACCCAGAACTAAAAAGGAACTATATAAATAAAAATATATAAAAAAATCTACTATACTCTGTAGATTTATTATTGATATTAAATGAAAATGAAATTTATGAGATGAAATGAAATGAAACCTAACCTAACTCATTAAACCAAATTATTAAATTTGATATTGAAACAAATAAGTAGCTTTTTTTTTAATATTTGCATGAATTATAAAAATTACTATGATTTTTTTAGTAAAAAGTAGCATGGCTGGTTTTTTCATTATTTTGAAAGTTTGGAAAGAAAACGCACGAGTTCGGGAAAGGTAAGGAAAATGCTCGAGTATGTACGCTATACGTCCCTGCAATACGCCACTTTTTGAGCAACTGTAATAGAAAATAATATACAGCAAGCGGCTAATTCCTGTCCAGCTTGATATATGGATATGTGTGTGTGCGCAGGAAGGAGGCGCGCGTGGTGGTGGACGGCGCGCTGAAGAACGAGATCCGCACGGCCAAGGAGCCCGTGCGCGCGCTGCAGCTCACCACGGGGCTGGCGCTGGGCGCGGCGCTGGACCGCAAGGACGGCTTCGTGGGCTGCGTGCGCGCGCTGCTGCTCAACGGGCAGCCCGTCGACCTGCGCGCGTACGCTCGTAGAGGTACGCTCGCTATACACGCCTCACGACGCGCGCACCGTGACGTCAGTAGAGATCTCAATACTATTGGAGATGTAGAGAGGTGTTAGTATTTAAAGTGAAGCTGCTTTTACGGGTTTTTAAACTAAAAAGTCATACGAAGTCCGCCGAGTCAGCTAGTTCAAGATAAAAATATCAATGATTACACATGAAAATCTCTAGATAAATCTTTAAAGCAATATTTAAGAGAAAATTAGCAAAATAATTGCTATAAAAATTTATCCATAGATTGAGTGGTGTCCATATATCAATGTTTAAAAATGGTTGTAACACTGTTCATTGGTATCGAGTTGTTTATTGGCTCGATACAACTATCGCTCTAGTCATACTCTTAAAATGACGATTAAATATGAAATTTAATTCGATACGGTTCGGGTAGTTCAAAAGGCATTGCCCTGGTTAGGCAAAGGTCTCGGATTCAATCCTCGTCTCGAATCGAATTGTCATTTTCCACTTTATACAAAAAAAATGTGATGAAAATCTCTTTCTAATAATAATCTGTTCAATATAATTGAAATATGAAAGCAGTGTTAACTTAATGTCATAAAAAGGTCCACGCAGCTACAATAGTGATATGAACCTTATCCCAATGTACATATTACATATTGTCACGTCATTATCTCCGAATGCATTTCACCGTATGCATTTTTGTCCCACGTAACAGGTGGTGAGCCCATTGCCGTATATGTAATGAGGTTTAATTTCCCTAATAACGATAATTTTGTTCAAAGTTTTCGTGTCGACGTCACATGTTACTGAGGAGTCGTGGTTGTTCTGTCAGGCATATACGGCATCTCGGAGGGCTGCGTGGGCAAGTGCGCGTCCTCGCCGTGCCTCAACAACGGCACGTGCCTGGAGGGGTACGACTCGTACTCGTGCGACTGCCGCTGGACCGCCTTCAAGGGACCCATCTGCGCCGACGGTGAGCATCACATCACATACACCACACCATACCACACCATACCACACCATACCACACTATACCACACCATACCACACCATACCACACTATACCACACTATACCACACTATACCACACTATACCACACCATACCACACTACTCCAAACTACACCACACCACACTACACCACACCACACTACACCAGACCACACCACGCCACGCGTCGCGTCTACTACTTCCCGTCAGGGATACGTTCATGTATCATATAATAAACAACAAATTCTATTAATGAATCTTACAAAAACACTACTTTCTTTCATAATTTGTACGAAGCATGAAAATAAATAAATAAACTCCATCGAGCAGAAATCGGCGTGAACCTCCGGCCGAACTCGATGATAAAGTACGACTTCATGGGCTCGTGGCGCTCCACCATCGCCGAGAAGATCCGCGTCGGCTTCACCACGGCCAGCCCCAAGGGCTTCCTGCTCGGCTTCTTCTCCAACATATCCGGCGAGTACCTCACGCTGCAGGTCTCCAACTCAGGTAACATTCTCTCACTCGGTTATTCTTTTTAAACATGTTTATCAATCTAACACCAAGGGGCAGGCAGAGGCATGCTACTATACACCCACATTTCACCATATGCATTTTTGTCCCACGTAACAGGTGGTGAGCGCATTGCCGTATTTTTTAAATGTAAAGACTAATTATAAAGTACAATTTTTCAAAGTCGTTTGCTTCGATCGGTATTGTCTTAACAAGAAATATTAATATTTCTCTCTTCGTGTCGCAGGCCATCTTCGAGTCATATTCGACTTTGGCTTCGAGCGGCGCGAGATCATTTTCGAAGGAAAGCACTTCGGGCTAGGCCAGTACCACGATGTGAGATTGTCCAGGAAGAACGGTGGTGCCACCATGGTTCTACAGGTACGTTGTTTTATGATTTTTCATGTTACTGAGGTGTCTAACAAGCCCACTATATACCTAACTAACGGCCTGTCCCGACCTCGCACGGGTGTACATTTTTTTTACACCTTTATACATTATTGTAGTTTCAGTAGGGATCCTTATTTATTTCTTGCAATTAAAATAGCATATATTAATCAGTGATAATGTAGCATGAAAGAAATTTTAAAATCGGTCCAGTACGTTTTGACGCAATTCGTTACAAACATACTTACATACAAATCTTTCCTTTTTATAATATTAGTATAGATAGATAATGGTCCCAGGACGTATGTCCGTATACCCAGGTTTCACTACCGAAAAGCAATGTTGCCCCTTGTACTGCGTTGAATCGCGAGGTTCTTTAACGATGCTTTGTCATAAGAGATATTTAGGACAACCTAAGTAACAACTTAGGTAGTTCTTAGTTACCAACTTAGCTTCCTTTCAACATAGGTGGACAACTATGAGACGCAGGAGTTCACGTTCGACATCAAGGACTCGGCCGACGCGCAGTTCAACAACATACAGTACATGTACATCGGCCGGAATGAGAGTATGAAAGAAGGGTTCGTGGGCTGCGTCAGTCGAGTGGAGTTCGATGATATCTACCCATTGAAGTTGCTGTTTCAACAAGATCCGCCGCCTAATGTTAGGAGTTTAGGAGGTAATTATATTCTCTTATTATCTTTACAACCGACGTCAAAAAGGACCTCTCTCAAATCTTTCTTCGACTTCTAAACCCTAAAGTTTAGCCCTAGCCTGATCCTCCGTTCGTCTCTACCCATCTATTTCTCAGAAACCATTAGAAAAAGATATAAACGGTCATTATACATTTATCATTACGTGCATAGGCGATTTTGCGTTTTTTTAGAAGTCGTCTGATTCCTTCGCGCGATTCTTCCTGTGAAGAGTACTGTATTTGTTTTAATTTAAATTTGTACAGGTATTTATGATTTTTTAGAAAATAATACGTTTTACTTAACTTTTTTAAAATGTCGTTCCTTGCTTACCCAATGGCGAGCAAATGTTATGGCGACGTTTCGTCATGATACGATCCAACATTAAAGCGCTCTTTGGGCATTCCTATGCCCCAGTCCGGGGCGTCCATTGGCCAAAATTATGATATAGACCTAAAGGGGGCTTAAGTTATGCCACAGAAAGGGGCATACCTGAATCGTGGGCTTAAGGTATGCCACAGAAAGGGGCATACCTGAAGCGTGGGCTTAAGGTTTGCCCCTTTCTATGAAATGAACGTGATAATATGTTTGTGCAGGGGGTGTTCTGAACGAGGACTTCTGCGGCGTGGAGCCGGTCACCCATCCCCCCGAGCGCCTCGAGACGCGCCCGCCGCCCGGCGTGGACCTGCAGAGCGAGCTGGACTTCCACAAGACCGATGAAGCTATCCTCGGCAGTGAGTGTCTATGTACTAGCACCACATACAGTCGGTCGACGAAGCTGCCTAGAAAGAGCAATCGTGCGGGGGACAAGGGACGAGACGGGGAGGGCTTGTCCCAACCTGCAAACAAAATTTTGATCGCAGCTTGGGACAGTCTTTCAGGGCTGACGCATTCACGGGAGCTTGCTATGATTATTTTAATTTTGTATCGATTTCATTAATTCATTATTTTATTTACTAAAAAATAAAAATGGTGCATACGAATTGTGCTGTAAGAGATTGCAAGTCATCATCGCGGAAAAATAAGGATCTGCGATTTGGATCTGAGAAAAAAGTTAAGGTGTATTCATGTCGTTTGAATAGTTCTTTTTATTAGAAAGCGTTTTTAAAATGGCTGCCGCGTCGTCAATCGTAATTATTAAATTATCATTTAGGGTACATTTATAATTCATGGGGTTAAAAACATCATGAATTATAAATCTACTCAACATACCAATAAAACCCCTTATACGATACCCAACATGAAATTTTATAACCACAGCGTGGCAGCCATATTGAATTGTAAAATTAACACGCAATCCGTACTCAGCATACCAAAAAACCCCTTATACGATACCCAACATGAAATTTAATAACCACAGCACGGCGGCCATTTTGGATTGCAAAATTAGCATGAAATTCGTACTCAGCGTACCAAAAAACCAATTATAAGATCCCAATATGAAATTTTATGACAACGGCTTGACGGCCATATTGGATACTAGAAACCCCATGAATTATAAATGTAACCAACAAGATAATTTTATATCTCCGACGCGGCAGCCATATCGTAATCGCTTTCTCATATTATTATATTATACTATCGATTCGACATGAAATGAACCTTACCTTCTTCCGTGTGCGGCAATTGATGAAATCGCAGATCCTTATTTTTTTAAACCAGTGCTTATATTATTAATTATATATACATATATTATATTATATATTGATAGTTGAGTGCGAGTAAGAGTCCATAAATAAGTTATAAATAACATCAGTCTTGTATACACCATGTCGGCATTTTTGTCAACTTCAAAGGCGTAACGCTACTGATAGGTTTTCTCTCTTTATACTGTGCTAGCACTGACTCGTCTGTTTAATGCAATTCAGACTTCTATGTTTATTATTATAGTACTGTCGTAAATATATTCTATAAAATGACAATTCTATAGGAATACTAGCTGAGCTCCGCGGTATCGCCCAATTTATTCTCGTCATTTCTAAAATTTCAAATATAAAAATTTGTTTTGTTGACATTTATGGTTATGCTGACCTCGATAATAGCGTAATAATATATAACCTGTAGCCTGCCTCGATAAATCTAATAATACATACAAAAATATTTTTACAATTCGAACCTGTAGTTCCTGAGATTCAACTCACCAAACAAACTCTTCAACTTTATATATTAGAATGGATATAATACATTTCACGCTGTATCCCTGCGGGTTAGGTAGAGAGGACAGATCGCCATGCATACTTCTTTCGCTTCTTGAAGATTCAGCAATCGCTTCATACATGCACGTCTGGGTATCCGAGTACTTTTGACTTTTCCGTTTTTAAACAATCTGCTCAAGTGGTCTTTATATTCAAATTTCTGAACTTAAAGGTAAAATAAAATTTTGTTGATCTTATCTATGCAAAGTAATTATGTTTATGGTCGTTGTTGCTGTTGTGTTGTTGGAGTTCTGATACAACAAATGTTTATATTCGCAGCTGTTCTGGCGTTTATATTCTTACTGCTGATAGTGGTGGCCATCGTGTTGGTGCGGGCGCTGTCGAGCCACAAGGGCGAATACCTTACTCAGGTAGGTACAATAAATTAATGTTCGTTTACCTAATATCTGTATTCTTTTTTCTTTTAGAGCATTTAATACGGGTTTTACTTAAACTTATTTTTTTTTATTCCACTGAGGTGGTAGACAAGCATACGGCCCACCTGATGAAAAGTGTACACCGTAGCCTATAGACGTTTGCAACACCAGAGGTGCACCACTCGCCCTGCCGACCCTTTAAAAACCTTCTAAGACTCCTTTTGAAGAACCCCATACTGTTGACGTTCGGGAAATCCCAGGCAGGGAGCTCATTCCACAACCTAAGCGTACGCGAAATAAAGCCTCTTTCGGACCTAACCGTATGTGAGCGCTCCGGACGCAAAGTGTAAGATGCAAAAAGATTATCTCATTAGTTGATGCCTGCGGCTCCGTCTGCGTGGGAAATTTCTGTTTTCGAGATAAAAAAGTAGCCTATGTTTTTTTCTAATGTATAAACTATATTACTGTAAAGTTTCATTGAAATCTATTCAGTAGTTTTTGTTTGAAAGAGTAACAAACATCCAACCACACAAATACAAATTTTCGCATTTATTAGTAGGATAGGAACTTTCAATCTGGATTAAAAGTATTTTGTGTTCTTGCTGGTCAGAACATATCTATCTCATAAACACAAATAGGTTTAATTGTTGACAAGATTATTTTTTATAAATACATTCGAGTCCGAATGTAAGATGAATAATAAAATGAAGCCTTTTGTATTACAATTTCATTTTGCCCAAATTGTCGACGTTTATGATTACGGCTCCGCTCTCCAGGGCAGTAGCGTGATGATATATAGCCTTTAGCCTTCCTCGATAAACGGGCTATCCAATACAAAAGGATTTTTTTCAAATCCGACCTAGTCCCTGAGGCTAGCGCGTTCAACCAGACAGACAAACAAACTCTTCAGCTTTATAATATTTATATTTATCCATCACGCCTTATGTGGCAGAGGCATATTATATGCCCACTTTTCACCAATTGTATTCCTGTCCCACGTAATAGGTGGCTTTATAATATTAGCATAGATGAATAATATATCGGTTTGCAGGAAGAACGTGGAGCGGATGGGGCCGCAGACCCCGACGCGGCCGCGCTGGCCGCCGCCACGGGGCCCCGCGTCACCAAGCGCAGGGAGTTCTTCATATAGACCACCACCACTGGCTCTCTTCATCAGGGGGCTGAATCTACTATTCTACAATAGAAAACCGTTCTATTTCTTGTTTTTATACCACTTAGGTGACAGACAAGCATACGGCCCACCTATGGAAAGTGATCACCTTAGTCTATGGACGTCTGCTCTCGCGCTGCCGACCCTTTAAAAACCTTCTAAGACCCCTTTTGAAGAACCCCATACTGTAGACGTTCGGAAAACCCAGGCAGGGAGCTCATTCCTCAACCTAAGCGTACGCAAAATAAAACCTCTACCAGAAACTAGTCTAACTACTCTATATAATTTCTATCGTGGTTTCTACCTATCTTATAAATTCTATCAGCCGGTCGATAGAAGTCTCTTGGAGCGCGATTGTAATGGTGGACTACAAAAACTGTCGAAATTATACCGTCGTCGGCTTTCTTTTGGGCGACAATTTCGATTCTATTTTGACACCATTGAAATTGTAGACTTGGCTCCCAGCTTTGACACTCTCCATACCACTCCGTTCTTCACATATATTTTTAACATAACTACACTATTTTTAAGTTAAGTTTAAATGTCATGACATGTACCATATACGATTAGGACAGTACGTACCGCGTACGCACTGGACGTATGAGGACAGTTTTGTCAGGTGTCTACTAATCCAGCTGTGCTGAACCGGCAATTGCTCTCGAATGATGATGAAAAGCAATCTCGAAGTATACTTGTGAGTATTATATAAAATAAAATGAATCAGATATTGAAGTTTCAAGGTTTGAATTTCGGTACTGAACAAATATTTGTATGATCCGCAAATATTTGTTTTAAAGTTTGAGTGTTTTTTTATTTATAGCAGTTCTTATAGTTTTTATCACTATAAAACAATTATTTGAGTATTTAGCATTGACTTCAAAAATCGCAAAGAAAACATATTAATTACTACAAAGACTTCATAATAAATCTCAACTATATTTAATATACTTTTTAAAAACACTAAATGTCAACTTTTATAAGGATAACAATCTTTCATGAATCTCTGATAAAATATATTCTTGTATTCTTGAATTTTTTCTATAGGAAAATAATGGCATTCACTCAAATTACACATATTCTAATATTTTCACACCTAGATAATAAAAACTATATTAAACATTATGTACGATCCCTACATATTTTAATACAAAAGTCCTTCGCCGTGTTTGTCAAAGGCGATAAACTTAATAACTACCGAAGTGAACAGTGTTATTTCAGACTAATTTTTATTTGTGTATAATTTCACCCGTGCGATACCTGGAGCGGGTAGTCTTGTTTCTTCTTTTCGTACCGTCTTCACATGGCTGATTCTAGAAAATTAAGGGACATCACAGACTAGCTACTTTAAGCATCACGCTCACATGCTGCATCACGTTTTGGCGACTCTTTCGCGTCCGGACGCAGCATCGGAATCGCACGTTTTTGGGACTTCTCAGATTTTGCATCGTGATTTCGCAACTTCTTGCGTTCGGACACGGTATCGAATTCGCGCGTTTTCGCGATTCTAGCGCCGCGACTGGGGTTTATAAGTGTGAGTTTTGGAGCGCTCGATCGCTGAGTTTAGCTTCTAAAAAACATCTAAATCGCTGATGCTACATGTAGCTAGTTTGTCCCTAAGGGCTGTATTCCAGAACGATTCTCAATACTTAAGAATCGCTTAAGGCTAGTTTTTACCTTATAAATACTACTCTCAAGTCTTGAGTATTGAGAAACGTTCTGGAATACGGCCCTAAGAGAAGAGATTAATTGTTTGAATTTGAAATTGTTAGTCTATCGGTTTAAAGGAAGAAGGTAGACTCTAGGGTTCGCGATTTCATTTATGATTAGCTAAAAATTATGATACAAAACTAAAGCCGATTACGATCACAATTCGATACAATCATTAATACAAAATAGTTTATGATAAGACATAATTAAGTGCATTATAATTTATATTATTCGTAATAGTATTATTTAGAACATTTTAGACTGCTTATTTTATAAGGCGGTAGAATATTATATTAGTTAAGATTAAAAAATCGATTTTTTTGTTTTTCCGTCCAAATGATTTTGTTACTTAATGATGTGATCATTTTGAAACCAACAAAGTATTGTAACTCTTAAATTTTAATAAAGGTGTGTTTTATTTTGTATTTTTCTTAGTTTTTTTGTAATATTACCTTATAGATATTAATATGTAATCTTATAACAAAGACCGACTGTACAATAATATATCATAAATTTGAAAGTTTTTAGCGTTTGATAAAGTGTATAGGCCTATAGACACAATCATATGCTGCTGTTATGATGTCATTCTAACCGCGGTAGTCATCGCTGTCAATATTAATGACATTACCTAAATGTAATGTCATTTTTACTAATAGTGTCATGGCTTAAGTAAACGCTAAATTAATAGAAACACACCGCTTGTGACGTCATCGTGACGAACGAGAACTGTTACTGGATATGATACAAATGCTAAGTCTTCAAGCATGGATAACGTATAAATCCGCAAATAAAATGTCTAGAGTAGACAAGAGACAAACTGTTCAGTTACATATTGCGAATAAAATCTTAATATTGTAAAAACAACATCAAAAGAAAGAAGCGCTCGTGGCTCCGCGGTCTCAGTGTTCTGTAAACGGTCACTGAGTTACGCAACTTTCATTATGGCTGGTCCTCGGATGGGTGACCACTTTGTGGCATTTACATTTGCGAGCGTTTCCGTGCTTCGGAAGGCACGTTAAGCCGTTGGTCCCGGTTGCCAGTAAAATGGCAGTCGTTAAGCCTGGTTGAAGGCCTTATGGGCGGCTTAAAAATTTCAACAGCAGGTAGCCACAACTTGCGTCTGTCTATTTCAACACGGCAATGGGCTCACCACCTATTACGTGGGACAGGAATCCACACGGTGAAAAGTGGGCATATAATATGCCTCTGCCACCCCTTCGGGGATAAGGCGTGATGGATATTTATTTATTTAACATCAAAACAATGTTTTGTATTCGAATAAAAAGAAGAAATAACAAAAGAGCCACAAAAGAGATATATAAAGATTCTTCTGCTTCTAAATTGAACAATAAAATATTAAGAAAAATAAACAGTGCCATTAAACCAAAAAAACCTTTAAACATATTTTAGTGAATGTGGAACTGTTCAAATTGAAATTTGGAATGTGGAAATTCATTTTTAAATGCTGACCCAGTCATAAAATATTCAATTGCAACAAAGTATTAATATACTGTTAATATACATAATATATTAGCTAGTTCTATTCGGAAAAAAAGATGAACAGAATCAAAAAAATTGTAGACCGATAGAAATTTCTAAGTAAACCTATCATCTTTAAGGTGAGGTGGTGTGCAATGTATAACTTTGTTGTATTAAGGCCGGGTCTGCAGCACCTTTCTAGCATAACATGTTATCCATTCGAAACAATTTTGAATAGCAATTAGTATGCTAACTTTACGACGCCTTAAGACGTAAAGAGGTGAATTAATTCGTCAGTTTCGAGCACGTCACGGTGGTGTAGTTGGTAAATGCGTCTGGTGCGTTGAACCAGAAGACGCTGGTTCGAGTCCAGCTCGTGACTGAAAAATTTTTTCACTTTTAAATTTATAAAAATTTTATCCATTCGTCGAGGCATACATTTTAACGTGCTTTCCTAAAAAAACTTAGACTACGTTACACGTTGCAGCGGACCCGGCTAAAAGTGTTTGTGCCTTACTTAGCCATACGGGCTGGCAGTCTGGCACTGGCACATTAGGTTACTCACTAATGTAGCGTGTTGGTTGATAGTAGCCTTTATTTTACTACAATATCACTAATAAAAATTTTCGATAATTGTCGATATGGTTTTATTACAACCCATCACTAAACTAGCGGTACGCTATGATGGCCGTTTGACTTATTACAATAATGCAAAAAAAATACGGTTTTTATAAAATAAAATACCTTACGTAGTTACATTTATTTTTTATTTTTTTGTTAAGCATACCTACTATATTTTGGATATTTTTTATTAATATCAATCTGAAATATCACTATCGAGGGTCCTACACTGTTAAAGTTACTGCAAAGTCATACCTTACCGTTGATATTTTCCCGTTTAAAGTAAGGAGTCTCTACTAGTACCTACTAGCAGATATGCCCCTCAATTGATTTCGAGATTCCAAAATGCACTGGTAATATACAAGTTTGAGATCGGCCCCGCTTAATGAAATATGTGTATCGAGCGACTGCCGATTCGAGCTCTCCACTCCGGGTAATTTTACCATGAACAATGTACAAGAAAGGTTGAATTGGGTAAGTAGGTAAGTACAAATCTAAGTCAATTTATACTAAGGCATTCCTATCTACCTATCATTCTACACACAATAACTTCCGTTTTTTTAAGGAGGAGCTAGGGGTGTACTTTACGCACCCACTTACATAGCTAGGTACAAACGTTACTAAACACGTATGTGCTCCAAGAAGATTGTAATGTCGTGTTATACACTCCCGGACTCTTGAATCGAGCCACCTTACATTCCCGGGCCTAAAAACAACGCACAAAAAATATACAATATAACAAAAAAGTTTTTATGCATTTTTAATGTTGGCATATTGCATCGTCTTTCCCGTATGTATTCCAAATTAGAATTTTAGATTTAAAATAAAGAACAAAAGCCGGGCTTGGTCACTGATTTGAAAAAAATTATGACTTGAAAGTTGCTTTTGAAGCAATTTAATGTCGATTTGGTTTGAATTTTCGCAATTGTTGTTAACCAAAGTTTAGTTTAGTTATTTTTCTATAATTTGAACCGTTTTTGGCTATAAAATTATGGATACTTCACCTGAAGTAGCCGCGCAAGCTGTAGCACTTCTTCAATCTCGGCTAAGTCAGCGAGATGTGAATTCACAACTTTACATAAGTCGTTCCGCTGTTCAAAGAGTGTACCACCGATACCTGGAGACTGGCGGCTTCGTTCGGCGAACAGGAGGACCTCGTTACCGAGTGACAACGGCGAGACAAGATCAATACATTGTCACTAATAGCTTACGAAATCCACGCCATAACTCTGTTCAGATACAAAAACAGCTCAGAGACTTTCACGGAGTGACTAAGTGCTCGGACCGTTAGAAGGCGACTCAATGAACGTGGTTTAAAGCCCCATAAGCCAGCCAATGGACCCAAATTGACACGAGCACACCGAATAGCCCGTCTAGAGTTTGCGCGCGAACATCTAAATTGGACTCTACATCAATGGAGCCAGGTTCTCTTCACAGATGAGTCCAAGATAATGCTATACGGTAATGACGGAAGGAGAAAGGTGTACCGAAGACAGGACGAGCGTTTTGCGCAATGCTGTATTGACAAGGAAGTGAGTTATGGTGGAGGATCATGGACAGTCTGGGGAGGAATCTCTATGGAAGGCAAAACTGAGCTAGAGGTAGTGACGGGACCACGAATGCCGCCCCTAGATGGCAATAGATATATTCGCCAATGTTTAGAGAACCACGTGATGCCATATGCTGGATTTATTGGTCAAGATTTCGTTTTAATGCATGATAATGCAAGGGCCCATACTGTGGGAATCGTCAGGGAGTATTTAAATGACATTGGTATCGCTGTTATGAGATGGCCAGTGCGAAGTCCTGATAGAATCCTATGGAGCATCTATGGGATGAGCTGAAGAGGCGTGTTCGAGCTCATCATCCTGCCCCGCAAACCATGCAGGAGCTCAAAAATGTTATTTTGGAAGAATGGGAGGACATTCCTCGACATGTCATATCGACATTGATTAATTCTATGCCAAACCGTATGAGAGCTGTCATAAATGCACTGGGAGGCAATACAAGTTACTAAATAAACATTTCTTTTCATGTAAAACATGTCTTTGTTTAAAAATCGATAAGATTTTTATCCATGAAAAAAGCAAATATGGACTTGTTTCAACTTAACTCGACTTTTTTAATAAACTGTAGTTCAAATTTAGAACAGTGGCACTCTAAATGAATGATGAGTATACCAGCTCCAAAACTGCATTAAAACATTTTCCTTCTACTTCTTTTATAAGTTACAGTACTCCAAACCAAGGTTGTAATGTAACATTTTTTACTTACTTTTTAAATTAAATGTTTTATTATACGTTCTCTCAAATTATCTGCATGGCCATTGTCTGTAGCATTCCTAGGCCTTTATATTTTAAGTCTTTATTCTCTCATAATGTTTGTTTACCTTTTGTAATTTTTAATGTCAGTTAATGACAAGCCTAGATTTTATTTTTAATTTATTGTTAGAGCTGCCAGTAGGTTAGGTTGTATAGATATTAGACCTTGTTATAAATTTATATTCTAAATTATTTTTATTCTAAATTGTTTAAATTTTGAACAGCTCTGGAAAAGAAGGAAGCCGGGGCCGTCAAATCAGTCTACTTTTGGTGCTCACCTTGAGAGGAGGTGCTGGGAATAAGTGCTGAGTGTGAGGGTTGTGCCCTCCAGAAATAGTGAAGTGATGGTCTGCAGTGTTGTGTGCTATTAACCGGCTCTGTGAAAGACGCCGACCGCTCGTTAGTTTCAGCCCTCAACCTGCCTGAATTCGCGACCAGCTTCTCCGAGGTCGGCGACGTGGAGGCCTTGAGGGGATTTGAGGCCCCTTCTCAGCGACGTGGAGGCCTTACTTGAGGCCCCTTAGCAACGTGGAGGCCTACGCGAGGCCCCTTCTTAGCTACGAGTGCTGCTAACCGGCTATTTTAAAGAAACATTTCAAGAACTTATTTACCCCCGGCTATCTCTGGTTTTATTTTTAACATTTTTATATTACCTATATTAAATTAACTTTACATTTTCTCCTTTTTCTTTTACTTTTCCTTTTAAGCCAGGACTCCTCCAGTCCTGGTGACAGTTTCCTCCTAAACTTTACTTTTTCCCCTCCCGGAAAATAGTAACGTTACAAGGTGTCTCATAAAAATTAAGGTGGCTCGGTTTAGGTGTCCGGGAGTGTATTTTGTGGCTCTTACTGTTAATATATCAAGGCCCCCCAATTTGGTCTTTACCATGGTAATCGCAACTAGAAGCAATGTCTAAAGTGCTTCTCGTACAAGTTGTTGAACATAGCTACGTAACAAGCCATCGCCACTAACCCCTCGCAACCTCAACCTAGTCCAGTAACCTACTAACATGCACTATGGAGTGAACAGGGACGATTGACGCCGAGACGGCCGCTAAAAGGTGTAGAGTGGGCGCGCGTGCTCGATAGCATGTATCGACGTTTCAGGTCAAACGACCTCGAGGTGTGCTTGATACGAAATCGATAGTGAAGGGATAATGTCGATAAATAGACTTTATGGCTTTAAATCTATATAAGTTAAAATCGACGCCGTAAATAGGATTTGTTGAACATTTGCGTGATTGAGTATAAAAGGAATGTATCTAGTAGCAATAGTTGAAATGATGGTTAAAATAACGAAACAGTTGATTTTGATAGACAATACATAGACATATTGTCACGCCTTTATCCCCGAAGGGGTAGACAGAGGCATACTATTCGCCCACATTTCACCGTATGCACTTTTGTCCCATGTAACAGGTGGTGAGCTCATTGCCGTGTTGACAGGCGCAGGTTGTGACGACCTGCTGTTGAAATTTTTGAAATCGCCCATAAAGCCTTCAACTGGGCTTAACGACTGCCATGTTACTGTTACTGTACATACATGTAACCTGGACCAACGGCTTAACGTGCCTTCCGAAGCACGGAAACGCTCGCAAATGTAAATCCCACAAAGTGGTCACCCATTCAAGGAATAGCCATAGTGAAAGTTGATTAACGCAGTGATCGTTTACAGAACATTGAGTCCGCGGGGCCACGAGCGCTTATTTTGATAGATATTTAGAATTTAATTCACTAAGTAGGTCGATAGGATACCTAGAATATTTGGAATGCCTATGCCAGGTATTACCTACCTACCTATATACACTCCCGGACTCTTGAATCGAGCCACATTACATTCCCGGGCCTAAAAGCCCAATACACAAAAAATATACAATATAACAAAAAAGTTTTTATGCATTTTTAATGCTGGCATATTTCATCGTCTTTCCCGTTATTATTATTACAAAATTTGAATTTTAGAATTTAAAATAAAGAACAAAAGCCGAGCTTGGTCACTGATTTGAAAAAAATAATGACTGTTGAAAGTTGCTATTGAAGCAATTTACTGTCGATTTGGTTTGAATTTTCGCAATTGTTGTTAACCAAAGTTTAGTTTAGTTATTTTTCTATAATTTGAACCGTTTTTGGCTATAAAATTATGGATACTTCACCTGAAGTAGCCGCGCAAGCTGTAGCACTTCTTCAATCTGGGCTAAGTCAGCGAGATGTGAGTTTACAACTTCACATAACTAAATCGTTCCGCTGTTCAAAGAGTGTACCACCGATATCTGGAGACTGGCGGCTTCGTTCGGCGAACAGGAGGACCTCGTTATACCGAGTGACAACGGCGAGACAAGATCAATACATTGTCACTACTAGCTTACGAAATCAACGCCTTAGCTCTGTTCAGATACAAGAACAGCTCAGGGACTTTCACGGAGTGGCTGTAAGTGCTCGGACCGTTAGAAGGCGACTCAATGAACGTAGTTTAAAGCCCCATAAGCCAGCCAATGGACCCAATTGACACGAGCACACCGAATAGCCCGTCTAGAGTTTGCGCGCGAACATCTAAATTGGCTCGACATCAATGGAGGTTCTCTTCACAGATGAGTCCAAGATAATGCTATACGGTAATGACGGAAGGAGTAAGGTGTACCGAAGACAGAACGAGCGTTTCGTGCAATGCTGTATTGACGAGAAAGTGAGTTATGGTGGAGGATCATGGACAGTCTGGGGAAATCTCTATGGAAGGCAAAACTGAGCTAGAGGTAGTGACGGGACCACGACTGCCGCCCCTAGATGGCAATAGATACATTCGCCAATGTTTAGAGAACCACGTGATGCCATATGCTGGATTTATTGGCCAAGATTTCGTTTTAATGCATGATAATGCAAGGGCCCATACTGCGGGAATCGTCAGGGAGTACTTAAATGACATTGGTATCACTGTTATGAGATTGCCAGCCCGAAGTCCTGATATGAATCCTATAGAGCATCTATGGGATGAGCTGAAGAGGCGTGTTCGAGCTCATCATCCTGCCCCGCAAACCATGCAGGAGCTCAAAAATGTTATTTTGGAAGAATGGGAGGACATTCCTCGACATGTCATATCGACATTGATTAATTCTATGCCAAACCGTATGAGAGCTGTCATAAATGCACTGGGAGGCAATACAAGTTACTAAATAAACATTTCTTTTCATGTAAAACATGACTTTATTTAAAAATCGATTAGATTTTTTCCTTGAAAAAAGCAAATATGGACTTGTTTCAACGTAACTCGACTTTTTTAATAAACTGTAGTTCAAATTTAGAACAGTGGCACTCTAAATGAATGATGAGTATACCAGCTCCAAAACTGCATCAAAACATTTTCCTTCTACAACATCTTTTATAAGTTACAGTACTCCAAACCAAAAAAATCAAGGTGGCTCGATTTAGGTGTCCGGGAGTGTATATTGACAAAGTATTAAAGAGAAAAGTTAACAGTTCACAACAAAGATTAGGTAATGGGTTTATCGTATAGGCTAAGAAATAATTCTCAGCTCAAGGTTTGGAATAAAGAAAGGCGTATGTGCCTTGGTAAAATGAAAATCACATGAGCAAACTTCTTCGGATATATAACAAGTAAAGTTTATATTAATAAAATAATCAATAATTTTAATTTACATTTCAATACTTACCTAATATTATAATTATATGTAATTCGATCCGAAACTAAACATTTAATATTATACTTCAACGAATGATGATGTATTTTAATTCATTAATTAATTGATTAGTTTAATGTAAGTAAGTACTTATGTTATCTAATTAATATAATTTTAAAAATATCGTAACTTCACTATTGTATTGGGATTTCCTGTAAAGATAGTGAAACGCATGTACTTGAATAAATAAATAAATTATCCTTAAAATATCGATATGTCTACTAGCTGCATCCCTAACCAATCTATGACACGTAAGTGCTAAAGGGGCTGGCTGATAGTCAGCGTTTTGCAAACGGGTTGAGTATCACAGGTGCTTAGAGACTTGTAGCACTGGGGCAGTCGGTGAGCAGAAATTAATGTCAAGTCCTAAAAGAAATTAGTGTGTTGAAATATTTCAGAAAATAAGAGTTGGATATAAAGAACCTAAGTCGACTGTTTACATGCTGTAGGTATAGAAAGAAGAAAGAAAGAAAGAAGAAAATCTAAATTAATCTGTTGGAACATTTTCCCCTCTATATAGCACACAAGGTTACTCTCATGTTTTCAAATTCCTTTTGATGCAGTAATAAAAATATATATATATAAATATATATATAGTTAGTAAAGCGACAAAGCATCGTAAAAGAAGCACGAATGGCGATTCATAACGCAGTGCTAGTGCCAACTTTGCTTTACGGTAGTGATACCTGGGTATGTCAGCAGATGCATGAAAGTAAATTGAATGCTGTGGAGATGCGATCACTTCGAAAATTGTGCGGCGTTACCTTGGCCGACCGAATACGTAATGAAGTGATACGCAATATGGCAGGTTTGAATGAAAGTGTCAGCGTTAAGCTGGAAAAGGGCGTGCTCCGTTGGTTTGGACACGTCCAACGAATGAGTGAGGAACGATTGACGAAGAATATATATTGTTCAAAAGTAGAGGGTAGAAGGAGTCAGGGAAGGCCGAGACTTACATATGAAGACCACGTGAGTAGTTTGCTCAAAAACGGAAAGGTCAAAAGTACTCGGATACCCAGACGTGCGTGTATGAAGCGATTGATGAATCTCGAAGAAGCGAAAGAAGTATGCATGGATCGCGAAGCCTGGCGATCTGTCCTCTCTGACTACCCCGTCAGGGATACAGCGTGTAGATAGTCAGTTAGTTATAAAAATATTCTTAACTTTCTTTTAAAAGTGAAAACACTACCGAACTATAGAAGTGAGAAGCACTCGTAGCCTCGGAAACTCAGAGTTCTGTAAACGAATACTGAGTTAAGAAACTTTTGTCTTGGCCGGGTGACCGCTTTGCGGTAAGTATTTTCATTTACGAGCGTTTCAATGCTTTGGACGGACTTCGAACGATAAGGTAAGCCGTTGGTCCGGGTTGCCAATAACGTGGTAGTCGTTAAGCCAAATTGAAGGCATAATGGGCGGCTTAAAAATGTTCAACAGCAGGTCGCATGTCTGCGCCTTTCCGTATTTTCAACTCGGCAATGGGTTTACCACCTGTTACGAGGGACAAAAATGCATAGGTACGGAGAAAGGTGGGCATATTTTATTATCCCGGGTAACAAATTGTTTTCCGCAAATGTTTGATTTGAAGTTTCGGTATGTATTTAGAAATATAATATAAGTACCTATTTATATTAGTTATCTAAATCTCATACCACAGGTATAAATTAGTAATTTAGCCTAGACAGCATTGTGTGAAAATGTCCCGAAATATTTTATTCATATATTTAAGCTAGGTAATTAAGCAAACAAATGTATTTGTTTTTATGATGTTTTACAACACACACTTACAAGAGCTTGTACGTCTGTGTTAGACAACAAGTGCCAATAATCGATAGTAAGTACCGACTTACTAATTAATCATTCTTACTGTAACTATTAACACAGGCAATAACACACGGTCACGGTTCACGTTAGTGGAGTTACTTAATAGTGAAGTGAAAAAAAATCTGAAATTAGAACCTGAATATCGCTATTTTCACTTTTGTAATAAACTTAGTTTCTCTTGTCGGTACTTGATGAGATTCTAGCGCTAATGGAGTGTAGAGACAGTAGGTAAGATTTTACTATTTGAATGGGATTTTTTCTTCTTGTTGGTCACCGTCTTCTTAAGGGGTAGCAGGGTCACTTTGTGTGGGACTCCCATCCCTGCAGAGGGGCCAACCGACCTACTAAACCATCACGGTATTAGGTACGAGTCACCTCACTAGGAATCGACAGAGCACTTTTTGCTTGATAGCCCAGTCACACAATAACTTATAAATATAGGTAGACTTATATAAATGTTAATATATATAAATTACTAGATGCCCCCACAGCTTCGCCCGTGGAATATTTCGTCCTCCCGTCGCACCTATTTAATCCCATCGCTTATGGATTCTACAATGATGCATAAATATTTGCACGATTTGTCGACATTTATGACTACTGCTCTGCTCCCCAGTGTAGTAGCGAAATGATATATAGCCTATAGCCTTCCTCGATAAATGGGCAATCAAACACAAAAAGAATTTTTCAAATCCGACAGGTAGTTCCTGAGATTAGCGCGTTCAACCAAACAAACAAACAAACTCTTTAGCTTTATAATATTAGTATAGATGTGTCACGTTGTTTGTCCGTGATGGACTCCAAAACTATTTAACCGAATTTAAACAAATTTGCACACCGTGTGCAGTTTGATCTAACTTGAAAGATAGGCTATATATCTTCACGCTTCTACCCTGGAGAGCGAAGCAGTACTCATAAATGTCGACAAATCGGGCAAATTTTCGCGACGGGATTAAATAGGTGCGATGGGAGTTCGAAATATGCCACGGGCGAAGCCGTGAGGGTTATCTAGTAACTTATATAAATTCCTTACGTATCCCCAAGAGTAAACAAATTTAAATTTACAGTATGCCATTTCAAAACTCCTTCACAACCATTTACCATTACAATAGATCAGTGTCATAAGGACCATCAGACTAATCTAATCCGAATATTAAACAACAATTTAAGCAATACACAGGTTTAATAAATCTTGGCAAGCGTCCCCGATGTACCTATCCACTCAATACTTCAAACTACCAACTTAAATTGGTCATTCAAACGTACAATTCTAAACCCTATTTGTTACTTTCTAGAGTTGTAATTAGATGCATTATGGTATCTCAATAATGGGAGTATTAAATGGCCGGTGGGTTAAGCCATCAGACGGCTCACCGTTAGATATTAATCCATCAGATCGTGATTAGATTCAGTGGCACGCAGTAATATATTCGAAGGTGTCGGTTTTAGGGATTGCAAGTGTCGATATCGATTTGTTGATAATGCCAATTGATCGCGATATAAATTGATTTACTTACCTACTCTATCATCTATGAAGTCTGTGATATAGAATACTACCTAGTGCTACAGCACAGGTATTCTAAATTAACTATATGAGATGAGACCAAATTTTAAATAATGGAAGCCTGCTCAATTCAAAGGAAAATTATAACATGGTTATACTAAAATAAACTTTTTGTCAAAGAGATTAAGACTTGTTTGTGGTGCTATTCCTTCCCTTACTACTCCTGTGCACCGGAACCTAAAGTAATGATTAGGACCAAATAATAATACCAAGTTCCATCTCTGTAAGTCCTTGGAAAAGTGAAATTACCTTGGAACCCGTACCGAAATTTATTAGAAGAAATTTTATGAAAGTAATTGGGCGAGTAAAAAACAGTGGGTATCTACGAGTATATACTCGTAAATTCACTTGACTCCTTGCAAAAAATAAACAACTAAGATAAAGAAAAACAACAAGGTTAGAACAACCTTAGAAACAACCCTGGGAAAACACTACTAATAAACTCCCATTTGAGCAATTAAATACTGTATTTAAATTCCTTTGATTTGTGTTTATTCTGATAGCTGTTCCACAAGACATACCTAAATAAAACACGCCTTATATAGATACATAAAACATCTCCCTTTTGAACTCTAACCGTGATTGACTGTCAAATAAAAAAGTGTGTGTGTCCTTATGTTCACGCGTTAAAAGTCACACTTCTTTGGCGTAACAAGATAACAATCTTTTTAAAGTTTCATCTTTCGCCTTATCCTACGTTTGTAAAAAAAACTAAAATGTTGGCTACACCTAACTTTAGGGTGTTTGAAAACTACTTTGAATGTAGTTATAAGTTGTCATGGAAACACTTATCAGTTAACTTCAGGGTGTCGGTTTTGCGTGACGTTCTGCGCGCGCATCGTAAAAATTTACTCTCATATTTTTTCCCCATCGCACCAAAAGAAGTACCTATAACTTCAAAAACAAAAGAGATTGTAAGTAGGTACTTAACATTAAAAATTATTGCAATATAAGTAAGTGAACTAATATGTAACTTTAGAAATGTCTTTTTCATCATCTTTGTGTATTCTTAGTCGCTTCCAAACTATCCCTGAATTTGTAGACCGGGATCTACTTCTATTTGTCTGCCAGGAGCGGCTATCGTTAGGCCGTCTCACCTTCCAACTCCGAAAGGATGCCTGCGTTATCGCCTCGTGTGTTTGTCAGAAGGTGCAGCACGAGCAGGTGAGGTCGCTCAGGCCTCTTCCTCGTCCCTATCCTTACACTTGTGAAACATCTAATGAAAAATAATGTCTACCAGAGCTCTTAAAAACACAACTACAAAACAACATAATATATTATCGAACACACTCCTTCCCTAAAAACTACAGTACTAAAGTTACAAGATTTATTGTACTTGACGACCATTCAATACACCTAGAGTATCGATATCGTAGCATAACAGACAATAACTGTAAAACAGATATTAGGAACAGTATTTTACATCCCTAGGGTGAGGCGTCGCGCGGTGTCGAAGGCGCGTGCCGGAGCAAGCGGGTGCCGTCTTAACGTACACCTTGCGATAACTTATATACAACATTGGGTAAACTGAGAGTTTCCTCTGTATTTACCTTACATTGAAAGGTGCCAGGAATTGTTAGCAATGACCAGGGATAAAATATTTCTTTAAGATAAGTCGGCGGTTTACAAAATTTATCAATTTGATTAAATGTGGTTTTCTATCGATTCAAGAACAGTTTTACATTTCAAATTTACTATTTTAGGGTTCCGTACATAAAGGGTAAAACTGAACACTATTACTAAGACTCCGCTGTCCATTCGTCTGTCACCTGCATGTATTTCATGAACCGTGATAGTCTAAATCTTCATTGATATTATTGTTATTAATTTAATAACAATATAACAATAAATTAACTGTAGGTATTTACTAATACCTTAATTAAATGAAGTAATAGTAAGTCCATACCTATTTCTGGAAAGAAAAAAATCTTTAACACCTGCATACTGCCAGTATTGACTTATGGGTGCCAAACATGGCCATTCACAGCTGCCTCAGTACATAAATTAAGAGTATGCCAACATAGCATGGAGAGAAGTATGCTAGGCATTAGACTAAAGGACAGACTAAGGCTTACGGATATCAGAGAAAGAACAGGAGTAGTTGATGTAGTAAGAAAAGCAAAAACCTTAAAATGGCGTTGGACTGGCCATATGATGAGATCTAAAACCAAGAATGGTACCCAAGAGACGGTAAACGAAGAAGAGGTAGACAGATAAGGAGATGGGAAGACGACCTACCCAAAGGATGGAGAAGAATAGCGAAAAATAGAGCTGATTGGAAAGGTATGGAGGAGACCTATGTCAAGGGACAGCCTGACCAAATAGCGGTGGACGATGTCACACATCGGTATCACCGAATGAAACAATAAAATATATAAGATAGGTTACATGTACATAGTTATAAGTGTCAGTGAATAAAGGTTATTATTATTATTTGTCTCTTCTTCTCGGGATCTCCTTTTTTTTTTCTTACGAAGATACCCGGTCTTTTGGTAGGCTTACATAGGGACATTAAAAAATTGGCTATTCAAAACATACCAAATTGTGACAAGCTTAATACCTCTACCCCATTAACATTTCGACAACATAATTACCGGCGGTGGCTCCGAAACAGATTTAACTGTGAGCGTCCCCGCGCCGCGAGCCTAACTTGTCCTCCCTTAATTATCAACTTCGCAATCCTCTTACTGACGAAATTAGTTGCAATTAAAATATCTGTTCACCTGTCTGAGCCGATTATATGAATCGATGGGAATTTTGCTGGCGGCCATTTTGGAAAAGTTTATGGATATTTAGGTTTATTAGTCTACAGCGTATAAGTTTAGATATTTAAATTGAAAATGTCGTTGGAGTTATAGATAAATCCATAATTCTAATCAAGATACTTCAGATTGATTGATGCATGGTTTTAAACAGAACTGGTAGAATACTTGGAAGTGGCCTAGTAAAATTTATTAGGGTTTTTACTGAAGTGCTTTGGCTAGAATGACTGGCATCACCAAAATCTTTGAGGTTCACGGCAACATCAGTAGTAGAGGGTCAAATAAGTTGCAGCGATCAAACACAGTAGACCTGGGTCCAAACTGGAGACGATATGTATAATAGCCTCTCGCTAGAAAGAAATTGTTTAGCATAGGAATCAAAGGTTCTATAATTTGTTCCTTCGTAATTAGAAGATTACTAATCGAATCAGAGATTAAGTACATGGTAGAAATATGAAGTATTTGACATTCAAATAATAAAAAAACGAATCACAAGGGCTAACTTAATTAACTCATGAGTTTTCCCAGCTCTTTGAACGGGAAAGGAAAACAAAATGCTACTTCGAGGTTCTCAATATCTCAAGTCTTGTGAACTGTGACAGTAGCGCTAAATGCGCTGGACGGATGAAGCCATGATTTTTCATCAGTCAGCGTTATTTTGGGGAGAGTAATATAAAAAAATCTGCCTGCTTATTTCTGCCATGTTCCAATAGACCTACAGCTAAGCGGTCCTATGGTGTGCTAAAAAATAGAAAGAATAGAAAATTAGCTGTCCTTTTTGGGTTTTTGGATAAATGACACAACACGTACCTACCTAAATTTTTTTTACATTTATTAATAACCATGAAAGTAATGTTTCTTTGAACTCTTATTCACCACATTCTATTACACCTAATGGTAACAGACAATGTTAATAATTATATTTAAGGCGCTTGTGGCCACGCGGACTTAATGGCTGGTCACGGATGGGTGACTACTTTGTGGCATTTACATTTACGAGCGTTTTCGTGCTTCAGAAGGCATGTTAGGCCGTTGCTCCCGGTTGCCTGTAACATGGCAGTCCTTAAGTCAAGTTGAACGCCTTATGCGCGGCTTGAAAAATATCAACAGCAAGTAGCCACAAGCTGCGTCTGTCTATTTTCAACACGGCAATGGGCTCACCATCTCTTACTTGGGACAGGAACACACATGGTAAAAAGTGGGCATATAATATACCTCTGCCACCCCTTCAGGGGTAAGGCGTGATAGATAAATAAAATAAACTCTAAATCTTCTCTTAACTCTACGTGACACAACAAACCTAATTAGGGTTGGTGTTCAATAATTACATGGATAGGTGTACGGCCCTGTAATTCGAGTGATCACAGAGCAGTGTGATTACAAGTAACACTGATTTGTACATTGTGTACACACCTTATGATTTGGGGCACGAGTTCGTGTATTTACGTCAGAACCCTACGATAAAGTATAAGGAGGAGAGCCTATTTATTGCTTGTATACTTAATTTGAGAGGTTTTATATTTTAGATAGTATCTTGGTGAGCTACACTGTCGTTTTGGATATAAAACAAAATCTATATTTTCATATATACATATAGTCACGTCATATTTCACCAAGGGTTAGGCAGAGGCATGCGTCTATAGTTCACCATCTAGCACAGTGTTATTGAAAACGAGCACTGCGTATTTTACGCTGCAGATGTCTTGAAATGTCTTGTGAAGCATCTTTACAAGGTTGGAAGGTCAAGCGGCAGTCGCTCCTGACAGAGCCGAAAACCAAAAATCGAAACTGCTCTTAGCCGCCGAATAAAAATGGACCCCAGGCTCCAAATACATACAGGTTGGGTATGGAAGTAACTCGGAATAGACTTGAAAAAACCCTCTTGGCAAAAATCCCTTTTGTAATCTTCGACACTCAACCTTAAGCATACAATATTCATTAAAAGTGGCTGTGCAAAGTTTCATGGAGGGGTTACTAAGTAATGCGGACACAAACACTCCCTAGAGGGCACTAGTATTCAGGTGTGACGTCAGGTGCCGTAAACACGGTACAATCAGTTTTTATCGCTATCACGCCCTTGAGACTAAAGGGTTAGATTCTTTAAGAGTGCTCAGGGCAAAGTTAAGCTAATGTTTGTGGATATACGATACGTTGAAACACGCTTTTGTATATTTAGTCTGTGCGACTTGATTTCTATAATACTGTGTTTGTTTTGAATTTAGCGACGTAAACAGAGTGGGGTTTTCAGAAGGATATTTACAGGAAAATCTACATTTTTAAGGTATTCTGAAGTGCATTTACAGATTTTGGAAAATTATATCATGGTCAAAAAGAAAATTCTATGCTAAGTTGAAGGCCTTACGGGTGGCTTGAAAATATTCAACAGTGGGTAGCCAGAACCTGCGTCTATCTATTTCAACATAGTAAATAGGCTCACCACCTATGACGTGGGACAGGAATGCACACAGTGAAATGTGGTCGCCTTACCTACCTTTCCGGGATAAGGCGTGAATGATAAACAAAAATTCTAAAATACAAAGCATTAATAATATTTTTTGTACTAATCGATCTTATTTCATAAGGGGTTTAAAAAAGTCTATAGGGCAATTTAAGTATAAGTTTTAGAACTGACATAACTTACCAAAAAGTTTTCCCATACAATCCATACATATCATATTATAAATTTTATTCCATCTCCTTTAAATTATCGTCTCATTAATTTCGTTGCGGGTTCCAAGACACTAACTTCTCCTGGGACTTCCCCGAGATAGAGATCGGTGTAACTTTTTTGTTCTTGGTCATTGCTGTAGATCCTGGTTTACAGAAGTCACAGTAATGGGAACACGGGTAGGATTAGTCCCATTAAAAAAATATAAATAAATAAAATAAATAAATATCCATCACGCCTTATCCCCGAAGGGGTGGCAGAGGCATATTATATGCCCACTTTTCACCGTGTGGATTCCTGTCCCACGTAATAGGTGGTGAGCCCATTGCCGTGTTGAAATAGACAGACGCAGGTTGTGGCTACCTGCTGTTGAAATTTTTTAAGCCGCCTATAAGGCTTTCAACCAGGCTTAACGACTGCCATTTTACTGGCAACCGGGACCAACGGCTTAACGTGCCTTCCGAAGCACGGAAAAAAATATCGTATATTAATACCATAAAATGCCCTTCCCTTTGGCCAGCGTGGTACAGTACGGTCAATTACCCTTCTTGTATGAATTCGAGAGAGCCCAGCATTCAAATGTAGACACTTATTTGAGAATATGTACTGGGTTGAGAAGTCTATACCTAGTAACATTATCTTGACCACTGAGCAACGAATCAATGTCACTGGCGCTGTACTGGAGAACACGAAGAATCTAGGTCTTACTCTAAATATTTCAAACAACTTAGCGTTTTTGGAGGCGTCACCGTATACTCATACGGACCTTTGGCGCCAACATTAGCTATGGTAAACATTTGTCGTACATTTTTTTTCAAAGCTAGTGTAAAATTTGTGTTTCAGTGTTTAAGAATGGTGGAATGTCTTAATCTTAATAATATTATAAATGCGAAAGTTTGTATGGATGTTTGTTACTCTTTCACGTAAAAACTACTGTATGGATTTTAATAAACTTTACAATAATATAGCTTACTAGCTTTTGCCCGCGGCTTCGCTCGCGTGGTGTTTGGTATGTAGCTTAACATAAAGTTCAAAACTTGTCGGCATTGATTGATGATACCGGCATACAAATAGATTCCATGAGTACTTTTATAGGTACTTGTACCTGTAGTAGGTAACCTGGAAAGTGTTTAACGTTATTGCTCTACACCAAGACAGCCAGATAAGTATAATAGGTACAAGGTATTGATTCAAGTTTTATTTTTCTTAGCCATGACCTTGTCTGTTAGTCAATAGCTACACAACTTCCAGATAAAACCGCCTTAGGTCCTAAATTCTTGGTATTTATGTATCATAATGTAAACCTTCTTGTTGCTTTTGGTTCAATTTATGCGTTCTCGTTCACTCTCATCTCTCTACATCACTCCGTCTCATACGATTTTCCATAAAGTGGTTTGTTGAATACTTCGAGAGTAGAGCCTCGTTTTTCGTTGACCGGTATCAACTCCTATCAAAGTTCATTGATGATCGTTTTAAAATTTGAGATGCAAATCGAGTAACTTTCACTTTACGTGTGGATGTCCCAATGGAAGCTATCCTACCGACTTAAGCCACACGGTACCCTTCCATCTGCTTATGACCCGGAGTCCCGCGTAAACCTTCGAAAGGATAGCCCCAGGGCATCTAACAGACCACTGCGGCCTCGTCTTTGGGGTGTTTGGGTGTTATTCCACTTCTTTATAGGGGTGACGGGTGTACATATAGTTCATTCAGGTCACGCCACCGTCTAGGGCTTTCTGACAGGACGGCGAGTAGCCCACATACCGTCTTCACACCCCCGGCCATGGGGGCCTGTAGTCTTGGGTGAAAAAATGTCTGCGGCGCCCGAGCTGCAGAACTCAAGAGGGAGAATTTTTTGGCACTCGCTGACCGCCGCCTCTTTCGTAAGCTATACCTGCTCGCAAATCATGTAGCGGCGTCCCACTTGCTGGTGTAAAGGTTAACGCTGTCCTTGTAAATCATCGTACAAATTCCTGGCAGCTAACCCCATTGCATGATAGTATCATGGTATGATGGGCCTGCAAGGCCGAACGAAGTGTGGCGCTCCCAGCCTGACTGGTAGAAGCAAAAGACCCAAAGTAAAATGAAAATGAAATGACGCCGTTTGTTTTGAGGGCGTCGCCTTATAACTGTCATGCACGATCAAGACTGGAGTGGGCATGGTACCCCGTCCAGCAATATTCATATGGGGACCCCGTATTTCGGGCGTGCATTTTAGCGTACGCTCAACCGCTTTTCACTACATTGAACCACAGTGACTTAATTTCTCGCCTATCCTGCATCTCGGTGGCGTGGTGTGTGGATACACAATCGCGAGGAAGTGGCGATGCGAACAACGTGGTGGTTTAGTGGGTAGTCTGCTCTCCACGTCTGGGAATTCTCCACAAAGCCGCGCTGCTGCTGCCTGCAGCAAGTTAATGAAGGGCCCTAATACAGTCCATCACGTACGAAAAAGAATCTTCTAAAATCTGAACGTCTACCTAAGCTAGGAGTTTAATCGAAAATGAAGCTAGAACAGATTTGAAGTAAATAAGTATCAGAAAATTAATTAAAGACTATGAAACGATATTAATATCCAGTTCGTGGCCCCGCAAACTCTGTGTTGTGTAAACGATAATTGCGTTAAGCAAGTTTCGAAATAGCTGGTCCTTGGATGGGTGACGACTTTGTGGCATTTACATTTGCGAGCGTGTTCGTGCTTCCAAAGGCACGTTAACCTGTGGGTCCCGGTTGTTAGTAAAATGTCAGAGCAGGCTTGAAAAATTTCAACAGCAACTCGCCACAGCCTGCGCCTGTCCATTTCAACACGGCAATTGGCTTACCACCTGTAATGTGGGAAAAAAATGCATACGGTGAAATTTGGGCATATAGTACGCCTCTGCCTACCACTTTGGGGTTAAATAAGGGAACAATACAACAATATGTATTCAAATACGAATTGGGAAAACTCCACGTTTCTTACCCCTTACGGGCTTACTCGGGGTCAGCGGAAACAGGAGTGCTGATGCACCCTGGAGCGATGGCTAATAGGTGTAGAGCTTAAAGCTGTCCCCTTCGTCGTATGAAATCCCGGCAGCTCACTGCATTGCATGAGAGCATTGTGGTTTGGTGGGGCCTGCAAGGCTTGCGGCAGTGCGGCGCTGCCAGGCTGAATGGTAGAAGCGAAAGTGTGTTTGCAGCATCGTTGGTTTGGATGTATCGCATCCGTCGAGTTTGATCGTCATGCACTTGCTCACCGGCGAGGTGATGGCAGCGAGGAGAAAAAGTTAATGCTGTCTGGTTTGAGGGCACCGCCTAGCAGATGTCTTGCGCAACCACGACTGGAGGGGCCGTTAGTACCCCGTCCATCAATAGTCATATGGGGCCCCGTGCTACTGCTTTCCACCTCCTTGGAACGTAGTGACCAACTCCTGCATCTTGATAGTGGCGAGGTGGAACCACGTGGCGGTTTAGAGGTTAGTCCGCCCTCCAGGATAGGGAGTTCCCCATAAAGCTGCTCTGCTGCTCCGTGCAGCAGGTTAGTGAAGTGCTCTTATGACTGACATCACGTACAAAAATAAAACTTCCAAAATATGAACTTCTACCTAAGCTAGGACTTCAATCGAAAATAAAACCTGAACAGAATTAAAACAAATAAGTATCAGAAGATAAATCAATGACAACGAAACGATATTTCTAAGCTTATTAATCACGCCTTTATGCCCGAAGGGATGACAGAGGCATATTATTCGCGTGTCTTTCAACGTGTGCATTATTGTCCCACGTAGTAGGTGGTGAACCTAGTGCCGTGTTGCAATAGACAGACGCAGATTGTGGCTAACTGCCGTTGAAAATTTTCAAAGGCTTTCCACTTCGCATAACCACTACCATAATATGTTACTGGCAACCGGGACCAGTGGCTTAACAGGCCTTGCGAAGTTCAGTATCGCTCGTAAATTCGAAATACCACAAAGTAGTCACCCATCCGGAACCAGTAATACGATATTTATACCAAACTCCACAATGAAATAGAAACATTTGCTCTTCTCTGCAATCTATAGATACGTACTTATAATACATACAATCACTACTGTTTATTCAAGACCATTTAAGACGTAGAAAGGGTATAAAAATAAACATAGGACAGTTAACTCTAATTTGAGATCTGTTGTACAGGTAGAGCCAAATGCTTATTTGCCACATTAGTGGGACAAACATTTGTTACCATAATTCAAAAGAATATCTATCTACTGGTTATAATTCATTCGGTTTATAGAACATTATACATTAATAGCAATTTACCTGGAGAACCTACCGATCTCCTGAGCTTTCCTGGGCAACTTTACCACTTAGTTGTTGCTGCAGAAGCCGGATTAAGCCAAGTGAATGTCCCTTATGTGCAAAAATATCGCAGAAGTTGTCGTTAGAAACTGCAGATCTTGCAAAGTCGTCACACGTCCAAAAGTTGACCGTGCTTAGTTTACTTTACGTCAGTGATCTTTTACCCATTAATGGCAAAAACTTGTGCGTAACAAAAACAAAATGTCTGATGAAATTTGTTTAACTTGTTCTCGAAATGGTCACTGCCGTAAAGTTGATACCTAGTCTTTAACTCGATGTGCGTAACTGACCCATCTCAAAATTTAGGGTGTTTATCTTCTCTCCTTTGCCTATTAGAGACTGTTACTAAAAGAAACGTGTCGGCTAACGTGAAGCACCTACTTTTGAAATGGTCACCCATCCAAAATTTGACCGTACCTAAACTTAACTTTAATCATCGTTTAGTCATCAGCGAAGAAAACACGATACGAGTATGTGCATAACTGAAAATCAGTGGGCATGTGAAACATGGTGTTTTAATGCCTAACTATGAAATCCAAAATACTTTGACCTGTCCTAAGTATAGCGCGTCAGGTAATATATAGTTCAACCTGTATTATCACTTCTGCTGAACCGATTTTGATGAAATATAGCGCAGTATTTGAGCTGGATAATTAACCACAATATTCTCATAGCAGAGTTAAGATCAACCACCTGGATTTTGCTGCAACTCCGAACAAACAAACAAACAGACACGAAGAAAAAAAGCACAGTTTCGGACTCAGAATCCCTTAATTAGTCGTTTACAATTCTTTTTATTTATTTATCTTAAATGTACGTCACAGCTATTTTTACAATTTTATAATAGTATAGATACATCAGAATAACACATCTGGTAACTTTTTATCCCGGGAACAAGTTCCTGAGGGGTTTCCCAGGGGAACGGGAAAACTTCTCTACGCGGGCGAAGCCTCGGGCGTCAACTAGTTATACATAAAGAGTTCGGAAAAGTGCATTAGTGAAGGAAAGTGATATATTGCAATGAATAGCGGTGTTGTTTGTGTTAGTGCCAAATTTCCACAGAGAGCTGCAATAAGGGATCCACTGCCTTATTGGGGCAGGGACCAGGACCTAGGACTGAGGACTTGACATCGACAAAGGACTAGAGATGACTAAAACTAAATAAAAGGAAAATATAAACACTGAAGACTAGGCTATATGGACTTAGTTTCCTTTGCCTGCCCAAGATGGGCGAAGACAACTATCAACGTATACTCATTACCGCATACTAATTACTACAGAGGAATGGATTGACAGGCCGCATATGTATATACATAAACATGGCGCTAAGTATTATTATTACTTTTCGTCACTATTAGGGCGCGAGGAAGAAAGTGAGCGAGTAACATTCCTTGCTCTGTGATTTTATAGTGTAATATGTATGCATTTAGGAAAAAAAATATAAATATATTTATCAGTTGTCTAGATCCCATCCCCAAGCTTAGCTTGGTATGTTCTTAATGGCGTTGTGTGAAAGTGTCCTACAATATTATTTATTTATTATTTTGAACCCGAACTCAATAGCCAATTTCATAGTTAGCATATTTTACAATAGTTTAACTTCCATTGAAGGTGCCCAATTATGGTTCTTCTACATAAGGCGGATTGTCTGCAGTGGGTGTCTCATTTCCTGACATTAATTTTTTGATTAAAATTCTCAAATGCGTCTGCGTGTTGGATCAGTATGTCCCCATGTAACAAGAGACAAGAGACCAGTGTACCAAGAGACCGGGTATCTTATTTATTATTATTGTACTTGATACACTTATGAAAGTGGAAGAAGCGAAAGTTGTACGCCAGGATTGTAGCAAGTGGAAAGTCATAGTCTCTGCCAACCCCGATGGGAGACAGGCGTGACGATATGTATGTATGTACATGATATCTAACAACTTGGTGACCATTTCTACGCCTATTAGAATAACCAATGACGAATAATTACAATTCAGATCTATAAATACTTTACTTAATAAACATCTCTTAAGCTCTACATCAAATAAAGTTCGTTAAGAAAAAAGTCCCTTCTTTCACGCTATTATCTTCACGAACTCTTAAAAACAGATTAGCACACTCGAAGGGAGCGACAATGATCTTGTCGCACAATCCTATCTTACTCCCATAAAAAGATTTCTTTTCAACAAAAGGTGCCTTTTTTATCCGCCGAGCACCTGCTACGTACAAAACTTGGACGAAACTTTACAAACTTTCGGTCAAAACTTCGCACCGGATGTTGTTATCGACCGGAAGCGCTTTAGGCGACTTCCTGTTTTGACGAACGTAAAAACTGTGAGAAAAACTCACAGCTTAAAAAAAGTTGTTAAGTGCTTTTTTTAATTATAAATATCCTACGGAATCTTATGTATTGGATTACCGTAAACAGTATATATTTATTAAAACGGTTTGCAATTTGTAACGTTACAATTTTCCGGGAGGGGAAAAAGGTAAAGTCTAGGAGAAAACTATCACCAGGACTGGAGGAGTCCCGGCTTAAAAGGAAAAGTAAAAGAAAAAAAAAGGAAAATGTAAAATTAATTTAATAAACTGTTTACACTGTTGATTGATGGCACTTGGTGGAACTTGCTACACATCTTGAACTAAAACACTAGTACTGTTCCACTTATTTATTACTTAAACCTGACCGGTTTCGCCTTACGGCAATTTCAAAGGTTAGCACATATTGTATGTATTTCAGATGTCATTGAGTACAATATGATAAGTCACAATAACATTGGTTTCACTGAGGGATAATTTAATAAATGTTAAAAATATAAATATAAAGCCAGGGAAACCGGGGATAAATGAAGGTCTTGAAGGTTTCTTTAAAAGAGCAGGTTATCAGCACACGTCGCTAAGAAAGGGCCTCGAGTAGGCTTCCACGTTGCCAGGAAGGGGCCTCAAGTAAGGCCTCCACGTCGCTAAGAAGGGGCCTCAAGTCAGGCCTCCCCGTCGCCGACCTCGGAGAAGCAGGTCGCGGTAAATCAAAGCAGGCAGAGGGCTGAAAGTAACCAGCCGTCGGCGTCACAAGCCACTGCAGACAATTACTTTATTATTTCAGAGAGCACAACCCTCTCACTCAGCACTATTCATCAGCATCTCCTCACAAGGCGAGCACCAAAAGTCAACTGATTTGACGGCCCCGGCTCCCTTCTTTTACAGAGCATTTCAAAATTTAAACAATAATTCTAAACATATTTTAAGAATATAAATTTATAACAAAGTCTAATATCTATACAACCTAACCTACTGGCAGCTCTAGCAATAAATTAAAAATAAAACCTAGGCTTGTCACTAACTGACATTACAAATTACAAAAGGTAAACAAACATTAAGAGAGCATAAAAACTTTCGAAATATGAATGCTACAGATAATGGCCATGCAAATAATTTGAGAGAAAGAATAATAAAAGATTTAACGTAAGTAAACATACATTACAAATTTTATCTTTGAAACGGTTCTTATAATTTTAATGAAATAAATATGTAGTTAATGATAGTGTTGTTTGTTCCACATATTTCTGGTACTACGCATCCAAATATGAAAATTACCTAACATACAAGTTAACTAAACTGACTATATAAAGCTGAAGAGTTTGTTTCTTTGTTGATTTGTTAGATTGAACATGCTAATCTCAAGACTTATGGTTTTATCGATGAAGGTTATAGGCTATATTTCATTACGCTACTACCCAGTAGAGAAAAATAATATATTAGAGCGGAGAAGTAATCATTATATTGGGCAAAATTTCATTCATTATTGTAAAATTAATAAACGACAGGTATCAATGAGTGCCACTGAGTTTAAAGTCTGTAACAGGCGAAGCCGCAGGAGTTAGCTAGTATTATCTATCCATAGAAATATTACAAGAAAAAATGTCGAAAATTTAACTACAATTTTTTTATATCAGTATGGGATAAATTAAGTTTAAAAATTGAGCCGTACAACAAAAGTTTTGTTAGTGTAATATTTAGACGAAGTACTTCGTCTAAGCACGTGTGTGTAACCTGTTGTTAGTTTTTTTTTCAAGTAACCCTGTATTTATATTATTAGGTTTGACTTTATAAGTAGACGTATTCTTCCTGTATGGCCCATCGAAAAAAATATGTGAATTACAAAGAAATTTGTCAACATCGGTGAAATTCGTGCACTCTGCTAGTTATTTTTGTCATGGTTAGATATTTTACGTTTTTCTTGCAGAATTTGGACATTAGATTATAATATAAGTTCTCCTCACTGGTGCCTGAGGTTTGCTTAAGAGGCAGCTCTTAAAAAAAAGAACTTACATGCCTGTAAAACTCATAATATAAAGCGATCATACATTTTGTATCTTGAAATTGAAATATTGTGTAAGATTATCACGAGAAATTTTGAAAGTTGGTAAAATACAAGTTTCACGTAGCCTGGAGGCGTTCCGTGCTCACCTCTGCAGTTGTGAGTTCTGAAAAATGGCCGCCGCATCACCCGGAGTGACGGCCGAGATAAAACTTTTTAAGCAATTTCCTATTCACCCTCCGAGGAAGATGAATAGGTGATGTAATTGCGTGTTTGTGGGCAAACTTGTGTTATGATCACGATGCGGGAAAATGTAATTTTACTTGTATAGAGTGGACATGTTATACGTATCTACGTAACTGATTTGCAAAAAGCTTGTAAGAAATAACTACTATAGACATTCTAACGTATATTTCTGATGACATGACGACGATCATGATGACGGAATCTTAGTATTTGGGTCTTGTTCTGATCTTTTGGTATGGAACTTCGAAAAGGTAAAGTTAGGTGCATATTGTCATTGTAAGATACTAATGGCTACTTATAAAGATTTTTATTATGCGTACGTGTTGCTCTTGCTCGGTCTGTAATGCCAGTGTGCCGAAATAGGGGGCGTGCTGGTTTGACATCTGTGATACTCACTGTAGCATCTGCTGTACATGTATATGTGCCAAGGAGGAAAAAAGAGAAAGACAATAATAGTTGAGCAGAACTTGGATGCAATCGGGACTGACACTAGATGTCATCGTATACATACATATTGCCACGCCTTTATCCCCAAAGGGGGAGGGCAGGGCATGCTATACGACCACATTTCACCGTATGCATTTTTGTCCCACGTAACATGTGTTGAAATGGACAGGCGCAGGCTGTGGCGACCAGCTGTTGAAATTTTTCAAACCCATAAGGGCTTCAACCAGGCTTAACGACTGCCATTTCACTGGCACCCAAGACCAACGGCTTAACGTGCCTTCCGAAGCACGGAAACGCTCGCAAGTGTAAATTCCACAAAGTGGTCACCCATCCAAAGATCACCCATAGCGAATGTTGCTTAAAGCAGTGATCGTTTAAAGAACACCGAGTCCGCAAGGCCACGAGGGCTTCATTATATAATGCCTACTTTAGCGTTTGCAGAATAACATTACATAATCTCGGCAAAATTGCAACGATGACCCTCCCAAAGATTTTCATAAACACCTCCAAAACAGCGGCAGGGACGCAGCTCATGAAAAATTCGACAACATCATCGGTACGAGGTGGTGTAATTAATGACTGTGTTGCAGACCCAAGGCTCGGGGCACGGGGCCCGCCTACAAGGTGCCGACCGGGGAAAACACTTTTAAAAACTTTGCCACCCGCAAATTATTAATAGGTTTCTACGTAGACGTGGGTTAGGGATGTTACTGAGTGATGCACTGTGCACTGTTATCGATGTTTACTTTAGCAATAAGTATTATCGTACTAATATTATAAATGTGACAGTTTGTAACGATATTTGTTAATTAACCACGGTGTAACTCCTAAACCAATTTGGTTGTAACTTGGTATACAGATAATTGACACCCTAGATTCTGGAAATAAGTTTCTGTAGGAAACGGCTACGTAAACTTTTATCACACGAGCGGAGCCACTGGAATCAACTAGTGCTAAAATTAATCACAACAATAATACATTATATAAGTTGCTTTTTAATTTTCTTTATAGAATATATTATTTATTATATTTCATTTAGGCCGCACTAAAATTCTCTGTATAGTGGGATTTTTACACCACTCTTTTAACGTCAAAGAATTTTAATTGTTGTTGGAAGTGTCAGCTGCTGAATTTATTATGTTCAATTTCTATGAAACTGGTTACATACTACCATGTATAGGCATTTACCTACGCGGTGGGTGTATGGAAGATGTGAATACATCTTATTTTATCATTTTCACAATGATTTGCAGGTACTTCTTGATTGAATAGACGTTACCTACGACTTTGTCAACGTAGAAGGAGATATATATAATTTTGTATCAATGGGGCAAGGAGGCACGGAGTGTGACCATAGGCCCCAGCTTCACTACGAGGTCATGAAAACATTAAAAGTGCGACTTAAGCAACCTAGGTGAGGACACACCACAATTGGGGTAGTCAGCTCTCATACTGACAATTATGGATAATTACCAAGCACGGGTGCCCCAGTCCTAGTGGCAGGTTCTCTAGTAGGATCTCTAGCGGGAGAAATGGCTTGCTAGCATCGATATTCTTTTGCTCGACACTAGTCTAGTAACACCTTGCAACGATGTAAAAATTAAGAAAGAAAGATTTTTAAAAGTCAGCGCCTTCGGCCGAGTTAGTGACGCCACATTAATTCGAGTGTCGATTACTGAGTGAGGCTGATAAAAAATTGTTCTTACCTGAAACTTAGCTTGAGTGAAGGCTCTTTGTTATTAGACCAGGAGGAGGGGAGGCTTTACAAGAAATATTGAAGTAGACTGAGATGTATTAGTTTTTGCAGGACTAGGTTGTGTCAATGTTAATTTGTAATAACGCTAGCGATTTCTTGAGGGTAGTAGGTTCTATTATCGCTCTATGGCTTACTCATGTAGCGCTCATGGCCCCGCTGACTCAGTGTTCTGTAAACGATCACAGCGTTAAACAACTTGCGCTATTGCTGATCCTTGGATGAGTGACTACTTTTTGGCATTTGAATTTGCGAGCGTTTATGTGCTTGGGAAGGCTCGTTAAGCTGTTGGTAACGGTTGTCTGTAAAATGGCAGTCGTTAAGCCCAGTTGAAGGCACCATAAACGGCTTGAAAAATTTCAACAGCAGGTCGCCACAGCCTGCACCTGTCCATTTCAACACGGCAATGGGCTCACCACCTGTTACGTGGGACATAAAATGTTTACGGTGAAATGTGGGCGTTTCGTATGCCTACCCCTTCGGGGATAAAGGCGTGACAGTATGTATGTATTATTCATGTAACTAGTCTTGTCGAGAAGTGGAATGTTTCTATACGTATTTTTGTTTTTCGTCGTCGCGGGTAGCGTCGGACAAATTTTCCAAAATTAATGTAGGCTTGCATACACTACTTTTATATTAGGCGAATACTTTTGTCGATGATTAACGCTAAGGTAAAGGATTGTTTCTAAACTTGTCTAAAATATGGAGGATAGTAGAAAGTATATCAAAATGATATAGAGGGGATGAAGAGTAGAAGCGTGCATGTCGCCATCCCTGCCAGCTACGGCTGCAATTCTACTCCAACACGAGTGCCACCAGGGCGAATACTACTAGGGCGTGCCCCCGAGGCGACGCGCACCCTGGGCAGTTCGTCCCCGCTGGTTCGAAAAGTGTGAGCCAGAGCGGCGTAGGGGACCGCCACCCTACACGCGCGGCCCGACACGGCGGGAAGTGGAGGATGGAGTGCAGGGTAGCTGCGTGGAATGTTAGGGGAGGAATGACAGATAAGATGAATGAGTTGATGGATGTTATGAATGAGAGAAAGTTAGATGCAGTGTGCTTGACAGAAACCAAGCGCAAGGGCAGCGAAGTCTTGGACCTCCCGGGTGGGATGCTCGCGCTTTGGTCTGGAGTACCAGAGAGCGAGCATGGCAGTCGGGGGGTTGGAATTTTGGTGTCCTCGCGATTGGCCTCTGGTATGTATGAGTACAAACTGGTAGGTCCTAGAATCCTCTGGATCCGTGTAAAACTTGGTTTGACGAAGATTTGCCTGGTAGCTGCTTACGCGCCAGTATCTTCGTCGAACGCGAGTGAGCTAGAGGACTTCTGGGAGAGTATGAGAGAAGCTCTGAATGTGATAGAAGGAAATGAAAGACTTATAGTATGTGGAGACTTGAATGGATGGGTGGGTACCGCTCGCGATGGTTTTGAGTCGGTACTCGGGAAGTATGGGGATAAAAGGCTGAACGACGCTGGCAAGCTAATACGTAAGGAAAAGGATTTGTTTGTGGCGAAAAAACAATGTTCAACCACAAACAAATTCATGTGTATACGAGGAGATGTAAGTCAAAGAAAAGCATGATAGATCTATTCCTAATGGATAGTCGGCTCCGTAAACAGGTGATGGACACAAGGGTTTATCGAGGCGCTGAGCGTGGATCAGACCACTACCTAGTCATAACTAGGATTAGGGGTCTGTTCGCGGGTTGGCGTCATCGTACCGAGTGTCCTGAGCTTGAGCCGACTTATAGCATCAAAAGCTGGAAGCTGCAGGATGCATCCATTAGGGATAAATATAATGAAAGGGTAGCCGAAAAGCTTGGCGACGTCAATGTAAGCAGTGAGAATGTGGAAAGTGTATGGCAGAACCTTAGGGATAGTATGATAAATGCCGCTGTGGAAGTGTGTGGAGAAACGAAAAGAGGCAGTAGTAATAAGCGTGATGCATGGTGGAATGAGGAAGTGAAAGAAGCAGTTCAAATGAAGAAGAAAGCATGGCTAGACTACTTAGCCTCGCGAAATGATTTTAATATGAAAGAGAGATACAAGCTGCAGAAAGTTAACACGAAGGCACTGATAGAAGAAGCTCGTTAAAGGTGCAGAATGAAAGCGGATGAAAGGTTGTCGTCCAATTTCCGGGATAATGCCAAGCTCTTCTGGAAAGAGGTAGGCAATCTGCAGTATGAATAAAGTGCTTAGTGTTAACAATGACGTCCTAACAGACCAAACTGACGTCCTGCAGAGATGGAGTGAATATTATGGAAAGATGTATGCAAGAAAAGACAGAGATGCCACATCGGGAAGTGGAGCTCACTTCGATGCTCCGGATCCCGATGTCATTGAAGTCATTAGTATGAAAGAAATAGAACAAGCGATAAGAAGTATGAAATGTGGTAAGGCTGCGGGAAAAGACAGAGTTACTGCTGAGATGATCAAGTACGGTGGGTCGCGTGTCTGGGACGCACTATGTCTGTTATGCAACTTGTGCTGGCGGACGGGTGAGGTCCCGGATGACTGGTGAGTAGCAGTTGTAGTACCTATTTACAAAGGGAAAGGCTCGCGCCTAAACTGCTCCAGCTACATGGCGATCAGCTTGGTCAGCTTAGCTAGTAAGGTGTATGCAAAGATTATAACGGCAAGAATGCAAGAAAAGTCTGAAAGGTATTTATGGGAGGCTCAATGCGGATTCCGACGTGGAAGAGGTTGCATGGATCAAGCGTTTTCTCTCCGCAAGATCGCGGAAAAGTTTCTGGCTGTTAGCCAGAAGGTTTTCTGCGCTTTTGTGGATCTAGAGAAAGCATTTGATAACGTTGTGAGAGAAACGCTGTGGGACTTGCTGTCCGGATATGGTGCGGACGGCTCGCTACTGCGGGCAATACAGTCGCTTTATAGGGACTGTAAGGCTTGCGTGCGAGTAGGGTAGATGTGTCACCTCTTTTTGATGTCTGTACAGGCGTCAAACAGGGATGTTTCATGTCCGCCTGGCTGTTCATAGTGTATCTGGACAGTTGCCTGCAGAAGTTGAAAGATTTTAATATGGGTGTGAATTTGGGTGAGTGAATTTGAAAGAGGTGACGTAAGAACTAAATGCGAGATTAGGGTAAACCAGGAACGTCTAGAGCAAGTGAATGAAATTGTGTATTTAGGAAGTATGTTTAGCGTGGATGAAAGATGTGGTTCGGATGTAGAACGGCGAGTAGCTGCCGGAAACAAAGTTAACGGTGCTTTGTCCCAGTTAGTAAAGCGACAAAGCATCGTAAAAGAAGCACGATGGCGATTCATAACGCAGTGCTAGTGCCAACTTTGCTTTACGGTAGTGAAACCTGGGTATGTCAGCAGATGCATGAAAGTAAATTAAATGCTGTGGAGATGCGATCACTTCGAAAATTGTGCGGCGTTACCTTGGCCGACCGAATACGTAACGAAGTGATACGCAATATGGCAGGTTTGAATGAAAGTGTCAGCGTTAAGCTGGAAAAGGGCGTGCTCCGTTGGTTTGGATACGTCCAACGAATGAGTGAGGAACGATTGACGAAGAATATATATTGTTCAAAAGTAGAGGGTAGTAGGAGTCAGGGTAGGCCGAGACTTACATATGAAGACCACGTGAGCAGATTGCTCAAAAACGGAAAGTTCAAAAGTACTCGGATACGTGCGTGTATGAAGCGATTGATGAATCTCGAAGAAGCGAAAGAAGTATGCATGGATCGCGAAGCCTGGCGATCTGTCCTCTCTGACTACCCCGTCAGGGATACAGCGTGAAGATAGTTAGTTAGTTAGTTATATCAAAATGAAAGCTAAGCTAAAACGTACTTATCTATGATAGCTTTCATACGTCGACTAATCGAGAAAATATAAAAATTATCAGCTACATTGTGAGTTAGACGATATGCTCTTTATCGATTTCGAATGTTCAAGAAATAATGCGTCCATTGGGTCTATTAACAGTCCTATAAAATTTGAACTAAATGTTTTATTTTACGTTGGAACAGGCAGCCAAGTCTACTATTTTAATCGCGTCAGAAAAGAATCGTAATCGTTGCTCAATAGAAAGCCATCGGTACAATTACTTTTTTTCGTAGTCTACTCGTACTATTACAATCGTACTCCAATAGACTTCTATCGGTCGGCCGATGACTTCTAATAACACGTACCACGCCAGTGGCCGCTAGTCACAGTTGACAGTTAAAAACAGCGATTCTGGTTTTATTCTACATCTTGTCAATAGTAGACTCGGCCCTCAGGTTACTGCGTCATACTACCAGTAAACCTTACTGAACGTCTACAGTATAAGTTATACCTAAGTAAGGGTCAACAAATCAGCGTCGTTTACCGTCGAGCGCGTTTTCAATTTGTGCCATCTCACCGTAAGTGCTCGCTGAATGTGTGCGCACTGTGTCATTGAGTGAGGATGTACAAATGGATAATTTAATGTGTGGATATGCTTGATGAGTATAGAAAAACAATACTGACGAATAAACTATGATGATATTGATGTATAATTGTATAAGTAGTAACTTATGCTACATTTTATCCTCGTATTCCCACGGGAACGGGTACTAAGCCGGTGAAACCCCGGGGCGTCCGGTATTTGACAAATATGATTACAAAACTGTATTACTTTTATTTTTAATTATTTGTCTAACATTGCACCTCTAGAGTATTTATTAATCTTTGTTCACGTCTTATTCGAATTAAAAAAAAACTACACCAAATTTTAGACTTCTATTCAGAAGTGCGAATTTAATAAAGAGTTTTATTAAACTGTAATACGTCTAGAATCACATAGGATTTAAAGATGAGAACTTACGTTAACTAATTATTACTATATTTGACGTTTCTAATGGAGATGACTTGTTAACCGTGATAACTCAAACTTCACTTAGGAATTAACAGACAAAGTTTGTCATAATATTATATATATAAAGTCATGACCATTATATTATTAAAAGGAAATGTTGGTATTCCATTTGTAAGAAACCTCAACATTTTTGAGTGGTATTCTGTCCTCATTTAAATGTTCTATGTATTACAGATACTGCCGGGATTTTACTATTACACTAAATATTACTTCTATAAATAAAGAGTAAAAAGGAAGCGCTCGTGGCCCTGCGGACTCAGTGTTCTGTAAACGATCACCGTTACGCAACTTTCACAATGGCTGGTCCTCGGATGGATGGCCACTTTGTGGCATTTACATTTGGGAGCGTTTCCGTCTTCGGAAGGCACGTTAAGCCGTTGGTCCCGGTTGCCAGTAACATGGCAGTCGTTAAATCAAGTTGAAGGCCTTATGGGAGGCTTAAAAAGTTTCAACAGCAGGTAGCCTGCGTCTGTTTATTTCAACACGGCAATGGGACACGTGAGACAGGAATACACACGGTGAAAAGTGGGCATACAATATGTATGCCTCTGCCACCCCTTCGGGGATAAGGTGTGATAGATAAATACATAAATAATTACTTCTAAAAGTAATTTTAGTGTAATACTTTTATTCATCGTAGATTAATTCATCGACATAAACATGCTAAAAATAAAATGTTATCTAACGATTGGAATATTGACTTTGTTACTTTGTCAAAAATGTACGTAGTAAATAATAAAATATTGACAGTGAAAGGACCAAAGAGAATAGTGTAAAATCCTTAAACTTAAGAAAAGATACTTTTATAAAGCCATATCCATTTGTAGTAGGTGTGTTGGCAAGTGCATCTGCCGTGAGCTACATGCACTAATGATAATTTATTTGTTCGTATTGTCTACTGCGTTCGAGCCACGAATTTGTGCTACAAACGAAAACTTTTAACTCACAACATAATTTATTTCGTACATTGTTTTGTGTTTATTAGAAACGAAAGAGAAATTGGAGAAAATAAAATAATTAAAGTGGAGCGACCAGCTCGACATAGCTAAGAGCACACTTTGATTCTAATTAAAAAATACTAGAATCTTGCTATACCTATACTATGACTCCTGCATCGCACTATGTGAGTTTTCGTGTTGAAGATTAGCCTGACAGCTCTTCCTACTTTACTTTTATTACTCACTAGTCACTAAGGTTTTGTAGCAATACATATATTGACTGCCTCGGTGGCGCAGTGGTAGTGTATGCGACTGCCGCGACTGAGGTCCCGGGTTCGATTCCGGGGTCGGATAAAATATTTGTGTGAACCACACATGTTTGTTTCGGAGTTTGGGTGATTCCTATGTGTAATATGTATGTATTTAAAAATATATAAGTATGTTTATCAGTCGTCTAGATCCCATAAAACAAGCTTATATTAGCTTACTTTAGGCTAGACGGCGCTGTGTAAAAAAATATGACCCACAATATTAAAAAAATGTCCCGCAATATTTAAAAAATGTACCACAATATTAAAAAAAAAGTACCACAATATTAAAAAAATGTACCACAATATTAAACAAATGTCACAATATATTAAAAAAATGTCACACAGTCACACAAAAAAAAAAATTTAACAGAAAAACAGTCTGTTAGTCGTGAAATACGGTACTAAATCTGATTCTATTTCATGTAATGCATATTACAGTAAGACTTTATTGGTTGACTCTCAGAAACTACAGGTTCGAAAGAAATGATTGTTTTAATTGGATAGCGCATTTATAGAAAAAATATATGGCAATCTAAGATACATGTTAAAAAAAAATATATAAGGGTTAGTGGGGTGCAATGGGACTTTGTTACGTGCGACGTACTTTATATACGTTAGTAGTGTAGGAAGCATGGATGCAACGTAGGCTAAGGTTATGATAGAAGAAGCTTAAGATAGAAGAATGTCTGATTACACTGAATGGGTACATTGAACGCACTTATCTTTACTTAAGAGCGCCTTCTTGAAAATTCCTGACATAAAGTGTCAGAAGCGATCGATCTCAAGCCAATATACAGCTGAAACTTAAAAGCTTTCTCCTTCCCTTATCGACGTCCAATAACTTAATATAAAGTATAAAGGTAGCAGTTTGATATTGTCGTAAAAGGTCCGCAGTCATCTTGAGATGGCGTAAACCTCTCACAAGAGGGCGCTCAAATAATCCCGACAATAAAGAAAAATTCCAGCCCTCTTTATGAAGAGGTAAGTCCTTGGCAAATTGTGAATAGGTGCATGTGTGGAGTCGACAGTTAATTATAGTGCAATTTTTTTTTATACGTGCGGACCTATGTTGTCATTTATAGATTATGATAATTCATCCGTGGTTTATATGAATTAGAGCGAATTTTAAACGATTTACTGTTTACTTGGCCTTTATTTTTTCTACAAGTTTTTCTCTTCTGACCTGAATATTAACCACACTCTCTGCGCCAGTAAATATTTATTTATTAGAGTCTCAATTCTGATTACTTGAGTAACTACTACAGTGATAGCGTGGCAATGACCTCTTTTTGCTTGTGGTTATTGATTTATACCGCACTGAACTTTACTGGGTCTATAATCCCGATGAGCATTTTAGATTCAGATTGTGCTTAGTACGTATATCATCATATTTTCGCTCGCCATGGACAGGGTGTTCCTTCTCACACTTTGTGTCCGGAGCGCTCACATACGGTTAGGTCCGATAGACGCTTTATTCCGAGTAGCTTCCTTCCTGCCTTTGTTTTCCTGAACATCTACAGTATGAGGTTCTTCAAAAGGGGTCTTAGAAGGTTTTTAAAGGGTCGTCAGCGCGAGTGCTGCACCTCTGGTGTTGCATGCGTCCATAGGCTACGGTGACAGCTTTCCATCAGGTCTGCCACTAATATGGCAGTGTGTTCAAAAAAAAATCATAATCATCATCTCAGGCGACCACTGTGGAATATAGACCTCCTCCAAAGATTGCCACAGGCATTGCATCTAGCAGGCTCCTGCAACCTAATTTAGTAGGTATACCCTCCTAGTGGGTGGCATCCCTTCAATGGGATTTCCAGTATAAGGTTGCCCCTCGAGAAAGTTTCGTGCTCATCGGCCATCAGTTCTACGAGCAATGTGGTCCGTCCACTACCAATTACGCCGGGCGATTCTTTCACTTACCCGGGTCCTCTCTTAGATGAACATTTAACATACTATATTTGATTCAAATTTCACAGGTCTGTTTAGCCACTTGCACGTTCAATCTACTAAAGAACGTTCTTAAACTGTGTTGTCTTGAAGGGGTGGCAGAGGCATAATATATGCCCATTGCCGTGTTGAAATAGAAAGACGCAGGTTGTGGCTACCTGCTGTTGAATTTTTTCAAGTTGCCCATAAGGCCTTCAACTTGACTTAACTGGCAACCGAGATCAACGGCTTAACGTGCTTTCCGAAGCACGGAAACGCTCGCAAATGTAAATGCCACAAAGTGGTCACCCACTCCGTGATCAGCCATAGCGAAAGTTGCTTAATGCAGTGATGGTTTATAGAACACTGAGTCCGCTGGACCACGAGCGCTTCATTCATTTCAATGCAGGTTTTATTTGTTCATACTTTGGCGATCTGTTGAATCTACGACAACTAAAAAAATAAAGTATGCGTCATCTCTTTCGATGTCGTTGTCCAGCTGTCCTTGTTGAACGTAACAGACGAGCACAGAGCAGGTAACCGACGGCATAAGTGGATTGCTTTTCTGCTTTACATACAGATATGAGAGATATTTTGTGCAAACGCGCCGTCGTACCGTGCACTGATGTCATGACCCCATGTCGTTACAATACGAAAGATTTATGGGACATCTCCTTGCTGCGTGGAATGGCGGGACAATTGTCAAAATGTATACTGTGGAATTTCTAACAAGATGTTTATGAAATGTGATATTGATATTTTCTCACTTGAGAGAACACTACAATTTTACAGGAAAGCGTAACTAAATAATCATATCCCTTCGGTGATTTTCAGAGTGTCATTTAAGAGATAAAGAGTTTTGTTTTCGAAGGAAAAACTATTCTATATTACTTTATTGTCTTGTTCTGTAGACAAAAAGACAGGAAAGATATCTCAGAAGAGTTGGAGTTGGAGGATCAATAGCGTCAACACTGTTGCATATTTCAAAGAATAAAAAGTAAAAAACTATGTAGCCTAAGAAACCTTTCGCGAGTACACGTCAAGCAAAAAAGGTAAGTCGATATTATCCTGACAGATGACCTACTCTCGTGCGGTGAGATCAGGGAGGCTGTGTTGTGTGACAGTGAGATAGCTTCATATGCCATTCATCATTGATTTATAATGCTTATGAAGAATTGATAGGATTTAAATATATATAGCTACGTTTTGTACATAATTTTCAGGTTGTGGTATTATGGGCTATCCAACACATAAATAATTATTCAAATCCGTCCAGTAGTTCTTGAGATTAGCGCGTTCAACTAAACAAACAAACTCTTCAGCTTTATATATAAATAAATATCCATCACGCCTTATCCCCGAAGGGGTGGCAGAGGCATATTATATGCCCACTTTTCACCGTGTGGATTCCTGTCCCACGTAATAGGTGGTGAGCCCATTGCCGTGTTGAAATAGACAGACGCAAGTTGTGGCTACCTGCTGTTGAAGTTTTCAAGCCGCCCATAAGGCCTTCAACCAGGCTTAACGACTGCCATTTTACTGGCAACCGGGACCAACGGCTTAACGTGCCTTCCGAAGCACGGAAACGCTCGCAAATGTAAATGCCACAAAGTGGTCACCCATCCGAGGACCAGCCATAGTGAAAGTTGCGTAACTCAGTGATCGTTTACAGAACACTGAGACCGCTAGGCCACGAGCGCTTCCTAAAGCTTTATATATCAGTATAGATTAATACATAAGTTATGTATATTGAAAGGGTGGCAAGTTGTCAGTTTTAACGCCAGTCAATCAATCCCGTAATAATATTACCGTGATAACCCGTGCTTCCCTTTATCTACTAGATGTACACCTAGTTACCTTGCAGGTCTTCCGCTTTGCAAAGGAAAGAAGAGACATTATGATCCATTTCTAACTCCGTCAAACTATCTTTTAATTAATTTCGATATGAGTTTCAACATTCTTCTTCTGGGACTTCACTGAGATCGAGCTCGGTGTAACTTTTGTGGTCTTGGTCAGAGTCAGCTAGCTAGATCCTGGTTTACAGAAGTCACAGTAATGGGAATGCGGGTGGGGTTTGTCTCTAATTAGTCCATCAATCAATTTGCAGTGCGCCACTATATATGCCGTCTCTTGAATGATTTAGGTACGGTAATTGGCCTTACTGTTCCACGCTGGTCAAATGGGGCGGTACTGGGTTTTTTATTTTTTTTGCCTTGATCTCATTCGTTAGACAACAGCTGTACCACTTACATGTGAGGATGGCCTGAGGTCTGACGCACCCCTCATTTAACAATAACAGCCAAAAATATTCAAGTACCTCGTTCTTATGTGGCACCTCCACAACTTGTATGTTTTGGGTTTGTTCTGGTTTGTTCTAGATATCACTTTACTAAAAGTAGAACTCACCAATGGTACCGAGGTAATTCAACTCCCCGAATTTACAGACATAAAAAGAAGACGCAAAAAACTGAACCCTTTGAGTTAGTGTAGCGCCAAGTGAAAACAATAAGTGTCTTAATGCTTTAAGTTTAGATAACAAGAACAAAGCGTATAAAGTTATCAGACTTTAAGAAAATCAATGGTCTCTCTTCTTAGTGTAAGAATTTTATAAGTTTATGTCAAAGTTTAATTACTCATTAGCCCATTAGCTAGATTATAATAATTTAAAGTGAACCCAAGTAACAAATAAAACCAAGGTTACCGTACCGGTGCGTTGTCATATCGCCGTCACCAGAGAATAAAATGATAATTACAAAAATGCAACTTTTCAGGAAAAATAATAATAATAATAATAAATATTGTGGGACACTTTTCACACAGCGCCATCTAGCCCAAAGTAAGCTAATATTAGCTTGTGTTGTGGGATCTAGATAAGTGATAAACATACTTATATATTTCTAAATACATACATATTATAGATAAATAACACCCAGACACAGAATAAACCATCGTGCTCATCACACAAAGTTTTATCCTGGGTGGGAATCGAACCCACGACCTCTTGCGTAGCAGTCGGATGCACTCCCACCGCGCCACAGAGGCAGGCAAATAAAAAACATGTTTTTATCTTTTTCTTCTCAAATACTGGATGCAACCTTATGACTGATAGCTTTGAAAAAAGGTTATTTTTTGTATGTTAGAAATGATGTAGTGAATAATTTCTAATCTTTGAAATAGAGATAATTTTAAAGAAATAAAATAAGTCATTGTTTTAGCACTATAACATCCATTATCCTTTAATTCTCCGTACAGCCTGACCGGAGTCAAATATTGCATTCGTTACTTGTCATTTTGTTCTACGGGTTTTTAGAGTTCAATTAATGATGATAATACTTTAATATCATCTTATTCTAGTAAATACTGTAAAACATTTTTTTCTATTAAGGACTTTAATTTGAATTGCCAATGAAACTATTATATATAAAATAATATAAAAGAAAAATAAACAAGTATCTCAGTTCAAAAAAGCAGCACACTTACAGCCTATATCACCCTAAACCGTTTTGAGCGCTCTCGCCAACTACTACGGGACCATTTGAGAACACGCGACGCTACGGTTTTAAGTCAAGGACTCGTAAAACCCGTGATAGTTACTTGGAATATCTCCTGCCTTACAGAGGCTCATTAGATCATCAAATAAAGCCTTGCTTATTGGTATAGGTTCGGTGTATAATGTTTAAAGTTCAGGCACATTGCCACGACTTGGGCTTGGTAACTGGGCGGTACCCCGCCTGCTTCTTATCCTTCTGACAGGCTCTGATTTTGAAAATTTGAATTTGAAAATTAATTTTGAAAATTCTTAATTAGGGAAAATTATTTAATTAGGGAAGAGAAAGAAGTCACAGGGTGCTAAATCTGGCAAATACGTAGGGTGTGGCAATGGTACGAGTATCCCAATTCGACAAGTTTTGATGTCGCGATCGCAGTCGAGTGGTGCGGAGCATTATCCTGATGAAACAGAACCTTTTTCTTTGCAAGATGCGGTCATTTATTGACTAACTCTTCATTGAATCTGTCTTACAATGCAGCATAGTAAGCTCCGGTTATTGTCCTGCCTCTCTCCAACAAATCGATATGTATGACCCCTTGGCTGTCCCAAAAGACTGTGGCCGTCACTGACTTTTTTGGGGCACGTTCCCCGTAGAAGTCCACTGCTTATACTGTTCCTTAGTCTCTGGTGTTTGGAAGGAAGGACCCACGTTTCGTCAACTGTTACGTACCGAGGCATAAATTCACTCGGACTGCGTTTATAAATGGCCAGGCACTCCTCAGAAGCGGTTACAGGGTTTCGTTTTTGGTCGACTGTCAGTAATTGCGGCACCGATCTTGCGGAAAGCTTTTTCATGCCCAGAATATTATGCAAAATATAAAAAACTCGTTCAGTCGAGATGTGCACAGCATCAGCTATTTCGCGTATCTTCACTCGACGGTCTGCCAAAATAATATCGTGGATTTTGGTAATCATACCCTCAGTGGTGGCTTCAATCGTCATTGCTGGCGTTCGGCGTCATTGGTGGTAATACGTCCGCAACGAAATTCAGTGAACCACTTATGTGCCATCCCATGAGAAGGAGAAGAATCCCCATAATACTTTTTCAATTTCTCTTCGGTCTGTTTAATAGTTTTAAATAAATAAATATCCATCACGCCTTATCCCCGAAGGGGTGGCAGAGGCATATTATATGCCCACTTTTCACCGTGTGGATTCCTGTCCCACGTAATAGGTGGTGAGCCCATTGCCGTGTTGAAATAGACAGACGCAGGCTGTGGCCACCTGCTGTTGAAATTTTTTTTAAGCCGCCTATAAGGCCTTCAACCAGGCTTAACGACTGCCATTTTACTGGCAACCGGGACCAACGGCTTAACGTGCCTTCCGAAGCACGGAAACGCTCGCAAATGTAAATGCCACAAAGTGGTCACCCATCCGACGACCAGCCATAGTGAAAGTTGCGTACCTCTGTGATCGTTTACCGAACACTGAGACCGCGGGGCCACGAGCGCTTCATATATAATAGTTTTACTACGTAGAAAATAGTGTTTAATTAAATCAAAACTTGTTTTTCTCCATTTTTAACGAATACTTAGCAGTCGTCTCACTTTTTTGTTACTGAAAAGTTTATTTCAACGCCAAATTTGAAAAAATAACAGTGTTAGTTTCGTATTAAGTTCACAATTAAGATTAAAAAATAAGAATTATTAAAAGTTTTTATTCATCCTAAAGTCACTGAATTGCCAAACTGCCCTAGTACTTTCTAGTGGAACGATCCAACCATAGATTGTGGGATGCTCAAACCCTTTTCTAAATCGAAGATTGCTACAGTAATGTTTGAAAGATTAACAGATTCTTTTTCTTCTTTTTTAATTTATCTTGCAAAATTGCTTGAGTTTTCGAATCAGCCTATCGATAACGAATGCATTTTTTTAGTGCTGTAGAAACAGTTTAAATACTTAGTATTTATGAAAAATGGTTTCACCCTTGTTCTTTTTTTAATCAATTGTACCGAAGTAAGTGATTGATTGAGTTCGGGTACGTTTTGACTCTACGGTAATTCGTATAACATCTTTGACTAATGTATGATTTACAATGTATTGCCACTGTTTCTCGTGATCTCCTCTTTTATAATGTTGCTGCATTAAGTACTCTCTTTGCTCATTAGTTATCTTTTCGCTACTGTTCTTCGTGCACTTACAACAAGGTTTTAAAACCTTTTTGTCGTATACTTTCTATGATCTACAGCCTTTGTATGCTTCTCCTGAAATTTTTAATTTTTTATTTTTAACATCTTGTCTTTCGTTGAAATTTTGTGTACGATCTCTTGTATTTTTTTTCTGTCTCGATTCTTGAACTGTAGTGATTTTGGCTTGGTCCTCACCATCTTGTTTTTCTCCAGCATGTTCTTTTCCCACTTGTCCCTCTCCAAGTTCTTCCTCCCCAACTTGTTTTTTTCTATCTTGTTCTTCTCCAAGTTGCTCCTCTCCAACTTGTTCTTCTTCATCATAGTCGGCTGCGTTACTGTTTTGTCCCACTTGAGTTCAAACCATAAAGGTCGTTTTACTTACACATTTTTATACGAAGCGACTGGTTCGTTTTGAACGAGAATAAAATGGTAACTGAAATTTATCATTATCTAGTGAAAAAAAATTACGAGAACATAATTATATGAGTACTTATCATACTAACAAGTAAACATTTCGATAATGTTATATTAAAATTTTATTCTCGTGATTTAAGGCCTGTGTTAAATCAATGAATACTATTATAACATTTTGTAACTCCGTGAAATAAGTCTATAAAAATCCCAAAAAAATTGAGTAGATGTATTACCACACATAGATGCCAAAAATTGCATAATACTAAAACTAAGATATTGGCAGTTATCATTTCATTCTGCGGGGACGGCGATATATGAATATAGGTGAAGGGGAATAAACGCACAGCATGCCAACAGACTTGGCGACAGAATCTAATCAGGATTTCTGAAACAGGAGAGTTTCCAGCAGATCTTCTCTGGCATCACACAGTGAGGGGTCACGTACGGTTTCATAAAATATTAAGAAAGGCGTATCATATTACTATTTTTGGTAGTTTTATAATTGTACCATTAGATCTACCATCTACTCGAAACTAACTCGAAAATCTATAAACCTCTCACAATATGTTAGTTACTAGTAATGGTAGTACTTACCTGGTTCTCCACATGAAGGACGCCCCAGCATTACCTTAGCTAGCACTATCCACGATGATCCTATAAACGCTCTCAAGTATAATAAGATTAGTTTAAACCGTTTGTCTGGCCAGGCTTTTGATGAGTTGTGGTACAAGTAATAAAATTATGGAGCAAATTCTTATAATTTTGCTCACCTCTTGACGTTTCGGCCAAATTGCAATCGTAGTCACACGTAGCCGAAATATAGGTGAACCGTTAAAGTGCAACGTTAAACTTTGAAAAGTATGAATAAAACGCGAAAAATATACAAAAACCATAATGAATTATAAAAATATTTATGTGAGTTTAAAGACATTATTGTATTGCAGTATTTTAGATAAGCTGTGTCCGACGTTTTAAGTCTATAGACTGAGGGACATGTTATACATCTAATCTACGTATACCGTCGATGATATCGCAATGGCTACTGTAAATTTACAGCAAATGCATATGCAGTAATAAAGATGTCGGAAACAGCAACCAAGTTTATTATGACTTAGAAAAGCTACCAACATCGATGTACTGAATACGTCCCACGAACAAAAAATACAATCTAACTCCTCCCAAATTAGACTATAATTCGACACAACATTTGTACTAGACTCGATCAGTCATTATAAGCTAATCAAATTAACGGAAAACGCCGACTTCTTACGTCTTGATTTAAGGTGTGCTCACACGCGCAGGCCGCAGCTAAGATTAGCTGCGCATTTAGTATGAGACGGCTTTATTAGCCCCCGCCACTTACAGTCGATCTGGGGTAAAGGGATGCGTTTTCCATTAAATACGACACGCGCCCTGCTTGGTTTCTGAGAATTTGGTTTAAGGTTCTTTAAAATCTTCTGCTCTTACGTTGTGAGTATTTGTACAGGAGAAAAGATGAAACTTATTTAGCCATTTTGTTTTAACAAATATATATATATGTGATAATTAACATCATTTAATAGTATTTGATGTTCTCAATAAATCAAAAGGCCTATGGCAGTCCACTGCTGGACGTAGGCCTCTCCAATTTGCTAAGAAAAAGTCTTATTACCTTTACAAGCACTTGAATTTAAAACACGGTGTTCGCTTTAATTTGGCTACAGCAGCAATGATTCCACTTTTTTTTTCGACATTGTTGTGAGCCACAACCATTTTTGCCTTTGCCGTTGATCAGTAAGTGAACCATGCGGTCACTTGGGCTCTGGAGATCTTGGCAAAAAAATTTTTTTAACTAGATATTGCTCACGTCTTTAATTTTCCTTTTACTTTTATTATATTTCCGCAAAAACGTATTCAATAACAGATACAGCATCATCTATACCAAAATTGATTAAATACAAACTTGTTTATATTAACACTAGTTGACGCCCGCGGCTTCGTCCCTGGATTAAAAGTAGCCTATGTGTTATTCTGATGTATATGCTATATTTTGTAAAATTTCATTAAAATCCATTCAGTAGTTTTTACGTGAATGAGTAACAAACACCCATACAAATTTTCGCATTTATAATATTGTTAAGATTAAGACTAAATATTTCTCACGGCTTTGATTTTCTTTTTACTTTTATTATATTATAAAATAATTTTTTTTTATTTTTTTTCGCTTAAACGTATTCAATAGCAGACATAGGTTTATCTATACCAAAAACGATTAAATATAAAAAAAAAATTTGCCGCATTGTGTCGTACTCACTGGACAAACACTTCGATCGACAGACCTTACAGTGTGGCTAAGTTAAGACGCTATTATAGACGTTGGACAATTAAATTCACCTCAAAAGTGACATGAACTGAGCTTCACTGAGGGCACTGATAACACACCGAAAGGCTTTTGAACTAATATTTGTTTTCTAGTAAAAGTATAATTTTCATCTTCTCTTTTGCTTGGTAATATGATTGTTCAAACGCTTGAACCAACCTAAAAATAGTTATAAAGGTCACAACCGACTTACAATAAAAAAGAGAACGTTCTAAAATTAGTTCTAAAGATAATTTGAAATATGTTTTTTGTATTTATTTTTTGTTAGGATTTGATGATAATGAAATTCATAGGTTAAGTTAGTACTATATTTCTTGTTCGTATTTAGATTTGATGATGATGAATTCATAGGTTAAGTTAGTAATAATAAAGGCAAAATAAATATTAATTTTTAATGATACATACATATTGTCACGCCCGAAGGGGTAGCCAGAGGCATATTAAACGCCCACATTTCACCGTATGCATTCTTGTCCCACGTAACAGTTGGTGAGCTGATTGCCGCGTTGAAATGGACAGGCGCAGGTTGCAACGACCTGATGTTGAAATTTTTTAAGCCGCCCATGATGCCTTCAACTTGGCTTAACGACTGCCATTTTATTGGCAACCGGGACCAACGGCTTAACGTGGCTTCCGAAGCACGGAACTGCGGTGCGGGTGGGTCTAAAGGGCCGAATATATTTAATAAAAAATAAATATAATTTTTAATGATTATAATTATCTTTATTGTTTAGAGATCAATTTTGATGGTTCATTTCTTAGACTAAGTTTATTTCTAAAGGGTTCATTATATTTTCGCCTTAAGTCCCGAGTTTATATTATATTATCTTTGGTAGTATTCTACATATAATGAGAGTGCTTAAAAACTTAAAAATAAAATCAGTATGTTTTTGTAGCCTGGTAGCTTTGGGGGTATGAGGTAGTTAGTTAGTCTTCTATATTATGGTCTTTTAAAAATATAGTAGTTTTGTGACTAAAGTATCTATTTGTGAAAATGTTAACTTTTGAAGTGCTATTTTGTGCGAGTCAAGTGTGCGCTGCTGCCCCTCTAATCCTTCTATCAGCTAAACGGTTACAAAATAGTAGGATCTAAAACTAAATTTAAGGGAAATCTATGACATATAAGTACGTTTAACAAATTTACGAGTAAGTAACTGAGTACTTTTCGAAATAAACTTTTTATGAGGTACTTTTATACATGAACTAATTTGTAGGTATATGAACTAATTTGTATGATAGTTTGAAAATGTTGAGTTGTGATAGTAGGTTGCGCGTTGTCGAACACATATTTAGTCGATTTTTTTATGTTTTTATCCTACTGATGGAAATTGATGTCGACGTGCAACGTTTAAGGGCCATAAGATTTAAGAGTTATAAGATTGTGCTGGTGAAGAATTTCAAGTTCCTATGTCCCATACATATTGTCACGCATTTATTACCGAAGAGGTAGGCAGAGGCATACTATGTGTCCACCGTATTCATTTTCATCCCACGTAACAGGCCGTGTTGAAATGGACAGGTGCAGGTTGTGGCGACCTGCTGTTGAAAACTTTAAGCTGCCCTTTAAGGCCCAACTAATGTAGTATCTTTTTTTTTTAATGGTTGTAACACTGTTCATTGGTATCGAGTTGTTCATTAGCTCGATAGATGGCTCTGGTCATACTCTCAAAATGACGATTAAAATATGGTGGAGAATTTCAACTTGATTCGATACGGTTCGGGTAGTTCAGGTGGCTAGAACATTGCCCTGGCTAAGTAAAGATCACGGGTTCAATCCCTGTCTCATAAGTAATTGTCTTTTTCCACTTTATTAAAAAATATATAACAAATTTAGCTAAATACTAACTTTAAATTTTTTTTCCATAATGTAGTATCTGTTATAAGGCCTTCAACTTGGATTAACGACTGCCATGTTACTGGCAACCGGGATCACCCGGCTTAACGTGCCTTCCGAAGCACGGAAATGCTTGTAGATGTTATCACCACAAAGCGGTCACCCATCCGGGGATCAGCCTTGGTGAATGTTGCTTAACGCAGTGTTCGTTTTACCCAAAGGTTTGCCGGGAGAAAAGTCAGTGTTGAGTTAAGCTCGCCTTTGTACATCATTGTTTTTAATATTGTATTTTCAATGTACCTTATTTCTTTGTGCAATAAAGAATTAAATTAATAATATTGTGGGACACTTGTCACACAGCGTCATCTCGCCCAAAGTAAGCTAATATTAGCTTGTGTTATGGGATCTAGATAACTGATAAACATACTTATATATTTCTAAATACATACATATTTTAGATAAATAAAACACCCAGACACAGAATAAACCATCGTGCTCATCACACAAAGTTTTATCCTGGGTGGGAATCGAACCCACGACCTCTTGCGTAGCAGTCGGATGCACTCCCACCGTGCCACAGAGGCAGATTTCATTAATTAATGAAATCGTTAACAGAAAAAACCGCTCGTAGCCTCGCTAACTAAGGGTTAGTTAGCGAGGCTACGAGCGGTTTTTTCTTTTATGTTACGGTAGAGAAAAAGCTTGTGTGTCTTGATCAGAGTTGCGATTCTGTCAACTCAGCGAAGGTGACACTTACGATATTTTTTCTCACATTTTTAAACCCAATAAATAATAGATCTTTGTCCGTCTAGTCTAGACCGAGTTAATTTCCCGAATACCTGCGGACAATAGCCTCACCACAGCGGCATTGCTCGCTCGTATAAATACACGCCATTTTTCTCTGGACAATAGAAGCTCCTTTATAGGGAGCTAAGGCATTTAAATTATTGGTCTTACGCAGGTGGATAAGAAAATATATTAAGTAATGGGTTTCGGGGAAATATTTTCTTAAGATATTCTTATAATATATATTTTGTACTTTTAATATTATAGTAACTACGTATAAGTTTTTGTATAACTTTCTAAGCAAATAGTGTTCTAACTTTTTAATATAAATTTATTTTTCGATTGCATACATATAGCCACGCATTTTTTTTGAAAGAGGTAGTCAGAGGCATACGCTTTTCCCGTTGTATTTAGTGCCATGTGTCCCAGGGTTACCTGCTGTAGTTGCAGTCTTAAATAGTTAACTTATAAAAACTAATTTATATAAGTTAACTATTTAAGACTATCTTCAAGATAACAACCCTAAGAATATCTTAGGGATGTTATCTTAAAGACTACTTGTGTCCTCAATGCCATTGGATGCCGTCTCTTAAATAGCAAAAAACTGTAAAACCAGTGATCTAGAACCTTACTTTTTAGTTTTATTTGGAATATTTTACATCTGCTTTTAGTTTTACCTAAGTATATTTCTTTTTCTAAGTAGATTTGGCCCCGAGCAATTTGAAAAAGGCAATTTTCACGCTAGGATTAAGTCTTGTGCGAATAATATATGTCAAAAAGAAAGATAATATTCTCAATCAATATTAAAAAATAAAAAAATAAAAATATCTTTATTTTGCATAGACCATTTTAACGGCGCTTACAAAATGTCATACACTATTTAAAATATTTAAAGCGACCACCGGTTCGGAACGCGGCCCACCTGAGAAGAACCGGCAAGAAACTTAGGAAGGCTTTTTTTTTGATGGCCTATTTACAATTTAATATTATTTCATTTTGCCAGCAGATCATTTCCAGGCGTCCCTGTCCGGCAAATAGTCTGTAACGGAGTAAAAACCTTTTTCACAAAGCTTGTTTTTAATAAACTTTTTATATTTATTTAAAGGTAAATTTCTCAGGTCACAGGGAAGCTTGTTGTAAAAGCGTTTACAGTTATTCTCCTAACTAGTCGAATATTCAAGTAAAAACGTGCATTGATTTCAATTCTAGGTACGCCGGTGAATGCTGCAATACCCATGCAGTTGATTTGTTAGTTCACGCGGACACAGACTATAAAAAAAATCAGATATAACTTTAAAACATGTAAATATTTTGTGTTGTGTAATAAAATAAATCATAAAATGAGGCTTAAGATTCAGCGTGAAGATTTCACTTTTGCTTTTAAATTATTTGTTCACTGTTGAATCGCTTTGTATCGGCGCGGCGGGATGACTGTGGTCAGGTATACTAATTATACCTAGAAAACTTCGGCTTATGTAAACCATCGCGCCACGAAGCTATGGTAGTTACCTATCTGGCCTCTATTTCACGGAGTTCTTGTTGACACGGTGACTTGACCTCTGGACTGTCCTGTGGTCAGGACAAGTCGTGACACTATGGTTGTCTTGCCTCTCTCTAGGACGGAGAGGCCCACACAAAGCAGCCTGACTTCTTGGTAAAAAAATGAGTAAAAGCATTCACAAAAATAAGTGGTTACAGGAAAACAAATACATTAAATTTCCAGTCACTTGACTATTTTTTTTTATATTATATCGAAATATTTACTTAATGTGAAACCTCTGCAAATCTTAGTCTGTGATTCAGAGAGAGCGATAAATCAGTGAACTTATGTGTCGACTGTCATTCGCATCTACACTATGAGTTAGTGCTGGAATCTGGAATAGTGAGGTGTGACGTCACATCATAACAATCAAATTTCACGCCAACAAAATGCAAATTTCTTAGTTAAATAATGAAACCTGTAGATGGAGTGTGCGGGGCCACTCTATGCCCACCGGATCTATGTTCTCCATAACTGGTTCACTTGCTGATGACGAGGCTATGGCGTAGGCAACCGTAAATATGAGGTATGGGAAGTGAGTTAGGCTATTGCTTTTAACAAGTATTGAGAAAGTTTTGATGCTTATTGACTGGTCTCAGCTGCTCTAGGGGTCAATTATAGCAAGCCTCGTGCTCTGTGTATAGGGTTTGTATGTAACGGGGAAGAGACTAGGTTGAAGACAAAGAAGAATCCAAAAAAGATTTTTAAATAAGATATCTTGTAATTTTCCGATTCTTCTGAATAGTACGCGAAATGTGTTGTAATACACCACTCTCCACACTGTAAATAAAGTTTTAAAATATCCGCCAGGGAAACAATGCACTCGTAAAATTCACAATCGAAGTTCTTTTAGTCAATAAAGCTTAGCTTGGGTGGGTCAAGGATCTGACCGGAAGTCGGCGAGGGGACAGGTGGCGAGCGGAAATGGCGCACGTTTCCGGTCGTTGGTGTCGGCGGCCATTGCGCACGAGTGGGTGACTGTAAAGAGGTGAGACTTAAGTGTTTTCAGATTGAATGGTTTTCAAACTGCTATGGATTTTTAAAAGGTTCTATAGGCTTCTACCTACCTATCGGAAGAAAGTAAAGTGTGTGAAATGATAAATTCGTACATCATTAATGTAATTTCGACTGGGATGTGTACACAAATGCAGCGCATAGATTTTTTTTATAACACGTTGGTGGCAGACAAGCACACGGTTCACCTGATGGAAAGCGGTCACCGTAGCCTATGGACGTTTGCAACATCAGAGGTGCAGCACTTGCTCTGCCAACCCTAAAATATCACATATCCTCATAATGTATACAAAACTTTTCCTCTACCTAACCATGGTAGTATAGATGTGGGGTTCAGTAAGAAATTAAAACGAACCACATGTTTGAAAATTTTGTTGTTGAATGTGATTAAAACAGGTAAGTGTTTACTTTTAAAAAATATAACCCCAAGGTTTATTTATTTTTATCCACGTATGACATGAGTCAGTAAACCATAAAGTGCCTTAAATATGTTATAATAAACTTAAATATCCATCACGCCTTATCCCCGAAGGGGTGGCAGAGGCATATTATATGCCCACTTTTCACCGTGTGGATTCCTGTCCCACGTAATAGGTGGTGAGCCCATTGCCGTGTTGAAATAGACAGACGCAGGCTGTGGCAACCTGCTGTTGAAATTTTTTAAGCCGCCTATAAGGCCTTCAACCAGGCTTAACGACTGCCATTTTACTGGCAACCTGGACCAACGGCTTAACGTGCCTTCCGAAGCACGGAAACGCTCGCAAATGTAAATGCCACAAAGTGGTCACCCATCCGACGACCAGCCATAGTAAAAGTTGCGTACCTCAGTGATCGTTTACAGAACACTGAGACCGCGGGGCCACGAGCGCTTCTTTTTGTTATAATAAACTTCAATAAAATATTTTTTTAAAAATTAATAATTTTTAAAATTTCTGAAATAATGTTATCTGTTATAATAAACTTTAAAAATAAAATTGATGGCAATCTTCCCGAACATCGAAATCGGAAATGTGATGCCATTTGGGAAGCGTAAAGGTTCGCATGAGTGCGCGCCAAGTGTGTGATCAGATGTGAAAGTACAAAAGTACTGGTTGAGGTTTAAAATTGCTTTAAAATTATCTAAAATTCTATGGAGCACCCGTATTCCGTGTTTAGACTGCCTCGGTGGCGTGGTGATTGCGACGCTGCGATTGAGGTCCCGGGTTCGATTCCCGGGTCGGAACAAATATTTGGGTGATCCACACAAATATTCGGTTTCGGAGTTTGGTTGTTTCCGATATTGTATAATATGTATGTATCTAGAAATATGTAAGTATGTGTATCGGTTGTTATAAAAAAAAGGAACAAGTTTTTGTGGGAATCGGGTACGGGGGTACTTTTCAAGCGGCTGGAACAGATTAGAGATTAGAATTAAAATCTTAGTAGTTATAATATTAGCCTTTTTCGACGATGTTTGTTGCACACAATACAAAAAAAAAAAACTAAATCATTTGACAGCTGAAATAAACCTTGAGTTACAAATCTATCTAATTTAGTTTTCTAATCGATGGAGTCCATCTAGGGCACTTCTTTGTATGGTACCCGATTGGCAACTAACCTAGTACACGATAGCCGGTACTGTTCGGTGATTCGAACTATACTAATAAAAATACTAAATGTATTCTACACAGGAGATACCAAGAGCATGAACTAGTATATCAGTTACCTCATCTGAATACAATTTGTAAAATGGTACAAAAACTAGGACCGAAATTGGAAAACACGTGTATATGCAATAAATAAGGCTCGCGACACACGGGCCGGGCGTCTAGACGCTTAATCTAAAGTACCTGACTCATACACTAGTAGGTCCAGTTTCACCCTTGTATGTCTTTAAGACTGTACTTGGATGTGTGAAGAAGTGGTTGATACTATTTAAATACAGTATACGAGTGCATAATATCAAGTACTTTAGCTAGAGAAGATTAAGGTAATTATAAAGACAAACAATTTATCATCTGTGCTGCAAAATATTCCAGATGTTATGAAATGTTTTGCAGCGCAGATTTTTGAAGTGAAAACTTCTTTAGGGCACCACACACAAATTTTTCCATAGGTAGTAAGTTAGGCTGATCCGTCACGCTCTAAGGTGAAAGGCTCGATCGTGTGAACTCGGGAACGCCAAGTGTATCCGAGCGAAAAAGATACAGCCAGCTGCTGTTCGCTGTTGTGTCGCTGTGTGTAGTATATTCAATTCATACATAATAATGGATTGCGATTGTCTATGAAGTTTTCACTTCTGCCGTGCGGTCTTCAGCACACACTCTTAATTTTTTTTTATGTCTTTTTCTGGGGCCTCCAACTGAACGCCGCTATCGGAGATGTTTCGCTAACGCCATATAAAAATAAAGTAACGTATTTCCGTCTCACAAATGAGACATATCTAATGACTATCAGTTAACCTGCTTAGTCTGCAAAGCATCAAAGAGAAATCGCCATACAAGCATACGCTCGAAAAGCATATCTGTGCTCAGGTCAACATACCTCATCTACTCAAAAACTTGTGTTCGAATATCCATGAATGTAGACAATAGGTAATAGCAGGGCGTATCACCGCTCACCTAACTCACCTCCGCCGAATATATTGCTCACTTACGCCAATATGTTGAGTGCTTCCGAAAAAGACCCTGAATTCACTTTTTTAAATTCATGGCTGTAGATTGCTAGATTGCTTTTGAACTTTATTGCACATTTGTTTAATATTTACATACTTAGTATGGGGATGAATTTAATCTTAGTGTATTCCCAGTTGCTTCCAATCTCTTCCTGGATTTATAGAATGGGGTTCACTTTCATCAGCTTTCGATTGGCTTTTGATTTTCGACATAGTTGGGAGAGATTGCCGTCCGACCTCACAACACCGTAAGTATCGGTGCCTTGACCCTTGGTGGATGGGGATAAATTTAATAAATGGTCATTTTATTTAAGTAATGTATTAAACTACGTTTCTAATTATGAAAGTTAATAATGTGACCTAGGTATTTTCTTCTTCATGTGTGTTCGTGATTGAATTTTATCAGAAAAGATAGGTGTGAAAGAGATGATTGATTGATATTCTTTATTGTAACACCAAATTACATTTTAAACATAAAGAGTGTTCAAGCAAATGCACTTTGGTAGAATCAATAAAGTAGTTTAAACCACGTCACCCCATCTGTGATAAACAAAAAGAGAACCACAAAACTAAGTGTCATGTATAGCAATCCTAATTTTTTTTATAATCCCTTCAATACTGGCAGTATCGTTGCCTAAATACCATTAATACTTATAAAAGAAGGCTCCCAATGGTAAAACCATTCTTATTTCATTTCGGGGTCGTGGTCTAACTGTGTTTTCGAACCTTTTGGAGTAAGGGCCTTCGGTAGGGGCAGTTGTCCAATCAGTGTATTTAGTTGGACAATAGAGACAGTTGGACTAATACCTCGAAATTAATTGGTTCTAAGCAATTGTTTATTTTATATTTGCGAAACCTATGTTTCAACGTCTTCACTGTAAGACTTAATAGTACGCACACACAAAAATGTGCATCACAAAACGAGAATATTTCCGTGCTTCGAAAGGCTCGCTCGCAAATGTAAATGCCACAAAGTGGTCACCCATCCGGGGACCAGCCATAGTGAAAGTTGCTTAACGCAGTTATCGTTTACATAACACTAAGTCCATGGGACCACGAGCGCTTCCGTGATTCGGAAGGCACGTTAAGCCTTTGGTCCCGGTTGCCAGTAACATGGCAGTCGTTAAACCAAGTTGAAAGTCTTATGGGCGGCTTGAAAAATTTTAACAGCTATTCGCCACAACCTGCGCCTGTACATTTCAACATGGCAATGGGCTCACCACCTGTTACGTGGGACAAAAGTGCATACGATAAAATTTGGGCGTATAGTATGCCTCTGCCTACCCTTTCGGGGATAAGGGCGTGACAATATGTCATGTCATGTTCGGAAGGCACGTTAAGCCGTTGGTCCCTATTGCCAGTAACATGGCATTCGAAAAGCCATGCCAAGAAAAATTTCAACAGCTGGTATCTACAACGTGCGTCTGTCTATTTCAACACGGCAATGCCTCTGCTGCCACTTCGGTGATCAAGCGTGATTGATAAACATAAACAAACAAAAGGAGGTTACGTCCGTACTTCTTTTAGATCCACGTGAAGTTTTGTTACAGAAATATTGTATGGATTTCCGTACCGTTATTTTTTTTTTTAAATTAGATAAACAGTTATGCTACTAAGTACCAAGTCTACGATCCAGTGCACATTAAGCTACAAATATTTCACCGCCGCCTACTTGTAGTCATTACGGGTGCAATACGAGGTCGCTACTAAAAATTCGCTCACCTATTACAATGGCAGTTATCTTTCGCGTTGCTCGCGGCGATACGCGCATTTGTTGCAAACGGGCAATTTCTCATGCAACTGTAACAAAACTTAATTTTTTGTTGGTTAAATACTTCTTTACAGAGACTTAAAGTCCATAAATGAGAGAGAATTCCTGATAATCTTAGTTTGGAAAAAGAAGATTAGGAAAGAATCGGTAACTGTTATTCGTGTTAAAATAGATCGACTCAGGTTGTGGCTCCCTGCCATTTTGTTTTTTTAAGGCATCCTTATTAAGGCAACATTTCCTAACGATTGCCATGTTACTGGCAACCAGGACCAACGACAGGCCTATCGAAGCATGGAAACACTCGTAAATGGAAATGTCACAAAGCGGTAACCTATGTGAGGACCAGCCACAGCGAAAGAGGCTTAGGGCAGAGATCATTTACGGAACTTTGATTTAGCGGAGCTATGAGTACTTCATTCATTAATTATTCCATATTTTGTGGTTATTTATTGTGTTCTAGTTTGTAAATTTATTTACTCTTCATTTCAAAGTCAACCATCCAAACCTTTTATTTTCCATATAAAGTCTTCGATCTGTAAATTTTGTGCGTCTGTTTTAAACTATTGTTATTCACTATTAGTTTTCACTATTAGCTTTATGTATGAATTATTAATTCTGTTTCATTTCATTGTTAAAAAAAACTAAACTATCTGCATAGTACGTGCGTGAAGTGCGTGTATGAATGAATGAATGAATCTTGAAGAAGCGAAAGAAGTATGCATGGGTCGCAAAGCCTGCCGATCTGTCCTCTCTGAGTACTCCGTCAGGGATACTTCATTGTTATTGCACAATAATCATAAAGTCATTCTTTGCAACATTATAATTGCTCGTCTACAACAACCTGTGCATGGACTCAGATTGTATTATTTATTGTGCAGGTAGTTTGGCTACTCGCCAGCAGATAGCCTCGCAAGATTTTTAAGCCAGCCATGTTGTATTTTAGGGGGCTATATTTTTTAAAAACATGAATCACAAAAAGGTGGAAAATATAACGAAGATATCATAACGATGCTTCCTACCGTGAAGGCAAATAATTCATTTTTTGTTCTTTCATTTTTGAATGTATTTACATTTTACCCAAGAACCTTTATAACTTATCTTTACTTCTCTAGACGCAAATATTTCAAAAAAGAATGTGGTCTTGTCATGCTCTCTACCTTGCGCGGTTTCTTTAGCGTTGGATAACACGTTTCTTACAAAAGGTTAAACACTAACACAAATCAAAGTACAATAGGAGCGGAGCAGTAATCTTGAAACACAACAAATAGGACAGACTGTCATACAGGCGTTACGGTCTTTTCTTACTTATTCAAATTTACTTCTGATTAATTTCGTTGCGGGTTCCAAGACATGCTTCTCTCCATGACTTCTCCTGGGACATCACCGAGATCGAGCTCGGTGTAACTGTTCTGGTGTTTTGGTCATTGCTGTAGATCCTGGTTTACAGGAGTCACAGTAATGGGAATGCGGGTGGGATTAGTCCCAATAAAAGACTGCCATACATTATTGGAATGTTACGGGCATGAGGTTCAGTGAGGGAGTGGTTGTTAGGTAAGTAACCGCTGAAACCGCGGGCATAGATTGCTACCTTATAATATTAAGATCTAGCTATGATTGTTAACCTGTCAACTCTCGCCAACTATTCTTCTGAAAATGCAGCAATCAGCTAATGCTGATACCATGATACGGCAGCGCTTTATTTTAGAAATGTGACTGGATATGTCCCACGTAAACCAACATTTAGATTTTGTTCAGATTATAAGTGGGACACAGTTAGTGTTATGCACAAGTACTTGTAACAGTTTACAGAGAGCGCTAAGCACCTGTACGTTAAAGTTAACCGGCGCCGCGCCATTACCTTGCTCGTTTATGGCGCTATTGTTATGTGGACCGCCTCATGCAACAAGTACAATAGAGATATGTAGCAAAATGTTTGATTGTCTTGAAATAGATTTTGTATTTTAATTGTAGATATTAGTTGAAGCCCGCCGCGCCACCCGCATGTTGTACTTGCCCCGTTTTCGTTTTCCACAGGAACTTGTATCCGGGATGAAAGTAGCCACATGTTCTAATCTGATGTATAAGCTATATTATTGTAAAGTTTTATTAAAATTCTTTAAGTAGTTTTTGCGTGAAATAGTAAGAAACGTTCAACATACATAAATTGGATATTTTATTGTTATAAAATAAAACCTAAAATATTAAAATAAATTAAACCCTGACTAAGAGATACGGTAGTCAATATGTTACATACTCACATTAATTTTGTCACACGAATGTTCAAATTGTCTTTTTATTGCAACATCGTCAGTTAGATTCACAGTTTAGACGATTACAAAGTCTTACAAAAACAAAACAGAAGACTTTTCTAATCAGAGAGCTCTTATAAAACATTTTGTAAAGCCATCTTAGAACATTGTAAATATTTAATTTACAACGTTCCAAATTGTCAAAAGCAATATTCTTACACGTGCTTTAATTATCATCTTACCTGTTTACAGCATAAAGCCATCCGCTGTCAGACAGGCCTACAAGGGCCAATAAAGACACGGGAGGGCGAGTTAAGCCAGTCATCTTGTTTTTGTAAACAACCCCGACTTGCTACGCCGTAGGTGGGGTGCGCTACAATGCTACGCGACGTAGAAAGTCGGTGACGTTGAAAAGATCGTAGCATAATTACATTGTAGCATTTGTATTATTCGTGGATGAGGTTTATAGATGGTTGGAAGGAACTGGGGACTAATGTTGTATACGATGTATTAGGAAGATAATGTTATAACTAACGCAAATGAAATTTAATAAGCTTTACTGATTTATGGTTTCAGCTATATTGGGATTAAGTGTCCCACCAAGATAAACATAACATACTGTCACACCTTTATCCCCGAAGGGGTAGGCAGAGGCGAACTATACGCCCACGTTTCACCATATGCTTTGCTTTTTGTCCCACGTAAATGTTAGTGAGCCCATTGCCGTGTTTAAATGGACAGGTGCAGGTTGTGGCGACCTATCATAGATAAGGCCTTCAACTGGCTTAACGACTGCCATGTTACTGGCAACCGGGACCAACGGCTAACATGCCTTCCGAGGCACGAAAACGCTCGAAAATATAAATGCCACAAAGTGATCACCCATCCGAGGACCAGCCATAGTGCATGTTGCTTAACGCAGTGATCGTTAACAGAACACTACGTCCGCGGGGCTACGAGTGCTTCCCGCCAAAATATAGGGCCCGAGTGCCCGAGTGCACTCACCTACTAACTGTGCACCTTCTGAAGAGGCAAGAACGAGATACCTTACGGTGTTGGCAGTGGCTCAACAATGCCGAAAATATAAAGCCAAATGATAGCTGCTCCTAGCAATCGACTAAAAGTTGGAAATACATTAAGATTAAGAGTAAGAAGAAATTTCAATAAGGTTGATTTCATTCTACAATGCGAATCGGCCTAATGTGATCGATGCAGTAAAGGGACGGAAGATGGAATATAAAATGAGTACTTAGTTTTGAAAAAACTTGGCAACTTTTATTTTATCACCAGACCTTGTAACTGCGCGTTGAATTTGAACAAGATCTTGAAATAAGTAGAACAGTATAATTGAGAGCATTCAAGATGTGTAGCAAGTTGCACCAAGTGCAATCAATCAACAGTATAGAAGATCTTTTGAGCAAAATCGGTTGAGAGGAGAGGAGGTGAAATTATAGGGGTTCAAATATGAACAACTTCAACCTGACAAGTTTTAGGCAGTTTGTAAAATTTTATCCATCCAGAAGAGCTCAAGGTCACAGTTCCAATAATTACTGTAAAAAATTAATTGGAAGTTGCCTGGTGACCCTGATGCAAGTCGAATAGGTGACATGTCATATTAGGTCGGGTTACTTTTTATTGTACACCCTGTAATCACTTACACGCTTTCACATAAATATGACTAAATTCTAATAATGTAATTATCGTTGAAAATAATAAAGGTCTCTGTCCACTGGCAGCGTTATTTTTCCATCGTTAATTATTTCCAGTTAACAAGGTGTTGTCTCTTCGCTTATTTATTGCTTTGTGAGCGGTGAGCGTCTAGTGTGCTGGCGCTACACTTAAAGATATGCGAACGGTTGAGCTTTTAGATAAATCATATTTCTCTCTTTATTGTGTTGGTAGTTATGTTCGTTAATGAAAAAAGATAGTACCTAACCTTGGTGTCCAGACCCGGTGTCATTTCAACTTAGAAGCTTGGTACCGATATTTTGTATTAGACTTTCTCTTAGTGTGTTTATAATTACTGCTGTCTAACTTTCTTTCCCTCTTGCATCTAATAAACTTTTGTCAGCAAATGAAGCACTGTGTCATGCACGTGTTCTAGGCTCCAAAAATATCTCTGGGTAAATTACTTTAAATGCTATTTTAAATATTATATCTTTAAGTAGTATGGTAGAGTCTTTAAAGCAATGTTTCACACAGGGCAGTTAGTCAAGTACCTCGCGAAGAATTAACGGCTGTATTTTGACACTTATTATTACGGTATACAACTAACTACATACTGTTTTTATTTATTCTATTCTTCACTTGATTTGTGCTAAGTGCCCCCACGGGGCAACGATCCGCAAAAGCATTATGCTGTCTAGGTGATACATATTTGTCTAGTTAAATCGGAGTACCTGTGACATATTGTATAGCGATCTTTTTCTTCTTTATCTTAGAGTTTTACCAGTTGCTTGTAAAACTTACCTGAATTTAGAGTATGAGGTTCACATTTATTTTGTTGCTGAGAGCAGCAATCGTTTGGTTTTTCATTTTCGACATTGTTGAAGGCAGTTGCCCTCTGACCTTTGGTCACCAGGTGCACCGACAGCAGATGAGCAGCGCCAGGAGATCACCGTGGGTCTCTTACTATTGTGCACGTTAGGGTACGCAGAATAGGGTAAGGGATTCGCAGTTAGGGTTTGGCAGAATTGTGCGCGTATTATGACTGTTTCTCTTTCTTCCCTTTGGGGAAAATATGCGTCATTATTTGTGTATTTATAAGGTGGTGTTTGAAGGCATTTATATAACTTTAAAAATAATCATACATACATATTGTCACGCCTTTATCCCCGAAGGGGTAGGCAGAGCCATATTAAACGCACACATTTCACCGTATGCATTTTGTCCCACGTAACAGGTGGTGAGCCTATTGCCGTGTTGAAATGGACAGGCGCAGGCTGTGGCGAGCTGATGTTGACATTTTTTAAGCCGCCCACAAGGCCTTCTACCTGGCTTAACGACTGCCATTTTATGAGCAACCGGGACCAACGGCTTAACGTGCCTTCCGAAGCACGGAACTGGGGTGGTTTTAAAGGACCGAATAAATTTAATAAAATAAAATGTGTCCATTTTAGATGTTAATAAATTCGGAAGAAATTTTGAACCCGTTGCCTTTTTAGTGAGGTGGTAACAAAAGGCTAAAAGGTCTTATGTGCTAGACGCTAATAATTAACACGACCAATTAAAGTCCTGGTAGTCTCGGACTCTGTAAATAATCATACATACATATTGTCACGCCTTTATCCCCGAAGGGGTAGTCAGAGGCATATTAAACGCCCACATGTCACCGTATGCATTTTTGTCCCACGTAACAGGTGGTGAGCCCATTGCCGTGTTGAAATGGACAGGCGCAGGCTACATCGACCTGCTGTTGAAATAAAATGTGTCAATTTTAGATGTTAAATTTGGAAGAAAATTTTAACCCGTTGCCTTTTGAGTGTGGTGGTAACAAAAAGGCTAAAAGGTCTTATGTGCTAGACACTAATTAGCACGACCAATTAAAGTCTCGGACTGTATGAAAATAATCGTAACATGCTAATACATATATTATACTCTGTATTATAATATTATTATTACTTTTTTTTATAAAAAGGCACAAAAAGAACACAGCCAAACTAATATTTCTTTCCGAACTACCAATAACAATATTTATGAAAAAAAAAAAAACTAAAGTTCACACATCATCCGCAGTCAATAGACTTCGTTGTTTTTTTCCCATAAATTCATAAGTTTTATAGCCATGATCTGACCCTCTATCATTTGTGACTTAGGGCCGTTATGGTGTGTTTATGGTATACGGGGAGGAGGGCTAGGGGACAGGTGGGAGGTGAAATTTATTAAAGAGCCCTTTGTAGATAAAAATATGAGTGGAAATAAATAATAAAAGAGATTCAACCGCTTGTAAGATTGTAGTTGGTTTTGAATGATTATTGAAGTATGTTTAGGGAATTTCTTGAAGTGATGATAAGGTGATGATAAGGTACAGTCCCCTGCACTCTGCTAAAGTTAAAACTTTTCTCTTTCTTAGAAAATTATTTTATTTTATACCATTGAGGTAGCAGACAAACATACGGTTTACCATTTCCTCTTTGCAAACGCGCCAGAACTGTTTTGTGCTCAATTCCCAGTTCTTCGGTTACGTCGAAATTGATACGCAATGTTTTCTCCACTTTAAAAAAAATACCGTTCATTTTATTTGTAACACGGTGACCAAAGCGATGTGCATCTTTGATATCAAAATCTGTGCAACTCTCACAGACAACTGCACTAGGTCCATAAACGTCATAATCTTTTATAAGTCTGCGACTGCCAGAACGGCCACACACGGAGTACTGCTATCACTTTTGAGCTGAGATACCTGTACACTGGTTTCGAGCTTTCAACTCGGTAGAAAGATCTTAGAGGGTTCAGCGGCTCTGCTGTTGCAAATGTCTATAGGCTACGGTGAACACTTTCGATTCGAGGTGGGCTTGTCTGCCACCTCAGTGTTATAAAAAAAGTGTAACATTTCCTCTTTGTGAGTGTAGTCTCTAAACCAAATTGCTATGCTCTATTTAATAGCATTCGTTCTACTTATGGAAACAGGATTACTTTATTATTAGTATGGTTATAAGGGTATGTAAACTCTTATATGTATTAAAGACAGATGTATAATATAGTTATAAACATATAATCAATACCAGAAGGTATAAAATACTCAGAATAGTAATAAAAACTTAAAATTGAAACTGTCCTGTCTCGCCGAGCGGTGTTGCAAGGTTTTTGTCTCGGTGCAAAGTTGCGAGTCTAATAATGGTTTGCACGTTGTGTTGGGCAAAAACAGTTCCGACACCCGCCACCTATCCGATATAACTTTACACCTATAGCTATAGGAACTTATAGTAACCAGGAAGTTCGTAATTAAATCAAGAATAAAGATTAATTCTAATCAGCCTTCGGAGTAGAGACCTTTCTGTCCTCCGTGAATAAGCCCAACTCGTATTATGCTGTAAGTTTGTTGAGAGATGGGTATTCCAAGGACAACTTGATGCAGTAGTCAGTTACAGGTTACAGGTGAACAGTAAACCAAATTTCAGATCGTACGGTCTTGAAGATTTTGATGGGATCTCTTCTTTACCTAGGCAGTTTTCAGTTAAGGATATTAAAAAAATATTGCTAACCATCTCGATTACTTACTTATCGACAAATACATTAACGACGTGTAGAACTTATTAAATACTAGATGACCCCCACAGCTTCGCCCGTGGAATATTTCGACCTCCCGTCGCACCTATTAAATCGCTTAGAAATTCTAAATTTTGCATAAAAATTTGCCTGATTTGTCGACATTTGGGTGATAATTTTACGACAAAAACAGACCCAACTTCAATTGTATTTAAAAACTGGCCATACAACTACGCAGACACACATTCAAGCTTTCATTAAAATCGGTATAGCCATTTTCGAGTAATGCGCTTTGCAACACATTTGGCGATTTATTCTTTTAATTTATAACTAGTTGTTGCCCGCGGCTTCACCCACATAACGAAGCTTTCCCGTTCCCGTTTCGCAACCGTGCTAGTTTTTCAATTTTTCTCTTCATAAAAATCTTCCTTAGAGTTCAAGGAATAAATTTCAAAAAAATACTCGAATTGGTTCAACCTATCGAGTTCTGCGATTAGCAACATATTTTGCGACGCATTTTTATTTATATCGATAGTAAAGAAGATTGTGTGTATCATTAAACGTGTCCACAGAACTAATACATGTAATGTGTCTTCTGTAGGTAGAACATCATCCCTATAATCAGAGAGCGCGCAATCAGAGTCATCTTTGATGTAACACGCGCCACGCGTGACTGCCTCAAAGTGTGCTTACCCTTTGATGTTAACAATGAGCGTGTTTGATTTGACACCTATTATGTTATACAAAGTACTCGTTACTTGTGATAGTATTATACTATTATCTTTTTCACAATTGATAATATTACTTCTATTTAAACCACGCGCTCGTGGTCCGGACTAAGTGTTCTGTAAACGATCACTGCATTAAGCTTTCGCTATGACTGGTCACGGATAGGTGACCACTTTGTGGCATTTACAAATGTAAATACCACAAAGTGGTCACCTATCCGTGCTTCGATACAAGCGTTTCCGTCCTTCGAAAGGCACGTTAAGCCGTTAGTCCCGATTGTCAGTAACATGGTATTCGTTAAGTCAACTTAAAGGCCGTATGGGCGGCTTGAAAAATTTCAACAGCAGGTAGCCAAAACCTGCGTCTGTCTATTTTAAAACTTCAATGGGCTCAGCACCAATCACGTAGGAAAGGAATAAAAAGTGGGCGTATATGCCTCTGCCACCCCTTCGGGGATAAGGCGTGAAAGGTAAATAAATAATAAACCAACGCTGTCCCGATGTAAAAATGGGCTTTTTTTCAAAGTCGAAATCTTCATGGATGCGCTATACCAGACTCCTACCGACTAAAACCACACAGTGTCCTTCTCTCTGCCCATCGATCTATCGGCCGGGAATCCCGGGAGAACTCTCGGAAGAATAACCCTACAGCCACCGACAGACTTTGTCCGCTACAGCGACTTCCTCTCATATAAAAAAGAGGACTGTTATTCTAACTCTACCTGTGTGTCTGTGGCGTCATACTCGTATCATAACTGCCAAAAGTATATACCTATTTTAATACGGCAACATAACACACGGAACCTTACAGATCTGATATCTAATGCTTCCTCTGCTAATATCTGATACTCTGAGGCTGTCCTGTTTGAATCTGAAGGTGGAGTAAGACTGTGAATCTAATTGTAAAGAGGGGGTACACAACGTTGGAGGTGAGGTCTGTATAGGCCCCTTAGATCTTGATAGGTCCAATGGGTCTGACAAACGTTTACGTAACGCCAATTAAATCTCCAAAAAAATACGAGAAAAACGGTGTTTTTAGTTTTTGATATTTCAAAAGTAGGCTGAAATATGTAAATATTTTCATAATAGTGCGTATAACGCGGGTGACCGCATACGTCACATCCCTGCTCATTCAACAGTCGCGCTCTCGTTCGCACCCGAACGCCGCGCCGCGCCTTGTCGCAGTCTACTCTGTGCGAGGCTGTGACATCATAATGGCCGCACTTAATCTCGGAATCTCAAAAAAGGGCTAAAACTTCTCGTCATTATAACTTCGGAAATACTGCATGTATTGAAGTGAAATAAATGCAATTTTAGCTGTATTTGACAATATTACTGTCTTGACCCTTTTGTGTTCTCCATTATAAATAAGTCATTTGTAATAATTTTTTTAAGAGGAAATGAGGCTTGGCACCCAAACATACATGATTGCTCTATTAAATTTATATATATTGAAGTACATAGCAAGGAATCAATGTCACTCGAACTCCGCTTGAGATGCCTCACTCTGTTTATTTCATACATCGAGTGTCAGGAGGCGTCACACTTTACGATTACACCAATTGCTAGAGACGAATAGCAGGCAACTGACAGCTCGCGTAAGCGATTTTTGCCTACAGATGGACGTAAACTTGGCCCGCGGTATTATTATTATTTTCGTCTGTATTAGGGTACGGAAGCTACATACAAATGATTTTTTAAGGTGTGGAAATCCCATCAGATGTCATGCCGAACTCGAACCGGCTACCTCTCCCTACCTACCTATCTGTCTATTGCCTGAAGCCCCCGATAACGCCTCGGAAAGATGTCCCAGTAAAGCTACATACCTTGCACTGTGGATTGAACGGTGTTCAAAGTACGTCAGGGGTTAAACCGGGACACACATCTACTATTATATGCAGGTGGATGAGTAACAATTAGTAGGAAGTGCCTAGCCATGCTAATATGTCATGTCAGCCCCGCCGGGTCCCAGTAAGAGGGGAAGACCCAAGAAGTGCTGGCTTGACGTTGTAAGGGATGACATGCGTGTCAATGGTCTCACTACAGGGAATGCCGACGACCTTGCGAAGTGGAGGAGATAAAGTAGGAAGACGGATCCCGGTCGTCGCGAGACGCAACTGGGACAGACGCTCGGATGATGGTGATGCTAAGCCACGCTAAATGTTTGAGCCGTATAATAATAATGGAATCATGATCAAATCAATGGCGAAAGTCGTGGGATTGTACCTCTACTGGACCTAGAAATTCGTAGGGTTGACAGAACGAGATTAGAAACAATATTCTTTGCTGTATATCAACCTGAGCTTTGATTCGACTCAGCCTGGGTCGATCATGTATCACCCATCAAAGTCAGACCTAATTATGTTTTTAATCTTCTAATCTTTGACTTTTACTGTCTCGGTGGCGCAGTAGTAGTGCATGCGATTGCCACGCTGTGGTCCCGGATTCGATTCCCGGGTCGGAAGAAATATTTCTGTGATCCACAATTGTTTGTTTCGGAGTTTGGGTGTTTCCTATGTATAATATTTATGTACTTAGTAATATATATGTTTATCAATCGTCTAGATCCCATAACACAAGCTTATATTAGCTTACTTTGGACTAGACAACGCTGTCTAAAAAAATGTCGCACAATATTTATTTTATTTAATCGTCTCTTCAACCTAACCGGCATTTGTGGGCCACTTGGCCACGCGGCAACAAAGTGTGTCTTGTCACAATCGAGATCACTGGACGCGTGAAACTGTACTCGACCAAATCATCGACTAAGTGGATGGACGTGGGATCTGTAGAGTGTAATGCCAAGTACTTGGTCTTCGCCACATTAAGTTTCAGACCGCCGTTCTCGTGGATAATGTCATATAAGCCTTGGGAACCCTTTTGAATCGCAGTGCCATGTCATCTCTCGAGGAACACAGTCGAATGCCTTCTGCATGGCCAGGAACAGACATAGCAGAGGTATTTTCTTCGTACTGTATCTCTCTGTGACAATCCTTAGAGCAATTACAGGTCCTTGGTCCCATGACCAGAATGAAACTCATATTGACACTTCTTCCTGCCGAATCCGGGAATCAATAATCTCCTCGAGAATTTTCATGGTGTGTGACATAATCTTTATACCGCGGCAGCTCCCGCACTGCTGCACCTCCCGGTACCTGACCTATGAAGACTGGTGTAATAATACTCCGCCTGGTGAGGAGAACGTGGTTATAGAGGTTTGCTTAGCTGCTTACACCACGGGTACAAATCCACTTCTAGGCCTCGATGGGAACTACATCGGGTCCAACAGGTATCCGATTCCTCAGGGTTGCAGTCCCTTGAACTTGTGAACAAATCCAACATTTAGGTTAACGTAAAAAATAAGATTGTTTATGCCGCAAAACCATGAATTTTAAAATTTTCAAGGGAATTTAAATTTAGGGTATTTAGCGTTAACTATAAAATTAGGCAAACAATACCTTCCTTACAAATATAGGGAAAATAAAAATATACTACTAATAAAATAAATCATAAAAAATATACAAAAAGAAATTATTTATAAAATGTACCAACAAATTTGTTTGTAACTATCAGCGGGCGCAGTTCTGGTTTCTTTAGATATGTTACTTACTCGTTTTGACGCTAGGCAGACCTGCCAAAAGGCTATAATGGAGTAATATCAAAGAGAACTTTATTTGAGTACTTTATTATTTATACTTACATATTGTCACGTCTTGATCTCCGAAAGGGTGGCAGAGGCATTCTATACGCCCACATTTCACTGTATACATTTTTGTTCCCCGTAATAACAGGTGGTGAACTAGTGAGACATTATCATGTATTGTGTGTGTCTTTATTTCAGTGGTAGATTTAATTACACAGTATAAAGGTTTGTCCTAAAAGAATTAAGTACATTTTAAGTGCAAAACCTTTATATTGTATAGCCCCAAACGCGACAGCTTTGCTACAAGAAGTGACCGCAGAATGAACAGCGTCGGTACACTTTGATTGTAACCGGGACCTTGAGACCTCGCCCTACTTCACACAATGGTGTCAAAAATATATTGCAATATGGATCTTCCTCAAAACATTCTCGTCCAAATATGATAATCTATTGTTTGTTAATTTCTCAACAAAAAGCAAAAGGCTAAATAAATTTACGGCCCACACATTTAACGATTTCATAATACTTTAAGTGCGTAATCTGAGAATAATATTCGTTTTAAGTATTTATATCTTCAACAAACAACAAACATACATATAGTCACTTTTTTTTTGCAGAAGAGATTGCCAGAGACTTGGCAGTGTTTGTAATTTATAATCGATTGTCGAAATTCCATAGCACAAGTTCACATTTACTTAATTTGAACTAGATGACTTTGTTTTAGAATATAATAAAATAGTATAGAGCTCTTGACCGGATTGATAGTCCCAGTTGAAGTTTTATTAGGTACGAATAATGTGATCCAATTATCTAAAAAGGGTCGCAGGAAGCGAGTGGATATGGAAGGCGCAGGACTAAAAAAATAAAAAATTGCATAGAGTATTTTAACGGCGTTTACAAAATGTCATACACTAAAACTAGAGAAAAATTTAATATTTTAAGGTGACCACCGGTTCGGAACGCGGTCTAACTGTTTAAGTCCAGTAGTGGATTAGATCGATTGATTGAATACTGTATTATAAATTTCGTAAATTATACGATATACACTTTTATTAATGTGATTATGCGCAGACACGACATTCGGCTCATGTCAAGGTGAGCTCGTATGGCGGCTGTGTCACGAAATCGCGGCATTCCACTGCGTAAGGCTCTACTACACTGGCAGCGGGTTCGATCGTTAATACCGTAGTGTCGTCTTACCTAATCCATCTATTTTAATTTGGTTTGAAATTGTGTTATCAGTTTAATTCTAATAAATTCTATTTACCATTTCAAGCACTCTGTTTTAGATTTTTGGGGCACCTGGTTTATCTATAAAATAGACGGTGGCGGCGCAGTGGGGTGTTGCCATGATTCCCGGTTCGATTTCATGTGATGAAACCAAATCAAAGATCAGTAAATATTTTTTTAGGAAGTGTGTATTTCTTTTAGGTTGTTTGTATCACAAAGTTTAAACTAGTTTATCCAGTTTGACAAAACATTTACTAGTTGAAAAATCGGACAAAAAATATTGATAAGACTACAATGTCTTGGTGTCGAAGAACTTCTCCCCATCTAAGTCAACTGGTAAGGTTCCACTTCGTATGGCAATGCTTATTTTCTAAATGATGCCAGCCTTGTCACGAGTAGTGTCGATAAATTGATTCTATTATTATTATTGGCTAATATATATTTATTTTAGCCAAAAACGCTGCTATATATATGAATTAATGATATATTTATGAATTAATACAGCAATATAAACATAAAGTATTCATTTTTCTTCGGAATTGCTTGCAGAGAGACCAAATCCTAAACCTTTGTTTCGTGACTCGTGTCCTAAGAAATTATTGAAAGTGTTTCGCGGTTGTCTAATCTAACGATATATTAATAATATTACGAGGTGACTCACTCATCTATCAATGCCTAGCCGAATCCATTACAGGTAGTGATTTGAATTATTCAGGGAAAGATACTCTTATAATGGAAGTTCCCATTAAGAAAGGACTTTTCAAAATTCTACCTCTAGACACTATAATAAAAAGTTAATTATTTTAGTGATTTGGGGAACGTTTAGGGCAGTATGACGTTGACCTTTGATAATGCTGTAAGGCGAAACCGGTCAGTAAATACATATATATACATATTGTCACGCCTTTATCCCCGAAGGGGTAGGCGAAGGGATACTATAAGCCCACGTATCACAGTAGGATTTTTGTTCCACCTGTAGGTGGAGAGCCTATTAATTGCCGTGTTGATATGTACAGGACCAGGCAGGCTGTGGCAAACTGCTGTTGAAGTTCCTCAAGCCGCCCATAAGGCTTTCAACTGAGCTTAACGACTGTCATTTTACTGGCAACCGGGAGCAACTGCTGAACGTGTTAAACCGGTGAAGTTGTGGTAAAATAATAAAAGCAGTGGAACATAGTTCAAGTGATTTTATTTTGCGTGATGAACAACAATCGAGAGTTTATGTGATTTACGAGTGTTAGTAATGTACACCATTATGTAAACTAAATATCACTGATGATGACATACTTCTTTGACTCACTGTAAATTCATTAATCGTTTCATACATGCACGTTTAAAGATCCGAGTACTTATGACTTTTTCGTTTTTGAGTAATCTGCTCACGTGTAATATTCATATGTAGGTATATATGACTCGATCTACCCTGACTCCAGCTACCTTCGACTTTAGCACATAGGATTTTTCTAGATTGAAAGGTATATATTGTTTGTAAGGTGTAATAGGTAAGTAATAGGCAATAGTTAGTCCCAGCTTCCTAGGTAATAATTACCAGACTATTCTATTACTTGACGTTCAAAGCACTTAAGTTCCGAGTTATGTAATGAATAACAGTACTTATTAGGTATACTTTCACATACCTCAACTTGCTGGCTTGACTTAACCCAATGAGTCACCCACATACCGTACACATGGAATTACTCCAGCGAGTGCGTCATTGTATAGCGAAACTATTACATAATGAATTCAGAGCCTACAATATTGAAGTCTGCAGGTTATAATATTCATGACGATGAATTTGGAAACACTTTATCAAATATATATTACTTAAGGTTAGGACTTTATGGATCTCATTTCATCTGTATTTAGGTATTTGTTGCGGTATAAAGGCAATCCTTCTTTTGAACTTTAAGTAAAACTTCCCATTTTTTTTTCGAAAATTTGTGCGTAGTAGTATTCGTCTGCCTACCCCCTCGAGATAAAGGCGTGTCAATATGTCATGTCATATCAAGTATATATTTCTTAGTGTTTAGTTTCGATGAAAGTACTTAGTCATCGTCATATTGCCGGCAACAATCACCCTTTTTATAAAAGATTATCACAAATATATTCTTAAGTGGGAAAGGATTATACATATAGTATGCTTTCATTTAAATCCTTCATTCATTTAAAATCCCTTGCGTAGTCTAAAAGTTCTAAGCGTACTTAAATACAAACTGCGGGAACTTGGAGGGTAACGTTTCCATTTACCTATCCTACATCCTTTCCTTGAGGAGTTCGGTTCGTCATTCCTCTGTTACGATTAGTAGAAGTTATCTTTAACCGTTGTGCGTTAGGATTGACGAATCGAGGATATGTGGTAGGATTCTCCTTTCCTCCTTTATTATCGTTCTACGATCCAATTAGTTATCATCGGTTTTGTAGTAAGGTTATTTAACATCTGCACCAACAGGCCAGTCCATATAGAATTAAAGTTTAATTTACTAACAAACAAATAAATGATGAGAGGTAAGTACTTATGTAAATACAGCGATTTACATTCTGTTGGAAGCAAAGAAGGTAGTTAGATATTACTTCAAGTAATGAAGTCATGATCTAATATAATATTGGAATGTATTAATCACTGATAAGATCTCAGCGTGCATTGAACTTGTGGCCCCTTAATAGATTTATCAATTTGAAATATCGATGAATCATTATTTTAGGAATTCTTCTTCCGGCACTTATAGTTCAATATAATTTAATAATTTTTATTTAAAGTGAAAAGGCAACTTCGTTCATATAGAACTTGAACCCGTGACCTTTGCCTAACGAGGACAATGCTGAGCTACGGAATCGAACCAATATAAACTGAAATTCTTTACTAAATTTGTAAGCGTCATTTAAGATTATAAATGCAGAGCCATTTATCGAGTTACTTAGCAACTCTAATATCAATGAATGGCATTACACCTATTTTTATACACTGATGAGATGGATTCCACTCAATCAATATAACTTTTAGGGATATTACAATTTTTTTCGACTACCTCGGTGGCGCTGTGGTAGTGTATGCGACTGCTGCATCTGAGATGCTGGGTTCGATTCCCGGGTCGGAAAAATATTTGTGTGATTCACAAATGTTTGTTTCGGAGTTTGGGTGTTTTCTATGTATAATATGTATGTATTTAAAAATATATAAGTATGTTTATCAGTGTTATCTAGATCCCATAGCACAAGCTTAAAAGCTTAGTTTGGGCTAGATGGCGCTGTGTGAAAAGTGTCCTACAAAATTTATTTATTTAAATTATTTTATTAATTTATTTTCTTGCCTCTGCCTTGCCCACCCAGAAATACTTCAGACAACATGACATGAGTTGCACAGGGAGATGAACAGTTTAAGGCGTTTCGAGTTTTATCTCGCTCGTGGCCCCGCGGACTCAGTGTTCTGTAAACGATCACTGAGTTACGTAACTTTCACTATGGCTGGTCCTCGGATGGGTGACCCCTTTGTGGCATTTACATTTGCGAGCGTTTCCGTGCTTCGGAAGGCACGTTAAGCCGTATGTCCCGGTTGCCAGTAAAATGGCAGTCGTTAAGTCAAGTTATGGCCTTATGGGCGGCTTGAAAACTTTCAACAACAGGTAGCCACAATCTGCGTCTGTCTACTTCAACACGGCAATGGGCTCACCACCTATTACGTGGGACAGGAATACACATGGTGAAAAGTGGGCATATAATAATATGCCTCTTCCGGGGATAAGGCGTAATAGATAAATAGTTTTATCTCATTCCTCAGACTGTCTCATGTGTGCGCTGCAGTGGTAGTCCAGGGGACTAATAATGAGGTCTGTTGTTCAAATTACTGGCTGAAACAAATGTTTGTCTATCTGGGCGGCTCGACTGAGATGTTCCAAAGTACTTATTTATTCTTGTGTACGTTCGGAACTATGGAATTATTCAAATTATCTATTGACGGATAGTAATAAATCGACATTTATTTTTTTAATATGGCAGATAACGTTAATAATTGCAGATTAAGCCTATTAAGTAAATAATATATATAAGAAATTTACACATTATGCACATTTTTTATAATGTCTTGAGGAAGTGCCTTAGGCGTTTCCTAATTAATAGTGATGGCATGACCATCGTGTAAAGGGCCCTCAAACCACGATGTACGAGATCGCTTTGCGCGAAGGCCTTTTAGCACAATCTTTTAAGGATGAGCAGTTCACACTAGTTAATTTGATCACACGAATTTGTGAACGCGTATTCGCTTTAATTTGTGTTTGCGTGACTCTTTTTTGGTCACAACGATGCTTACAACGCTTAACTTCATTAAATGGCATAAAATTTCAAAACACCTTTAACAGAACACCTCCTAAATTTGGAATACTTACCAGACCTAGTTACAGAAGCGCTCGTGGCCCCGTTGACTCAGTTTTCCGTAAACGATCACTGCGTTAAGCAATTTTCGCTATGGACGGTTACAGATGGGTGACCGCTTTTTGGTATTTCAATGTAAGAGCGTTTCCGTGCTTTGGAAGGTACATTAAGCCGTTGGTCCCGGTTGCCAGTAACTTGGCCGTTTTTTAGCTAAGTTGAAGGAATTATGGAGTTAAAATTTCTGCAGCAGGTAACCACAACCTGAGTTTGTCTATATCCACACGGCAATACTCACCACATATTACGTGGGACAGGAATACACATGCCACATACAAATACAATGCCCGGACTGCAGAGATATTTATAAAGGAGTGCAACAACTGTCCTGGCAGCTGGAATATTTAGTTTTGAAAGACAGAAGGTAATGGTAGATATACCCTATCCTAGCCCCTCTCCTTCCTCGTCCTTGTCCCATCCCTAAAACCTTTTCCTACCTTATCCTCTTCCAATCCTCCACCCTCTTCAATTCCACGCAGCACATAGGCACGCCAAGCCAGTGATTGCCGTGCCTATGTGCTGCGTGGTGGACGTGATATTTCCCTAGCTAATCGTGGGAACGCAATGGTTTTAAAAAATAAAATGCAGAATGGCGGCGACGTGGTTCGCCACCCGTCACGTCTCGTTTCCCATCGAGGCGAAAAGTGGACTGGCGGGAGCCACTTTGCTACTTTGAATGTTAGAGGAGAGAGACGAATTGATGTTCTGTGCGTGAATGAGACAAAAAGGAAAGGGTGTGACACCACCACACATGAAACCCTCGCGGCATACTGGTCAGGTGTCACTACTACCAGTCCAGCGTGCCAGGGTGTCGGTGTACTACTTTCTGCTAGAATGAATGAATGTGTGACTGAATATGAATGTGTAAGCCCAAGACTCCTTTGGTTGGGGTTGAAGGTTGGACTCACCCGCATCTTTGTTGTAGGAGTATAAGATGCGCGGTGGCGTCGATCGCCAAAAGACCAAAGTGAGAGACAGGCATTTTGGGAGAGTGTGAGTGATGTTTTGAGTAGATGCAAACAAAATGAGTGGATTGTAATGTAAGGTGACCTTTATGATTGGGTTGGAGTGAAGCGTGATGGATATGAAAGTGTATTAGGAAAGTTTGGTGACAAACGAGTGAATGAAATGGAGAAAGTCTGCTTGAAGTATGTTTGGAGAGGAATCTTGTGGTATCTAACGCCATGTTTGACCACAAAGATATCCACTTGTTTACGAGACATGAAGGAAATCATAGAAGTATGATCGACTTTGTGATTGTAGATGCAAGGATGAGAAAGAAAGTGTTAGACACCATACCGTGGTGCCGGGATTGACACATACCACTTCTTGGTTGTTAGTCGAGTAAAAGGTCTGTTTCGACGGTGGCGGCATCGTATGTATGAACCTGTTAGTGTATTAGAGCGCATAAAAGTCGAGAATTTGCAAGAGATAGGCATTAAAAAGGAATTTATGAGTAAGTTGAGCAAGAAACTTTGAGAGAAGTGTGTGAGATCGAAGACGTATGGAAGTCATTTAAAGAAGGACTCGTAGATGTTGCGATTGAAGTGTATGGAGTAAACAAGAGAAGCCAACGATGTAAGGTAAAGAGAATGTGTGTAGAAGTCCGAAAGGCGTTGTCTGATAAGAAGAAAGCATGGTTGGATTGGCTGACTACAAAAGTCAATTAAAGAACGGAAAGGGCAACGGATGTGGACCTAAAAATGGTGAAAGAGGAGCACAAAAGGTATAAGCTTGTTGCAAAAGCGGTGATGAAAAGAAAGAAAGAGAATGACAGAGATGAATTTAATAAAATTATTTTGGAAGTCCATAAGAACAGTAAGAGGTCAACAGACGACATCGCATCTCAACCATATCAGAAACCAAGATGGTAGTCTTGTGAAAGGAGAAGAGTTGTTGAAAAAGATAATATGCAAGTACAGACTAGAAAGAGGAGAGTAAAAGAAAGGATCTTCGCTTGAATGCAAGTAAAACTAAGGTTCTGGTATTTGAAAGAGAAGACGTAAGAACTAAATGCGAGATTTGGGTAAATCGGGAATGTCTAGAGCAAGTGAATGAAATTGTGTATTTAGGGAGTATGTTTAGCGCGAATGGAAGATGTGATTCGGATGTAGAACGGCGAGTAACTGCCGGAAGCAAAGTTAACGGTGCTTTGTCCCAATTAGTTAATCGACAAAGCATCGTAATAGAAGCACGACTCGCGATTCATAACGCAGTGCTAGTGCCAACGTTGCTTTACGGCAGCGAAACCTGGGTATGTCAGAAGATGCATAAAAGTAAGCTGAATGCTGTGGAGATGCGATCACTTCGAAAATTGTGCGGCGTAACCTTGGCCGACCGAAAACGCAACGAAGTGATACGCAATATGGCAGGTTTGAGTGAAAGTGTCAACGTTAAGCTGGAAAAGGGCGTGCTCCGTTGGTTTGGACACGTTCAACGAATGAGTGAGGAACGATTGACGAAGAATATATATTGTGCGAAAGTAGAGGGCAGAAGGAGTCAAGGTAGACCGAGAATTTCTTATGAAGACCACGTGAGCGGATTACTCAAGAACAGAAGAGTCAAAAGTACTTGGATACCCAGACGTGCATGTATGAAGCGATTAACGAATCTACAGGAAGCGAAAGAAGTATGCATGGATCGCGATGCCTGGCGATCTGTCCTCTCTGACTACCCCGTCAGGGATACAGCGTGAAGATAGTTAAGTTAAGTTAAAACTAGTTTCTGGGAAATGAATGAAATTGGCAAGGAAGAAGTCATAAGTGTAAGAGAAATAGTGCAAGCATAGAATAGCATGAAATTGGGAAAGGCCGCGGGACTTGATAGGATCTCTGTCGAGACGCTCAAAGCGGGACAAGGCGTGGAAGCTTTGTTGGAGGAATGGCAGCGTACCAAGAGATTGGTGTATGGCTGTCATTGTCCCGCTTTATAAGGGAAAAGGGTCTCAGCAAGAGTGCAAATACTACCGCGGCATAAGCTTGCTCAGCATCGTCGGCAAGTTGTATAAAAATTTTGATAAAAAGAGTGATGAATGAAACTGAAGGAAAAATGTGGGATGTACAAGCAGGATTTATGAAAGGAAGAGGATGTACGGATCAGGTCTTTTCCTTGCGATGCTTAGCAGAAAAGCTTTTGGCGAAAAAGTCAAAAGGTCTATTGCGTAATTGTAGACTTAGAAAAGGCCTATGATAGAGTGGTGAGGAATGAACTGTGGTCAATACTGGCCAGGTATGGAGTAAACAGCCACTTGATACGAGCACTAAAATCTCTCTATGAGGGACCAGTGCTGACCAGTGCTTGTGTCAGAATCAACGGAGCTTCCACAGACTTTTTTCACACTGAAAAAGGTGTGAGACAGGGTTGCGTAGCGTCGCCGTTGCTGTTTAACCTATACATGGACAGCGGCCTGAAAGAACTGCAAGAGAGTACGTACTCGTATAAAAATGGATGAACTGACCGTCAAGTGCCTCCTATACGCAGATGATCAGGTAATACTATCATAAGGTAATAAGCATCATCGGCGGAGGAGTTGCAGTTGATGGTTAACATTATGTATGATGCGTTAAAAAACAAAAGAATGAAAGTGAATGTAAACAAGTCGAAAGTAATGGTTTTTGAAAGAGAGGCAAGTATGAAGGATTGCTCAATTGTTGTGGAAGGAGAAAGAGTAGAACAAGTGAAAGAGTTTGTATATCTGGGTACAAAATTTACAAGAGATGGAAAGTGTGACTATAATAATAATAATAATTTTCATTTATTCCAGGTAAAACCCATATTTTTCATTCAATTATACATTTACAATACATAACCACATCATACAAACAACCCAAAAAACATGTTTCCTTTACACCCCTTATAAATACACACATATACACCGCCACGCCTTCACCCCCGAAGGGGCAGGCAGAGACATACATTTACAAAATAAAATTATAATTCAATACAATATACAAATCAGAGTCCATAAACTAAATAAATTAAAATAAAATTAAAATTCATGAATATAATTATAATAACACACAAAAAAAAACATTATAGGTAAATTTTAATACAAAATAATTTCATTTAACGTTCATCACATGGTGCACACCCACCCAATGCCTGAGAATGGGACTATCCAAATATTCAGCCAAGGTCTTAACGTGCAGCAAACATGCCAGACGCTGAGCAATAACGAGGTAACCGTAACAACGCACGAAAAGCATTATTATATTGTACTCGCAGCGCGGTTTTCGCCTTTTTAGTGAAATTAGTCCATAACTGACAGGTATAAAAACTTTGGCAATAAGCTCTAAACAATGTTACTTTTACCTCATCATTACACTTTGCAAATCTACGAGCCAGCATGTTGCTTCTGACGGCCAGAGACTTGCGTTCGCGTTCAATGTCGTCATCGTCCCGAAGATTATCCGTGAGCATATGACCTAAGTACTTGAAACTCCGTACTCTCTCCACCTGGGTTCCATCCAACGAAACCTGCGGGACCACACCTGGACCGCCCTTTGATTTAAAAACCAAAACGACTGTTTTTTTAACATTATATTTTAAGCCATGACTCTGTGCGTATTTTTCACACACCCTTAATATTGCCCTTAGACCATTAATCGATGGACTGAGCTGGACCACGTCGTCCGCATAACTTAAATTATTTAAACATGTTTGTCCAATATGACACACGACTCTGGTCCCCCTCAGCTCCCCGATCAAATCATTCATACACAAATTAAAAAGGTCCGGCGAGGTTAGCCCGCCCTGCCTGACTCCACACTGTGGTCTATACTCAGCTGTATGGGTATCTCCCCACCTCACACAGTTAGTTTGGTCTATGACATTGAGTTATGACGAAGAGTTTTGGCAGGAAATAAAGTAAATGGAGCCATGTACCCCTTTATGAGCAGTCAGAACGTGTCTAAGAAGGCAAGACTGGCTGTACATAGAAGAGTACTGGTCCCCACATTTATGTATAGCAGTGAAAGTTGGGTATGGCAGAAGAAGCATAAAAGTAAAATAAATACCGTGGAAATGAGAAGTCTGCGAAGTATAGCTGGAGTGAAGTTGATGGGTAAAGAAAGAAACAGCGTGATAAGCGAACTTTGCGGTATGACAGAAGATGTAGTGACTAAGATAGAAAAAGGGATGCTTAGATGGTTCAGACACGTGGAGAGGATGGATAAAAATAGAATAACGAAGCCGATATATGTGGCAAGAGTGAATGGGCAAACTGGTAGGGGTCGACCTCGGCGTACGTATGTTAATCAAATCGACGATCTTTTGGAAAAAGGCCAGGTCAAGAGTACCCTTAACCGGCGAGCGTGTATGAAAGTAGAAGAAGCGAAAGCTGTATGTCAGGATCGTAGCAAGTGGAAAGCCATAGTCTCTGCCTACCCCGATGGGAAACAGGCGGGATAATATGTATGTATGTATGTAGGAATACACACGGTGAAATGTCGGCGTATAAATGCCTCTGCCACCCTTTCGGGGGTAAGACGTGATTGATGATTAATTAACATAGATTCAGACCTCGTAGTGCACTGTGGTGAGAAAAATGAAGACAGGAATATAAAGAAAGGAGTATTGAAGGCAGAGGTTCTTGACTGTGAACAACCTTTGGAAACGTTCGGCTACGATATGTCACTGGCCTCTCACGTCAATCAGTCAATGACAAATAGTATTGGAAGAAACTTGAAGAAACAAATGCTGTATGCATTCCTGTGATTTGGAAATAAACGGTTCTCGTCAAAGGTATGCGCCATTCACCTTCGTATGCAAAAATATTCATTATTGACGTAGTTTCTACACTGAATTTAATCAAAATTGCTTAAAGGGTTACGAAAAGTTATAATCAAGAAATTGGGGAGATGACTTTAGTCATTAATTTTGAAATAGTCTTGTCCTTGTAGTTAGTGATTTGATTCAATTAAAACACACGAAATCGTAAGCTGGCTAACCTAAAAATCAAGTAAATTATCTAAATCACCATATTTTATATACTACTCGGGACTTCACGCGAAACAATTTTGTACTTACATTCACCGACGTTTCGAGCGCGTTGCAGCGCCCGTGGTCGCGGCTGGACTGGGTTTCGCGTGAAGTCCGCATAAACCGCGAAAGTAATATTAACATTATCTAAATTAATAATAACATTATCTAAATCACCATCTTTAACCCCGCAAAAGTAGGCAAATGCGTACTATACACTTACATTACTCTTCATTGATCTAGAAGCTGAATCAACTGGTACTGGATTTCATTACTGAATTAGAATAGAGCAGGTTTCTATTATTTAATCCAGTGTCCGCCCGCTGCCTATCTGAAAGAGTATGATACCTAATATAATTAGGATGGCATTCGGAGCTTTGCACCAGATACATTGAACAAACAGCTATAAGCAATACTAGTTTTATGAGAAACAACATGTTTCATCTTTAATTAATACATGTTGCCACTCCGCTCCGTCTAGTTACAAATTCAAAAATCCTAAAAAAATATCGTCCTATTTTGTAGGGTACTAAATAGGTTCCGTACCTGCAAATATGTTTAAAAGTTTTATTCAAAATTTCTTTGCTTTTCTGTCTGTAACTAGTTGACATGCAAAGCCTACTTACCTATGGTAGATTTGATTAAAATTTAATTATATGTACTACTAGAGTATTTTATTATTTTAATAGTTTTTTTTCACAAAGCCAGAAACACGTTTACCTGAACACTTGATCCAGATGCTTTTAAAACTTAATGTTATATAAAATAAGTGGATAGTCAAGGTCATAACCAACAACGTTTGTTCTATCACTTTTGGCAATTCGTTACACAGCGTAAATTACGTACATTAAAACTTCGAACTTTGTCATAGGTTTTCGCTCTCGTATTCGCTTAAAAGTCCTGGGTCTATTTTTCGTCACGTACAGCATGCTTCGATGAACGATGGACGTGCGGTTGAAAAAGTTCAAGGTCAAAGTAGTTATGACCAGTCCACCCTCATCCCCTGTGATTTTCACGAGTTGCGTATCATTGTAATTCAATCAGCACTCTGAATTAAAGTTCAATTAAAAAAAAAAAAACTAAAATAAAATAAAACTAAAATTAAAAAAAAATCGTAGCACATGTTTTTATGATGTTAGCTACCTAGACCTAGCAGGTTGCTGGTGTTTTACCAATGACCCTGCATATTCCTAAGTCGAGGGGACTAATATATTATATCAATGCTCATTTACGGCTTTCAGTTCTAAGGGTCTCTCAACTAGACAGTCAGACGGATGTATATTTGGCGAAATTGGTTTTGTTTTTGTTTACGGTACCCTAAAAATAACAAGAGTTTTGCCAGGTCTAGTCCTACATTAACCTTTCTAAAATTTGAACTAAAATGGCAAATATGACTAACCGAGTAATTAATTACGTGTTTGGTATATTAGTAACGTGTTCAAGGTATAGGTTTGTGATCCAGTGAAACATTGTTGCATTACATGCTGTTGCATTGTTTTACCTTCTACATTACGAGTTTACGGAAGACTTCTTCTTTTTACAACAATTGATAATTCGGTAAAGACAAAATAAACTACGAGTAAATGTGGGCAGATATATGAACGGATAAACTGACGGGAATGGCGCAACTACTAACTAACTAACTATCTTCACACTGTATCCCTGACGGGGTAGTCAGAGAGGACTGATCGCCAGGCATCGCGATCCAGGCATACTTCTTTCGCTTTCTGTAGATTCATTAATCGTTTCATACATTCACGTCTGGGTATCAGAGTACTTTTGACTCTTCCGTTCTTGAGCAATCCGCTCACGTGGTCTTCTTATGTAAGTCTCGATTACCTTGACTTCTTCTGCCCTCTACTTTCGCACAATAGATATTCTTTGTCAATCGTTCCTCACTCATTCGTTGAACGTGTCCAAACCAACGGAGCACGCCCTTTTCCAGCTTAACGCTGCCATATTGCGTATCACTTCGTTGCGTTTTCGGTCGGCCAAGGTTACGTTGCACAATTTTTGAAGTGATCGCATCTCCACAGCATTCAGATTACTTTCATACTAAAGGTTTTAATTTACTAAGGAACCCTAAAAGTCGGTGTCTAGAGATTAGGTAGTTTCTGTCCTTTCGTAGGGCTTCTAGTAGGTTATTTGTGTACAGCAGCAATCGGGGAAGAAACAGTAAAAGAAAAATGTATGGTTTGTTTCTTCTTTTCTTCCTTTCCAAATTCACAAACTGTGTGACACAGTATTTAGCATCGAAATAGCGTAGCTTGTAGTATGTGACACACATAAAATAGATCATAGAGGTTAATTTAGTTCGCGGAGCAAGATTAATACAAATGAAGTTGTATTTAATTTCCGTGCAAATATCGCTACGCTCTAACATAAGTCTTGATCTAAAGCCTTGATCTTAAATAGGCTTCGAGTGTGTCAAATGCGCTAAATCATATTCTTCAATGGTCATAATCTAATTTATGTTATATTTCTATTGCGAAATCGTTGTTTTACAAGGCGTCTGAAAATAATCTGTTCAAACTTTGTGAGGTTACATACTATCGGAAGCAGAATTCTATCTTCATCTTAGTGTATTCGCAATTGCTTTTAAACTCTACCTGGATTTGAACCTTTGGTTTTACTTGACTGCTAGGAGCAGCTTTCGCCTTTTTTGCCCTGGAGATCTTTGTGGGGTATTACCGATAAATTGTTGGGAAAAAAAATTAACCAAAAATAGAAGAATAAACATGGTACGAACACATTAGCTAAAATTTTGTTCTGAAGATCTTGTGATTTTTCGATAATACCCTTCCTAACGCTAGCGGGCCGGAATGAGGCTCTTGCCTACTACTGTCAAATACTTATTTTCATTCCATTTCATGACGAAATTGTTTAAAAAAAAAACACTTAATTTTAACCTCACAAAGATTGACAAATAAATTTTAGGACGCCCTATATCTTTAGAAATGTACCACTAGAAAACACCAGCCACTTCGCCCACATAGAATTATACAATTATGTGTATAGTAAACCTTTCTCGTAACCACAAGCTTGGCCTTTCTAGCTCAGAGACTATCCATTGCCATTTAACCTTACAAGTCTTCGCTGGGGAGGAATTCTTAAACAAAGTTTCGACAGTCTTGCTCATTCTTTCCTCTTGAATCACTATTCACTATTGCAAGCTATGCGGAAATCTTTTAATTCATACCGTTGATTGATTGCACTTGGTGGAACTTACTCCAGGCTCTTTAGCGAGTATACTCAGTTCACTGGTCATCTTACAAAACTTATGTGGTGAAACAGAACAATTAATGTTATCGAATTATGTCGACATCTGTTAGATGGTTGCGCTTGATAATAATTCACGGCAATCTTCATCAGGGTTTCGCAGTAAATGTGGAATCCTAAGCGATAGTATGGATATAAATGTAGAGATACACATACCAAACTCTGTCATAAAAGTCTCTATTGTAGAAAGTGGTATTTTTCGTAAACATTGCGTGGCTTATTATGTTTGTTAATAAATCTCTATGAAAGGAGTTCTTAGGAGCTCACTTTGTGTTCATAGGTAACATGAACTCCAGGTTCGGGAAATTGTCTGTGACGACCTGACCTGTAACTGTATATACCCGCATATTCTACAATCTTCGCCCGTATTTTTAAGTTGAAGAGCAAGAGCAACAAGCGCGACAGTGGAATGCACTAAGATAGATGTAAAAGAATTATCTTTGTGATGTTCCCGCATATCTCAAAAACGAGTTTAAAGATTTATAATTGTGGCACAGAATAATTAATCTGGTCTGACCAGAGAGTATTCTTATCTATTTTAGGCAATCAATATAGTCATATGAACGTCCGTAGGCCGTTCTCACATTCAGCTTGTTGGGAAATAGTTTTTATATAGTTAGCAATGACCTTGGGCTTTTTATTACTCATTAAATACCTTGATGTATGTAAAGGACAAGAGAATGGTGAGATACTAAGAATATCAAAAGAGAAAAGAATCATTTTGCAACTTTTAGTTAACCTTTGTGGTTTATTAACCATTCTTACCATATGTGTATTAATTAATGATTGACACTAAACCAGATTTATATCAAAACTAGATTCAGAAAATTTGGACAACCTATTTGTCACCAATTTAGGATCAGACGAGCTGCATTGGAAGTCTTTTCTAGCAAGCCTTACAGGAAGAAAGACATATGGGGTGTAAGTAGTCTCCTCACCAAGGTTTTCGGAGTCCAAGCGACCTTACAAGCGGTGCACCTGTTGACAAATGCAGGCGCTAAATCTTATAAGTGTATGTGGTGTTTGTTCTTAAACTGGTTCTGCATTTTGGTTTATGTAATTTAAATAATTTACATCTCGAAATGTATCAACTGTAAGCAAACCAAATAAATAAATAAATCCTGGTAAGGTTAGGAAGCAACTGGGAATATACTAAGATAAAATAATGAGGAAGACTTTTATGTCACCTTGTAAACCGGAGTAACGCATATTTTTGACAACCTGGAGTTCCCAAAGTCCTATAAGGTTTCTTTAACCTTTCGGTTCGTTATTTCTCCGTTACAATTAGTTGAGGTTATCCTTGACCGCTGTGCGTTAGGATTGACGGATCGAGGGTGTGTGGTAGGATCCTCCTTACCTCCTTTATTACCGTTCTACGATGGTTTCCGCCATGTAACGCCCGATTCAATTAGTTATTTAGAACCTTGCCATAAATCGGGGAGGATGCCATTTTTTATATTTAGAAGCACGTATATGGTATACAACTGGAAGATTTTAGACGAGTAGTATGACAGAGAGAAATGTTTTGGATCATGCGGTTCAGTATACGATACCAGTTTGTATAAACTACCATTTGAAGATTGGGTCCACCTTAGGTTGACTTGGCTCTTTAAAGAGGCTAACGTCTGACCTTTCAAGAGCATCTTAAGTCAGAATAATCTAAATTCGAATATTTTACCTATTTTAGTGCAATGACTCGTATGTGTGAGCTGTGAGAACTATTACGCAAGAACTATTTAGACAAGGTTGGAACCATCCTATATGGTAATATGACTACAAAATTATAAAATAAATATCATTAGACACAGTGTAGGGAAAATACAGTAGTTTAAGTTATGTTGATATTGATATCTTATGACATATATCTCTTTAAAGTCGATATTCTTTTAATGTTCTTTAAATACATTGTATCATTTGTGATCAGACCTCTTTGTTTTAGTGTCATCACAGCTGCTCCAAATGCTATCCGGATTTTGAGCCTATATTCAACTGCCTCGGTGGCGTAAGAGGTAGTGTGTGCGAATGTCGCGCTGAGGTCTCGGGTTCGATTCCCGAGTCGGAATAATTACTTGTAGTTCATTAATGTGTGTTTAGGAGTTTGGGCGTTTGCTTGTGTAACTTTTTAAAAATCAAAAGAGTTTTTAATATATACGCCATTTTCAAGTTAGTCTCGGGACTTATTGAACAATCTAGTATATATAGTTTGTTTTTATTTTGTATTATTGAAGTGCTCGTGGTCCCGTGGACTCAGTGTTCTATAAACGATCACTGCGTTACGCAACTTTCGCTATGACTGGTCACGTATGGCCGACCACTTTGTGACGTTTACATTTGCGAGAGATTCCGCGCTTCTGAAGGCACGTTAAGCCGTTGGTCCCGGTTGCCAATAAAATGGCAGTCGTTAACTCAAGTTGAAGGCTTTATGGGCGGCTTGAAAAATTTCACCAGCATGTAGCCACAACCTGCGTCTGTCTATTTTCAACACGGCAATGGGCTCACCACCTATTACGTTGGATAGGAATACACATGGTAAATAGTGGGCATATAATATGCCTCTACCACCCTTTGGGGATAAGATGTGACAGAATCTGTCAGATTAATTAATTTATTCGCATTTATTGACTATTAGAAGTAGCTATAAATTTGAGAGCGAGTTCTTACTGATCTCCCAACCTTTACCCTCATCCAATCAGAGTCCTGAAAGTTTAGGTAGATTCTCTTCGATATTGTACCCTATAGACAAAACATTGAACTGGTCTACTGACCTTCATTTTACTGTGACAAATTTGTCTAATGTCACCGATATCGCACATAATTTTAAAATCACTTTGACTATGTAATATTAACAAATTATTTACGAGCAAACAATATTATTTCATGCTATATATGAACAAGGGAGTTAAGTGTGAGCTATTGCAGATTGCAGATAAAGGTTAATGGCTAAGTCATGTCAATAGGCCATTGAAAACAATAGACAAACTAATTCAATGCATTATGATGTAGATATGAAATTAAGTTCTAATTTCAAGCGAAGTCTATATATAAATGTATGTACGTAATGCGAAAAGATTTTATCATTTTTAAGAAAATTGTTGGGACAGATAAACGTCTAATATGACAAAGTTAAAGATATGAGGAAAAAATATTTCTTATTTTTATTTTTTATATTTGGTTGCATTTCGACCAATGACTGACCACAAAAAATAAATTAATGCATCTAACTCAAGTGAATTAATTAAGTATTGGATCACAGTCATTTATTCTGCCTCAGTAGCGTTGAAGAAGCTCGTGAAAGGTGCAGAATGAAAGCGGATGAAAGGTTGTCGTCCAATTTCCGGGATAATGCCAGGCTCTTCTGGAAAGAGGTAGGCAAGACCCGGAGTTGTTCGGCAATCTGCAGTATGAATAAAGTGCTTAGTGTTAACAATGACGTCCTAACAGACCAAACTGACGTCCTGCAGAGATGGAGTGAATATTATGGAAAGATGTATGCAAGATAAGACAGAGATGCCACATCGGGAAGTGGAGCTCACTTCGATGCTCCGGATCCCGATGTCATTGAAGTCATTAGTATGAAAGAAATTGAACAAGCGATAAGAAGTATGAAATGTGTTAAGGCTGAGGGAAAAGACAGAGTTACTGCTGAGATGATCAAGTACGGTGGGTCGCGCGTCTGGGACACTCTATGTCTGTTATGCAACTTGTGCTGGCGGACGGGTGAGGTCCCAGATGATTGGCGAATAGCAGTTATAGTACCTATCTACAAAGGGAAAGGCTCGCGCCTAAACTGCTCCAGCTACAGGGCGATCAGCTTGGTCAGCTTAGCTAGTAAGTTGTATGCAAAGATTATAACGGCAAGAATGCAAGAAAAGTCTGAAAGGTATTTATGGGAGGCTCAATGCGGATTCCGACGTGGAAGAGGTTGCATGGATCAAGTGTTTTCTCTCCGCATGATCGCGGAGAAGTTTCTGGCTATTAGCCAGAGGGTTTTCTGCGCTTTTGTGGATCTGGAGAAAGCATTTGATAACGTTGTGAGGGAAACTCTGTGGGATTTGCTGCCCGGATATGGTGTGGACGGCTCGCTGCTGCGGGCACTACAGTCGCTTTATAAGGACTGTAAGGCTTGCGTGCGAGTAGGGGGGGATGTGTCACCTCTTTTTGATGTCTGTATAGGCGTCAAACAGGGTTGTGTCATGTCCGCCTGACTGTTCATAGTGTATCTGGACAGTTGCCTGCAGAAGTTGAAAGGTTGTGATATGGGTGCGAATTTGGGTGACTTTTCAGTAAATTGTCTGCTGTACGCTGATGATGCGGTGCTCATGGCCTCATCAGAAGCCGACCTTCAGGCATTAGTCACTAATATGAAAGAGGAGTGTGAGAGTTAGGGTCTTCGCTTGAATGCAAGTAAGACTAAGGTTCTAGTATTTGAAAGAGATGACGTAAGAACTAAATGCGAGATTAGGGTAAACCAGGAACGTCTAGAGCAAGTGAATGAAATTGTGTATTTAGGGAGTATGTTTAGCGCGGATGGAAGATGTGATTCGGATGTAGAACGGCGCGTAGCTGCCGGAAACAGAGTTAACGGTGCTTTGTCCCAATTAGTAAAGCGACAAATCATCGTAAAAGAAGCACGACTGGCGATTCATAACGCGGTGCTAGTGCCAACTTTGCTTTACGGTAGCGAAACCTGGGTATGTCAGCAGATGCATGAAAGTAAATTGAATGCTGTGGAGATGCGATCACTTCGAAAATTGTGCGGCGTTACCTTGGCCGACCGAATACGTAACGAAGTGATACGCGATATGGCAGGTTTGAATGACAGTGTCAGCGTTAAGCTGGAAAAGGGCGTGCTCCGTTGGTTTGGACACGTCCAACGAATGCGTGAGGAACGATTGACGAAGAATATATAGTCAGGGTAGGCCGAGACTTACATATGAAGACCACGTGAGCAGATTGCTCAAAAACGGAAAGGTCAAAAGTACTCGGATACCCAGACGTGCGTGTATGAAGCGATTGATGAATCTCGAAGAAGCAAAAGAAGTATGCATGGATCGCGAAACCTGGCGATCTGTCCTCTCTGACTACCCCGTCAGGGATACAGCGTGAAGAAAGTTAAGTTAAGTTAAGTCAGTAGCGTTGTGGCGACAGTTGTTGATGCGGTCTAGTGTTTGATTCGCAGGGTCAAAAAAATATTTGAACGATATCCAATGTTAGTATCTTAAGAAATTTGGATATTTTAAACGTAAAATATGTATTTCAAATATCGACTGTGCTTCGTTACATATACAGTGTCATCTTGCCCAAATTAAGCTAATATACTTATGCTGTAAAATCTAGATAACTTATCAAAATAATTTTAAATTTCTAAATAAATAGGTAACATATTATACACACAAAAACCCCAAACACCGAAGGCAAACATTTGCAGATAACATATTTTTTTTCCTAACCTACTTAGGACACTGTCACTGACACGAAACAGTCGAAAAATGTAAGTATTATTATCAATGGTCTAGATCTTTAGCATAAACTTATATAGTTAACAGGGCAAGATGGCGCCGTATCAATTGTCTATAAACTACCTATTTATTAAAACTTCCACATCGCAATCCGTAACAATTGGTTTCTATAACTATTTTCCTGATAAAGCGTCTCAACTCAATACCTCTCCGTTTTCAACTAAATCGTATAATCATTATTATCAAGTTATTTATAACCAATTTCAATAACGGATTTGGTGAAGTGACATTGAGGGAGCACGCCATAAAGCAGTGACCGAGGATGTTTCCTAATTACATATGTATAAAAGAATTCAAATATATGCTCGTAATCGATTATATTATTAGGAAATTTATGCGAAACTAATAAATATTTGTGTAAAATAGGCACATATATTTGTGTAAAAGGTTGGGATAAGATTGTTGAGATATCAGATTTTTATATGTCACACAATGAAATGACTTCATCTGACTCAATGTAGGTGCAAAATATTGAAACAAGGTTGTCCAATGCTATCTGAATTATAGAGTGCCCGCGTCGGTACATACAAACATAACGTAGAAACATTGTACATACATCGAGAGGTCGTGGGTTCGATTCCCACCCAGGTTAAAACTTTGTGTGATGAGCACGATGGTTTATTCTGTCTGGGTGTTATTTATCTACAATATGTATATATTTAGAAAAATATAGACGTCGGTGTACGTAAAAAAAATGCCCCACAAATGTCCCACACTACGGTTCAGAAATAAAGGCTTTTTCACTGTTGTAAATGACATTTGCCTTTGCGGTGTAACTGTTATAGTGTGGATGGAACCTTATTCCGAACAGAAATAACTATGGATAATGATATAAATATCAACTAAACCTTCTCTTTACCAGTCACAGTGGTTGGCTGTTTATAAAACCTATTGGGTGCACTGCAAGTGATTGAGGGTTCCGATTCTAGCAGCGTTTCCCCGGGATATCCTTCCCGAGTTGAGTGAGTTACTTAAGGAACCGGATTTTTTTCTTTGCTGTAGATTCAATTGAAATCTGTTATCTTTTACCAAGACATCTGTTTCTTGATTATTAAAATCATCGGTTATTTTGGATGTATTTAACCAGGTGTGAAATAAGGGCTAAACAAGAGTCCTCCACACTCCACATATAGGTCTTTATACTAATTTATAATTACATGCATTATTGTAATTACTAACTCTCAATTAGACTAAGAAATATGACATGTGCTTACTATGCGAGGTCTTTAAACTCAAATATTAGAATAAAATATTGTTAAATTATGCCAAAATTCTACTCAAGGTTGACATTATATGAAATTTGGCATTTATTAAGTATTCAATCGGTTATAATTTGAGCAAATACACACTTTTATTTGATTGTAATGTGTTACAGCTCGCTCTGCTAACAAAAAGAGTGTTCATGATTAAGTATACTTTGCGTCCGGAGCGCTCCCATACGAGAAGGTCCGATAGAGGCTTCCGCGTTTGATAAGATTGTCGAATAAACTACCTGTCTGGGTTTTCGGGAACGCCTGTGGGATTCTTTTAAAGGAGTCTTAGAAAGTTTTTACAGGATCATCAGCATGAGTACAGCTTCATTATAAATGCACCTAACCTATGACCTCATTATAAATGCACCTAACCTATGAAGCGATTGATGAATCTCGAAGAAGCGAAAGAAGTATGCATGGATCGCGAAGCCTGGCGATCTGTCCTCTCTGACTACCCCGTCAGGGATACAGCGTGAAGATAGTTAAGTTAAGTTAAGTTAACCTATGACCACTTTTGTAATAATTTTGTGTGAGAGAAAATACATTTTATTAATTATTATTATAATCTTAAACATATAATGAACACGCCTTAATTTGATTTATCCAAATTAAAATAACTTACATTATTAATATATAATAATCTTAAAAACTATAATAAATAACTAAAATATATTATTAAAAGGGGTCCCTTTAAAGGGTTAAAAGGGTTCCGAAGATACTGGCAGCGTTCCCCTTTGAATAGCTAGACTAATTATTTGTTCGGACAAACTTGTGATGTCGACTAACCGTTTTGCTATTTCTTTAAAAAGTCTTATATCGCTATTATTATTATTATTATTTAACTACGAAGCCATAGTCAAGTGTTTTCCACATTCAATGACACCATTTAATGTTTAAACCAAATTTTGGTTGAATTCGATGCGCTGAATAAGCAAAAGTTTAAGTTATTGATCTAACAAAGAATCAATGGCTTCTCATAAATTTCAATGCACAATAATTTTTACTTTGTCATATTTAGTTGATTTGTATAATGTTGTAGTAGTAAGAATGCTATAAAATATAGTATTCTATAAAATGTAATTACTATCATTATATTTAATAGGATTAGGTATTTTTATTCTACCTATAGATGCTACTTATTTTAAACACGTATTATTGAAGTGAAACTTCTTTATGGACGTTAAGACAAAATTTTATAGATGTTTAAAAATCGTTTTGTATGTCCGATTGTGAAAGACCAGACAAAGGGTGTTTTCAGTTAACAGTTTCTCGGACAAAGGTAAAAAACATATACAAATTGTGTAACAAATTAATTATTCACAAATATCATATTTATTGGGAAATATGAAGGAAGCTTTTTTTTTCTTTTTTTTTTTTTAACGTGTGGAAATCCCCTCGGATGTCATGCCGGACTCGAACCGGCTAAAACCACACAGTCCCCGCCTAACTGTCTATTGCCGGACGCCCCGGGTAACTCCTCGGAAAGATGTCCCAGAGCTCCCGGCAGACTTTGGCTACCACCGCGGCCTCACCTGGGGTTCGGGTGTTATCCCGCTTCTTTGGGGGGTTGGTTCGGGTACTATACCGCTTCTTGGGGCATGAGGCATGCGTGACATTTTCATGTCATGCCTACGTCTTGGGCCTGCTTCTGTAAGGACGACGAGCAGCCCACCCGCCGTCCTCAGGCCCCCGGTCATGGAGGCCGGTAGTCTTGGGCGAAGACAAGTCTGCGGCGTTGTCGCCGCAGACTGCGGAACTCGGGCGGGAGAGTCCTCTCCCGTACCGTCTCCGCCACCTCTTTCGCGAGCATGACCTGCTCGCAGAAAGACGCAGCGGCGTCCCACTTGCTCCCGCTGGAGACCATGGCTTGCACCATAGTTTCCAACGAAAGAATGTCCACGCCCAGACTCGCCACAAGGTCTTGGCGCTGCTGCGCCCACGCTGAGCACTCCACCAATGTGTGGAGCGCTGTGTCCTCGCTGCGTTCTACGCAGTGCTGGCACTCGGCTGTGGTCTCCCGGTGTATACGCCACAGATACTTACCGAAGCACCCGTGCCCGGTAAGTATCTGTGACAACCGGTAGGAGAGGTTGCCATAGCTCCTCTCCAACCACTCATCCATGACCGGTCTGACCGCCCCGATTGTGGCGTTTCCCCACCTTGGATGCTCAAGTCGCACCTTCCATGTCTCCATGAGTTCCTGTCGGAGCTGGGACCGCTGAGCCTCGATTTCTCGAGGCGTAGGCCCATATCCCTGCTCCCGCGCCTCCTTGCGCCATTTAAACAATGACGCAAGGGCTCTCGCTTCCAGGTCCCATGGAGGGGTCCCGGCAAGGAGACATGCCACCTCAACGGAGATCGTGCGGTACCCTCTTATCACCCTGACGGCCATCGCCTTTAGCGGGCTATGTAATATAGACGCATTGCGGGCCGTCAGGGTCTCCGCCCATATGGGGGCCCCGTATAGGGCCATACTCCGCACGATCCCGAGGTACAGTCTCCTGCAGGGAGCGTTAGGTCCCCTTATGTTGGGCAACAACCGCGATAATGCAGCTGTGGCCCCCCTCAGTTTTGGGACCAAACTTCGGAAATGATGTCCGAAGTTCCATCGGCTATCGAGTACGAGCCCCAGATACTTCATCGAGGGCTCGATGCCGATGCTAACGCCCCCCACTGTTATGCTGGATCCTGGAGGAGGCTGCTTCCTAGGCCCGTGAAAACACAGAGCCTCGGATTTGTGCAGGGCAACCTCCAGGCCCAGCTGCCGAATTCGACCCACGACTTGAGCAACACCTGCCGTGGCCTTTAGGGCTGCGTGTCGGTGCGTTACTCCTCGCGCCGTAACGAGGGTATCGTCGGCGTAGCACGTCACGCCGACACCTTCGAGCAACGGTCTACGCAGCACCCAATCGTAGCCAATATTCCACAGGAGCGGTCCTAGGACTGACCCCTGTGGAACACCGCACGACACATCTCGCCGACCTAGCCCTAGCCAACTCGGGTAAGCCACCGCCCTTTCGGATAGGTATGCCCCGACAATACGACAGAGGTAGGAAGGCACTCTATGATAGCTAAGTGCCTCCCTGACGCAACTCCAGGGTAGGGTGTTAAAGGCGTTGGCGATGTCAATAGACACCGCCACCACCACCTCATCCCTTGAAATAGCTTCCTCTGTCAGGCTCCTCACTCGCATGATCGCATCCACGGTGGAGCGCCCCTGGCGGAAACCGAACTGGTTATCCGCCAGGTTTGGCCCCACGTCCGTGAGATGCTCGACGAGGCGTTCCGCTATAATGCGCTCAAAAAGCTTACATACCTCGTCGAGCAACACGATCGGCCGGTAACCGGACGGATGGTCCGCCGGCCGCCCCGCTTTACGGATTAAGACCAGTTTCCCCGTTATGAAGGAATATCCTATGAAGGAAGCTTGACTTTATTACGCATTACCATATCTTCATTAGGCAAAATTTTAACATGATAGTTCATCATATGTGAACGCATAAGTGGAACAGTAATATTTATGTACTTTATATATTTCCTTACATACATCTATCATTACATATAATAAGATGACTATAGAGTTTTTAATTAAATGACTAAAAAAATATTATTTAAAGCCAGATGTGCTAGATATGCACTTTAAGAAGAAAATTTATGAGAACTTCTCAGATCTTCTTCTCTATAAAAAAAGACACCGGACTATATTTAAAACTACATGTCTTGTGGCAACTCGCTGTTGGCTTCACTTCAAAGAACTGCTGGATCTCTTTTTGGCCCGTACTGCATCGTCGATGAACGTGCGCACATTAGTGCGGTGGAAAAAATCCCATTCCCACATGATTCCACGAGTTGCGTAATATTTGTATTTAGATTTACAATTCGACATATGCTATAACACAGGTTTGTTCAGAAACCTACTCCAGGCCTTTCTCTCACAAATTTGAGGTCATGTTATATATATCAGAGGTCAAATTCTGATGAGAGAATAAATAAATAAAATAAATCATAATACATACAGTTCATTCCATGAACTACAGGTTCTAACCACTGTCAAAGAGGTGGGCTGTTGGCTGGGACTTATAAGGTTTTAATGCGGTTATTTACACTTTAAATATAACTTATTCAAGAGAATATGTTTAGTCAGACACTTCTGGGTCGTGAACAGTTTAGAAGTTTTCTTTCGCAGGCTAATTCCCCTCTTGTGACCTGATGAGTCAGCAATATATTATTGCAACAATATGTTATGACACGAGATAATTCGGCTCTCACAGATTACACAAAAAGCTATAAATGATTCATATTGTGTATCTATATATACAGATAAATACAATGGAAATGTCCGTTTGTATTGCCAAGCTTCCATTATGCGAATGAAAGTATATACGATATTTACACATTTTTTTCTCTGTCTGTTTTTTCCGGCTAGTCTCTAAAACGTCTAGACCGATTTTAACGGGACCTGTGACTGGCAGATAGCTGATGTTATAAGAAGTAACTTAGGCTATCTTTTATGAACGTTTATGCGCAAGTGAAACCGCGGGGCATCCACTAGTTAACAATGTGGTTTGTTTACTTAAATAATATGTTTTTAAAATAAAGTTTATTTTCATTTACTGTCAATTAGTCCATCACATACTTTTGTGTAGAACGGGATTTCGCGCCGCACACGATTATATTAAAGTTTAATATAATATAGTGCCGCGCGAAATCCCGTTCTATACAAAAGTATGTGTTCAACGTGTATTAGTTTAAAACAAATGTCAGTCCATCGCAGTCCACTGCTGGACGTTGGCCTTTCCTAATTTCATTTTGGGAGACGGAAGGTGATTGATCTTACTGGATCACGCCTGGTTGGACGGGTTGGTTTATTTCACAATATATTTCGAACTCTTCTTCATAGAACGCGTGAAGTACTCTTGCATCCGTGGCAGCCTTCACGTCCGCGATATTGCAAGAGTGTCGCCTTCACTACTGGTATGGTAATGTCTTGTGGCAACCGCCTGGCTACGTGTAAGCAAATTTCTGGTCATGTCGGCACCGTTGGGTACCGGTAAGAGGGGAAGACCCAAGAATTGCTGGCTTGACGTCGTAAGGGATATGAGGGATATATGCGGGCCAATACTCTCACTACAGAGGATGCCGACGACCGGGCGTCGCGAGACCCAACTAGGACAGACGCTCGAATAATGATGTTGAATTATGAGCTATTCTTCGCCTAACGCGTCAGTTGCTATTCGTCTATAGTGATTAGTTTACCTAATTAAAAGAGTAAAATGTTTTGCCCCATGGCACGCTTTGTACACTGGAATATAATGGTCAAATATAATTTTAGAACATCTAATATAATGTACAATATACAAACCAACGGAGCACGCCCTTTTCCGGCTTAACGCTGACACTTTCATACAAATCTGCCATATTGTGTATCACTTCGTTACGTATAATATAATAATGGGTCTCACAATAGTATTTAAATAAGCATACAACAGGATCTTCTTCATTTCCTACTTAGTAATGCTTTTCATACATGTTTAGAAAGATATACGAGGTATGGTTAAGTTAAGTTATAAAATAATAAACGAATTATCATTATAAGTATTTGTTGCACGAAACATATAGAGCAGTACGTCTCTAGTACAGCGCGAGAGACATTGATTCCTTACTCTGCTAAATTTACTTGTGACGTCATCACTCAATACAATCGAAGTTCTTCTGCATGACTCAAAACAAATAACGTACAGACACCTTAATCATCCAGAACTTTCTCTTAAAAGTCTAGAAAGTCTTAAGACTCTTAAATGTCTCTCAAAGTCATTCCTTATTAATTAGCCGATAATAGTATTTTCATTTGATTCGCGATTATTTGCGCAAATAAGCACAAGACGCTTGACGCATTCCACAACTTATGGATTTTTTAAACATTTTTAACGTTACGAAATAAAACGTTACTAAAATTTTTAAACTGCTATATATATTTATTTCCCAGGAAACAATATGCAGTACTTTCTGTTTATCGGTGAGTCAGTGAGAATAGGAACGTAAAATATTTATGACCCAATAGTGGACGCACGCAGTGCCCGTTCTCGTCGAAATACGGGGATCAAATGTAGGCTATATAACATCAGCTATCTGCTAATGAAAGTCCCCTTAAAATCGGTCCAGCCGTTTCAGAGGTTAGCCGGAACATACAGATAGACAGAGAAAAAAATAAAAAATGTTTTTTATGCAAGTTCCATATGTCACAGTCACAGCAATGAATGTTGATGTATTAGCAAGCCATCGTATATTTTCAGTTAAAACTCATTAACAATCAATTCAAATTAAGTTCATTAATAAACCATAACATTAAAGTAGGTCGTGTCGGATGTGTATGGCACCATCTCAATACGAAACCGGACATATCACAAAACCTTTACCTAGTACGAATGCCGATGGCCGAAGAAGCCTCTAAGTTCAAATGTCAAACAGTGTCCTTGTCGTGCAACGATGTGCCTGCGACTATAAATGTTGAGACCAACGACACACAGGCATCAGTCGTTCGATTGCCTTTCAATCAAATAGCTCAAACAACTAAAAAAAACATCACCAAAAATGAAATCGGTACGTCAAAGTAACATTCCAAATTCTATTTTTGAATTCTGTGAATTTCAATTTAGTTTTACATCATCTGTCCATTTGACATTTGAATACTTTTTTTAAGTAGTTTATTTACTGCCAGTGATATGATACTTTTTTTTTGTTTTACAAAACAGTTCATCGTACTCGCTCTTCTCGTTGCTGCCGCCGTCGCTGCACCAGCTTCTCCCGACTCAGAAGCTCAAGTCCTCGTGTATGAAAGCGATAATAGCATTGAAGGACATCGTTACAAGTTAGTATATATTTATAATAATCCACAATTTATTACGGTGTTATATGAACATTTTTTTGAATTTATTGTTTCTGCCTACAGTGTCAAGACATCCAATGGGATTGAACAGTCCGAGGAAGGGCAATTGACGAACCCTGGCACTGATGACGAGGGCTACGAAGTACGTGGCCAATACTCTTTCATCGGCCCCGATGGAATCACCTACTTAGTGACCTACACAGCTGGCAAAGGCGGTTTCCAGCCCGAAGGAGCTCACATCCCTCAACCCCAATTGTAATTTAATTCTATAAAAATATCCACAATGTCTAGTCCAAAAATACTCATCCTTTATTCTCTTCCTTCCTTTGTTAATACTCCTTTTTCCAAGCGATCTGTGATATGATCCTGAAAATAAAATTGTTGAATAAACAATTCATGTTATAGTCAATTACCTACTGATTTGTTTTATTACCAATTCAAACCTTTAAAACCAGCTAGATTTATGATACAAAGTATAAAACAGAGTCGTTTCTCTGTTTTATCCTATCTATGCATGTTTCAAACTTGTATTACCATAATTCTAATAATTTCTACTGCAAAACGTACAATAGTCAAAGGTTTCGTAAAATATTTAATTTCAAACAATATTTGTCGTATTATTAAAACGCTTGTACTTAAAATAATGCATTAAGTGTTATACGAATAGTAGTATGATGCGATTCAACTTTAATGGTGATCCCCCGGCTTCGCCCGTGACATACTTTGAACTCCCGTCGCAGCTATTTAATCCCGTCGCTTACAAATTCTACAATAATGCATACAAATTTGCTCGATTTGTCGACATTTATGACTACTGCTCCGCTCTTCAGGGAAGTGGCGTGATGATAGCCTTTATCGATAAATGGACTATCTAACACAAAAGTAATTTTTCAATTCCGACCAATAGTTCCTGAGATTCGCGTGTTCAACCAACCAAACAAACAAACTCTTCAGCTTTTTAATATTAGTATACATTGAATCATGGATTTATACAATAGGTACACACCACTACGGTCTTGCTAATTGCATACGTCCTACAATTCGGAACAAGGTTGAAAAATGTTACTAATTAAAACATTTGTTTATAATCAATCAAATATACGACAGACGAAGGATTTAAAACGTTAAAAAAACTACCTTAGAAGGTTTATAAAGGGTCGGCACCTCTGGTGTTGCAAACGTCCATAGACTACGGTGACCACTTTCCATCAGGTGGACCGTACGCATGTCTGCCACGTCAGTGGTATTAAAAAAATCATTATGACCTTTCAATCAAGATGATTCCATCCAAATTGACGTTATCTGATTGCCATATCATTGCCATTGCCATATTATTGCCATATACGTGATTACCATATCATCCTTGGCATCCTACATTTTCTCGTAAGATCTACATAATGTTAAGGTCTTCAACTTTGGTAGTATATGCTTTTCAATTTTAACGATTTTCAAACCCACGCGATTGCGAAAGATGTTGAAACTATGGATGAACCATGGTATTTTTGTGCATTTATTTGTATTTTAGAAATTGGGTTTCCTACAAACATGTGGAGAGCATTGTGAAATTTTGAAACTACACAATGCATAATGTGAAAGTTCAGTTGGAGAAGATGAATGAAATTGGAATGACGAATCTAGATCTATGAGGCAAAAGCGAGCGAGCAAACTGGTAGGAATCAATCTAGGCGTTGCCCACCCAATCATTTTAGAAAAAGATCAGTTCAAACCCCTTAAAGAGGAAGAGGAAGAAATTTGAATGAATATGAAATATATATCCCTAGTTTTCCTCAGATACACATCTTGGTAAGAAAGTTTGGAGTTTGAAAGTGAATTTCCTTTTGGGCTAATTTATTATGGTACAACATTTTTGATTTTAATATTTGTTATTGCTAAAGGATTACATATATTAGAGTACGTTTAAAGAATAAGAGCAACCACTTTTTACTTAACCATTCACTTGCATAAGATTCTATAATAATAGTCATCAATTTAACGAGGAGTAAGCCATATTTGGAACAATGAAAACAAAAATTTACATAATTTAACTACTGTTTGCGGACTGTTCATATACATACATAAATGTTGAAAAAACGTTGTTGTGCTGAAGTCACGAAACTGGGTGAGGAAGGTACATTTCTTCCCAAATCTGGTTGCTTAGACCCTGGTACCCTGAAAGAGCACCCTGAGATTTATGGTTGTTCGATTTTATCGCAACGCATACCTATCCTCTCAATAGCTCAATCAAATCAGCCTATGACAATCCACTGGTAGACTTAGGCCTCTCCTAATTCACGCCACAATACACGGTCTGAGGATCTGCGTCCCTTTCCAAGTCCCCGGTCCATTTGGTGGTTGGATGTTCTAGCGTTACTACGTTTACCAAGTCGCAGTCTCCACTTCTTTAGACTCCAGAACTCGATTGCTTCATCGGCTACCGGTTCTTCTACAGATGTTGCGTACATTGTCTTAATAGTCCATGCAGGGTAGCACACCAAACTTTATTGATACTAAATTGCAAATCAACTTACCAGCTGTCATCAACATCGATAACTCAACAGTTTAATTACAAAATAATTCTTCTCCCCACAAATCTACTCGTAAATATCATCCGCCAGATGTAATTGCCACAAGCTCGTATCTACAATATGTCAGTATTGCTACAATCGGACATTACATTATTTATAGCGGACTGGAGGTGTAAACTGTTCATCATTATATCTCGTTAAATGGCGAATAAAACTCGCACAATACTTGGACAGTATAATTAGTAAGATGTGTTATGATATCGCCATTGATGGACAAAGGGCTTTATGTGAATTACTGTGAAATAGGGTCATAGTCATTTAGCTTCGAACAGAAACTGTATTCAGACCTGTTTATATAAAAATATTCCATATTAGTTCAAATTGATTTTTCGACACGTATGGTTTTGCCTTGGGGCTATTTTTACGGAAGTAGCAGTAGTCGGTTGGAATCCGAGCAAAAAAGGGCACGTAAAGTGTAATAGTTTGAGTTATAATTTAGTAGGTTCATGTGTGGAAAGGGGCTCTCTACTACATGCTTAATGTTTACTCAAAAGAGAATCTCAAGAGCATCAAAGAAATGTAAAACCTTAATATTATAACCCAGAGGATGACCGCAGAAAACACATACCTTGTATCTGTTTTCCACAGGAACCTATGAGTCCAGTGTATCAGCTCTCTCCACACACAATTTGGTGTGGACGTAGATGGCACCCTATGGTACTTCTGCCGCTGGAGCAAACGGAAGTTGCGTAATTGTGCAAAATGAGTATTTACTTCACAAATTCTCCTTTAATTTATAATTATGGCACCAGCAATATTTTTATGTTTGTTTTATGTTATTGTGGAGTAAATAATATAATTATGTGATACCTGTTCTGCAGAATCCTTACGTGATACCAGGTAACGTAATTTTTAAATAATCAAATATTTTTAGTTGCATTTTCTATTCTCACTTCGCACGGTTTTCAACTTCCTTCTTTGGGTGTGAGGTTTAGAGAGGCAAGCTAAGTTTACCGTCTGCGTTACATTTGGCTTCAGGAGTTCTAGTCACAGCCATACTTAAGTTATTCCCTTTATGCATTAATGCGTCACATTAACATTCTTCTATTTGTGCTACCCATGAAGGCTTTGTGACTCTTTTACTGTCAAATAATACGTGTAAAATAAATTAAACATAATTGGACTAAAAATGGAGTGGAATATTCAAGATTGTATTTCGATATAGTTTAAACTAAATGGTATCGAATGTCGTAATGTGATATTCACAACAGAAATATGTTGTAATAGATCAACGCGCAACTAATTACTACGATGTGTTCCGATAGGTGAATGAATCGATTAAGAACATCGAGTCTTGACAATTTTGACAGTGTTCATCTGGATGAATGAAAGCCAGGTAGTTGATTATTGATTATATTGAGTGACTATACATGATTATCCTATTTTATTATATTGAAATAATATATGATTATCGTATTTTCACACAGATTAAGAGTTGATTTATTATAGTTGGATAAGGATATCTCATATCCAAGGCAGTCTTCCTATTTGTAATGGTGGCCTTCTATAGCAGATACTATAAAATGACGTGGATATAGTATTACTACTTACCTACTCCTTTGAAGATAAAGGCGTGACAATATGTATGTATGTATATCAGAGACTCCATGAAGGAACCTCAGTGAAGACCCGAAATTGATAAAAATGTAACATCCGTTGTATCAGATTATTATTTTTATTTATCTATAATATGTATGTATTTAGAAATATATAAGTATGTTTATCAGTTATCTGGTTACCATAGTCCAAGCTCTGCTTAGTTTGGAATCAGATGGCGTTGTGTTAGTTGTCCCAACGATATTTATTTATTATTATTATTTTATCTTAGGGTTCCGTATAAACAATACATTTATCATTGCCATAACTATATATCTATCAAAATAGTTTATTTTTGTTTGGTTGTTGTCAAGACGATACACGTTTTGTAAACTCAATTTTCTAAACCCTTTTGAAACTTAACGAATTTAAACTAAATCTCTTTGCTTTAAACTGTGAAAATTCATATTTAATCTATTTATTAGGGAATTACAGGTGGGATGTGGGGTAGGACAACCTCCACGTGGTACACCCTGGTAACGTGGACGACGATGTGCGCTTTATTGGAGGCGCACGTCGTCGCCCACGGCCATTAGTCCACCAAGGAGGGGGCCGTATTGGCCACTTCGGGTTGCTCCGTCTACACTCTACTTTAGGCAGAGCGTATTGAGCGGAGAAACCGCAGGACGTGTAGGCTCTCTGCTCACGCAGGGGCTTACAGGCATTCGTGCCAGCGTCGGTGTTAGGGAGATCTAGCCATCCCCCCGCGTCTCGTAACCCCTAAGATTATCCGCAGCGACCCAACTGGTGGCACCAGTTGGTACGCGGTGGTCCTGGGGGCCGAGGGGCTTGCCTTAATTGGCCGGCTCGCGACAAGGACAAGTCTCTAAAACCCGACAGCGAAGTCGTTAAAACCTGTGTGGCACCTGGAGCACCCCACAGTATATATCCTACTCCCCGGAATGAGCGTCACCCGGGGAGTTGTCATCTGTTCGTCTCTACTCGTGGGATCAAATATGAACAATGATTTTTATCAAAGCCCAAAAGACCCGGAGGTGTGCCTCAAAACCACCCCCCAAACGGACGCAGAGGTTGCGTCAATCCCGGCTGAGACTGACGCCGAGTCAGTCCTCAGCATAGACACCGAGACCGAGGGTCTCCGTAGGATCCGTAGATCCTCTGAATCAGGCAAAAGCCTGTTTCGTCGGCCGGGGACAATATCCTCCAGTGAGGATGACGTACCCGCCAAGGTGATAGCTACCACCGCGGGTAGAGGTCGAAAAGCCGACCTCCACAATTTGATGGGGCGGGTTCCAAGTGAGCTGGGAGGTAGCGGGAGGGAAAAAGAAGGCGAAAGCCGCCAAAAAGGCGGCTAATAAGGCGGCAAAGGCCACCGCGACGAAGGCGCCGAATGCGCCGAAGAGGCTTCGCGCACCGCGCTCCACTGCCTCGTCCTAATAGTGACGACACAAGGCTTGGAGCGGGGCGTGGGGTACGCCGAGGTCCTGAGGCAGGTGAAGGCCTCAGTTGACCTAAAGGCCCTCGAGATAGAGGGGGGACTCCGGTGCAAAACTACGCGCACTGGAGCACGCCTACTCGAGGTATCCGGCGCCGCCAGCGGTCCCAAGGCTGATGCTCTAGCGGCTAAGCTAAGGGTGTCGCTGGATACGGACGCTGTCCGTGTCATCAGACCCAACAAATGTGCGGGTATACGCATTTCGGGTCTGGATGACGTGGCTACGGCGGAGGAGATAATCTCTGCCGTCGTGGAAGCAAGCGACTGCCCCCGGGATCACATAAGGTCAGGCGAAATTCGCTTTGCGCCAACTGGTCACGGATCAGTAGTCGTGAGCTGTCCTGTCGCGGCAGCTCAGAAGATTGCGGATGGACGGAGCCTACTCATTGGGGGCTTCCTCAAGGCGCAGGTGCATCTCCTGCAGCCCCGCGAGTCCCGGTACTATAGGTGCCTGGTCGTGGGGCATGTGGGGGTGCAGTGCACAGCGGAAGTCGATGTAGGTGATAGGTGCTTCCGCTGCAGCCAACCCGGACACAAGGCCATTGCCTGTAACGCTCCACCATGCTGTTTTAGATGCGTGGTGGAGGGCAAGACGGCTGAGCACCGGGTGGACAGCAAGTCCTGCGCCGCCTCAATGCCAAAGCCCCGTTCATCTGTAGGGGGGAATAGGACTGCCGCTCAAGAGCGCCCACGTTTACGGCGGGATGCGGATATGGATGTTCATTAATGAATGCACATATCCGCATCCTGCAGATCAATCTGAACCACTGCTCCGATGCTCAGGATCTTCTGTACCAGAGCATCGCGCAGTGGTCCATCAACGTGGCCGCAGTCGCCGAGTCGTACTGGGTTCATCCCGGAAGCTCGGTGGCCCTGGATCGCTTGGCGACTATCTTTGGGGGGTCCGGCGCAGATACCTCGCGCCTTGCAATAATTGCAAGGGGCCCAGGTTGTGTCGCGGCGGATTATGAGGGAGTGGCGGTCGTGGCCGTTTACATCTCGCCGAACCGCGACCAGCATCAGTTTGAGCTATGGCTCTCTGAACTGGACGTCGTTCTCACTGCATGCCGTCCTCGCCCTGTCCTGGTTCTGGGAGACTTTAACGCCTGGTCGATGGCTTGGGGCTCCCGCGAGACCAATGGCAGGGGGAGAATTCTGGAGGATTGGGTCACTACCCGTGGCCTAGAAGTCGTCAACCGGGGGAATGTCGCCACCTGGGAGCGAGGGGGACTCAGTTCAGTCGTGGACGTACCGTTTGCGACCCCTGATCTCACTCGCCGTGTCAGAACTGGCGCGTGGTGGTGGAGGAGGAGACGAGGTCCGACCACAGATATATTCGGTTTGACGTCTCCCCTCCGCCTAATCTACCGCCAGTAATTGCGAATCCCCCGGAACCACGTTGGGCGCTTAAACGGCTAAATCGGGAGGCTCTCCAGGAAGCGGCCACCGTGCAGGCCTGGACTCCAGCACCGGAGAGGCCTGCCGATGTGAATACCGAGGCAGAGTGCATGTCGCAAATATGCGATGCGGCGATGCCTAGGGTTAAGCCCGGGCCGGTAAGGAGGCAGGTGTACTGGTGGTCGCCGGAGATTGGACAGCTGCGAACAGCTTGCCTGACCGCGCGCCGCCGGTACACCAGGTTCCTCTGAAGGCGTCGCCGCCCCGAGGAATTCCGAGAGGATGAGCTATATGAGGGGTACAAGGGAGCCAAGAGGGCCCTCCAAACAGCCATAAAGTGGGCCAGAAGGCTGGCCTGCGAAGAGCTGCTGGAGACCCTGGAGCAGAACCCCTGGGGGCGCCCGTACCTTATGGTTAGGGGCAAACTTTGCCCTAAGGCGCCTCTGCTGACCCAGAGCCTCCAGCCAGACCAACTAAGGGTCCTGGGTGCTCTGTTACCTGCGGGAGCACAGGAGTACACTGCCCCATGTATGGCTCCATTTCAGACGTCCAACGCGGATCTCAGTGAGGATGACGTGCCCGAAATCACCGAAAGTGAGCTAGGGGCGGCGGTATTGCGGCTTAAAGCCCGCAAGAACACCGCTCCCGGACACGACGGCAACTAGGCCGAGCATAGGTCCTGGCCCTTGAGGAACTAGGGCCTCGACTGGCAGCGCTCTTCAGCGCATGCCTTGAAAGGGGCCAGTTTCCCAAGGAGTGGAAGACGGGGAAACTGGTCTTAATCCGTAAAGCGGGGCGGCCGGCGGACACTCCGTCCGGTTACCGGCCGATCGTGTTGCTCGACGAGGTATGTAAGCTTTTTGAGCGTATTATAGCGGAACGTCTCGTCGAGCATCTCACGGACGTGGGGCCAAACCTGGCGGATAACCAGTTCTGTTTCCGCCAGGGGCGCTCCACCATGGATGCGATCATGCGAGTGAAGAGTCTGACAGAGGAAGCGATTTCAAGGGATGAGGTGGTGGTGGCGGTGTCTCTTGACATCGCCAACGCCTTTAACACCCTACCCTGGAGCTGCGTCAGGGAGGCACTTAGCTATCATAGAGTGCCTTCCTACCTCTGTCGTATTGTCGGGGCATACCTATCCGAAAGGGCGGTGGCTTACCCGAGTTGGCTAGGACTAGGTCGGCGAGATGTGTCGTGCGGTGTTCCACAGGGGTCAGTCCTAGGACCGCTCCTCCGGAGCATGGCCCTTTACGGGGCCCCCATATGGGCGGAGACCCTGACGGCCCGCAATGCGGCTATATTACATAGCCCGCTAAAGGCAATGGCCGTCAGGGTGATAAGAGGGTACTGCACGATCTCCGTCGAGGCGGCATGTATCCTTGCCGGGACCCCTCCATGGGACCTGGAAGCGAGAGCCCTTGCGTCATTGTTTAAACGGCGCAAGGAGGCGCGGGAGCAGGGCCATAGGCCTACGCCCCGAGAAATCGAGGCTCAGCGGTCCCAGCTCCGACAGGAACTCATGGAGACATGGAAGGTGCGACTTGAGCATCCAAGGTGGGGAAACGCCACAATCGGGGCGGTCAGACCGGTCATGGATAAGTGGTTGGAGAGGAGCCATGGCAACCTCTCCTACCGGTTGTCACAGATACTTACCGGGCACGGGTGCTTCGGTAAGTATCTGTGGCGTATACACCGGGAGACCACAGCCGAGTGCCAGCACTGCGTAGAACGCAGCGAGGACACAGCGCTCCACACATTGGTGGAGTGCTCAGCGTGGGCGCAGTAGCGCCAAGACCTCGTGGCGAGTCTGGGCGTAGACATTCTCTCGTTGGAAACTATGGTGCAAGCCATGGTCTCCAGCAGGAGCAAGTGGGACGCAGCTGCGTCTTTCTGCGAGCAGGTCATGCTCGCGAAAGAGGTGGCGGAGACGGAACGGGAGAGGACTCTCCCGCCCGAGTTCCGCAGTCTGCGGCGACAACGCCGCAGACTTGTCTTCGCCCAAGACTACCGGGCTCCATGACCGGGGGCCTGAGGACGGCGGGTGGGCTGCTCGCCGTCCTTACAGAAGCAGGCCCAAGACGTAGGCATGACGTGAAAATGTCACGCACGCCTCATGCCCCATGTAGCGGGATAGTACCCGAACCAACCCCCCAAAGAAGCGGGAAAACACCCAAACCCCAGGTGAGGCCGCGGTGGTAGCCAAAGTCTGCCGGGAGCTCTGGGACATCTTTCCGAGGAGTTACTCGGGGCGTCCGGCAATAGACAGTTAGGCGGGGACTGTGTGGTTTTAGCCGGTTCGAGTCCGGCATGACATCCGAGGGGATTTCCACACGTTAAAAAAAAAAAAGGAAATTACAGGTATGTGTTATAATTTTGTTTAATTTTTTTTGTATTTTACTAGATAATACTCAACCCGGGTATAATTTCCTATCATGGCCCATAGCATAATTCCCAAATATAACCCGGGCCTTTCTAGGATTATTGAAATATAGTGTTAGTATAGTTTTGTGTGTTTTTTTGTTGGAACTTCTTTAATGCGACTTACAGTTAGTGCGAATTAGTAGAAATTGTCTTGTTATGATGTGTGAGTGCATAGAGCGTCTTCTATTGTTATGATGTGGCATGTGTGATTGTATCGAGCCTACTACTAGCAAATAAAATTTTCTATTTTTATTTAGTGTAGATACATAATCACTATTTCACATTCATTAAGTAAGTTAGTAGTGTACACACTCATTTAAAGACAGTAGCGTCTAATTTGTTTTAATTAATTAGGTATATTTTGATTGCTCTCAAAGTAAATTTTCAGTATTCTTTAGACCACCAATGAATGTCATAATAAAAAATAAAAAAAGAGAACTAATTTATGTATATTTTTTACAAGTTGCTTTCTAAGTTTTTCTAAGTTCCATTTGTGTTAAAATGCCAAAAACTGTACAACTTTTTTGACATCTTGTTTCTCAAATAAATCAATTACAACTACCATTATGTTTTTTTCTTTACTTTACTTATCTGCAAGATTTTACGAGGTTTTGAAATTAAGTGGGCCTTCATTGGCGCCTGTGCCTTACTAGTACTTAATTGTAATATTCAATAGCAGTCAACATTTAATATCACCAATCTACTAGCAAATTAATAAAATTATGGAATGATTCACTTATTAACACCCAGTCAAAACCCTTATACATACCTAAAACTTGTAATTCTTAGGGTAAGTTGCATACTTATAATGTGATATGATTTTTCAAAACTTCACCTCATAAAGTGGTAATTTCAGGGTTAAGGTTTATCAAAGTTGTCACAGTAAAAGCCGGAGGGCGTAGCTAGTCTTTTAATATATCTTTACCATTATAAATGAAACAGACTTAACGATTCATTTGTCAATCCAATAAAAGTATTTCATTATAAGCATCGTTACATTGTTAGCCAACACAAAATCTGTTCCAAATTTAATGTTATCTATTCAGAATACAACAGTTATTAAATTCCCTTAGATGGATGAACGAACAATTTGTCACCCACGATTTGCTCAAAAATCACCATTTGATAATACAAAATTTTAATAAAAAATCGCTAATCTCCCAAAAGTCATGTCCTCAATAACAAAAGTGTTATTTTATCATCAATAATCATATCAGATCAATAACTCATCAAAGCGCGGATGTTTTCGCAAATGATTTAACCTTTTACAAAACTAGTGTTCTAACACTTTGAACTTCACCTTGTTACTCAATATCTGCGCTCGCGCCTCGTGAATGTAGTGTTAACCATCAGTCACATGGCAGGCGGGTAGCGATTATTGCACAGATCTATGATATGAAGCGATGTCTCGCTTTCGCCCAAATAGAGACGACAGTAATACAGGCCGTAAGTCACAATCGCCTGACAGTTGCCTATTACCAATCGCCTGTAGTAATTAAATTCAAGACCCTTATCACACTATTTCTAATTAATTCATCCCGGCCAACTATTTTTGTGAAGTATAAGGCCTATAGTTTGCAATTTCTTGAAATATTTTTTTACATAATAGTTTTATTTATGTGTTTAAAGTTTGTTAGTAGACTTTAAAGTCTTTAGTAAAGTTATTTCAAAACTTTGTGTAACTTTAAAAGGCTTATTTACAAAAATTGATTGGTCTAGTAGACCGTTCTTAAAGCACAGAAACGCTGCATCCGTTCTATTTGTAATATCACCAGTACAGTTTATTCTTAAATATTTATATATTTTTGAGTCAGTAATGTTTGTGAAGGGGAACTGGGATAAATTCTCAGCAGTCACGAGCAGCCATAGGTGACAAACTTTACCTTCTCCTAGCCACAGCGGACCTGTTACACAGAAATATATTTGCAATGACTTCCAAACTGTACAACAAACTACTGAAAGTAAGTCCTCGGAAAGTTATAATATATTTAAAAATAAAGTTCATTTGTTTTTATCTACAAAAAACTAACTATCTTTACGCTGTACCCTGTCAGGTATAGAGCGTGAAGATAGATACTATGGTTGGCGTAGCTTCGATGATCTCAATGTGTCGCAGATTTGGCAGTCAACAAGTTACGCGCCCGCACGTCTACTAGTTTGTAAGCGAAGTGAAAGACAAAAAGAAAGAGGTACTGCGCGTTTGCGAGTGTGATGAAAGACTTGCTGGTTTTGAAAGTTGGTTTGTCTTCTCTATTATTAACGGTTGTTTTATTAAATAAGGCATACTACTGTTGCAGAATATTTATACATTAATATGAATTAAATTTATTGACATATCCGATTCAGATACCTATTTCTATAGGTATCTGAATCGAAAGGCCGTTTTACAAAATTGATAAAAAGAATTTGAATTTGAAAAAGATATAATTTTAAATAGGTTAAAAGGTTTGTAAATTATAAAATTTTTATTAATTTGACATAAGAATCTCTAGGATTTTTTAATATTCAAGAGACTATGTGCTGAATTTGACGAAGCAAAAATTTTTACCTCCTATACATAATTCGCCATCTCGATTCACTCAGAAGGGATTAAATTTTGAAAAATCTCTTCTCAGGTGATTTCTACGTCTCAAAAGAAAACTACTGTCAAAAATTTCACGTTTATTTTCAATACTTAGTTTCGGTTGAGCAGTGATGAGCTTATCAATAAATTCTAAATATAGATTTAACCTAATCGCGTCCGCTGCCTGTCAGCTACACGCCATCAGTATGGACTTTCCTTTAACAACATCTCACTGGGTCTAATTGACGTTTGCTCAGAACTATATTATTAGCTTATTGCACACTTTTCAGAAAGCGAATGATAAAATTAAGTAATGTCTTTCAATCATGAAGCTAACTATGGTAAGCGACGTACTGTAAGGTCAGTCGTAAGATTGGTGACCGTGTGTGGTATTAGGATGGAGGATGGTAGTAGGATCTGTGGCAGCAGTGCTGCCGTCCAGGCCTATAGAAATTTCGCGATTGCGACCGGTAGAAGCGGAAGACGGAGGATGCGTAGCATCGATGTTGTGAATGTGTCACTTGACCCTGGACCCATGGATGGCAGATTTAGCAGTCCACGGCGCCCGCGCCGTGTCCTAGTTCGTCAGCGAAGTGAAAGACGAAGAAAGAGTTATATTAAATAACACCACTTGTACTGTTCCACAACATTTACTTTGTAAACCTGACCGGTTTCGCCTCACGGCATTCTCAAAGGTACACAATATGACGATATTGATACGTCATATTGTGTACCTTTTATTTAATATGTGTAGCAAGTTCCACCAAGCGCCATCAATCAACAGTATAAATAATCTGAAGAAAGAGTTAGTGCGCGATCGGGACTGTGATCCAGGACGTGATGGTTTTATAGGTAGTCTTATTCCATCTTGCAAGGGGCTAGAGAAGAGCGTCTCATAAAACCGTAGCAAGGCAGCGAAGTGCGTGAATGCAATTTTGTTTTCACATTATATTTAGACACTAACGCTAGCACTTGCTCTACACTAGCGCAGAAAAAAAAATGCCCAGCAAAGCTCTAATAATTTCCAAACCATATCATGCTCTATTTAGATCTAAAATTATGCGAACGCTGAGCTCTTTTACCGTTTGTACAGAACTCTGCGGCAGAGAAATAAGAAGAGGTAGGTTTTTGTCACATATACGTTTTCCAAGTCAAGATAAAGAAAGCTCAGGGTCGCTCATAAACTAAATAAGGTAGGCCACCGTAAGGTGAACACTCTGGAATTAACTGTAACTCCGCTGTCAGTTCATTAGGGATCCAACGACAACAAAGTTTCCGAACTTTCAATTCTTCGTGTAAAATTTTCTGAATTTTGCTCATGCCAATCCCCAATAGTCCTCGAATTGTCTCATAGGTAATCCACGGGTTTTCTTCAATTAGCCGCCTAACAGTAGCCACATTATTTTCGTTGACGGCAGTTGAAGGCCGCCCTTCATGAAATTCGTCATGATAAGAAACTCGACCTCTTTCAAATTCAGAATATCATCGCCTCACGTTGCTCAAACAAGATGCTTCTCTCCGAAAAGCATTTAGAAGACGAGCGGCACAGCAACGTTTAAAATCATAAAAAATCATCGCTCTAAAATCTTTTCGACTTAATTCCATTTTCTTCGATGTGTGATAAAAAACAATTGACAAATGATTTCCCGCCAATTGCTTTTTTCTTATTAGTAAGAAGGTTGCAACGTTTAAAAAAATATAACATTCTAAATTCAAATAGTTCCGATTAGCTAGAAGTGCACTAGTGACTTTGAGAAACTTCAAAATATCTGTCGAGTCGAGAATATCACGTGAAACCGCGACTTGGGATTCAGAACGGACTTATTACCCTACACGCTTACTCCTCTTTGAGCTTCGGGTACTAGGGATTAACGCTCGCATGATGACCATAAAGGAATAAATATGTCATGGTTATATTTCCTTAAATGGTTAATAAGTTGAGACGTCTTCCCATAGCCGCTATAATTTATTGATATTATTCAGGGTCAGTGTCCATTATTAATAATTATTCTTTAATCATCTGATTAAAGAATAAAATCTGTGAATGAATATATTATTTTACATAATAATGAAATAACGGAATATATTTAGAGAGTATTGATACCAAACTAAAATGTCAACTTTTCTGTTACCAGTATTGCACAGATAATGATAGTTGTTAGTATTTTACATGAAACCCCTTAATTTTCTGCCTATGCATCTTCCATTTATAAAATTAAGTAAAATCCATTCTCAAGGTTCCTAATCTTCTTTATGGACGCTATGGTCGCCACAAATCTTTTAAATTCCCATTCAATTCCCAAAAATCTTTAAAATCTTTTAAAGTCACGCTTTTTTTCCTTATCTTTAAGTATTCCCAGTTGCTTCAACTCTACATAGTTTTGGAGTTTCGGCTCCATTTTTATTTAGCTGCTAGACATACGAGATCGATTGGCGCTTGTATGGGAGTAAGCCGTTTTTGTTACCGAAACAGCTCCCCTATGGGGTTGATAGTGACCTCTAAACCCCATAGCGGCGTCTGTTTCGGTGCCTCGTCAGTTAGTCAGCAGTTGCAATGTTAGTAGATGAGGTCAATTGGTTATTCTCGGTGAACTTAGTCGACAAGAAAAATCTTAAGGTTATTGACTCAAGAAAGCGCCTAAAGCTGAGTTATTACCAGCCTAATAACATTTGATTAATAAATGTGAAGGAAATAGACAAATGTAGGTAACGGAAGCAAGGTAAGAAAAAACCTTTTTACAATCGACGTATTCAATACAACATGGTTTATAAAATTCAAAAAGGAAGAATTGTATGTATTTTTAGGTATGTTCTCTAATCACTCCCCCAATTAAGCAAATATTCTCCTAACGATTTTTTTTGTCACTTTTACACTAACTCAGGATCTGATGATGGGTTTCCATGATGTTCCCTGGAAACCCATCTGATGATGGTTTTCGTGGGCACCCCACAAATCTTATAGGTATTACAATTAACACATTAGTTGGAACCTAACACGTACAAAAAATACTGTATATACAGTTGATTGATGGCACTTTTTGGAACTTGCTACTCTTGAAATGACATCTGAGATACATAAAATGCCGTAAAACAAAACGTTAGGTTAAAAGGAAATAAATGGAACAGTGCAAGTGTTTTCATTCAAGATGTACAATAATACTTTATTAAAATAAATAGATAAGAAGTTTACACAAAAATTGTCACATTGTGATATTTTAAATTTTTCACTTTTTAATACTGTTGTTTTTTTTGTGTTAAGTCAGCTTGAATTTTTTTAGCGGCTTTAAGAGATTATATAGGTAAGGATTAAGCCGTCTATACCATATATACATAATACCAACAATATTGCAACAATGAAAAATGTTTAAAAAAATTAAAATATTTATTTGCGTTAACAAAATTGGTACATAAAACTATTGTAACTGTAGAAATCTTCTAATAAGTGAATAAGGCAATAAACAGTTTAAATGCCAGTTACAGTGCAAGATACTCATCAATATTCAAAGTGTTGACAAATCATAAGTTACAATCACATCGAGTGCAATGTCGTATCGTGAACGTTCCGTTAGCTATAAAGTTAATGTTATCAACTAACTTGAAATAACCGGTTGGGAGTTACATAATTAAGCGATCATCATCTTTTAAATCGGATGAGATGGAAAGTGAATGTCATGGTCAGAAAGTTAAAATTTCCTATTTGTCTTTACTTATTGTGGTTACTTGTGATGCTTTTATGATTTAATAGGCTGATGGAACCGTAAAACACCACAACAAATTTCCTCAAGGTGGTCTGACGACCTCATAAAGATCAATCAGCTTATTGAATGTGTTGTTTATTTTTGATAAAAAATGGCGATCATTTAGGAGGCCCGTTATATCCAGCAGTAAGTGTTCGTTGAGATGATGATAAAGCTTAGAACACGTTACGAACACACATATAAAAGGTTGTATTCCTGACAGAGCATTCAGAGAGGGCAGATTGGCAGGCTTCGCGATCCATGCATATTTCTTTCACTTCTAGCAGATTCGATGAATTATTTAAAACATGAACGTCTGGGTAACCGAGTACTTATGACCTTTTCTTTTGTGAACAATCTGTTGATGTGTTATTCATATGAAAGTCTCGGTCTACATTGACTCCTACAAAAAAAAGAAGGAGTCATGGTAAAGTAATAATATTAATAAAAAGTCACTTAAAACTATCGCCTTCCATAGTATATCATTTACGTGGACATATGCGATTGTGATTCATAGGTTTCTAGCTAAGTTGCAAAAGCTGATTGCCCTGTAACTGGAACAGTTTAGGCGAGAGCTTTTCCCTTTATAAAGATGTACGACAACTGCTATTCGCTAGTCACGTGGAAGCTCACTCGTCCGTCAGTATAAGTTGAGTCAGACGCGCGGCCCACCGTACTTGATCATCTCAGCAGTGACTCTGTTTTTCCCGCAGCCTTCCCAAATTTCATTCTTCTTATCGCCAGTTCAATTTCTTTCATTCTAATGACTCATCACATCAGATGATCTCCAGTCCCCAATGAGGTATCTCGGTCTTTATTTATCTTTCCATAATTTTGACTTCATCTCTGCAGTACGTCGTTTGGTTTGTTGGGACGTCGTAGTCAGCACAAAACTTTTTATTCACACTGCAGATTGTCTAACAACCCCGATACCTCCCTACTTCTTTCCAGAAGAGCTTGAAATTATCCCGGATATTGGAATTGGAAAATATCCCTTTATTCTGCACCTTTTACGAGCTTACTCAACCAGTACCTAATCAGGATCTTATGAAGCGCTTGTGGCCCTCAGTGTTCTGTAAACGATCACTGAGTTACGCAATTTTCACTATGTCTGATCCACGGATGGGTGACCACTTTGTGGCATTTACATTTGCGAGCGTTTCCGTGCTTCGAAAGGCACTTTAAGCCGTTGGTCCCGGTTTCCAGTAACATGGCAGTCTTTAATTCAAGTTAAAGGACTGCTGAGCGGCTTGAAAAATTTCAACAGCAGATAGCCACAATCTGCGTCTGTCTATTTCAACATGGGAATGGGCTTACCTGGTACAAAGTTAAAAAGTGAGCAAACAATATGTTTAGCTCTGACACCCCTTCGTGGATAAGGCGTGATAGATAACTAACGAACTATCTTCACGCTGTATCCCTGACGGGGTAGTCAGAGAGGACAGATCGCCAGGCTTTGCAATCCATGCATACTTCATTCGCTTCTTCAAGATTCATCAATCGCTTCATACACGCACGTCTGGGTATCCGAGTACTTTTGAACTTTCCGTTTTTGAGCAATCTGCTCACGTGGTCTTCATATGTAAGTCTCGGCCTACCCTGAGTTCTTCTACCCTCTACTTTCGCACAATATATATTCTTCGTCAATCGTTCCTCACTCATTCGTTGGACGTGTCCAAACCAACGGAGCACGCCCTTTTCCATCTTAACGCTGACACTTTCATTCAAACCTGCCATATTGCGTATCACTTCGTTACGTATTCGGTCGGTCAAAGTAACAACGCACAATTTTCGAAGTGATCGCATCTCCACAGCATTCAATTTACTTTCATGCATCTGCTGACATACCCAGGTTTCACTACCGTAAAGCAAAGTTGGCACTAGCACTGCGTTATGAATCGCCAGTCGTGCTTCTTTTACGATGATTTGTCGCTTTACTAATTGGGACAAAGCACCGTTAACTCTGTTTCCGGTAGCTACTCGCCGTTCTACATCCGAATCTCATCTTCCATCCGCGCTAAACATACTCCCTAAATACACAATTTCATTTACTTGCTCTAGACGTTCCTGGTTTACTCTAATCTCGCATTTGGTTCTTACGTCATCTCTTTCAAATACTAGAACCTTAGTTTTACTTGCATTCAAGCGAAGACCCTTACTTTCACACTCCACTTTCATATAAGTGACTAATGCTTGAAGGTCGGCTTCTGATGAGGCCATGAGCACCGCATCATCAACGTACAGCAGATAGTTTACTGTAAAGTTACCCAAATTCACACCCATATTAAAATCTTTCAACTTTTGCAGGCAACTGTCCAGATACACTATGAACAGTCAGGCAGACATAACACAACCCTGTTTGGCAACTGTACAGACATCAAAAAGTGGTGACACATCCCCCCCCTACTCGCACGCAAGCCTTACAGTCCCTATAAAGCGACTGTATTGCCTGCAGTAGCGAGCCGTCCACATCATATCCGGGCAGCAAATAAATAATAAATAATATAATAATAAATATCGTTGGGGCAACTCAGACAGAGGTTCTCTCACAACGTTATCAAATGCTATCTCCAGATCCACAAAAGCGCAGTAAACCTTGTGGCTAATATCCAGAAACTTCTCTGCGATCATGCGGAGAGAAAACACTTGATCCATGCAACCTCTTCCACGTCGAAATCTCCATTGAGCCTCCCATAAATACCTTTCAGACTTTTCTTGCATTGCATTGCGTTATAACCTTTACATACACCTTACTAGCTAAGCTGAACAAGCTGATCGCCCTGTAGCTGGAGCAGTTTAGGCGAGCCTTTCCCTTTGTAAGGTACTACAACTGCTACTCGCCAGTCATCTGGGACCTCACCCGTCCGCCAGCACAAGTTGCATAACAGACATAGTGTGTCCCAGACGCGCGATCCACCGTACTTGATCATCTCAGCAGTAACTCAGTCTTTTTCCGCAGCCTTACCACATTTAATACTTCTTATCGCTTGTTCAATTTCTTTCATACTAATGACATCGGGATCCGGAGCATCGAAGTGAGCTCCACTTCCCGATGTGGCATCTCTGTGTTTTCTTGCATACATCTTTCCATAATATTCAGTCCATCTCTGCAGGACGTCAGTTTGGTCTGTTAGGACGTCCTTGTCAACACTAAGCACTTTATTCATACTGCAGATTGCCGAACAACTCCGGGTCTTGCCTACCTTTTTCCAGAAGAGCTTGGCAGTCAAATATTTCTGATTAAAATTGGGCGCTAAAGCAGCTATGTGTTATTATTTTATATACTTCTTCGTCACATGATCATCATCATTATCCAAGCGTTTGTCCCAGTTGCGTCTCGCGACCCCTTGAGTTCGCTTAATTCGTTCCGCTTCTTCTTCGTCACAAAGCAAGGAATCAATGTCAGTCGCGCTCTTTAAGAGACACCTTACTTTATATATTTCATACAACCAACCATGTCAGGGGCGTCACCCTTTACTAATACGATTACATTAATGACTACAGACGAATGAAACGTAACTAACAAGTCGCGTATGCGAGTTTTGCCTAAAGTCAAAAGTAAACATTGCACCTTTGCATTATTACTTTTGTCTCTATTAGCCAGTGTATATTATATACCTTGCACTGTGGTCTTCGAGTAAGTATACGCGACATTTGTTACTTACTTATGCCGACGTTTCGATCTCGTTGCAACATGGCTAGACTACAATGAGCGCCTGGACATTGTACTTTTAGTGCAAGAGTAAGAGTGCAAAGAAATATGTATATGAAATAAGCACGAAAGTTTAAAAATATAAATATGTATTAACTTTCTTTAGTATTCCGCTAGAGGAATCGAAGGTCACTACTGTAATCCCAGGTTACAGTACCTATTGGCAAGGATTATTCTCATTATAATAATATTTGTTAGTGTCTAAATTGACCTGTATGTCAGTAGAGAATATATATGTCACCAATGTATTTCACATCACGATTCGATATCAGGATTCTTTAATTAAGATATTTAAATTCATGCAACAGACCCACCTAACTGTGTAGGTAGATGTGCAAAGCATTAACGAATGTACTAAAAGTTCGTATTCAAGTATATGCAAAATAACCAGTATTCGTAAATGTATAAATTAGTTAGATAAAACCGTATGCAATCCTAGAGCTAGGCACTGTCAGACATTCCTATCTCAGCAAACGAGTCACCTCAGTACAGTTCGGATTGTACCGTGCGACGCGTCGTCTTTTTATCTGCCAAAAATGAAATTCGTAAGCCATATTTAATAAATGCACCTCTGGTGTTGCCACGTCCATAGGCTAACGTGACCACTTTCCATCAGGTGGGCCGTACGCCTGTCTGACACATCGGTGGTATAAAAAAAATATTTTAGACGGCAATATGCTCTTCTTCCGTTCCTTTCCAGCCCTAAAACAACCTGGCGAGGAATCAAGCACCAATTGTTGATGGTAGTATGTTATGGAGTAAAATAGAAGTCATAATCGTAGAACACTCACAATGAGCTATAGCCGTCTATGCCAATGTTATTGAAATCAAAGCGGACCAACTGAGCATCGGAGTCAGCCGGGGCAGCCACTGCCGCGGAGACGAACAGGGCAAGAACAATGAACTGAAAAGAATACGAACATTATAAAACGAGACAGTAAATATAAAAATACAGTCAATATTAAAAGGATGCAAGAGATATTTTGTACTGTAGGTATATACTATAAACTATGTTTAAGTTCTCTACCAGGGTACCGAGTCTGCTATTTCAAACGTATCGAAATAGAATCGAAATCGTCACTGGAACACGACACACAGAAAGCCACCGGTACAATTATGACAGTTTTTCCTAGTCTATTATTATAATCGTACTCCAATAGACTTCTATCGGTCGGCCGATAGAATTCTATTAGCACGTACCGCGCTAGTGGCCGCTAGTCAGTTGCATTTTTGATTGCCTACAAACTTTTTGACAGCTAACAACAGCGATACTGGATCTATTCTACGGCTTGTCAATAGTAGACTCAGCCCTCGGCCCCCCTGTACTCGTGCATTTCTCCTCATCAATCACAATCGACATTTGCGGATTGTTCGGTGGATTCCTCACCTGTCCTGGTTAATGCTGGATCACACACTAGGCCTGTTTCTGCTAGGACATCAGTCCAAGTAGTCGTGGCCTTTATATCGCATCACCTCACAATACAGTGTAACCAAATACCATCAAATTCGAAATCATGGAACAAAATAAAAGAATTTTGGACATTGATATCAAATCAATGGTAATTAATATGTACTTTAGATTGCATAAATGAGTAATTATATTTTTATTAGACATCTTCGTAAAGCGACATAAATAAAATGGTGCGGAAATGTCAAGGCTCAGATGCTTGTAATTCTGACCGCAATTTATAAATTTATCTAATTGATAATGTTACATTTAAATTGGTCGGTTGGTGGACACACCAACGTAAAACACCTAGAAGGATTAACAAAAACTTTCATCTATACTAATATTATAAAGAGTTTGTTTGGTTGAACGCGTTAATCTTAGGAACTACTGGTCGGATTTGAAAAAATATTTTTGTGTTAGATAGCCCATTTATCTAGGAAGGCTATATATCATCATGCTAGTTTCCTAGGGAGCGGAGCACTAGTGATAAATGTCGACAAATCGGGCAAATTTAAATGCAGTTTTGTAGAATTTATATGTGACGAGATTAAATAGTTCAAAGTATGTACGGGCAACGCCGGGGGGGGGGGACCCTGAATCGAATGCCTTTAATCTTCTGTCTCTATCACTCATGGTTCCTGGGAAATAGATGTGTACAGATGGACGGACAGACTAAGACGTTTAATAAGACTTTTCTAAACTTTAGGGTTTTGAATTTGTTGACTTTATTGAAAAGGTTTGGGTTAAAAAGCGTGAACTAAACATAACCGACTAGTCAGACTGATTTGCTCAAGCACATAGCTCCATAATATCTAACTCATTTCTAAATTCGTAGGTAAAGAAATTATGTGATAGATTTTGAAAGAAAGATTTCTACCAAAAAGAGCGTATTAAAACTTTTAATAATATTATAGAAAAAGAAATATAAAGAATTATATGTATATAATTCCACTCGTGGCCCCGCGGTCTCAGTGTTCGGTAAACGATCACTGAGGTACGCAACTTTCACTATGGCTGGTCGTCGGATGGGTGACCACTTTGTGGCATTTACATTTGCGAGCGTTTCCGTGCTTCGGAAGGCACGTTAAGCCGTTGGTCCCGGTTGCCAGTAAAATGGCAGTCGTTAAGCCTGGTTGAAGGCCTTATAGGCGGCTTAAAAAAATTCAACAGCAGGTAGCCACAACCTGGGTCTGTCTATTTCAACACCAACGGCAATGGGCTCACCACCTATTACGTGGGACAGGAATCCACACGGTGAAAAGTGGGCATATAATATACCTCTGCCACCCCTTCGGGGATAAGGCGTGATGGATATATTTTATATTTTTATGTATATAATTAGTAAATATTAAATATTTTTAGTTGGGACTAACCCCACCCACATTCCCATTACTGTGACTCCTGTAAACCAGGATCTACAGCAATGACCAAAACACCAGAAAAGTTACACCGAGCTCGATCTCGGTGATGTCCCAGGAGAAGTTAGCATGTCTTGGAACCCGCAACGAAATTAATCAGAAGATAATGTGAGGAAGTATGAAAAGAACGTAATGCCTCTTCCCTCCTGTGCAAAGCGGGAGACCTGGAAAGCAACTAGGTGTAAATCCTATAGAAATAGGGAAGCACCACGGTAATAGTATATTACGGGTCATATGTGAGCTATGTTTGATTCCAGTAATATGTATGGCAGAAACGTTTAAAAGCACGAAAATTTACCCTCGATGCCACGAGATCCGCATAGTAAACTACTCCCGACGTTATTTGTAAACAAGCATATTAAATCGCTCATTTTGCCAAATGCTACACTCCCAAAGTATATGATGGGCGGTCTAATCTTATTTGGCGTCAGCAGTTGAACACTGACAGAACGGTGACTCAACCAGCTTAAACGAATGTAATTTGCTCCTAAAGTTACCATGTCCCGTAAGAAATTAAGCAACACAGTGATCAACCTCCAGCCAGGACATTCCCAGGCGTTCACGAACGTCTGGGAAAAACTGGTAGAGGTGGCGCCCTTTGATGGCAGTGTTTCAACGCAGCTGCCATTCGTCTAAAAGTTCTTCACGTACATTATCACGATATAGTCTGGCAATTCTATGGCGATCTCTTTCTAACAAAACCTATCATCCATGCCATTCTTAGCCGAATAGTATAAAGCCGCGCGTCTCTGAATTTCGAGATCAACCGGGAGGACCCCTGCCATCACCGGCAGAGCCTCCGTGCTAACCGTCCTGTAGGCCTTGCATAAAAATATCAATGCAAGGCGTTGACTTTGCAGTAACTTTAAACGTGCAGCACCAATAGTAGCCTTATCTGCCCATACCGGCGCCCCGTAACACATACAGCCTAGATAAGTGGCCCCGTAAACGACCTTCAGTGTTTTGAACGAAAGTTCCTATGTAACAGTAGATATTCTCGACAACGCATAAAAGCTATTTTTAGCCTTTTCACCAACAGTTTTTATGTGCTCAACGAATGCAAAATCAATCCTAAATAGCAAACCGAAGTTTTATTTTTAATGTAAACGTTATTGAATTTAATGCGCGGTGGTATTTTCAAACTTCCTTTTAAAAGCATCTGAAATGTGTTGTTGGGTGCAAAAAATAACCTGTTTCGTACGCCCCACTCCGCAACGACGCGCAAACACGTGTGGGCCAAGCTCTCGCGTCCCGCACGAGTATTCGACTGAACGAGCAACATACCGTCATCGGCGTATCCTGTCATTGAACAGTCCTCCGGTAATGGTAAACTGAAAAAGTCATCAAATCCTAAGTTCCACAAGTGTGGGCCTAGCACAGACCCCTGAGGACAGCCTATTGTTAACGTTTTGGTAGCAGAATAATGACCTAATTTTAAAGTTGTTGTACCTTGTGAAAAATATGAATAAATAAGAGAGTAAATATTTCTATAGCAACCGCGAGACTTTAATTTCATTAATAACATAGGCCACCAAGCGTTATCGAAAGCCCCGGAAATATCTAGGAAGATGGCCAGCACATATTGAGAAACCGATGAAGTGACAGTCTTTCGCACTGATATCGCTGCGTCAATAGTAGATTTTCCTACTGTAAATCCAAATTGATTTTCGTGAAATTTAATACCACCCGGCAGGAGCCGGGGTACTATGAGACGCTCTAAAAGCTTTGCCAAGGAGGGCAACAATGTGATCGGTCGGTACGACTTAGGGTCATGTGGCGGCTTGCCGCCTTTTTTAGGAATAATCCGAATATAGCCACATCGCCAAATACGGGGGAACACTCCCTCGTAAATACACCGGTTAAAAACATTTAATATTATTTCACCCGACAGCTTGTAAGCCTCCTTTATCATTTTGTCAGATATTTTATCGTCACCCGACGCCTTACCTATGGACAACGACCTAACAATTTCGAGGAACTCATCAGAAGTTGGTAGGTCTGACTGGGGTGAGTATGGTGGCTCAAGAGCCCACTGTTTTATCTGTCGGTGATAATCACTATCGTTCTCCGAGCAGTCGTCGGGTATAAGAGAATCCAAGAGGTAATCCGCGGTTTCCTTCAGACCTATAGTATGCGAGTTGTTAATTTTGATATTACGTACATAGGCAAGATCAACAGAACGGTTAGCCCTAAACTCATGGTATATAGGCGTCCACGGACCCTCAGCTTCCAGCCCATGCACTAGTTTACGTAGCAAATTACCCTTTGATTTTTCAACAGCCGCCCTGTAATGGGACCTGGTAACTCTAAGAGCAAGTAAAGCGCTATTGTATTCCGCACCGGCACTAAATTATGCTTTTTAAAATAATTTAATTTTCTACGAGCTCTCCGGAAACGTCTTCGAAGCTTAGCTAAACGATCACTCCACCAATCGCATCTCCGATTGTTGTTAATAGATCCATGACCAATGGCCACGTCGGCACAGTAGGTAAAAGTTTGTGACATTAACGAAGCACTCTCTTCGACAGACAGGTTACCACGACCAAAATCTTTAGCGTGAGCCGCAAACAGAGAACCAAGAGCTCCCTGTTTGCGCCCCTACTTTTATATTTGAAATTACAAGTAGTACTTTGCGCCTCTCGTGCATCACCGGGTAAGAGCTTGTAAACGATTAGACGATGGTCACTACAGGACGCATCCGGGAGGACACGCCATTCGGATATCGAGACGTCGCCGCGTGAAAGCGTCACGTCAATAGAAGACTCACCCATAGGGCCGCAAAAAGTAGGTGGTGCATTGGGACAATTGTGTATAGATAAATTCATTTCTGCTATGAATTCTTCCGGTCCCTATCGAATACGTAGTTTGCCATACCATAATGTAGAAGAGGCATTGACATGACCCGCAAGAGACTGCAGGACGTGACGAAGATGGTGTAAGTGAGGATCGATATGATGTGAATATTGAAAGTAGTAGCTCACAACAAACACCCTATAGGCCGAGGAAGTAACCTCCGCAACAGCACAATGAGATGTCATAAGGTTGCTCAAAGATGTTACAGTAAAATTTGTACTAGAAACATAAATCCCAGCTCGTGCCTTGGCATGTAATTGTACCACTCTGTTACGCAGGTGGGCGCTCTGATATTGTTCCTGTAAGAGGACAATGTCTAATTTGTTTTCTATTACTAGGCGGTCCAGTTCCGCCGTGGCTGCCCTATCGTTGTGTAAATTAAGCTGTCCTATAATTAGATTTTTAATGTTTCAAGATTTTTTTTTATTAAATGAAACAACTACAGATAGCTTGTGCTCAGAATGAGCTGCTGCAGCCTATGCTTATAGGCTCCCGAGAGTCGCAACGGTGGTCATGGGGCCATAACCTTTTGCAGGTTATACAGAAGGGTTTAAAATAAGGAGTGTCTTTATGTGGACATGCTCGTGTATCATGTTCCTCGCCGCAATTAGCACAGCTGGGTGACTTGCTGGTACAACATTTGTGAACATGACCGTATTGTTGACAGTTCATACAACGCACTACCTCGAGTTCATCGATAAATCTACAAGTGGCCCAATCAATAAATAATTTACCCTTCGTGGCCACCAAATGATTCCGGATCTCCGGCTCCAGCTCCAAACCCACCCACGAACGACCGTTAGCTAAACGACGCCTACGAACTATTTTGGAATTCTTAATAAAGTCCTCCTCGCTAATTCTTAATTCGTCCTTAATGTTTTGGCGATATAAGGCTCTAATAAAGTCATGGTCTTCCATAGACCCAGGAACATCTTTAACTAGGATTCGCGGTTTACGACCCTTGGGTTTTTCTAAGCGCAAGCCCGCCGATTTGATTGCGTCCACTGACTCCAACTTCTTGAGTTGGCTTTCGCTCGCAACACGAAGTACTACACCCGATTTAGCGGATTTTTTAATGCCTACAATTTGGAAGCCATCGTCACTGGGCTTGATAGCTTTCATAAGTGCCTGTTTAGTCGCGGACTCGGTTGAACGATCAGGCGCGGGGTAAGCCGCCACACAGGGTCGGGCTGGAAGAGCATTCACTGCTGCTGGGGCGGGGGCCAATTTACCTGGCAAACGTAACCTTAGTTTATCAGCATATGACATTTTTGGTTGCTGACATTTAAGTGCTTGCAGTTCTTTGGCAATATTTGCCACCTTAGTTTCGTTGCATGACGATTTTAATGCCAGAATAGAAATAATGCCGGTGAAGCGCTGGTTTAAATCCATGATAGAAGTTAATTAGACAAAGTGATTCGCGATCCCTGATCGTTGATTATATTATTTATTGTAGCAATATAACTGTGTGCCTGCTCGACTAACGTGCAATATTCGCCTTGATTATGGTATTCCGACAAGTCACTATTGACCAATTTAACTGATTGTACCCGTTTGTTTACATCTTCGGGTGTTTGGAAAACCGGAGACATTTCACTAAAAAGTCGCTTTGCCGGTGGCGACCTTATAGTAGCACATACGCGTTTACCTCCCCCTTTATCGGGAGGTTCATCTCGGAAGGGCATTATTTTTTAACACTAATTATACAGCACAAATAAAAAGTGTCTAAATAAAGTGTAAACAATAAAATTATCGGCGCAACTTAATTCACTGATATACACTTTAGAATGAAAATCAAAAAAACTTACCGATTGATAAATAGCAATATTTACGCGATTAACGACAATAAAACCAAGTTTCACTTACGTGTTACCGAAACACAATCACTAAAATATCACATAAACCAATTCACGAGCTGGGAATACAAAGTTAAACCAAAGAAAAATTATTAAAATTACGGAGCTATCGCACAGACCCGCTTGCTCCACAAGAGCGAGAGGGAAGAGAGAGAGTTTTTTTTCACCGCTAAAAAAGCCCCATTTACTGTAGCGCCGCAGTTTCAAGGCAAACCTCTTTCCATCTCCTATAGTATTGGGATCCTTGGTGTTGAGATCTCTAGTGACGTCCAATACCAAAGTCATTTAGAGGACAAGGAGAAGCTGGCGTCCAAAAACCTCGGAGTGCTCAACAGAGCGCGGCAGAACTTTACTGCTGAGCAAACACTCTATAAGTCGCAAGTGCAGCCGCACATGGAGTACTGCTGTCACCTTTGGGCTGGTGCACCTGAATACCAGTTCGACCTTTTGACTCGGTAGAAGGGCGTGCTATGAGGATTGACAATCCTTTACTAGCGGGCGGTGTCAAGCCTCTTCGCGACAGGAGAGACTTTGCCTCCTTATGCGTGTTCTATCGCATCGGTCGCTGTAGACAGGGTGTTCACCTTATTCAATAATAACACTTGTACTATTCCACAACATTTACTTGATAAACCTAACCGGTTTCACCTCACGGCATTCTCACAGGGTGTTCACACTCACACTTTGCGTCCGGAGCGCAAGCACACCGTTAAGTCCGATAGAGGCTTTATTCTATATTGTGGAATGAACTCCCTGCCTGGGTTTTCCCGAACGTCTACAGTATGGGGTTCTTCAAAAGGGGTCTTAGAAAACTTTATAAACAAAGAATATTACAAATGCTATATATATAAACCTTCTAAGAACCCTTTTGAAGAACCCCTACTGTAAACTGTATTCGGGAAAACCCATAATATAAACATAATTAGTTTTAATGAAAACAAGAACGATGCCTACTTTATATCTCTAACTAGCTGATTACCCTTTTCCCTCAGTTTTCTAGGAAGCTAGTAATCCTTAAGAGATAGACATAGCCATTGCAGACTTTTCTGTAGACCTATTTAGGATACACAATTCCACCTTACATTATTTTGTAAAAAGCAGCGTTTTCGTTAAAAGTTCTCAGACGAATATCTTTACCGACACCTTTAACAAATATCGTTATATTTTAGCCGATATGTACTAAACATAAAACATGAAATACTAAAACATTCCTCAAGAACCATTCTACCCATTGGTGAAAACAACACAAATATTGGTGCAGTACTTTTTGAGTTTATCGGGAACAGACAGAATGACACGGCGAGGGACTTTGTGTTATTATATACTAGATGAGTCGCCCGGCTTTGCCCGTGACATACTTCGAATCGAACCCCGTGGCACCCATTTAATCCCGTCGTTTATTAATTTCACTATAATGTATGAACATTTTCCAAATTACTTGATTACTTCTCCGCTCTCAAGTACCTACTACGCCCGCGCCGGCACGGCCCGGTCTAATTTGGTTACACGAAATTAATTTCATTGCGCATTTTTTTAAGAGCTGGTTGTCCAAGGTCAGTACTCGTACACTGCTCCCGATGGCCTGGTCATCCAAGTGACATATACTACTGACAAAGATGGCTTCAAACCACAGGGGCGACACACGAACCCACGGCCCACGACACCGACAGCGAACTGAAACTTGTTACTTCATAGCTAGATTCTGCTGTAATATCTAATGAAAAGTGGCAAATATAGATATTTTATTACAAACTATGAATTTCATTTATTTATAAATAAATAAAATGATTTAATAATTAATAATTTAACTTTGAATTAAAATGTTTACCTGATATGTCCAATTAACTTATTATTGAAGTGAAACTTCTTTATTGAAGTTGAGAGAAATTTTATAGCTGTAAAAAACAATCATCATGTTTTTGGTTACGCGCAATTTTGTTTTCTTTATCATAAGTGAAACTTCTTAATCGACGTATGAGATAATATTTATAGCTGTAAAAAAAAATGTCGTAAAGAAGTTTCACTTCTTACCTGAGTACTCTGTCAGTACACACACATATTTTTCTTTTACCTAGCGCTTTATCAATTGCTTCCAAAGCCTACCTAGAATCACTTTTATTTGGCTTTATTGGTGGAATTTAGATAGTTTGGTTATAGGTTAGTAATGTTACATTATATTGAATTGGGCGTCCCTAGAGAACATAACACCGTGAATTTTAAGGAGATTTGTTTAAGATGACCCCGACCGTGCTGGGTAACAAACGAAAAAGCATATTTTTGAGGTAAATACTTTATTGGAACAAAGTTCCTTACGGCAGGCTTGGAGGAGATAGGGATTTTGCTGAGCGACCGAACTGAAAAAAATGTGATAGTAAAACCGTAAGAAAAACTCCGTGGAATAAAACCGTTAAATGAGACGTACGCAGGCGCGACAGTCGTTTGTTTTGCAAATTGTGTCGATTCTACATTAGCCGAAGGAACTTCGTTCCTACCCACGACACCACATCTTTTTTTATCTATAATATTACGAGTATAAAGCTGAAGAGTTTGTTTCTTTGTTTGTTTGTTGGGTTGATTACGAGCTAATCTCAGGAACTACTGGTCGGATTACAAAAAAAAAACTTTTTTTGTTAGATAGCCCATTTATCGAGAAAGGCTATAGGCTACATATCATTACGCAACTACACTGAGGAACAGAGCAGTAGTCATAAATGTCGACAAATCGGGCAAATTTTTATGCATCATTGTAGAATTTATAAGCGACGAGATGAAATAGATGCGACGGGAGATCGAAATATTCCACGGGCGAAGCTGTGGGTGGGGCATCTAGTCATACATTATAATTAGGTGGCAGCCCGCCTGGTTGAAAGGAGCGACACGTTGCCGAGCCTATTCACGTCAACGTTCCGATTTTTTGGTGACATGATTTTCCTAAATAAATGTTGGTATTGCTGTGTATAAACAGACAGGAACTGGCTTTGGCTACTGGCAGGTGAACTCACACGTTACTGGCAGCTCAGACTAACGGATTAAGGTGCCTTTCCAGACATAATAGCTCAAACAATGCGATAAAATAGATCAAAGTGAAAAAATAGAAAGAGTTTCAGGTAAAAGACAATGGCAGTGTGTGGTACAATCCATTAGTAGATCTCAGTACCTTCAGCGCACTCACCTAGATCAAAGTTAATCAAAGCTACGCTCACAAAGGGCCGAAAAAGGAGTTCCATTGTGGCAAATAGCAATGTACACTGGCACAGTAGGTAAGGTACTCTACTTGTGGCTTGTGTAGATTTTGAATCTTACCAATATTAAAAGAAAGTTTGTGAAGATGTTTGTTATTTAATCAAGTTTTAATACCTTAATATTTTAGACTATTAATAAGTGTATAATCACTAGTGGTTCTGTGAACCGTAGACTTCATAGTATTTATTTTTTATTTATTTTTTAAATTGATTTCTTTTTTTTGCTTTTTTAAGCGCTCTTGCTAACCACTACGGGACCATTTCCCCTTCCCCTGCCTCCATTTCCCCCCGATCGAAAAACTCCTCGCTAAAAGTTGTTGGCTACATCAAGGATTGTCCATGCCAAGTTGCATGCAAATCCGATGAAAAATGCGATCTGTAGAATGAATGGACGGACGGTCGGACGGTCAGACATCAATAGCACTTTTCCCGTACCAGTGGAGTTAAAACGGATAATTTCGTAGGCTCGCTTCGCTCGCTTCCTCAGTCCATAATAAAAGCTAATCACAATAACGACAGGCAAGCTTGGCATTACAGTTATTATTAGTCACGGGGCGAAGAATAAGTAATTATTACAACAAATTCATATTTTTTGGGACATTGTCACACAATACTGCCTAGTCCAAATTGACAACTGATAAACTACCTATATATATATAGGTATATCTAGTATCTAGTATAATATATATGTATATTATACTAGTTGACGCCTGCGGCTCCGCACGTGTGGTGAAGTTTTCTAGTTCCCGTTTCCCACAGGAACTTGTTCTTGGGATAAAAAGTAGCCTATGTGTTATTCTGATGCTTTATTGTTGTAAAGTTTCATCAAAATCCATTCAGTAGATTTTGCGTGAAAGAGTAACAAGCATCTATTATTACAAACCTTCGCATTTATGATATTAGTAGGTTTAAACTGTTCATTGATTGCACTTGGTGGAACTTGCTACACATTTTGAATAAAACACTTGTACTTTTCCACAGCATTTACTAATATATTTCAGATGTCATTCAGTACAATATAATAAATGTAGGTAAACAAAAATAGTAAAATACCACTTTATCAATTTTCCGAAAATTTTGGGAGAATTGAAGCATTTTGGACATATAAATTAAAATATCAAATAATTAAATGAATAACAATTAATTGAAAAAAAAAACTATAAAGCTTGTATAACTTTATTCATGACAGCTTCAGTCAACCTTTGAAAATGCCGTAAGGCGAAACCGGTCAGGTAAATTTTGTGGAAAAGTAGAAGTGTTTTGTTCAAAGTACTAGCTGACCCGCGCAACTTCGTTAGCGCCACATAAGAGAAACAGACAAAGAAAGAGACATTAGTTAAAAAGAGGGGCGCGTAGGCTATTCTTATAAAACAACTTCTGAAGTATTTGCTTTTTAACAACAAAAAACTGAAATAAATAGGAATACTTGTTGATAAGTTACAATTGAATAATATACACGCAGGCGAAACTGCTTGAACTGAATGTCCTGTGCGAGACATTTCCTGAATGATTACCTACTTTATATCCCGGGATAACATCTTTTTCCCGCGAGAAAATCTTTTTATGTACTAACTACTTCACGTGGGCGGAGCCGCGGGCATTAACATTCGGAAATGTTCTACCTACATATATGCCGATTTTCACTAAATGTAATGAAATAACAAACGTCCAAATAATATAGAAATCTTTAAAAACTTTCACATTTATAATATTAGTAAGATTACATTCCCGTGGGTATACCGGGAATACTTTCTTGGTGCTCATCTAACGTAGGTACGTAAAGAATACGTTCACAAAATTTTAGGTTGTTTTTGTTGATAGTTTAGACTGTGTTTTGTTTCAGGTATGTACCTATGCTTCATCCGCGTAGTTTTCGTTTCCATGGAAAATCGGGAATCCCGTTTTTATTGCTTATCCAAAGACTTAAAGTATACATTCACCAAATTTCAGGTTTCTATGTTAAATGTTTAGGCTGTATGTGGGTTACTGACATAGTTTCGGTTCCTGTGGGAACACCGAACTTGCTGATAATACAGGCCTTAGCAGATTCTTCTAAAACAGGTGTAGTTACGTAAGTACATGTTACTAACTTTGAAAATGATAATCTTCCATACAACTGTTTTTCCCGTCCTTACGTACTTACGTCCTTAGGGGTAAAAATTCGCAAAACTCTTTCATATACCTACGTGTTAAAAGGAACCCCAATGCGAAGTTTGGACTTCATAGCTCTGTTAGCTCCATGGATTTCGTAATTAATGAGTCAGTTAATACAACCTCTGTTTTACCTCATTAAAGGTAAACTTTTGCGAAACCGCGATACACGTGCCCATTTATTTGTAACCAGAAACAGGTGTACGTAAATTCATGTTTCTAACTTTGAGATTGACGAACTTCCATACAACCGTTTATCGCTTTTTTACTTCCTTAGAGGTAGAACTTCGAAAAATCCATTCTTAAGGGAAACCTACGTGTTAAAAGGAACCCCCATGCGAAGTTTGGGCTTCGTAGCTTTGTTAGTTTTATAGGTTTCATGATCAATGAGTCAGTCATTATAACTCCTGTTTTACCCCTCAGGGGTAGAATTTATCAAAGTTCTTTAACATGCATTTTTTTTATACAGAAGCAGGTATAAGAAATTCGGTGTTGCTATGTTTGAAAATGAAAAATTTTCCATATAAACTTTCAACCCTTGTTTACCCCCTTATTGGTAAAATTTGCAAAACTGCGCTACACCAAATTCTATCCGCTAAGAAGCGATTTTGCGAAATTCTACCTCTAGGGAAGTAAATAAGCGATAAACGGTTGTATGGAAGTTCGTCATTTTCAAAGTTAGGAACATGAATTTATGTACACCTGTTTTTAGTTACAAATAACTAAAAACAGGTGTACATAAATTCATGTTTATCGCTTATTTACTTCCCTAGAGGTAGAATTTCGCAAAATCGCTTCTTAGCGGATACCTACGTATTGAAAAGAATCTACATACGGAGTTTGAAATTCATAGCTTTGGTATTTTCAGAGATTTCGTGATCAATGAGACGGTCAGTGATTTTGCCTTTTATATATATAGATTTAAACATATATATAAACACCCAAACATAAAAACAAACATTTTGGGGATCATCAGTTTTAAGGATAGATAGTGAAAATAAAGTAAAACAAAAAGTAGAGCAACTTACCAACAATGTGAGTTGTAACTTGGGCGAGATTACATGGCGCAGCTTCAAAGACGCTTTGATACCGAGGTGTTAATGCACACCATTATTACGGCTGGTCTTACCTACGTTACGATTTAAGATAGCGCTATTGTAGTTTTACTACAAAACTCTATTTAATGATACAATACAATTTTACTATATTATTAGGCAGAGCTACATTACCAAATCTGTCAAAAAAAATAGATTGCCGTTGCTGATTTATTGGTTTCAAATTCTGGTTTGAAACAAATATTTGAGTGATCCGCAAAGATTTTCTTCGGAGTATGGGTATAGAAAAACTATGTAAAATATGTATGTATTTAGTATATATATCACTTGTTGACTTTCCATTGCAAAACGCTAGATAGCGCTGTTGCATTGGGGCATCAGCGGAATTTTCGAGCTCTGCAGTGCACTACTTTGCAAGTGGTGCACTTGCCAACTAATGGACGAGGTCTTGGTGAAGAGAAGGAAAACTTCAGCAGGTACACGAAAGCCAAATATCCTTTCAATGGTGGCAAATTCTCTTACGACGAGGATACGACGATTCTCTGACGAGGCATGTTATCACATCATCATCATCGTCAAGTCAACTTGAGGGTTACTGTTTATAGCTTTAAACTTTTAAACAGTGACCTTCAATTCGCCAGATGTTGTCATGGCTTTCTATCAGGCGCCGAGTAGCGTCACTTTGGCAAGCTAAATTATAAAAAAAAACAATAAAACAAAAAGTACGAAAAGAAATAGCTAACACAAACAACTGTCCATGACATTATAGATAGCAAATACTTGTTGATTTCCATAGACTTCTTCAGAAAGAAAGAATTCATCAACAAGAGGTATTAAACAATCCCTTATTAAATTAGAAAACTAAAACCTGAAGACGGAAAGAGGTGGAGTCATTCATTAGTTTCTAGACAGTCTCTGTAGCCTAGTTGGTTAAGCGTTTGACCCGGCAAGTCAGAAGACCCGGATTGAGTCTAGCTAAACACTGAAAAAATTTCCACTATTAATTTAAGTTAGACTACCACTTTACCTAACGTCTTCCATGTTGCTGGCATCCAGTACCTGACAACGGCTTAACATAGCTTCCGAAGCACGGAGACGTACTTTAAAAATATACCTAACAAGGTCACCCACCTTAGAACCTTTCTTAATGAGGCACCAATAACAGAATACTGAAGAAAAATTGCTAAAAGTTTTCTTGGAAAGTCACGTACAATTTAGACATTGCAACCAGAATCTTTTCCACATACACATTTCAAACCAACTCTAAATAACGAATGCCAAAAGGCTGTACAGTCCCTACTCAAAGAAACATCAGGGCCTGACAAATACTTTTTGTTAGTCGAGCGGCGGGCGACGCCATGTGCAGATGATAGTGAAGCGTTAATATTACAGGTGGACTTGATCTATGGATGCTACGTGAGGGCTTATGGTACAAGAGAGAAGCGAGTAGGAAACTCACAAGAAACTTAATGAAATCGGGCTCAGTACTTGATCTTTGAGGTTCATGATAACATGCTCTGTGATATTTTGGGAGGTATAGTAGGTATATTTGATAGGTATAAAATTTATAACGTTTTAAATTATTTACCCTGTCAGGGATAAGGCGTGGAGATGCTTTAACATACGGTTTCACCAAACCGGGCAAACTCAATTGTAAGCAATATATGAACAAAATGTACTGGAACTCGAGTCAAAGATGTACCCTGTAGGTACCTGAGGTATCGAAGTTCTCGCTTGGAAGTATGAAGTCCACTCTCTGCTGTTGAAATTCCTGTTCTTTCGATCTTCACCATATATACAAGTAGCTGATGTCCGCGATTTTGACCGCGTGGTGAAGATTTTCTCGTTTCCATTTCCTACAGGAATTTGTAGTAGTCTTATTCTGACGTATAAGCTATATTACTGGTAAGTTACTTTAAAATCCATTCAGTAGTATTTACGAGAAAGAGTAACTAATATCCATCCACACATTCATACAAACTTAACTTTTACTGTAATTACGGGTTCTTGGTGAAAAGGAAATAGGTTGCCATCGGACCATTCCGTGCCTGCGTCACTATTTAAATTAGATCGCTTGGGTGGCGGCGATCTTGATGGAATTCCTTACATCTTACTACAAATTTATTTTCAAATTCACCGTCATGCTTGAAAATAAAAGTAAAGCAGAGCATTCCTTTAGTTATAACCTACCGCGCCAAGGTGAGGGTTGCTTGTAATCCGACATTCTTGGAAGTTATCCTGTAAACCCATGTCTAAACATATAAAATACTTTGCACATAGCTTCACATCTTAATTTATATACTTGGGAAGAAGTAACAAGCTTGGAGTGTACTGACCAACGAACGAGGCAACGAAGCAGGTGCACTTGGGTTGGGAGAATAGGCGATTGCTGCACCTAACAATGCCAAAAATTAAAAGTCAATCAATAGAGTAAGAGGCGAGAAGTAACTAGCAAATATCATAACTTTCACACAAAGTACAATCTCAAACATAGTCATGTATGAGACGCAAAACTTGAACTGTTCGCATCCGGCAATTCTCTTCTTTTAAATATGATCTCTGCATATTGTATTAGGTGAATCTTCACCTATCCGTTGGAAACTGTCCACAAATTCTGAAAAGCTTTTGTTTCTTTTTATTTTTTGCATCTAATTGTGAACAGAAATAACAAATGTATAAATTATCTTGTATCTTTTAACTTACACCAAACACAACCGTACGCGTTGTTACAAGTCAAAGTGTAGGAAAAGAACACGCGATATATTTGTTAAACAACCTTCGCCCTGTATATTGGCACTGGCGCACGAAGTCATGATTTATGAATTTCAATAACTCTACACGTTTACCTATTGAACCTGAAGCTCTTTTTATCTCTGTGGCGCGGTGGGAGTGTATCTGACTGCTACGCAAAAGGTCGTCGGTCCGATCCCCATCCAAGATAAAACTTTGTGTGATGAGCACAATGGTTTATTATGTCTGGGTGTTATTTATCTATAATATGTATGTATTTAGAAATATATAAGTATGTTTACAAGTTATCTGGTTACCATAGTACAAGCTCTGCTTAGTTTAGAATCAGATGGCGTTGTGTGAGTTGTCCCAACGATATTTATTTAAATAAAAATTAGAAGGAGGATTGACATAAAAATATGTGAATGTTTAAATTTATTGTTTACATCTAAAAACCTTCCCTTTTGTAGAACAGTATTTAATTGGTCGATAGGGATGGTTTAAATTAGGAGTTTTTTTAAACAACTGATTCTTAAACCAATGTCCTAGACTGCTCATCATTCACGATTCTACACCGGGAGGGGTAGGCATATATTATACGACCAAATTTAATGGTATGAATTTTGTCCTTAGACTCGTTTTGCAGTACCTACTCGTAATAAGCGTCTGTTTGAGGAATATGTACGTCCCGTACTTAGGTATTTCTCAAAACGTGAGAAAATAAGCAGTCATTTTTTCGCAATATCTACCTCGAAAACCATCGAAAACAGCATCATTCCCTCATTTATCCGAGGCGCACGTTTTTTAGTACTGTTTCGGAAACTTTCCCTGGAGTTCCGAATTCCCTGTCATTAAGGCTACCGGTGGGTGAGAGAAAAACTGTGTGAAAAGATGGCGGCCTAATCAAAAATAGGTTTCGATTCTGAAGGGGCCGTCACAATACTTTTTGTAAGCGTCATGCGTCATGTGTTTGAAAATATAGTAGAAACAGTAGATTTACGAATGATAGGACTATAAAATTATTGTATAATGAAATTTTTCATATTTTACAACTTTAAACATACACAAATGCTATAAAGGATGTTGAACATCCTTTATAACATTTATAGCTGTAATTGATACAAGTTATGAATGATAGATGTTCTATAAAGATCTACGGTCTCAAACTAACCTTTTGTTGATTAAACAAGTCGATACGTTTGTGAGAAAAAGGACCTCTACAGACATACAGACAACTTATCATTGTTAACTTATATGAGATATGATTGATTAGATATTTTCATAAAATCAATAGTGAAAAGCTGTTAATATGGTATTACAATAACAGAGATACGGTGACCACTTTCCATCAGGTGCCAAAAAAAGACATTTAGATTTAATTTATCTCTAAATATGTTTGTTTTGTTTATCTATTACGCCTTATCATCGTGGCATCGTAGCAGAGGCACATTATACACTCACATTTCACCGTGCGCATTCTTGTCTCACAAAATAGGTGGTAAGCCCATTGCCGTGTTGAAATAGACAGACGCAGGTCGTGGCTACCTGCTCTAAATACTATTCAAGCCGCCTATAAGGCCTTCAGCTTGGTTTAACGACTGCCATGTTACTGGCAACCGGGACCAACGGCTTAGCATGCTTTCCAAAGCATGAAAACGCTCGCAACCGTAAAAGTCGAAAAGTGGTCACCCATCCGGAAAATCAGAACACTGAGTTAGCGGGGCCACGAGCGTTTCAAATCGATTTATAATTTGAAACTTGAATATTCATCAAAATCAAAACTTCAATCTTCCAAAATTAAAAAGAAAAACAGTCTGTTCTGTTCAATAAAACACCTATCGATGTAAAGGTAAAGAGAAAACAGATAAAATCGAATCGACATCCAGTCAACAAATTGAATAAGAAAATTTTTATTTTTTTACCTTTTTGAACAAATAAAAGCAAAAATAGAGAGAGAAGCCCCTTTTATTACACATCTATTAGGATCGGAATGGGCTTCGAATTGGCTAATAACCGTTCTATCAGGTGAAAGGAATTCACTCTCGCTTTTGACATTAGGGGTGTGTTTAATATCGATATTTGGTATCGATATTTTACAAAACAAACAGTTTTACATAAATAAAGTAATGCTTAAAGTGATGTAACTATTCAGTTTTATGGTACAGATGGCTTGAGAGATTATAAGAGAGCATATAAAAACTAATTGAGTGACAACAAATTTTATTAGGACATAGTAGTTTTTTTTCTATTATGCCCTAAGATTTAGTTTTTGATTTTGAAATAGAGTGTTCACTTTTCTCATCATCAGAATATTACTTGTATGAAATCCCCACAAGAGCAAGTTAGAAGTTTACTAGTACTCTAGGCACTACACACACAAAATACATCAGAGTTACTGTTTAAAATTTTGTATGAAGAAAGTAAAATTTTTTGTTCAAATTACTATAAAAATAAATGTATGTGTGCATACATTCCTTTTACCATTCTTTGCTTGTCGTAATAAAAACAACATTTGCAACATACTCGTATACGTAATAAATTGTTAATGTACATCTCAGTAATAACTTAATTTTGCTAGACATAAACATCACAAATGCATTTTCTAGATTCTGCTTGGTAATATAATATTATAATATATACAATATTATTTTATTACCTAGCAGATGTTAAAAGTACCTCAGTATATAAATACAGTAACGCACATGGAAAGTTCACTTTGAAGTTATCAAATAATACAAAAATGTTTGGAATAGTTCTATTACTTTCATAGAGACAACAAAAAAAAGAATAAACTTTAGGTGCATTGTTTATATAAGGATAGCAAAGTGGGCGTGAAGCAGCTGAAATGATTATGATGAAATTATGTATCGGGTTAGATAACAATCAACAATGTACAGATCGATGAAGTTCCTATCGACATTTGTTTAGTACATCTCTATCAGTGCAGGCTGGTCCTTACTGAAGTCTACCTTGATAGCAGTTTCAATACTCACTTCGCACGTTTAACGCGACTTCAATGGGTGCTCAGTTTAGGAATTCACTTGTATTTTTAAGTTTAAGTTAAGTTTTCAATGTTTGCAATTAGAAGTTGTTATGATACTGGAATATATGAAGTCCTTTAATAATAAATAAAAAAAAAAAGAAAAAAAAACTCTGACACAAAAAATAATAAAAGAAACTCAATCCTAAAGTACTGATAATTCATAATATGTAGTGATAATTCATAAAATTATCTATATGCAGATTGTAACGCCCCCCCCCCCCCCCTGTGGTATGCCCGTACTTAGATATGCGCGCGATTGCGAAACGTGTGTAGAAAGAAGATGAGGAGGGATTCTAAGAACTCTAACTAACCGCTGAGTTAATAATTCTAGCTAAAGAAAGGAATACCTAAGTGATGCTATTGAACATGTTACGCAATATATGGCCTTGTGATCCGTAATCGTCTAGTGGTTAAATTTATAAAAAAAAGGTAATTGTTTGATAATATTTATAAAATCTCTGAAAAACACAATGATCGAAACATACAAAAGATGAATGGTGAATTGTTATCTTAAAGTAAAGAATAGTTTGTTTACTGCAAATAAAGTCTCATGCATTCTGACCTGATATAACTGGCTCGAACTAATTTCTACTTGTAGGTGATTCGGGCTCGATTCTGGGTCCTGTAAATTTTAATTGACCTATGAGACTAGCCTTTGTCCATACTACATTACCCCAATGTGCGTCCCGTCAAATATAACACAATATAAGTTTATTCCGACAGATTTTGGTCTAAAAGAATATTTCAAGTAGAAATCGCAGAATGAGTGAGTGAGTTGTTTGATGTGAAAATTTGTAGTCCTCTTGACAGCAGGACGAAGTGACCAGAATAAATGTACTCAACATTAAATACTGTTTTTGAAGCATAGCACTAACATGTGCTGATGAGCAATCTAGGGTATCAATCCCTGTCTGGAGTCTAGTAGTTTGATATGGAAGGATAGGTCATATTGACTGAGCGTACTAAAATAGCTTAATAAACATAGCTTCCAAAGTGTCATATTTGAATTCAAAGCATGTGTGTAATTGGTGCTCAAAGTAATTTTAATCAAGTTAATCATGACTAAGCCAGATAACATCACAGCAAGGAACTCCCCTCGTTGCGAGGATTTTCGTCATCACTACAGATCGGCCAAACTGTGCTAGACTTTCCCCGGAGGTATTTGTTTAACCCCATAAGTCGTCCTGTCGTGTGAGTACCATTAGCGTCGAACACCATGGCTAGAGAAAAATTAAATGAACTCGCATTACTTCACAGCCAATGAGATGATTTCGAGTAAAGTTGTAAATACGCTCTGCCATATATATATCGCCTCGAAGTGTGACTAATATCTAGTAGAATTGCATTTAATTCAGTCTTTATCTGAAGTCTAGCACTTACACGTGCTAGCGTGTAACTTAAATCCTCGTATTAATTATGAAAGGTCATAGTTGGATAGTTGCTGTATGAAAGGGCATATAGAAGACTAGCGCATTATAGCAGCTTAAATAAATTAAGCTTACTAAATAATACATTTGCAGTCTAGGCACATCTGTAAGCTGGAACTCTGGATCATATTCATCAAGTTAGTCATGACTAAGCCAGATAACATCACAACTAGGAACTTCCCACGTTGCAGGTTCAATCATAGATATCCCCCGAGAACTTATGAGGCTGTAAGCCTCATAAATCGTCCTGTTTGTGTGAGTATCGTAGCGTCAAACGCCATGTCTCATTAATATTAGTGTGTATTCGAATTATATAGGTTTGTAGTCGTTGAATAGCTGTGCACGTCGACTCAAATAGTAGTGTCTGATGGTGATATACGCTGGACTATCTATATTTTCTCGAAGTTAGCCGAAATCTAGTATGATTCAACACTGATTAAATGTACTCAGCATTTAATTCAGTCAAAAGGAACAATTTTGTAACGTATGTAGTACGCTACATTAATTCAGTCGTCATTTGTAATCGCCAGCACGTCGCATCGTCAATAATACTTGTTCTTATAATGTTTAGACCAAAACCAAACCGGATAAAGTATATTGAAGTTATCTAATTAAATCGGCTAATCGTTCTGTCGTTAAGCTAAATTTAATTATTCCTTATTTACTAACACTTTTTACGATGTTGTAAATTATTTAATCAATGTTTTAAATTATATAAAATCTGAAGTCCAAAAGATTACAAATATATATAATATGCAAATAGATATCTAAAAATAAATTCTACATGCACAACCTCTTATCTAAAAATCACACACATGCACATAAACAAATTTCATACATTTCAGTACATATGATACATATATTTTATTATAATATAATCTGTTTATATCTGACCCGTTGAGCCTCATAATGATGCTCAATCAACGATATCTTCGTATTTAATTAATTAGTTTTAGTATTTAACTTACATCCATGAGAAAATTCATAATCAAACACTAAATAATCTCAGCTTATTAATTTTATTTGCACACTGAATTATCTAGATATATTTTAATAAATCAAAAACAAATCTATTAGTTAATCTTAAAAGCATTCGAATAATAATCCATCTACCTAGAAAATAATTAATTTAATTTGAATAAAAGAATATCAAAGAAACAATAGATGATTTCAATAAGTAATCATACTTAATAGGAATAATTTGAAACAAAACCAGTCTCAGTAAATACAAAAGGATAGTCTCAATAAGTAATTATAGGTACTTAATAGGAAGAATTATAAACAAAAGGCAGTCTCATTAAGTAATACTTAACTTATAGTCAGCTAGTCACACAAACACTAGACCTTTTTCGGAGGTCTTACTCTTAGTTAGGCAGATGTGCCTGAATACGCGCCCGGTTTGCAACTGAATAGAACTTTTCATAATTTGAACTCATGGTATTTTGGCCCTTTGTCCTCAGTTTTGAACAGAACAAAAAAAGGTATCTCTTTTTTTGTTTACAAAAAAATGCGCGCGTCCTTCAGAGAATATTATTTTAACACAAACATGTGTCAAGTGGTCACAAGACAAAATCTCAGATATCAACACAAAAGTTTAGCAGAAAAACTGTTTAAATGGTTTAGTTCCCACTTATGCGGCCAATTTTAACTAAAATTAATATCATTGTACCCAAAGCACTTATGAACTGTCACCCGATTTTACTATTTATGTGCGTATTTTTAAATGAATACCTCTTAGCATTCGTCTGACCCAAAGTTAAAATAAGTACAAAAAATATAACGATTTATGGCCCGAACCGCACTTGTATGCAAACCCAACGAAGTTTTTCGTAACAACAAAAAATTATAAGCCATTTATGTACTCCACTAGTTACTTTTATTTATTATTTAAAGGGGGGCGGTAGAGGCCGTCACATCTCCCCCCCTGAATGTGTGCGGAAAATGAACCTGTTCACCTTTACGAACACATTCATAATCTTTTTTATAGCTCCAAGCCCAGTATCTTCTAAATTCTTCTTCAATTATATCTTATATTACATAAAACTAGATCCCGTAGCTTCCATTACGCTAAACGTCACCAAAGTTTCTTTACCTGCTGCTGATCCAAAGAGATTATGAATTTGATTTTTATTTCTCCGTAGAGATTTTACATACGAGCTTTCCCCCCCAGGTAAGTGCTCCCAGCAAGACCTGATAATATTAGAAAACCACCCTCACGTGCCAGTGGTACACAAACCACCTCACCTGTTTATGATAAATAAGCCACATCACCTGCATACGGTATCATATAAGTCACCTCACCTGCCAATGAATATTATATTTAAGGTTGGACTCCTTGACTTCTCTAACGCTAAACGCGAAGTTTCTCTACCTGCTGCTAATTTGGAAAAGCTATGAATTGAATCTTTTCTCCGTAGGGATTTCATTTACTAGCGTTACCTTTTAGGTAAATGCTTCTAACAAGCCTCTAAATTATCTCTCCTGCGAGTGGTTTATAAGCCACCTCACCTGCTCGTGTTACTCAGGCAACCTCACCTTGCTAGTGATATAAATACAACCAAACCTGCTAATGGTATATAACATACTGCTGATTTGGAGAGATCTCATTTACGAGCATTACCTCTCAGGTAAGCGCCCCTTAACAAGCCTTTAAATGACCTCTCCTGCAAGTGGTTTATAAGCCACCTCACCTGCTAGCATTATACAAGCAACCTCACATTGCTAATGATACAAATACAACCTCACCTGCCAGCTATAGAAATGCTAACGGACAGTGTCTCGAAACAGTTTTAACAATAGTTATAAACATTGTGTAAGGGTCCAAGCCACCTCACCCCTCTAGTATTTTAAAAGCAACTTAACCTTGCTAGTGGTACAAATGCAACCTCACCTGCCAGTTATACAACTGCCGACTGACAGACTGAATGGCATATTTATAAAATTAAGTTAATACTAACTTACTAGAATACTACTAGCAACATCGAAATCGTGTTCCCCAAAGTGACGAGTGTTTCCAAATAAATATATACACGGTGTCAAGGACCGAGTCACCTCACCCGCTGTCGATGTACCTGCTGACTAGCAAATGCAGTAACGATGCCAAACGATTCCATTGGCGTTACATTAAAATAGCTGGACTAGCTAAGTGTACACTATGTTACTAATATTATAAATGCGAGAGTTTGTAAAAATGGATGTTTGTTACTTTTTCACGTAAAACCAACTGAACGGATTTTAATGACCTTTACAATAGTATAGCTTAAGCATCAGAATAACACATAAGCTACTCTTTATCCCGGGAACAAGTTTCTGTAAGAAACGGGAACGAGAAAACATCTCTACGCGGGCAAAGCCGCAGGCGTCACCTTGTAATAAATAAAGATAAAACCGGATTATTTGAACTAAAACATGATGAGTCAATCCCGTCTCCAAATTCATTCTAGTATAAGGGGCCAATCAACCTCGCCTACTAGCGAGTACTTACTGATTATCGGACGAGTACCTGCTGATTAACAGACGAGTACCTGCTGATTAACGGATGAGTACCCGCTGATTAACAGACGAGTACCTGTTGATTATCGGAGGAGTACCTGCTGATTACCGAACGAGTACCTGCTGAATATCAAACGAGTACCTGCTGATTATGGGATGAGTACCTGTTGATTAAGGTACTAGACAACGACGTAGGTGTCCTTACAGGGTTGGTAAGTCAGACGACAGTCGTTTCAATCAATGCCGGAAGTAAAAGTCAAACGCTAGTTGCTTTTAACAACCAAACATAAACAAACTTCTAAGCTCTAACCCCAGGTAGAATTTGGAATTCCCCATGTGTGTTTTTCTGTTGACAAAGAATTAATAATGCCAGTGGAACCATTTTCTAACTTATCAATACTATTCTTAGTCTCATCAATTTCTTGTTACGAATACTCAGATCCGCATTTATAGCTAATGGGTCACACCGCTGGTCGCACTAAATCCACATCAATTTGCTTGGAATAGCCGCCGCTTTTTGTGAAATCTGATCCTTCTGCGCTTATCAAACATGAAAAAAATCCTCTTTCACGTAGCCTATATAAGGATTGAATTCATTTCGTTGTTTAAAATAAAGACAATAAATATATAATATGTACAAAATCCAAAACAGATTGCATGTGACTCTTTAAATGCAGTTTCAAATTTATAAAATAATTTATTTTTTTATAACATTTCTCTTTTTTCAAAATTCACCATTCATCTTGACTGTCTATAAAATGTCTTGTAACAAAGCCTATTATTTAACAGATTTGGCCATTTATTTTATTACAGGGTTATATTGTTGTTACGAACCCTTAAACAATAAAATATCTATTTCATTTGTTCGTATCGTCTGAAAGTAATCAATGTTTTTTCTAAAACACAGATGTTAGTAAGTTACACAAATGTATTTCTAAGACAAAGAGATATCCGCTATTCATTGAATTTGCTGTGGGAACTATTTAAGTAAAAATCCTTTTTTTTTTTTAATAAGGAATTGTTATTGTAAAATAACAGACCCAAAATTTCTATTTTATGGCACACCAGATGGCGAACCCGCCTTACCTAAAGGCGACAGACTCGACAATTTAGTATATGAAACCTATGTACATCTTTAGATATACCGTACTGCTGCTTAACCTCTCATGGCCTAATAGCATGAAGATATTTAAGCAAACTTAAATGCCTACGTTGTGTATTTTTTTGATAAAAGTTTGTATAGACATACAAACATACATACAAAATATTTATAGTGTTTATATTGAACCTATGTTCGACTAATATGACGTATAGTATCTATTATTAAATATAATATCAAACAATTTCTAAATTTATTTATTTGACCCTTTATTTGTTTTTAAACGTTGTGTTAGTAATTACCAAGTTCTTTGATACTTCGTTGCAATAATTTTAATTATCACATTTTTAAAGACGAATGTATTCTGGTCACGGCACCAGATGTAACGCCCCCCCCCCCCCCCTGTGGTATGCCCGTACTTAGATATGCGCGCGATTGCGAAACGTGTGTAGAAAGAAGATGAGGAGGGATTCTAAGAACTCTAACTAACCGCTGAGTTAATAATTCTAGCTAAAGAAAGGAATACCTAAGTGATGCTATTGAACATGTTACGCAATATATGGCCTTGTGATCCGTAATCGTCTAGTGGTTAAATTTATAAAAAAAAGGTAATTGTTTGATAATATTTATAAAATCTCTGAAAAACACAATGATCGAAACATACAAAAGATGAATGGTGAATTGTTATCTTAAAGTAAAGAATAGTTTGTTTACTGCAAATAAAGTCTCATGCATTCTGACCTGATATAACTGGCTCGAACTAATTTCTACTTGTAGGTGATTCGGGCTCGATTCTGGGTCCTGTAAATTTTAATTGACCTATGAGACTAGCCTTTGTCCATACTACATTACCCCAATGTGCGTCCCGTCAAATATAACACAATATAAGTTTATTCCGACAGATTTTGGTCTAAAAGAATATTTCAAGTAGAAATCGCAGAATGAGTGAGTGAGTTGTTTGATGTGAAAATTTGTAGTCCTCTTGACAGCAGGACGAAGTGACCAGAATAAATGTACTCAACATTAAATACTGTTTTTGAAGCATAGCACTAACATGTGCTGATGAGCAATCTAGGGTATCAATCCCTGTCTGGAGTCTAGTAGTTTGATATGGAAGGATAGGTCATATTGACTGAGCGTACTAAAATAGCTTAATAAACATAGCTTCCAAAGTGTCATATTTGAATTCAAAGCATGTGTGTAATTGGTGCTCAAAGTAATTTTAATCAAGTTAATCATGACTAAGCCAGATAACATCACAGCAAGGAACTCCCCTCGTTGCGAGGATTTTCGTCATCACTACAGATCGGCCAAACTGTGCTAGACTTTCCCCGGAGGTATTTGTTTAACCCCATAAGTCGTCCTGTCGTGTGAGTACCATTAGCGTCGAACACCATGGCTAGAGAAAAATTAAATGAACTCGCATTACTTCACAGCCAATGAGATGATTTCGAGTAAAGTTGTAAATACGCTCTGCCATATATATATCGCCTCGAAGTGTGACTAATATCTAGTAGAATTGTATTTAATTCAGTCTTTATCTGAAGTCTAGCACTTACACGTGCTAGCGTGTAACTTAAATCCTCGTATTAATTATGAAAGGTCATAGTTGGATAGTTGCTGTATGAAAGGGCATATAGAAGACTAGCGCATTATAGCAGCTTAAATAAATTAAGCTTACTAAATAATACATTTGCAGTCTAGGCACATCTGTAAGCTGGAACTCTGGATCATATTCATCAAGTTAGTCATGACTAAGCCAGATAACATCACAACTAGGAACTTCCCACGTTGCAGGTTCAATCATAGATATCCCCCGAGAACTTATGAGGCTGTAAGCCTCATAAATCGTCCTGTTTGTGTGAGTATCGTAGCGTCAAACGCCATGTCTCATTAATATTAGTGTGTATTCGAATTATATAGGTTTGTAGTCGTTGAATAGCTGTGCACGTCGACTCAAATAGTAGTGTCTGATGGTGATATACGCTGGACTATCTATATTTTCTCGAAGTTAGCCGAAATCTAGTATGATTCAACACTGATTAAATGTACTCAGCATTTAATTCAGTCAAAAGGAACAATTTTGTAACGTATGTAGTACGCTACATTAATTCAGTCGTCATTTGTAATCGCCAGCACGTCGCATCGTCAATAATACTTGTTCTTATAATGTTTAGACCAAAACCAAACCGGATAAAGTATATTGAAGTTATCTAATTAAATCAGCTAATCGTTCTGTCGTTAAGCTAAATTTAATTATTCCTTATTTACTAACACTTTTTACGATGTTGTAAATTATTTAATCAATGTTTTAAATTATATAAAATCTGAAGTCCAAAAGATTACAAATATATATAATATGCAAATAGATATCTAAAAATAAATTCTACATGCACAACCTCTTATCTAAAAATCACACACATGCACATAAACAAATTTCATACATTTCAGTACATATGATACATATATTTTATTATAATATAATCTGTTTATATCTGACCCGTTGAGCCTCATAATGATGCTCAATCAACGATATCTTCGTATTTAATTAATTAGTTTTAGTATTTAACTTACATCCATGAGAAAATTCATAATCAAACACTAAATAATCTCAGCTTATTAATTTTATTTGCACACTGAATTATCTAGATATATTTTAATAAATCAAAAACAAATCTATTAGTTAATCTTAAAAGCATTCGAATAATAATCCATCTACCTAGAAAATAATTAATTTAATTTGAATAAAAGAATATCAAAGAAACAATAGATGATTTCAATAAGTAATCATACTTAATAGGAATAATTTGAAACAAAACCAGTCTCAGTAAATACAAAAGGATAGTCTCAATAAGTAATTATAGGTACTTAATAGGAAGAATTATAAACAAAAGGCAGTCTCATTAAGTAATACTTAACTTATAGTCAGCTAGTCACACAAACACTAGACCTTTTTCGGAGGTCTTACTCTTAGTTAGGCAGATGTGCCTGAATACGCGCCCGGTTTGCAACTGAATAGAACTTTTCATAATTTGAACTCATGGTATTTTGGCCCTTTGTCCTCAGTTTTGAACAGAACAAAAAAAGGTATCTCTTTTTTTGTTTACAAAAAAATGCGCGCGTCCTTCAGAGAATATTATTTTAACACAAACATGTGTCAAGTGGTCACAAGACAAAATCTCAGATATCAACACAAAAGTTTAGCAGAAAAACTGTTTAAATGGTTTAGTTCCCACTTATGCGGCCAATTTTAACTAAAATTAATATCATTGTACCCAAAGCACTTATGAACTGTCACCCGATTTTACTATTTATGTGCGTATTTTTAAATGAATACCTCTTAGCATTCGTCTGACCCAAAGTTAAAATAAGTACAAAAAATATAACGATTTATGGCCCGAACCGCACTTGTATGCAAACCCAACGAAGTTTTTCGTAACAACAAAAAATTATAAGCCATTTATGTACTCCACTAGTTACTTTTATTTATTATTTAAAGGGGGGCGGTAGAGGCCGTCACAAGATGATCTGTAGCTGTACCATCATTTCTCAGTAACTGATGCCCCAACTGGTATAGCCGACATGAACCAGGATTTAGACCATATAACAGTGGGTCAGTTCGTTCGTATTACTTATTAACCCTCAATAATCACAGGCAATAATAATTGTCGTTTTACTCACTGGGGACATTGATAATCATAATGATCATTCTTGTGTTAAATCTACATAGTTGTCCTTAGTCGTATGGGAATTACATTTATTTATTAAAATAAATTCTGCTTCTACGCATTATTTATTAGCTAATAAAAAATTGTATAGGAACATTTGTTTCATTTACCAGATAGTACTAGGCTTGTCCCAGTTTGAGCGGTATTGCTCCACCTGTGGTGTCGTCGACAATTTGCATACGAATTCGCATTTACACGGCGCTCCGGCTCGTTGGTCTCGTACGTGGATTTTGTTATTTGAACAAAGACCAGCCTGTTTAGGATTGTAGTCAATCGCAGTTTGATTTTATTGGGTTAAATTATTCATTGGGTGGGAATAGCGGTTCAGGTGGTCACTGGGGAGGGGGCGACAGCTACTTACGAGTATACGCCTGATGTCCGGGAATAGGGACTAATCTTGGCTGACGTTTGCTCTCAGAAAGTGAAATCTAAAGATTTTTTTTTAGGTAACACAGCGATATTGCGCTGTGTTGAATTGTTTTACCATATAGTATTGTTACATACATACATACATATTATCACGCCTTTATCCCCGAAGGAGAAGGCAGAGGCATATTAAAAACGCCCACATTTCACCGTAGAAATTTTGTCCCACGTAACAGGTGGCGAGCCCATTGCCGTGTTGAAATGGACTGGCGCAGCCTGTGGCGACCTGCTGTTGAAATGTTTTAAGCCGCCCATAAGGCCTTCAACTTGGCTTAACGACTGCCATTTTATTGGCAACCGGGACCACCGGCTTAACGTGCCTTCCGAAGCACGGAACTGGGGTGGGTCTAAAGAGCCGAATAAATTTAATAAAATATAGTATTGTTATCGAGCTCTTTTATCCAGAAAAGGTCAATGTATAAGTGACATGGAAGCTCCCATCGCAGGACTTCAAACATCAGTGTGTCAATAAAAAAAATAAATAAATAAATATCCATCACGCCTTATCCCCGAAGGGGTGGCATTACATGCCCATTTTTCACCGTGTGGATTCCTGTCCCACATAATAGGCGGTGATCTTATTGCCGTGTTGAAATAGACAGACGCAGGTTGTGGCTACCTGCTGTTGAACCAGGCTTAACGTCTTAACGTGCCTTCCGAAGTGGAACTGTGCACTGATTAAGCCCATACCAAAAATCCACCAGCCAAATGCTGGTAAGGACCTACGTCCAATCAGTATATTACCCTGCCTATCTAAGGTGCTCGAAAGGGTTGTGTATATGCAAGTGATGGAGTTCCTTGAGGCAAACAATATCATTCCTGATAAGCAATCAGGTTTTCGAAAGGAAAGAGGGATGGCAACTGCTTTATCTGACGTGGTAGGCAACATACTCGAAGCAAGGGATCGTGGAGAAGGTACGGCACTGGTTCTTTTGGAGTATTCACGCGCATTTGATGCCTTGGATACATCCCTTTTACTATCGAAGTTGGCATACTACGGATTTTCAGCAGATACAATTAGGTGGTTTAGTAGTTACCTGACAAATCAGGTGCAATATGTTGAGGTGCAGAAAGAAGATGGCTCGGTTATGACATCATCCACTCTAAGGGTGACCAGAGGGGTGCTACAGGGCTCGGTTCTAGGTCCACTTCTGTTTATTTCGTATACTGCTGACATTACACAGTGTTTTCGGAATTGCCAATATCACATGTATGCTGATGATACACAATTGTATCTACCATTTAAGCCATGTGATACACTTAGGGCTATATCACTAGTCAATGAGATCCTGGAAAGAATAGTTGAGTGGTCCAGGGAGCATGCTTTGATCCTAAACCCATCAAAATCTAAATTTATGATACTGGTTGCAAATTCAGTCTATATTAAAACATAATCCAGTAATCAGGGTAAATGGGCAGGATATAGAGAGAGTTGATGAAGCCACAAACCTAGGGCTTAAAATGGACCCACCAATTGCGTCTTGAGGGTCATATTAATGGGGTAGTTAAAAATAGCTTCTATAGATTAAAAGTATTGTACAATATTCGTGATTGTCTTAGTATAGCATTAAGGAAGCAACTAATAGACAGTCTCATATTGTCCAGATTTAATTATTGCGACACAGTGAATGGCCCATGTCTGTTATCGCGTACTAGGAATCTTATACAAAGGATGCAAAACGCTTGTACCAGATTTTGTTTTAATGTGCCTAGACGTCATCATGTGACACCTTTTACCTATATATATAAAAATGAAACCCGTTTTCCGTTGTCACGGTATCACGCGTGAACGGCTGGACCGATTTGAAAAATTCTTTTTGTATTGGATAGCCCATTTATTGAGAAAGGTTCTTAGTTATATATCATCACGCCACTACACAGGAGAACGTAGCAGTAATCATAAATGTCAACAAATCGGGGAAATTTTCATACATTATTGGAAAAGTAATAAGCGACGGGATTAAATGGGTGCCACGGGGTTGGAAGTATGTCACGGACGAAGCCGGGCAGGTCAGCTAGTAAATGATAATAACATGTTGAAAATGGAGGCCAGGACAAAGTTACATCTTGCCATTATGTTGTTTGGTCTGATTAAAAGGGGGTAGTTCTATGATGTCAGTAACATCCATATTTAGAAAATATTTTTTCATGTGGGGTAAAATATCAATTTACATGGAAAATCGTCTATTAGATGCGTATTTGCTGAACACATTTTCAGTTAAAAAAAATTGAAGAGTTGAAGAAAAAATAAAATCTCTACTAATATAATTATAAAGCTGAAGAGTTTGTTTGTTTGGTTCAACGCGCTAATCTCAGGAACTACTGGTCGGATTTGAAAAATTCTCTGTTTGTTAGATAGCTCATTTATCGACGACGGCTATAGGTTAAATATCATTACGCTATTACCCTGAGAAGTGGAGCTAACATAATAAATGTCGACAAATGTTTTTAAATGTTTTGTTTATTATTGTAAATTTATAAGCGACGAGATTAAATAGGTGCGACAAAAGTTCAAAGTATGTCACTGCCGAAGTCGTGGGCCTCGTATACATACCTAGTTAATCTATATAGGCATAAATACTAAAAACATTTTAACATTTCACACCAGTCAATAATGAAACCAACACTGGCTTTTTGACCTGGGGCATATATTCAGGCTAGTAAAATTAGACTCGCGTATGTTGGCATCGTAACCATATTTCAGGCGGTCATTGCGTCCAGTGAATCAGTCACCTGCCGGCCACGGGGGCGTGGTGGTGCGGGTGATGTATCGTCTCTGTTATTGCGACGGTTTATTGTTAGTTCAACTGAATTTTGATAGTGGTGTTTAGCTTTGGGTGGGGACACTATTCTGGTGAGTGTTTTGTTTCTAAGCTACTGGTAGAAGGTTATTTGCTTGTTAAGAAGTTCACATCGCTAAAGGTTTATACCACGGTTTTAAGAAGTGAAAATTCTTTATTGACGTATGAGAGAAATTTTATAGCTGTAAAAAAAATGTCGTAAAGATGTTTTACTTTTGACCTGTGTACTCTACGTGTACGGACATTTTTTTGATGATAAAAATTTGAGCCACCGATTATGCGTCTAACTTGTTATTCGCAATCGGAAGCAATAGCTTAAAGAGCAAAATCACAAATGAACACCCATCTCAGGGATTACCTAAGCGTGTGCTGCTTATCACGATGATCATTTAATGAATAATGAGGACGAGCACTTTGTAGATTACAGAATTTACTAATTTAATAATAGACCTATCATTAATAAAGTATTTTAGTTTTTTCCATACTCTTATCACCTAAACGGATAAAGTCAAACTAACAAGTTAGCATAGCCACTATCTCAGTCTACGATCTGCGAGCTGCAGGAACGTCTTAATTTATTCGCGTAACATCTCGTCTGAGATTAAAAATGTTAATCGGGGAATTATTCGGAGCAATTTGTTTGACTACCCCGGGACTACCTTGCGAGGTGAGATTATACAGGATGGTTTAAGTACTTATAGTATTTTTTTTATTTGTGACACTTTTGCATTAAGAACTTAGTGTGACAATTACAGTCTTGTTAAACTTAGAATTTTCTTTTTAGACCACTGAAGTGGCAGACAAGCATTCGGTGTACCTCATGGAAAGTGTTCACTTTATCCTAAGGACGTTTGCAACGCCATATATTTTTCTTAATATTATACATAGGAAATACTCAAATTCTGAAATGGAAAATGAAAAACCTGAAATGAAAATGAAAATGGAAATGGAAAACCGGAACCTCAACGCGGTAGTCGCATAAACTAGCACTTACGCCACCCACCAGGCAGTCGGTATACATGCCTTTTCAAAGAGCGCAGAATTGTATTTTTCCATCTAATGAGTTGGCTATGCTCATATTTATGATATTTCGGGTCTTATTCGCGACGTATATTATTAGGTACAAAGCCTAACTTATACTTCCCGACGTTTTGACCGGATTATATCAGCCGTGGTCACGGGTTGACTCATAAATATAAAGATAGAATAGAGGGAATAAGACCTGAAATATGAAAATCGCGAAAGTTTAAAAACATTAGTGGCTATGCTGTCAGTCTTCAGTGAACGGATGGACGCTACCACTAAAGAAATTTTCTAGTAATTCTTTCTAGTAATTAATGTTGTATGTTATAATCAATTATTTTATCAACCACGCCTCATCCACGAAGGGATGGCAATGTATATTATATGCCCACTTTTCACCGTAAGGATTCCTGTTCCATTGCCATGTTGAAATAGACAGACGCAGGTTGTGGCTAGCTGCTGTTGAAATTTTTCAAGCCGCCCAATAGAATTTCAACTTGGCTTAACAACAGCCATGCTTCTGGCAATCGGGACCAACTGTCTAACGTGCCTTCTGAAGCACATAAATTGTATGTTTTTAACTAAGTTATCATTCTTTTCATTGTTAAAGGTACGGTTGATTACAACCAGAACAGAAAAAAATACAATAATATATTTTAAAACACTCTGTATATATTGCCAAGCGTAACAGTAGTAAGATATCTTAATTAAACTGACGCTGGCGTAATTTTAATTCATGCTAAATAATGCATTCGATTCAGTACCTACATAGACGGATAACCCTTAACTGAGACCGGTAATGAAAGTGACGCGGGTGTTCTGCTTTAGGTGTATTTAGAGTCTTTTAAACTGAACTGTATTCAATTTGCAGGTATTTATTTTAGTTTCTTTCAGTTAACCAAAATAACCTACATTTTGCTGTCTATACTTATAGTATACTAAGAGAACCGCAGGGCTCGTAACATATTTCGTCTCTAACTCCCATCATTTTTAAATTCTACAATAATGTGTTAAAATTTGCCCGATTTGTCGGACTTTATTTACTGATCAGCTCTCCAGGATAGTAGCATGATGATATATAGCCTCTAGCCTTACTCGACAAAAGGGCTATGCAACACAAAAAAAAAATACAAGTCCGAACAGTACTTTCTAAAATTAGCGCGTTTATTCAAACAAACGAACAAACAAATTCTTCAGCTTTAAATATTAGTTTGGATGTTACAGACTTACGTTTAGAAATTAACATAATAACTATAAAACATATATCATTTTAATAGCACAAACATATTTCACATTTCAATATAAATGGTAGCGCTACCAAATCTCACATCATAAAAATCCCTTGCACACAATTTATCACAGATAAAAATCAAAGTAAACAACCAGACAACTATTTCGCAAACATCAGGTGTTCAGCCCTAACCTCGGGGAATATTTTAATACAGTACCTTCGGACCCTTCGCAATCATTTTATTTTCATACTCGGTCTCTGAGGCCCCGAAGGTCTACCTCGTGATTTGCCATTCAAAGCGAGCGACGTGACGGCGCATCAGGTATGGGGATGATTCTGACCCAAACAGCGAGCATAGGGTTAAGATAATGCTGTTGACAGATAGTGGAATACGATTGGCGGAATCAATCCCTTATTTTCTTTTCTTTGTTTTGTCTTGGAAAATTCTTCGGAATGTTATAGGGGTGCGATTGTTTTAGGAATTAGAATTGTGACTGGAATTGCAACGAAGCTGAAGGTAAAGTCAGGTACATATACGAAGGTCTTATAGGTATAAATTCAATTTAATATTGCAATTTAATATTCAATTGATGTACCTGCCTAATGGATGAGGTCAAGGCGATGACCAGGAAAGGTCAAAACAAACCCCTGTATCAACCCGTATGGCCAGTGTATATAGTATATAGTATATAGTTATGATGGTAAGACCATAAACTCGGAATGGTCTACGTTCAGCAATGGACTGTGGTAGTCTGATTTGATTAATGATAATTGATAAGTATCATATTGAACACAGAAATTTTATTATATCTATACAGATATATAAAATTCATAGTTTTTTACTACATACATATGAAAGTACGAGTATAAAAGAAACTTATAAAAAAAAACAATTTCTATTTTCATTTCGGCTACCCTCTGAAATAGCTAGACCGATTATATCGGGACTTTCACTGGCAGTTAGCTCATTTTGTAAGAAGTAAATTAGACTACATTTTATTCCCATATTCTCTCTACGCGAGTGATATACAGAGCGTCCGCTATAGTCCTCTTATAAATTAAAACTCATTTGCCCAAAAACACGAATGGATATAAAATCTAATACATTTTCAATATAAAAGGGGACACGATGAAAAACTTGTATATCAAAGACAGACACTACCTACATACCTTTAGTGAAATCTGGCCGAGTGTTACGTGACTTGGGTTCGGAGTGAAGAACCCTTTAATAAATAGTGCCACTACTTTTTTATAACTCGCACCTTGTGGCTGGGCGCCGCCATGTTTATGAGAATTGTGTGAACGGAATTTGTGAATTTAGTTTAGCTAGAATTTGTTACACACATACATTGGTAATACATACAGACATTGTATGTAACAAATATAAATAAGACATATATTCATCTAAAAGGTGGTAGACAGAGGTCGCGGTACGCTGGCATTTCATCGAATATATTTTTAATTTGTAACACAGGTGGTGAGTCTATTGCCGTGTTAAAATAGACAGGCACAGGTTGTGGCGAACTGCTGCTGCAAATTTTCATGCCCACGAGGCCTTCAACTTAGCTGAACAACCACTGTTACTGGCAACCGGGACCAACGGCTTAACGTGCCTTCTGAAGCAGGTAAACGCTCGTAAATGGAAATGACGACACAAAGCGGTCACCAATCCAAGGACCAGACGTAGCAACATTTCAGAAACAGTGATCGTTTACTGAACACTGAGTTAGCGTTAGCTATGCGGCTAGGTCAGATAGGGAGAAACATTTTTTTTTTCTTTTCGCACTCTCAAACGTACGACCGAGAATTGTCAACTTTATTTCATTGAAATGTAGTTGAATTTTATTTAAAAATATCTTAGTAAGAGCGGCAACGTGTCGGGTCGATGTTCTAGGTACTGACCGAGGTCAATACCTACTAAGGTTCTTTTCTATAAAACACATGATGATGAAATAAAGTATACAAACATAAGCGAACCCTAGTTAAACTGATTAGTATTTTTGGTTCATGTTGGGGTATTTTCGCAGAAGACAACATGTACTGTACGTGGTTCAAATTAATGTGACATCCTCGGTGCCACTCGGTATATAAGCATGTTTTTCAGTTGTCTAGACCCAATAGCAAAAGCTTATATTAGCTTAATTTGGGCCAGATGACGTTGTGTGCGAATGATCAGAAATATTAATTTATTAAGATTAAAATAAAATACAGTTACTTACTCGTAACCCCGCGTGCTCTATGTCCAGTAAGCAATTCGGTAAGTCATTAGATGGGTAACCATTTGTGGAATACTTATTTCTCAGATCGGAACTCCTGACGGGGCTAAAAGTTAAAGCGGACATTAAGCTCTAATTTCTATTGGGTATACAAATGTAGTAAGTACCTTAAAATATTTTCAGCTACCTGAAATTTAAAAACTCAGTCCCCAATTTATATCTCAAACCAAAAATTTCTAATTTGATGACTGATATTCGACAAAATAAATGTTTAATGAAATGAAAACGTCAAACGAGAATAAAACTGAATTGAACACAATACTATTCGAATAAATAATATGAAAATCCTTGGGTTTTGGAGCAAATCAATCTTGGACATGCGTACCGTACCTATCATTGACGAAAGAATCCAATACAATAAAGTGCTTATATCTTGTGTGGTTCTCAAAGTTGTGACCATAATGAGAAACACGAACAAAATTTATTATACAATCGAAATCATTGCATAACCTCTTTACTTATTACCATGGGATTTAAATGGGACAAAATTTATATCATTAGCTCAAGAAAAATAATTTTAGAAATCGGTTAGTAACCAGCGGATTATGAGCTCAATGTATTTTATCCTCCTAATCTTACTTATTATTTTATTTCAACTACAAACATTATTTATATTGTATTGGATACCTAATATCTAAGTTACTTTTTTTTTCTTTCACGTTTTATCCACGAAGGGGTGGCAGAGGCATATTATATGCCTACTTTTCACCATATGTATTTCTGTCCCCCGTAATGGGTGGTGAGCCTATTGCCGTGTTGAAATAGACAGGCGCATGTTGTGGCTACCTGTTGTTGAAATTTTTCAAGGCCTTCAACTTGACTTAACGACTGCTATGTTACTGGCAACCGAAACCAACGGCTTAACGTGCCTACCGAAGCACGGAAACGCTCGCAAATGTAAGTGTCACAAAGTTGTCACCCATCCTTGACCAACCATAGCGAAAGTTGCTTAACGCAGTGATCGTTTACAGAACATTGTGTCCGCGGGGCCACGAGCGCTTCTAATATCTAAGTTACGTGCAAATGAAATCGTATCACAGGTTGGTACAAGTTTTGTTGCGAGTAATGTTTCTCTTCGTCCGTTCGTCAGTAGGGGCCTGACTTCTAGGTGCTAGCCTATACCACGAATATTTCGATAGAACCCCATCGTATCCAAATGAAAATTGTAATATTGGTTTCAAAAATCACTTTTCCAGCCTTTTTAATATGTATGGAATATTTGTAATTAAGTTGTGTTCGCATGACGTGTTTTGCTTCTTTAGTTAAGTGTTTAATCTTCCTTTATACTCGTACTTATACTAAGTTGTATCAATCACAAGTTTTCATAACGGTTTAGGCAGTAGCTAGGTGGCAACTGACGTCTTACCTCAAAGTAAAGACGTAACCAAATCAAGAATCAAAGTGACCATAAAGCTACAACTAGATTTGAGCTAGCATAAGACAAGTCTGGTACTAATCGAAAGAAGTATGTATGGATCGCAATGCCTGGCGATCTGTCCTCTCTGACTACCCCATCAGGGATACAGCGTGAAGATAGTTAAATTAATAAAAATAGAGCTTAATCTCAGCAACAACTTTGACAGTCACTGCCTTGTATTATAGTGCGTGTATCAGCGCTATAAAACTCGTCTAGACGCGTAATTTATGTTTACCTGTGAAAAAATTGTTTACTGGCAAATAAGGGGATATCCCTTACGCAGTTTTGGCAAAGTTCTTTATATTAAAAAGTTATTGGGTGGGGTTATATATAGAGCACACGAAAGAAAAATTGGTATAATTTAATTCAAATTTCCAGTTTTGTATTGTTAATGTTTTTGGCGGCCTGTCCAAATAAAGTATTTGATGAGACCTATACGGCGAGGTGCAAAGGGAAGGGTGCCTCTTGTACAAAGGGAAGACTTAGTTAACAAATCGTGGTTGTTACTGCTTATAGATCACAACTGGAAATGTACAATAGTAATCTTTAAGTAAACATCCTTGAGTCATGCTTAATTCGGCGTAACTTAAAAACCTTATGTCGGGCGGTGAAGTTTTCCAATTCCAAGATATTTTTAATAAATTCGTACAACTGTGAACCACACGCCCGCCGCAAAACAGTTGCAATTTTAAGCCTATTTCTTTCTAAATCAAGTGAATATATGAGTGTTTACTTACTCAATTAGTATTATTAATCCCTAAGAAACACTAGGATAAGTTTACTAAAAAATAACATTTAACCGTCTTCAGGACTTGTTATGTCTCTGTAACAAAATTACTGCACCCTTTTTGAAATAAAAAGGTTTCACTGACTTCGGCAATAAGGTCAAATATATGTCAGTAATACATTTATAAAATTTTGACTGCGTCGGCCAGTATGCGCAGTGGTATTACATGCGACTGCCACTGTGAAGTCCCAGGTTCGATTTCAGGGTCTAAACAAGAATATTTGTGTAATCCTCAAATGTTTTGGAGTTCGAGTTATTCTTACGTAAAATATGTATGTATTTAGAGGTATATAGGTATGTTTATCAGTTGTCTAGATCCAATGCCACAAGCTTATATTAGCATACTTTGGGCTAAATGGCGCTGTGTGAAAAAATGTCCCACAATAATATTAAATTTAGGATTAAATCTTTTACCAATGATTTTCAAGATTGCTAAACAATTTCATTGTATTTTGATAACATTTTGGCATTCTACATAGTTCGTTCAAAGACAACAAACCACAACAGTTTGTTTCTAAATCAGTGGCTCCCATCAAGGTGGGCACTTGGCGCAATACTTTGAGCCACAAATCTCGCGCACAATACGTCCGTGGTCCCGCACAGGAAATCTCTTAAGACGATAGTGTTGCAAATGGGTTCTATGTGGCCACGAAAACAGAGTTAATACGCTCATTACGCGTGATTGCCACGAATCCACCAAGCGTTTCAACGAATGAGTGAGGAACGATTGGCGAAGAATATATACTGCACGAAAGTTGAGAGTTGGCCGAGGTTTACAAATCAGGACCACGTGAGCACATTGCTCAAAAACGGAAACGTCAAAAGTACTCGGATATCCAGACGTGCTTGTATAAAGCGATTAATGAATCGACAGGAAACGAAAGAAGTAAGAAGAAGAAGAAAGAAGAGGAATCTGTTCTTTGTTGCAGGGATGCATTTGTATTCACAGATATTTGTGCTCAGGACATTGTAAAAACATTTAAATGTATCGAAATTAAGAAAACCGCGGACATTTGGGGGTTATCGGTCAAAACTGCATCATGTATAATTGAGGTAATTGCGCCCCATCTAGCAACTGTGTTTAATGACTGTGTTTCTAGTGGTACATTTCCTGATTTAATGAAACACAGCAAAGTCGTTCCCTTGTTCAATGCTGGCAGCGCTACAGAGCCGTCTAATTTCCGACCAGTGTCAGTGCTGCCAACTTTGAGCAAAGTATTTGAAAAAATAATCTTGAATCAAATGCTATCCCATTTTAATAGTCATAAAATACTCCATGCGAATCAATTTGGGTTTACGAAAGGGCGCTCAACTTCCGATGCTGGTGTTGAGTTATTTAAATGTATTCATGAAGCATGGGAAGACAAGCACGATGCATTAGGTATATTTTGCGATCTATCAAAGGCTTTTGATTGCGTTCAACATGAAACGCTGTGCAGGAAACTACACCACTATGGAATAAGAGGCAAAGCTCTCGACCTTCTGTCTTCATATTTGAACAATAGAATACAGAGGGTCGATATTAATGGTACACGTTCTGTAGGATCCATGGTTACAATGGGTGTGCCGCAAGGCTCGATACTTGGGCCATTCTTGTTCCTCATTTATATTAATGATTTACCATTTTATGTAGGGGACAGGAATAGGATTGTTTTGTTTGCAGATGACACCTCATTAATTTTTAAAATTAAAAGACAATTAGATAACTATGACGATGTAAACAATGCAATTGCAAGAGTAGTTCATTGGTTCAGCTCAAATAATCTTTGCCTTAATGAAAATAAAACTAAATGTATAAAATTTACTCTACCAAATGTAAAACAAGTTGCGGCCAATGTTCAACTGAATGGACAAGTGTTAGAGTTTGTAGAATCAACTGTGTTCCTAGGTATAACTATTGATGCCAATTTGCAGTGGGGCCCACACATAGAAAAGACAGCCTCTAGATTAAGTTCGGCTGCATACGCTGTAAAAAAGATCAGGACTCTAACAGATGTGGATACGGCTAGAATGGTTTACTTCAGCTATTTTCATAGTATTATGTCTTACGGTATTCTCCTTTGGGGGAGTGCTGCAGATTTAAATATTATTTTTGTTCTACAAAAGCGGGCTGTACGCGCTATTTATAATTTGGGCCCCAGAGTTTCTCTCCGAGAAAAATTCAAAGAAGTGAATATTCTAACCGTACCATCACAATACATTTTTGCCAATCTTATGTATGTCCAGAAAAATCTATCACAGTTTTCTAAACTCTGTGATAAACATAATATAAACACTAGAAATAAAAATAATCTTTCAGTCCACCACAGTCGACTACATAAGATTGGCGATTCTTTCCAGGGTAACTGTATACGTTTTTACAACAAGCTTCCCTGTGACCTGAGAAATTTACCTTTAAATAAATTTAAAAAGTTTATTAAAAACAAGCTTTGTGAAAAAGGTTTTTACTCCGTTACAGACTATTTGCAGGACAGGGACGCCTGGAAATGATCTGCTGGCAAAATGAAATAATATTAAATTGTAAATAGGCCATCAAAAAAAAAGCCTTCCTAAGTTTCTTGCCGGTTCTTCACAGGTGGGCCGCGTTCCGAACCGGTGGTCGCTTTAAATATTTTAAATAGTGTATGACATTTTGTAAGCGTTGTTAAAATGGTCTATGCAAAATAAAGATATTTTTATTTTATTTTATTTATAGATTGTGAAACCTGGCGATCTGCCCTCGCTGACTACCCCGTCAGAGATGCAGCGTGAAGATAGTTTCTAATCTAGATCTGCCCAAATACAGTATTGCCTTGCGCAAGTGGTTGCCGTAGTCATGAGTTCTTTTCACAGAGCAAGGAATGTGCTCGCTCTCTCTCGCTCCAATTGAAACGAAAGCAATAAAATAACGCGTATCAAGTTTACATCCAGCTGATAAGGCTAAAATCTCATACGCGGCCTGTCCGGTGTGTGAAATTGTAGCGTAAAACAAGATATTTTTTTATTTGTCACAAGGCATGTTCTCACAAATAATTTTAATTGAAACTTACGAGGCGAGTAATAAATATACGAGTTTTAGTTATATCATATTTCGTGGCCCCTCAATGAGGTGTAACGACTAGGATTAGCTCTGAGGTAGATACTAATGCTTAGTTTTTGTCCATTTGTGACGACGCACAGCGTAATTTTTGTAACGTTCATGTATAACGCACAAATGATTAACAAAACATACAAAATTTATGCGTGTATAATACACACACGTAAAAAAAATTTCAATGCTCATCAAATATGTTTATATATTATTTAAAGTGCTAAGCTATTTACCTTTTATATAGCCTTTTGTGAAGTGTAAAAACTTTATTTATTTTGCGGCTTGTTTTCTAAATATCTACTAAGAGAAGTTGAAATGAGATAAAAATTAAAATTACTTATTTATTATAATTGATTTGTTTATGATATGTACAGATTGTATTATATTGGTGACGTAATTGGTAGTGTATGCGACTGCCACGCTGAGGTGTCCGATTAGATTCCCGAACTGGAACAAATATTTGTGTGATCCGCTAATGTTTGTTTCGGAGTTTGTGTGTTTACTATCTATACTAATATTATAAAGCTGAAAAGTTTATATGTTTGCTTGTTGGCTTGATGGGCGCTAATCTCAGAAACTACTGGTTTGATTTGAAAAATTATTTTTGTGTATGATAGATCATTTATCGAGGATTTACTATGGCTGGTCCTTGGATGGCACTTTGTGGCATTTACGTTTGCGAGCGTTTCCGTGCTTCGGAAGGCACGTTAAGCCGTTGGTCCCGGTTGCCAGTAATATTTGTATGTTAAGTCAAGTTGAAGGCCTTATGGGAGGCTTGAAAGTTTTCAACAGCAGGTAGCCACAATCTGCATCTTTGTAATGGGCTCACCACCTATAACGTGGGACAGGAATACACATGGTGAAAAGCGGGCCTATAATATGCCTCCGCCACCCCTGCGGGGATTAGGCGTGAAAGATAAATAAATAATTCAAAAATAGTCTTTATTGTCATATTCTTTTTAAATGTCTAGTCATCGATCTAAATTTCAAACTATAATAAAGATTACTAGTTTTCTGTGTCGACACAAATGGAAATCTCATCCATTGAATCTTATTGAGGATAGTTCGGACAACGCTATTAGGGGTTGAAGAGATACCACCCTCGACCGATCCCATTGACTTTACCTCCCGTTAATAGTAGTTTAAACTGAATGGTTCTTCTTAGAATGTTGTATTTGTATTGAATGCAGTGATTGTTTTCAGTGATAGCACAATGCAATTGCTGTGAATGAGAATTAATTTATACTGAGAATTTGAATTAAGTCTTGATGACAGGCATTTGTTCAGTCTACTTATGGGCGGTTTAAAAAAATCATCAGCCATTAGCGACAGCCTGCGCCTGTTCATTCCAATGCGGCATTTGACACCTTTTACATACAAATGTGAAGTCTGGGCATGTAGTAATAGGCATACTGTACGCCCAGACTTCATATACATATGTAAAAGGCAACAACCTACCCCTTCGGAGTTATAGGCGTAACTAATTTTAGTTCAAGAACATTCTTGATGAGCGTTTTAAGTCATTTCAATCTGTTATCAGAATCTATTTGGTAAGTTTTTTACTAGTTCTACTGCACTAAAAGCCACAATAATTACTGCTTCAGAGAAAATCTTATAAAAGAGACGAATATAAACCAATAGAATGTAAAAGGTATATCATACCTATTATAATTATTATCTTTGATAATATATCCAGATGAAATGATTTTCATGAAATTTATCACAAGTGTTAATTGATGGTATTTTCTATTATATTATAGAGGAGAAAAGTAGGAGAGGTTTGCTGTTACCTCATTATTTAACTAATATGAAACAAGTTTGGAGGAAATAAAACACTTTTATGAACAATGTGACTTTTTACTGAAAAGCCTCACAGGAGAGTAATGGATACCAAAAGTCATAAACTTGGCTTCCCACACAATGATTACCGTAGTAAGATAGTTTCGAGAAATCGGTAAAAATAAGGCGAAACGTTGAATTTACTTAAGTGTATAGGAAAACGATCAGGCCCGTGTCGAGGTGCGATCGCCCATTACTGTGCCTCGTAAAGCGCCGGCCAGTGGCGCTCGCTCGGACGGACGCAAAGATACCACGCATTGGATTACACAACTCACTGGGTACACTGAGAACAATCATGATGACTTTTTTTTTATAACTAGACTTATACATAGCAAATAATAGTTTTCAATCACGCCTTATTCCCGAATGGGTGACAGAGGCATATTATATGCCAACTTTTCACCATGTGAATTCCTGTCCCACGTAATAGGTGGTGAGCCCATTGCCGTGTTGAAATAGACAGACGCAGGTTGTGGCTACCTGCTGTTGAAAATTTTCAAGCTGCCCATTAGGCCTTCAACTTGACTTAACGACTGCCATGTTACTGGCGACCGGGACCAACGGCTTAACGTGCCTTCCAAAGCACAAAAACGCTCTCAAATGTAAATGCCACAAAGTTGTCACCCATCCGTGACCAGCTATAGCGAAAGTTGCTTAACGCAGTGATCGTTTACAGAACAGTGAGTCCGCGGGACCACGAGCGCTTATATCACATGTAATATCATTATTTAATTGGTGGAAATCTATGGCAGAATGGTAAAAAAGGGATTTTTTTTCAATTTCAAAATTCAATTCGAACGAGTATATGGTATGAGTGTAAGGGCTCTCTCCAGGCCCCAAGCGACTTTACCTGCTAGTGGTGTAACGGCTCATCAACGAACTGGGCAACGACACAAGATGGGAGATCAGGCCGCAGTTGCTTCCAACAATATTGAAACTAAAAAGTCAAACTAGAGATGCTCCTAGCAGTCAATAAACGCGGTCCTCGGGATTTAAATTCAGGTAGGGGTTTGGTATGAATGGGAATACGCAATGATGAAGAAGACGAATAGTAATAAGGGTGGGAACGAGGAAAATAAACTTACCACACACACGATGGATCAGGTAACCCTAGAGCACAACAGTGAAGGATTACCTCAACTATTTGGAAAGGAGGAATGATGATTCAAAATCCTCAAGGGCTATCAGACAGGTAGAAGGTACGTTACACTCTACATTGTTAGTATCGTAGTTACAAAGTTCCACTACACAACAAAAAAAAAGAGAAAATTTGACACTTTATATGACAAGTAGCTTACACTTCTGACGTCGACTCAAGCCTTTAAGTAATAATCAGGTCAGAATATTATAACACCTCATTTACACTCTCGCGCGGGCCACGAGACGAACTGCGAGACGAGCCACGAGTATAAACACAGTATTATAGTTCATTTTTTTCATCTCGCAGCTCGTCTCGAGGTTCTTGCGAGAGTGTAAATGGCAAACAAAAACAAAACACAACATTACTGCCCGTGATCATTATTCAAAGTTTTAAATCTAATTTATTTACATACATACATACATACATATTATCACGCCTGTTTCCCATCGGGGTAGGCAGAGACTATGGCTTTCCACTTGCTACGATCCTGACATACAGCTTTCGCTTCTTCAACTTTCATGAGTGATTTCATACACGCTCGCCGGTTAAGGGTACTCTTGACCTGGCCTTTTTCCAAAATATCGTCGATTTGATTGACATAGGTACGCCGAGGTCGACCCCTACCAGTTTGCCCATTCAGTCTGGAAACATATATCTGCTTCGTCAGTCTATTTTCATCCATCCACTCCACGTGTCCAAACCATCTAAAAATCCCTTTTTCTATTATAGCATTTATTTTACTTTTATGCGTCTTCTGCCATACCCAACTTTCACTGCCATACATAAGTGTGGGGACCAGCACTCCTCTATGTACAGCCAGTCTTGCCTTCTTAGACACGTTCTGACTGCTCATAAAGGTGTACATGGCTCCATTTACTTTATTTCCTGCCAAAACTCTTCGCTCAATGTCACACTTTCCATCTCTCGTAAATTTTGTACCCAGATACACAAACTCTTTCACTTGTTCTACTCTTTCTCCTTCCACAAGAATTGAGCAATCTGTCGTACGTACCTCTCTATCAAAAACCATTACTTTCGACTTGTTTACATTCACTTACATTCCTTTGTTTTTTAACGAATCATGCATAATGTTTACCATCAACTGCAACTCCTCCGCCGATGATGCTAGTATTACCTGATCATCGGCGTATAGGAGGCACTTGACGGTCAGTTCATCCATTTTTATACCATACGTACTCTCTTGCAGTTCTTTCAGGCAGCTGTACATGTATAGATTAAACAGCAACGGCGACGCTACACAACCTTGTCTCACACCTTTTTCAATGTGAAAAAAGTCTGTACAAGCTCCGTTGATCCTGACACAAGCACTGGAGCCCTCATAGAGAGTTTTCAGTGCTCGTTTCAAGTGGCTGTTTACTCCATACCTGGCCAGTATTGACCACAGTTCATTCCTCACCACTCTATCATAGGCCTTATCCAAGTCTACAAATACGCAATAGACTTTTTGACTTTTCGCCAAAAGCTTTTCTGCTACGCATCGTAAGGAAAAGACCTGATCCGTGCATCCCCTTCCTTTCATAAATCCTGCTTGTACATCCCACATTTTTCCTTCAGTTTCATTCATCTTTTTTTTTATCAAAATTTTTGCATACAATTTGCCGACGATGCTGAGCAAGCCTATGCCGCGGTAGTTTTCGCACTCCTGCTGTGACCCTTTTCCCTTATAAAGCGGCACGATGACAGCCTTACACCAATCTCTTGGTACGCTGCCATACCTCCAACAAAGGTTGAAAAGGCAGTACAGCTGGCAAGCTACCACGTCTTGTCCCGCTTTCAGCATCACGACAGAGATCCTATCAAGTCCCGCGGCCTTTCCCAATTTCATGCTATTCAATGCTTCCACTATTTCTTCCATACTTATGACTTCTTCCTTGCCAATTTCATTTATTTCCAAGACGTTAGTATGTACTTGCATGTCCTCTTTTTCAAACAAGCTTTCAAAATATTGCTTCCATCTTTTTAACACACAATCTTCTCCTTTCACAAGACTACCATCATGGTTTCTGATATGGTTGAGATGCGATGTCGTCTGTTGCCCCTCACTGTTCTTATGGACTTCCAAAAGAATTTCATATTCTGTTGGAAGTCGTCAGATAACCTTTTATCAAATTCATCTCTGTCATTCTCATTCTTTCTTTTCATCACCTCTTTTGTAACACGCTTATACCTTTTGTACTCCTCTATCGCCATTTTAGGTCCACTTCCGTTGCCTTCTGCATTCTTTGATTGACTTTTGTAGTCAGCCAATCCAACCATGCTTTCTTCTTATCAAACAATGCCTTTCGGACTTCTACACACATTCTCTTTCCCTTATATCCTTAGCTTCTCTTTTTTACCCCACACATTTCAATCGCAACTTCTACGAGTCCTTCCTTAAATGACTTCCATACGTCTTCGATCTCATACACATCATCAGAATTTTCAAAAATCTTGCTTAGCTTATTCATAAATTCCTTTTTTAATGCCTATCTTTTGCAAATTCTCAACTTTTATGCGTTCTAATACACTAACGGGTTCATACATACGATGCCGCCACCGTCGAAACAGACCTCTTACTCGACTAACAACCAAGAAGTGGTCTGTGTCAATCGCGGCACCACGGTATGGTGTCTAACACTTTCTTACTCATCCTTGCATCTACAATCACAAAATCGATCATACTTCTCTGATTTCCTTCATGTCTCGTAAACAAGTGGATATCTTTGTGGTCAAACATGTTGTTAGTTACCACAAGATTCCTCTCTAAACATACTTCAAGCAGACTATCTCCATTTTCATTCACTCGTTTGTCACCAAACTTTCCTAATACACTTTCATATCCATCACGCTTCACTCCAACCCAACCATTAAAGTCACCTAACATTACATTACATTAACATTACAATCCTCTCATTTTGTGTGCATGCAATTTTATTTAAGTCTACAAATATTGTTTTATATGTTGAGAGAAAAGTCAAAAATCATTTGATAGTTTGATCTTTAAGGTCCATCTATTAAGAGAAAGAAGGGTATTACTCGTGTACAAACTCAGAATCGCCAATTTAACTGCAACGATCGGCACTAATTTCTGTAATAGGACAATGTTGTTACAGTACACATAGACCACTTTCCCACAAAAAAGATGCCTAACTGGTTTTAAAAATAAACATGCTCTCGGTGTGCCTCAATATTTTTGCCTACCTTATTTTATGAGGATTATACGATCAGCCTCCACCTTGTCAACGTTCTTACACATACACAGGTTGGACATTGTTACCGATGAGATTTCAAATACACTCTCAATAAACATCTAAATACAAGGGACGAAGGTTGAAAATGGTTTGATTTAAAAGTGGGGTAAGTTGGCCCATTTAAGGCGGTGAGGAGAAAATTGACTTACCCTAGATAAAGATGGTAATAGTGTGTTTTTTTTTCTTGGACAAAATTACGTTCGGCCGGTAACTGTTTTCTTGTTTACCTTTATTTTGTTTTTCTATTTTTATGACGTGGCTCTTCAAATGCGGAGGGAAAAAGTGGTTATTGAGACAACCGTTGATTGAATTAGGGGATTACTATTGTTTTTTTTTTATTTTTCTATTGTTTTCATTTGTGGTTTGTAGTACAGCAAACTACAGATATGTATTTTTGGAGTATAAAAAACCTCAACTAAACTGTCTTCACGCTGTATCCCCGACGGGGTAGTCAGAGAGGACAGATCGCCAGGCTTCGCGATCCATACATACTTCTTTCGCTTCTTCAAGATATTTTTGGACGTATAAGTACTCAATTTTTCTCATGAAAACTAAATTAAACTTATGTAAACTATTTAGTATTTGAAGAGTGTAACAAACTGTGCTGTACTATGCTGGCCGTATCATTTTTCTATAGGATTTTCTTTAAAGTCTTCCTTCTCGTCGCCGTGACCACCGTGAACACCGTGACCACGTGATTTTTTTTCCTCTTTTATGTAAAATACCAAAATATGCCTTTTTATGTATTTATATGCATGTTTACACGCAGAATAAAATGTTTTTCTTTCTTTCTTTCTTTCACGTTCGTGTTGCCAACTCTCTCACCAACCAACTGTCTGTTGCCACTGACATTTTGAAATCCTTGTGAGAGGCTAGAAAAATTTCAACCTTGCTGTTGAAAGCAGCCCCTATTCTTTTGTACACGTCAATGGACTCGCGACTTATTGGATCTAAATACAATATTGAAATATGGGCGTATAGCATGGATCTGTCTACTCTTTCGGGGATAAAGGCAAATTATTCTTTATAGTAAAAGCAAGTGTGATGTGTGTAACCTGTAAGCACACTACCCTCCCCTTCGTATGCGAACATCAACCATCCCAAAATGTACAGACGGTATCTGGCAAGTACTTACAGTCTTCTCGCTACATTCCTATCGCCAACATTTTCATTTCGGCTGCACCTAAGCGCAGGAACGGTGCCAAAGTAACCTGTCACTGCTTGCACTAGTGCAATACCTACTGTTGCAGATTTATTCTTACGTACAACATTATCTTACTGTGAAATAATTTAGATTTACTGTGAGTTTTAGAATGATATATAGTTTAGAAGTGTTCTACTTAGTTCAGTTTTTAAAAAGATACACTAAAATTTGAACTAAGTTTGTACACATTTATAAATACGTCGTATTTTTTTCCCATTGGTGGATGGGGGAAGAAAATATACTAAGTTTTTTAGTGCTTGCCAAACCCTAGTTGTTCAATTCCTACATTGCTTCCAGAGACTTTGTATACGGAAAGATATGATTGCAAGCTTTTTTCCGCATGCTTATTTTGCTTCATGCGCCAGTTTTTCTAAACGTAAAGGATTCTATAAAAGATGCCTTAGAACGTTTTTAGTGGGTCGACAGCACAAGTTTAAAACTTTTGCTGTTACAAACGTCTGTAGACTACCACTACTGATGATGACGATGAAGATGGTGTAAAAATATTGGATTGGTCAAATTTGACCGAAATCTGTTTGAAAAATCTTCTATGTACCATTCTCTACTAGACGTTTTCTTTAAAATATTCAACTCATCAAAATGGCGTCTAAATACAAGTTCACACGTTCTTTATCATGGTTATGTCGTCTTCTTTCATACCACAACGTTCCCTTGTCACGCTGTTCTTCATTTGAATTAACACAATGGAACATTTTATCCAAAAAGAGCAGCACCCGAAGTGGGTCATTTTAATCCTCGTTGAAACCCATCCAACGGCACTCAAAGCACATATTATTCAGTTTTATTTTTCTCTCAGTACCTGTTGTATGGGGACATTGAATGTAATACTGTCAGGACCGCGGCTGGCTCTGCCAAATGGCCTCGACCACTGCCAAATTAGATCGTAAAGGTTAAAATGTGAGGCTGTCTAGGTACTTCATATTTATTTTCCTAGGTATTGTGGTTTAATGGCCAGTTATGATCGCTGTTCTTTTGATAGAAATTATTTATTTGGCTTGTTGAAAGAGATTTGGGATGGCTTTGTTCGTGGATGGTCATTAAATGTGGTTTTAGTTAGTTAGTTAGTTACTTATTCTTTATTGTAACAGCAAGTGATACTAAATAGGTTTTACAATTTTCATCCTTATTGCAAAAAGGTATTTTTTATAAGGAATTTTTGAATGGAGATTGAGATTTTGTTGGGATATTTTGAGTTTCTGTAAGTATCGCAAAGCTTATAGATGTGATAGGTAATTTGATTAAATATTTACAGCAATTATTAAATAGCTATTATCTTTTGTGAAGTCACATAGAACATTTTTTCCAATCGTGTGTCACGTTTAAAAAAAAAATACCGTAGAGCAGAGTGTAGAAGAAGTCAGGGTAGACTGTGACTTGATGAAGACCACATGAGTTGATTGGTCAAAACGAAACACTAAAAGTACTCGGATATACTGTCAACTACTCGGCCAAAAGGACTCTATATTTTAGCGGACAAAAGTGGGTTCAAAATCCTCTCGATATGGTGAAACTTTGTCTATATTAAATTATGGTATCTTGATCATCCTAATAAATGTTTTTCAAAATTATTTCTTATCAGCGTATATTTTTAGGCTGACAAGGTAGTCAATTATGACAGATCCATGCATATTTCTTCACTTCCTGCAGATTCATTAATCGTTTTATACATGCACGTCTGGGTTTTCGAGAACTTTTGACCATTCCGTTTATGAGCAATTTGCCTACCCCTTACAATGTTGTAAAGCATCATTGACATATCTAGTGTAGGTGCTAGTTGAAATTCATGAAAGTGACTAGAAGATAGTTCCAAAACAATGTTTCCTTAAAAGTACAGGAAAACGGTGTATTTTCCACTAGTGTTACATAAGCATTGTAGAGACAATCCCGGTTCAAATAAATTTCCAAGTGAAATTTCTTTATTTTGCTTTAGGACGCCCGCGCTGAAATCAACAACTGCGATGCTAAGATTATACAAATAATGTGGAATAGTCGTAACAACCAACGCAAAAAGAAAGGTGTTATAAGTTTGATGTCGGTGTGTGTGTGTGTGTGTGTGTGTGTGTGTGTGTGTGTGTGTGTGTGTGTGTGTATGTGTGTGTGATGTGTGAGTATGTGTGAGTGTGTGTGTGTGTGTGTGTGTGTGTGTGTGTGTGTGTGTGTATGTGAGTGTTTATAATAACAAAATGGCACTAAACACAAACTACATCTCATATATATATACACATAATATATACACATGCAACCAATATCCAGCAATAACAAACATAACAGAAATGTCAAACCATCAAAAATAATTAGTCATAACAAGAAATTATTAGAATGTCGGATGCTGTTTATATTATTTGTCAAAAAAAAAATTATCATAAATACCCATATTCAAGTTACTTATAAATTTACAGTTAAATTCATCAACACTTACAATTCATCAACACTTACAATTCATCAACAGAGTAATAGCACCCCTCAAAAGAAACGCTTTCAACTCGTTTTCAAACTCGCTCTTATAAAAAAGGACTTTTAAATTCATGGGAAGTTTGTTAAATAATTTTAGAGAGTTAAAGCCAGTCCAGCAGTGTAAAAGTATCAGCTATTTTCCAAAATAACGTATGGCATTTTTGGCGTAAAAGTGCTCGGTTAAATACTAAACGCTTGCTAGTGTAATCGTTAAATAACAATTAATTGATAACATCGACCTGAATAGTCTTCGAAAAATCACAGCCGACATGTCGTATTTAGGTTCAATAGTACTTTTTAAGGGTTACTCCTTAAACTATAGGTTTTTTTTTTAAGTTTTATTCAATGCAGAACTATTATTTCACTGAAAACTGAAACGGAAACACAGCTAGGTGCTCACGAACCGTCCAAACGTATATTGACTCAAATGTCCATACGTCCGGGTTCGAATCTTGGTTCGGAACAAATATAAGCAATGTTTGTTAATGAAAAATAATACAAGTTACAATAGCAAAGCAAAACGTATTTTCTTCTATTGGTTTCTTCTTTATCGCAGTGTATTCCCAGTAGCTATTCGAAACCCTACATAGATTTTGAACCTGGAATCTACTTATATTGGTGGTTAGGAGCAGTTTTGTTGTGACTTTTTGTTGTCGGTATTGTTGGGAGCGACTGCCGTCCCACCTCCCAACCCCGTAAGGGGTCTATATCGTCCGTTGATTGCTAATCAACCACTAGCAGATGAGGTCGCTTGGGCCCCAGAGATATTGGTGGGGCCCCATACACCCACGCCACAGTATGATTTGCATATTGATAGTTAAACAAATATTTTAAATATGTTTATCAATTGTCTAGATCCCGTAGCACAAGTTTGTTTTAGCTTAATTTATACTATATTATGTTGTATGAAAAGGTTCCAAATACTTAATGAACCATAACACCGAAAAAAACAAATTTAGCGAAACATCTGTTGGACACCGGTCATAACTTAGATAATAATAACACTTTAGAAATTAACATTTTTAGAATAATAACTTTCGTGAGCGTTGTTCTTTATTACAAACTACGGTTATACTCACGTGTGAATTTTGGGATAGCCCGACTAGTTTCTTCGGGAAAGCTCGACTAGTTTCGGACCTAACGGAGGTCCTTTTTCAAGAGAAGCGTCAAGCTACGTAGCTTCCGGAAAAACTAGTCGGGCTATCCCGAAGAAACTAGTCGGGCTATCCTAAAATTCACACGTGAGTATAACCGTAATTTGTAATAATTAACATTTGTCAAAAAGGCCTTAAACTGTGCGTTTTAGAACAATTATGAATTATTAAACATGAAGGGAATACATTGTTGAATGAACTGACCGATTTCCACACTTCCCAATTACTAACTAACTAACTAACTAACTATCTTCACGCTGTATCCCTGACGGGGTAGTCAGAGAGGACAGATCGCCAGGCTTCGCGATCCATGCATACTTCTTTCGCTTCTTCGAGATTCATCAATCGCTTCATACACGCACGTCTGGGTATCCGAGTACTTTTGACCTTTCCGTTTTTGAGCAATCTGCTCACGTGGTCTTCATATGTAAGTCTCGGCCTACCCTGACTCCTTCTACCCTCTACTTTTGAACAATATATATTCTTCGTCAATCGTTCCTCACTCATTCGTTGGACGTGTCCAAACCAACGGAGCACGCCCTTTTCCAGCTTAACGCTGACACTTTCATTCAAACCTGCCAAATTGCGTATCACTTCGTTACGTATTCGGCCAGCCAAGGTAACGCCGCACAACTTTCGAAGTGATCGCATCTCCACAGCATTCAATTTACTTTCATGCATCTGCTGACATACCCAGGTTTAACTACCGTAAAGCAAAGTTGGCACTAGCACTGCGTTATGAATCGCCAGTCGTGCTTCTTTTACGATGCTTTGTCGCTTTACTAACTGGGACAAAGCACCGTTAACTTTGTTTCCGGCAGCTACTCGCCGTTCCACATCCGAATCACATCTTCCATCCGCGCTAAACATACTTCCTAAATACACAATTTCATTCACTTGCTCTAGACGTTCCTGGTTTACCCTAATCTCGCATTTAGTTCTTACGTCACCCCTTTCAAATACTAGAACCTTAGTTTTACTTGCATTCAAGCGGAGACCCTTACTTTCACACCCCTCTTTCATATTAGTGACTAATGCCTGAAGGTCGGCTTCTGATGAGGCCATGAGCACCGCATCATCAGCGTACAGCAGACAGTTTACTGTAAAGTCACCCAAATTCACACCCATATTAAAATCTTTCAACTTCTGCAGTCAACTGTCCAGATACACTATGAACAGCCAGGCGGACATGACACATCCCTGTTTGACGCCTGTACAGACATCAAAAAGAGGTGACACATCCCCCCCTACTCGCACGCAAGCCTTACAGTCCCTATAAAGCGACTGTATTGCCCGCAGTAGCGAGCCGTCCACACCATATCCTGGCAGCAAGTCCCACAGCGTTTCTCTCACAACGTTATCAAATGCTTTCTCTAGATCCACAAAAGCGCAGAAAACCTTCTGGCTAAGAGCCAGAAACTTTTCCGCGATCATGCGGAGAGAAAACACTTGATCACACATACTTCCGAGTACCGACTCAAAACCATCGCGAGCGGTACCCACCCATCCATTCAAGTCTCCACATACTATAAGTCTTTCATTTCCTTCTATCACATTTAGAGCTTCTCTCATACTCTCCCAGAAGTCCTCTAGCTCACTCGCGTTCGACGAAGATACTGGCGCGTAAGCAGCTACCAGAAAAATCTTCGTCAAACCAAGTTTTACACGGATCCAGAGGATTCTAGGACCTATCAGTTTGTACTCATACATACCGGAGGCCAATCGCGAGGACAGCAAAATTCCAACCCCCCGACTGCCATGCTCGCTCTCTGGTACTCCAGACCAAAGCGCGAGCATCCCACCCGGGAGCTCCAAGACTTCGCTGCCCTTGCGCTTGGTCTCTGTCAAGCACACTGCATCTAACTTTCTCTCATTCATAACATCCATCAACTCATTCATCTTATCTGTCATTCCTCCCCTAACATTCCACGCAGCTACCCTGCACTCCATCCTCCACTTCCCGCCATGTCGGGCCGCGCGTGTAGGGTGGCGGTCCCCTACGCCGCTCTGGCTCACACTTTTCGCACCAGCGGGGACGAACTGGTGCGCGTCGCCTCGGGGGCACGCCCTAGCAGTAATCGCCCTGGTGGCACGCGTGTTGGAGTAGAATTGCAGCCGTAGCTGGCAGGGATGGCGACGTGCACGCTTCTACTCTTCATCCCCAATTACTAATGTTAATTTTCGAACAGGCAACACAGCTCACATAATACCTCGGTGACGAGTGAAGGTAGTGTTATAAAAAGTCAGAGCAGAACGCACTGAGCTCATTTTCTGCCAAGCAGTCTTGAGGATGCCCCGTGTGTAGTCGGAACACGTGTCTGCTAAATAAACCATAACTAATAATTATCTGATAAAAAATTGTTCATCATCAGCAATCACGCCCTATTCCCGAAGTGGTGGCAGAGCCCACTTATCACAGTGTGAGAAAAATATTAGTTGATGTTTAATGTTTGCCAATATATATCCTTATCCACCATCGTGTATTCCCAGTAATAAGTACACCTATCGTGCACGCGGGAACATTGCCAAAGTAACCTGCCACTGCACTCGTACACTGACATTGTACTAAATAATCTATACAGATAAATAAACTTGAAGTGTCTGTTTGTAATTTAAAATTAACAGCTTTTCACTAAAGGCCTATGAAATAGAAAGTAGAAGACGTTATATGAAACAACATGTTATTGAAGTATGCATGGATTGTGAAGCCTGGCGATCTGTCCTCTCTGATTACACCGTCAGGGATACAGCGTGAAGATAGTTTGTTAGTTTTTTTTTATGTTATTAAAAATACAAATGGGTTTTCTTTGGGTATAATTTTGAGTTTTAATCTCATAGAATCGGTAGTGTTGAAGTAATAAAAGTTGAACAAGACTACTACAAAGGCACATTGTCACGCCTTTATTCCCGAAGGGGTAGGCAGAGGCATACTAAGAGTTGTTTGATATGATGCCAACGGCTAGTCGCTCGCCATAGACAGGGTGTTCACCCTCACACTTTACGTCCGGCACACGGTTAGATCTGATAGAGGCTCTATTCCGCGAACGCTTAGATTGTGGAATGAACTCCCTGCCTGGGTTTTCCCGAATGTCTACAGTATGGGGGTTCTTCAATAGAGGTATTAGAAGGTTTATAAAGGGTCGGCAGCGCGAGTACTGCACCTCCGGTGTTGCAAACGTCCATAGGCTACGGTGACCACTTTCCATCAGGTATGCTTGTCGGCCACCTCAGTGGTATAAAAAAAAGTACTATACGCCCACATTTCAGCGTTTGCACTTTGGTCCCAGGTAATAGGAGGTGAGCCCATTGTCGTGTTGAAATGGACAGGCGTGTGGCGACCTGCTGTTGAAATTTTTCAAACCCTTCAAGGCCTTCAAATTAACTTAACGACTGCCAAGTTAGAACAACCGGGACCAACGGCTTAACGTGTTTTCCGAAGCACGGAAACGCTCGCAAATGTAAATGCCGGAAAGTGGTCACCCATCCGTGGTCACCGATCGTTTACAGAAATACTAAGTCCGCGGGACAACGGGTGCTTTTATATAACTACTATCTTAGTGTATGTCTACTTGCTTTCAAACTTAAGCTGGAGTTGGAGCCACTTATATTTGGCTGCTAGGAGCACTTATGGTCTTACTTTTGATTTTCGGTATTGTCGGGAGTGACTGCTGCCTGACCTCCCAACCCGTGCCTCAACATGCACCACTAGGGCTCCGGAGATATTGGTAGGATTCTTTACAATCAACTTGATAAAAAGTAATTGATAGAATGCACCAGACGCGTTACCAACTACACCACCTGAGACCTACTCGAAACTGACGAATTATATCACCTCTTTCCGTCTTAAAGTGACGTAATTTTTACACTTTACACACTACAAGCGCTCGTGGCCCCGCGGTCTCAGTGTTCTGTAAACGATCACTGAGTTACGCAACTTTCACTTTGGCTGGTCCTCGGATGGGTGACCACTTTGTGGCATTTACATTTGCGAGCGTTTCCGTGCTTCGGAAGGCACGTTAAGCCGTTGGTCCCGGTTACCAGTAAAATGGCAGTCGTTAAGCCTGGTTGAAGGCCTTATGGGCGGCTTGAAAAAATTCAACAGCAGGTAGCCACAACCTGCGTCTGTCTATTTTCAAACACGGCAATGGGCTCACCACCTATTACGTAGGACAGGAATCCACACGGTGAAAAGTGGGCATATAATATGCCTCTGCCACCCCTTCGGGGATAAGGCGTGATGGATATTTTTTTATTTTAATTTTTATACTTTAAATTTAGGATATATTTAGCATACTAATGCCTTTCAAATATGTTTCTAATTTATAGAATGTAGCTTAGCTCATTGTAGTTATAACGTAATAGGTAGGCTGTTTGTTCATTTAGCAACAACTCAGCGGCCAAACAAAATGGCTGACGAGACATAAAACAAGAAAGTCGAGATGAAGATTTATTGGCAATTACATAAAAAGCTTAAACATTACCTTCGACGGGGCTGGAACTTGTTATTGCTTGGTCCACGGTAAAGTTGGGACAACCAACTAATATTGTAGTAGGCTTTGCTTATGGTGAAAAAAAGGTGTATAAACTAGCTGTGACCATTGGCATCAACAATTAAATATAGCGGGCTATGTTTTACATAGTGCTATGTCCATTAAATGTATGAAAACCTTCAAACTCTGAAACAAACATATGAGGATCACACAACGTCTCGTAACGGTCGTACATTTTCAATGCATCGGTTGCGTCACCGAGGCAGTCAAAATAAAAAAAAACAAGTAAATAACTGCGATGAAATGTGGGTGTATAAATAAAAAAAATAAAAAAATAAAAATATCTTTATTTTGCATAGACCATTTTAACGGCGCTTACAAAATGTCATACACTATTTAAAATATTTAAAGCGACCACCGGTTCGGAACGCGGCCCACCTGAGAAGAACCGGCAAGAAACTTAGGAAGGCTTTTTTTTTTGATGGCCTATTTACAATTTAATATTATTTCACTTTGCCAGCAGATCATTTCCAGGCGTCCCTGTCCTGCAAATAGTCTGTAACGGAGTAAAAACCTTTTTCACAAAGCTTGTTTTTAATATTCTTTTTAAATTTATTTAAAGGTAAATTTCTCAGGTCACAGGGAAGCTTGTTGTAAAAGCGTATACAGTTACCCTAGAAAGAATCGCCAATCTTATGTAGTCGACTGTGGTGGACTGAAAGATTATTTTTATTTCTAGTGTTTATATTATGTTTATCACAGAGTTTAGAAAACTGTGATAGATTTTTCTGGACATACATAAGATTGGCAAAAATGTATTGTGATGGTACGGTTAGAATATTTACTTCTTTGAATTTTTCTCGGAGAGAAACTCTGGGGCCCAAATTATAAATAGCGCGTACAGCCCGCTTTTGTAGAACAAAAATAATATTTAAATCTGCAGCACTCCCCCAAAGGAGAATACCGTAAGACATAATACTATGAAAATAGCTGAAGTAAACCATTCTAGCCGTATCCACATCTGTTAGATTCCTGATCTTTTTTACAGCGTATGCAGCCGAACTTAATCTAGAGGCTGTCTTTTCTATGTGTGGGCCCCACTGCAAATTGGCATCATTAGTTATACCTAGGAACACAGTTGATTCTACAAACTCTAACACTTGTCCATTCAGTTGAACATTGGCCGCAACTTGTTTTACATTTGGTAGAGTAAATTTTATACATTTAGTTTTATTTATAGTATGCTTCTGCCACCCCTTCGGGGATAAATTCGTGAGTGGTTTAATAACCTATGTGCCAAAATAGAAAATGGAAGCCCATTTTATTAATATTCTTGAGATAAGATTCATAACTTTTTACTGCCTCTGTGGCGCGGTGGAAGTGAATCCGACTGCTATGCAAGACGTCGTGGGTTCGATTGCCACCCAGGATAAAACTTTGTGTGATGAGCACGATGGTTTATTCTGTGTCTGGGTGTTATTTATCTATAATATGTATGTATTTAGAAATACATAAGAATGTTTGTCAGTTATCTGGTTACTTTTATAACATTATATTACAAGCTCTGCTTAGTTTGGGATCAGATGGCGTTGTGTGAGTTGTCCCAACGATTTTTTTTTAATAAGTCTTTCAACAAATTTCAGTTATGTGAACAATTTTACTTTCAGCCAAAGGCTCTCAGCCCTACGTGGTTACTGTGGTAAGCCGCGTACGCTAAGATTAGTTCTGAGATGTGCGTGTCTCTAAGGGCACACTAAGGCCCGTATTCCAGAACGTTTCTTAATACTCAATCAAGGCTTGAGGCTAGATTTTGCCTTATAAATTCTACTCTCAAGCGTCGATTGAGCATCGAGAAGCGTTCTGGAATACGGCCCTAAGTGACATGATTATCGTTAAAGTCAAGTTAAAAGAAGTAAATTTCACCAGCAGGTTCATAAGCAGTTTTTGTTAAACGTCATACTGCTCATGTGTACCTGCTGGTGATACGCGGTAATGACCACTACCGCGTTTTCGTGGTACCAAACGAAATTAATCAGGTAAAATGTGGGCGTATTACACTATACCTGTGCCCACCCTTCTGGAAAAAAGGCGTGATTGTGTGTAAGCATGTATGAACGTTCACTCAATATTATAAGCATACAAATTTAAAAATAAATGCCATAATCATGTAGTAAAACAGTATAAGTAAGCAAGAAGCATTTCGAAGTAATTGACTAAATTAAGCAGGCGACGGGACGGGTGCGCCACGTCCCGTTCGGAATTTAATTTAAAATGTTGGCACGTTAAAAATTGGCGGCAAACGTTGTTACCTGTCGCGTGCGTCACGTGACACGTGTCAGACCGCTGACGTGACAGTGTGGTGTTACGCTTGTAATGAAAAATATAGCGTTAGATATTTAAAAAACGGAAATGTTATTTGAATTTTAAATAATTTATTGTTTTGGGCCATACATTAATGAAGCCTAACTACCAAGTTTAGGATTAAGGAAATCTCATCTATTCGTCATTGCTCTTGCTTTTTGTGGTGTTTATGTAATGAAAAAAAAAACACCTTCCTGGACACATTACTGTCAAACTACTACATTACTATTATCGCGCTTTGACTTCCACGCGTTAATACAGGTATCTTGAATAGAAGGTGAAATGCAGAAATCACTCTTTCTCAATGTAACCTTTTTCAGTAATTTTCAAACCTTACATTGACTTGAGGCTTGACTACACTTTTATTGATTGTTAAGGGCAGCTACTAATCATAGTTCAACTGAAAGTTCACTTACAGTCTTGAACAAAACACTTTACCATTTTAAATCATTTACTTTTTAACCTGAAATATTTCGCGTTACGTCATTTTTAAATTTTTACTGACAATTTCGGTAGAAATGATGCACTTTTTCAGATAATTATGTACGTATAAGTTTGTTAACACATAATATTTCAGAGAAGAAAATTAAATAAAATGTGGTTTATGTCTGATATGCTAAATACAAGCCTTAACATGCCAGGAGGGCAGCGATAAAGAAATTGCATATGATTTGTTCTCCTCTATTTTTTTTTTATTTTCACTGTATAAAATATAAATATTTTTTACATTATAGTACTATATACTCCTATATATAACAAATGTTGTTAAAATTTGAACAAAGTTACCACGTATGTAACTAATTATTTTGAACAATTTGACGAAACTCAAATAAGATGAAGACAATGTTATAAATTCCTCTTTGAGAGTCGAGTCGATTAAAATTAAACGTGTTTCAACCCCCTTCCTTTTATCCAGTTACGTCGTAATTTTTATTTTCAACAATTCATCACGTCGTCGTTTCTTGGGGCCCGTCACGCTGCCTGACAGGTGACGCCCGTCGCGACCGTTTTTTGCAAATTAATAAATTGTATTTTTACGCTTAGACCACTTTACTGAGAGGGCTCACGCCGTTCAGTGTGAATAATGTTTTACGTCTTTTTGAGTAAATGTTTAACTTGCTTTATGAGGTTTTTGATTACATTTACTGTGTAATATCGTTGTATTATCATGAAATTTTACCATAGAGTGTGACTATTTTTGACAAAATTAGGCATTTTTTTTTGGTTCAGTTTTAATTTTTTTCAGTGTGGGTGTTATCAAAAATATTTTGTCATCATGCTAAAATTGCCGAGGTCTTTGAAATTGACCAATCATAGGCGCTTAATTAAGCAAACTGCATTCAGATTATATTGATCAATTTTATTTTTATTACGTATGTCTTAAGGTGTGTTTGGGTTGGCTTCCGCAACTACTTACGACTAAAACATCACCTAGTCCTTCTAATTAAGATGAAAATATGTGTTTGATACTTCTACGGCATCTAGATAGATTTATATCTGTCGAGATCCCGCAGTCCTTATGGCTCTTCATTTTGCGATAAGTATGGACAAATAAGGTTTGAAACAGCAAAAGTAGTTACCTTCGGTGTTGCAAACCTTCATAAGCAAAGGTGACTTCGACCTTCGAGACTTCGAGATTGACTAGGCTCCGAGATTTAATTTCTACCACCTTAATTTAATTTCTATTACTTCGTGTTTTTCATAGCCCTGGAGTGCAAAAGCTCATAGGAGGTACCCTTACCAACAAAGAATGTTGTACAACTGAAACGCATGAGTAATACAAATACAAGACTGTAATGGTGTGTCAGCCTGTGTGATCGTGCGACTTGAGCAACCTAAGTGGGGACACACTACTATTGAGGCGGTGAAGCCGGTCATGGAGGAGTGGCTGGAGAGGCAACATGGCTGCCTCACATACCGGTTGTCACAGATGCTTACCGGACACGGGTGCTTCGGTAAGTTTCTGTGGCGTATAAACCGGGAACTCTGGTAACACCAGAGTGCCAGCACTGTGGGGACTGCAGCGAGGATACGGCGCTGCATACACTGGTGGAGTGCTCAGCGTCGGCGCTGCAGCGCCGGGACCTCGTTGCGGGTCTGGGTGTGGACTTCCTCACGCTGGAAACCATGGTAAGAGCCATGATCTCCAGCGGGAGCAAGTGGGATGCCGACGCAAAGAGGCGGCGGAGAGGGAGCGGGAGAGAATTCTCTCTCTCGAGTTCCGCAGTCTGCGGTGGGGGCGCCGCAGACTGATCTACCCCAGGACCACCGGCCTCCACGACCAGGGGCCTGAGGACGGAGGGTGGGCTGCTCGCCGTCCTTACAGAAGCAGGCTCTAGACGGTGGCGTGACGTAAGAACTTCGCGTACGTCTTTCATCCCCTCAAGAAAGTGTGTCCCCTAAATAAAGCCTGTGTGATCGTCACATATGAATTCTTACATTTAAAATTTACATTCTTAATGCACAGTTCACTATTTGCAGTTTAATTTAATGGTATTATGTATTTCTTTGACAATAGAAGACAACTATAATTATCATACAAAGTCCTGCTCTTAAGATTAACACCCTATTAACCAACCCATTAGACAGAGTAAGGTAGAGGGCCCCGTGAACTGCCAAGTGGCTGTATAATACAGGTGTTAGCAGGAGCCTCACGTCTGCTCAGATAATTAGATGGAGCTCATTAAAGACCCTCGGCGCGGCGGTTATCGGCACGTGCCCTTTCGCTCACTGATGTCGCGTCTGTTTTGCCTGATATTGATTGGCTACCTTTTTGTCTGGTCCACAACTGTCTGGCGTTAAATGGATTGTTTGTGGAGCATCTTATTTCTTTGAGAGGTATCTTAACACATTCTTACAACAGAAAGGTTCGAATTGTGTGACTGTGTGTGGTATAATAACTTCCAAATCGAGGTAATTACCGATTTTGATGAGGTTTTTGTGTAGAAGCTATCTTCAGCAGTTTGTAAACCGAAATTTATGATAACCTATTCAGGTGTTTAAAGAATAGAGTAGAAAAGAATAGACTTTATATGTACACCAAGTTAAATCTTGATCACATAGATATTTACAAAATATTGTACAAAGAGCAGTTAATTTAAAATTACTTCGGCATTTAAATGGTAAGCCTTTCTATGTAAGTTGATGGCCCTTAGGCTTCTACTCGTATATTTAGACATCACCAAGTCTTGTAGTCAGATTCGCGGCATCTAAATTAATATTTTCATATTACATATAATATTGCCATTTTTACACCACGTAATTCTCCTGAAATTAAACTTGTGGTATAGGATGTAGACAACAAATAACCTTACTTTTAAAAAAATAAATATTCAGCAAATTAACTTGAGTATATAAGTAGAGATGATGCTTATTACTAAACACCCTACTTTTAAATAAACGAAATAACGCAGACAGTAGACGCAAACCCAGCACTATCATTAACAACCGGTGGGACAGGAGTCAATAGTTCAATATTTATGACCCAGGGGTCGTCGCTGAGATTTATGGCGAAGGACAAGTGGTCCCGGTCACCTGAGCTGATTTACTGCTGAGCTGATTGCAAAAGAGTAAATAGGGAAGCGTTCTGTCATAATGTTTAGTTTGGCATTATTTTGCTGAGGTCACAAATAAAAGTGCAGTGACCTTTGAGTAAAGTTGCTTTATAATAATAATATACACTTTCAGATTGGAATTTAAATTCGGTCACTTCCTTTGACTTTTAAAATGCTACTAAGTTGCGAACACTCAAAAAAGTTAGTCTGCAGAGGCACTTATTAGAAAGTATTTTCTAACAATTCAAGTACTAGTCAAATTCTTTCGAATTTCACATTTAATTGTCTCCAGACCATCGCTAATACGGATCATAAACTTGCAGCCAAGCGCTAACAAAACGCGTGAATACAAACCATAAATTAAACGTGGCATGGAAATGAAATGGTTCTGTTTAGTAGTCCAGTCTGGCCTCTCGTAATGCATGCCTCTGTGCTCGACATAATAATGTACATCATAACTACCTGGAAATAACAACTACGAAAACTTGTTAACGTTTCTGACTCTCAGTGTCTATTATCTACTCTACATCTATTTTGGCCGCGACCACGGGCGCTGCAACGCGCTCGAAACGTCGGTGAATGTAAGTACAAAATTGTTTCGCGTGAAGTCCCGAGTAGTGTATAAAATATTAGTATAAACCGCGAAAGTTTAAAAATAACATTACTCTATATCTATTTTTGTGTTGATTGAAAAGATGTAAAAGTGTTTTCCGATGCTTTCCTCTCCATTGTTGATGGCAGGCGTCACTGGCTTGAGCTGACTGTGCGAAATGAGGATTTTTAACGTAAGCATATTTAATACTTAATTTTATGAGAAGAATCACTTCAGTCTACTAAAATATTGACCGAAACTAATTTACACTTTCAACTATCACCACTAAATCTTACCGTGGGGCAGAAATAATTACCAAATACGTATTAAGCGTAAATAGTTCAGCGGTAGGGTGAACCGCTCCATTACTGGCAGGTACTAATCGAAAAAGTTCACGAACAGGTTATTGACTCGACGGAAAGTTTTCCAATAGCCACTATCTGGTGTATTTACGCTACGAGGTGAGTCCGTTCATTGTTTTCTGAGTGCGTAATTAAGCGTGAGAAGTCGGAACTGGTTGTGTGTTGCGAGTTTGTTTTGTTAGTTTTATTTTGGCAAGATAAGTTCTGTTTGCATCCAAAACCTTCAACTTCATGGTCAATGGTTTCGTCTGAAGCTTTATCGTTTCTTTTTTAAATCTTGGGGCAGCAATTGAACTCGATTGATTTATAATAAGGAATATGTTTTACATTAAAGGTGAACTACGCTGGACCACGGGCAATAAACGAAATTACATGAAGTAGATAATAACTGAAGAATAACTATCCTACTTATAAAAATATATTAAAAAAATTAAAAAAATGGCGTCAGAGGAATGATAATTATTAATAGAAACAGTGAGGTAAGGCTTCTATATGCAGATGCTATTTTGTCCCAAAGACTTTAAATATCTCTCAATCGATCTTTTGGGAATTTACCAGGGAGGTAACAAATAGTTGATATCTACTTTTTTGTTTTATACATTTAAATAATTACGCCCTTATCCCAGAAGGAGTGGACAGAGGTAAACAATTCCCACACTCCACTAACTTTACTTAGTTGAGCGGGTGAGATAAATAAATTCAAAATGGACTGTATTTGCAGGGAAAGACTAAAATGAAATTTACACGCGATTGTCGATGGAAAAAGTAATGGAAAAACAGGAATATGCACACTACCTTGCTGCTTGCTGCGAGATGCTGAGGTTGAGGCCGCCGGGGGCGTCCCTGGACTTGAATTCCTGGTTTCCTTGCACGAAAACATTATTTATCCATGGAAAATACAATTATTGCGATAGTTGGTTCGATGCGGCCGCGCGCGCGATTATTGTAGGACAGACTGCCAGCCCTCAATCGTGGTCGTTGCCCGTGAGGCTAGCGGCGCGAGCGCAGGTACTTGCGCGCGTAATACAGCTGTCTCGCTCCTCCTTTATGCGAGACAAGGTAGGTGCGAAAGAGAAATGGAATAAAGGGGGGCGGGTGGAGCGTCGATAACTAATTAATTAAAAACAAATGCAGATCAGCGATGCATCATAGAAAAAATAACGCGGCTACTCTTTTATCGTATACCGGCGCAACCATTATTTCTCTTCACTTAATAAGTGGTGAGCTTACTGCCAGGTTGAAATAGATAGGGACGGGTTGTTGTTACTTATTTGGTCTCCGGTAATAAATGGTTAACCTGGTGTTGAAGTGTTCAGGAACGAGTTATTACAACCTTTTGGGATTTTCAACCCGCCCATTATCCCATTAACTTAATTTAATAACTACACATCTATTACCAACGGCTAAGCTTTCTAGGACACGGAAATACTTCTAAATGAAAATGTAAGTAATTGTTACTTATCTCGTACCCCACTTATCGCAGTGATAGTTAAACACTTAACAGGCGAGCGTATAAAAACATTTATGAAAGTAGAAGAAGCAAAAGATGTTAGTATGCCAGGATAGTAGTAAGTCGAGTGAAAGGTTACTACTACTGCCTATACCGATAACAGACAGGCGTGATGATATGTATGTATTAACAAATAATATGTGAGGCTATTAACAAATGGTAGGTTCCTAAATATTTTACGACGGCAAACATAAACAATCTTTTACGAAATTCCAATAAAACTAGACAAAACCAATTTCCTCCAGCCAATTCGTTCCATCCTAGATTTTAATTTAGTACCCAAGTCTAGGTCACCTAAATCATACCTGCATGACAGGTAACGGTCTCCGCACCAACTCAGCTGTGCAGAGATAGTAATAAATTGTCCCCTAAGTAAAGGTGGCCGTCGTAAAACCTGCGAGCAATGGAGTATGGCAACATTTTGATAGCACCTGCCATAAAATCATCTGATAGTTGGATAGTTTGGAGATTGGCTGCGTTCGATTTTGAACGTACGATTTTGAGATTTCTGTATTACACGAAACTTTACCCATTTAATATACCGGGTTTCTCAATATGAAGTAAGACATCCATCTGTGAAATGATAATTTGGTCAGGCCCAATAAGTACTAAAATACAGTTAAATTATATCAACTAGATAATTTGTTGGAATAGCAGACTAACAGACAGCAAAAAAACTGAGGGTTATGTAAGTTTATTGCTAATTATTACTCGCTACGGCTTTCGTACTGCTTGGGCCGAGCCGCGTGATGCCCTTAGGGGCAGCTTTTGGCCGGATCTATCACAGACCACCGTGGTACGAGCCATGGCCGACAGCCATTATATTGAACCTCTCGCCCCGCCAGCATATACGGGACGCCATGGTGTAGAATTCGTGCTTCGCCCCCGACTTGTTCCGGCAAATGGGAGAAGGTCGGGTACCCAACGTATTCCGATGTGCCTTCTAGAACCCGCTCGATCGCTCTCCAGAGTAGTATTTACAAAGTCACCCTTGAAATTAATAAGAACAGACAGGGCTGTTCTTAATAATTTTAAGGGTAACTTTGTAAATACTATTCTCAGTGCCGACACTACAATAGTCATATTACGCAGGGATATACCAAATGTGAGACAGAGTTATAACTCACACGCCGACGCCAAAGGGTCATCACTTTATTTTGGAATCCCACGTGAGGCTAGATTCTCATACAAAAAACGTATACACACTTCTGCTTGACGATTATCAACCTTCTCTACTTACAATAATATTTACAGAGAAAGCATGTTCTAAAAATGTTTAGTCTTACTGTAAAATAAGTTCCACATTCGTTTGATTTGAATGAATTTCAACTTTATGTCATTGTAATACGGTTGTTGTGATATGTAAACTTATATTGGTATGTCAGGTTATGCCAGATGGTCTCATTTGCATTGGACAGGAGAGAAAATTGTCTGTTTGTCACCTTTTGTTGGGTAACCGCGGACATTTGATGTGTAGGATATTTGTGAGTATTAGAATGTTGTAATAATTAATAGGTTTTTGTTATGCCGTCATATTTAATGAAATTGGTTCAAGATTTTTAAGCGTAATTTGTTATGGAATTGCTTTATTTCTAAATTATAAATTACTTATGTCCAATTGTGTAATATACTTGTCGAAATTGAGTTTACATAACATATTTTTCGGTGTGAGAGACAGTTCAACTAATTTAAAAGGAGCAATTTGCCAATATTTACATATATTTAGCTTGAAGTTCTCTCTTTTGCTTATATAGGATAGTATTATTTACGAAACTAACCGATCTCAAATTGATACTCTTAATAAGTTGGTTCATAATACACTAACTTATGCCCGTAGCTTCGCACGCGTTGTGAAGTTTTCCTATTCGAGATTTCGTACGGAACCCAAATTTTTTTAAAATGCATATTAGTCTATATTTTATATACTACTCGGGACGTTTCGCGTAGTCGCGCCGTAGTCGCGGCTGGACCACGCCGCGACCACGGGCGCTGCAACGCGCTCGAAACGTCGGTGAATGTAAGTACAAAATTGTTTCGCGTGAAGTCCCGAGTAGTATATAAAATATGAGTATAAACCGCGAAAGTTTAAAAATAACATATTAGCCTATGTTACCCAAGTGTAGTTTTCTAATGGTAAAAGAATTTTTAAGATCGGTCCAGTAGTTTCTGAGCCAATATATTAAAAACAAACTTAAAAATCTTACATTATTGGTATAGATGAAACTGGTAAATGGTTTCTTCGCCAAACTCACATAAAAAGGAACAGAGTTGGCAACCAACCATAGGCAGTGCGGATCAAAATTACTGTATGAAATAATATAAACTATCAAGATGCACTGCGAAGGAGTCACCCCCAACAGTCAGCTGGTGAACCCATTGATAGATACACTGGGGTCTAATTAGGCTGCAGAAGGTTTACATGCTTGAAAGAATAATTTGAGTGAAATTGAACCTTAAAACAAAATCGAATCTATTAGTTCGATGAAGTAAGCACCACTATCTATAAATCTTCAATCAGTAAAATGAACAAACTTCACTTCTAATCCACACAAACTCGTATCTTCAAGATCAATTTCTCAGTCTACCTTCCGTCAGCGCAAACTTCCCCCTGTATATTTATCAGTCGATGGTTGCACATAGATCTCCTAGATGGGAGCACGTCTGGACCGCACTAGGTGTGGGGCTACAACATATTTCATATCTGAATCTTACGTAGAGCTTTTTCGCTTGATCAGTTCAGAGTCTAAAATTTGCGTGGAGACTGTTTGAAGGTATTTTAGCAAATTCGTTCAGTTCACTTACCCAGAGAGGGTAAGTGGATAAGTAGATAAGCGGTGGGAACGTATCAAATATATATGTGTACACAGAGTTTTATGCATGGAAGTGAATTTTGTAGTTTTACACCAGTATATCTAAACAATTGCATTGCAGCTATTTCGAGGTTGCCCGACTTTTATTTTTATTGGAAATATTCCCATTTCCCACTGATATTACTGTGACTCTTATTAACCTGGATCTACATTCATGACCAGAAAAAATCGATTTCGGGAAAGTCCCAGAATATGTAACAATTTCTTGGTACTTTATATTGCATGAAAAAGTTTGTGTGAGAAATGGGCATGGGAAAACTTCATCACGGTTACGGGCTTAACAAGATAAAAAAAACAGTAAAGTATTTTGTATTTTCCAGAGTTCCGTACCTCAAAAGAGAAATCTTTTTAGTATCACTTTATTGTCCGTTCGTCCGCCTGTCCAGCATCCGTTATCTCGCGAATACTCGTACATGGAAATATTGACTAGGAATTAAAAAAGTATTTCTCATGAAGCTGTGAAAATCAAACTTTTAAGTTACCGTCACAAATAATGCGACAGTCAAGAATGTGTCGACAGTCTTAATGAAATCAATTTTTTTCGAGTATTTTCTTGGTGACTAGAAATTGACAACTATAAAATTGCTATATAAACTAAAAAATGCCGCTGTGGAAGTGTGTGTAGAAATAAAAATAGACAGTAGTAATAAGCGTGATGCATGGTAGAATGAAGAAGTGAAAGAAGCAGTTCGAATGAATCAGAAAGCATGGTTGAATTACTTAGCCTCGCGGAATGATTTTAATATGAAAGAGAGATACAAGTTGCTAAAAGTTAACACGAAGGCACTGATAGAAGAACCTCATAAAAGATGCAGAATGAAAGCGGATGGAAGGTAGTCGTGCAATTTCCGGAATAATGTTAGGCTCTTCTGGAAAGAGATAGACAAGACTCGGAGTTGTTCGACAATCAGCAGAATGAATCAAGTGCTTAGTGCTAACAACGACATCCTAACAGTCCAATCTGATGTCCTGCTGAGATGGAGCGAATATTATGGAAAGATGTATGCAAGTTAAGACAGAGATGCCACCTCGGAAAGTAGAGCAACTTTGATGCTCCGGATCCCGGTGTCATTGAAGTCATTAGCATGAAAGAGATTGAACAAGCGATAAGAAGTATAAAATGTGGTAAGGCTGCGGGAAAAGACAGAGTTATTGCTGAGATGATCAAGTCCGGTGGGTCGCGCGTCTGGGGCACACTATGCAACTTATGCTGGCAGACGGGTGAGGTCCCAGATGACTAGCGAATAGCAGTTGTAGTACCTATTTACAAAGGGAAAAGTCTCGCAGAAAACTGCTCCAGCTACAGGGCGATCAGCTTGGTCGGCTTAGCTGGTAAGGTGTATGCAAAGGTTATAACGGCAAGAATGCAAGAAAAGTCTGAAAGGTATTTGTGGGAGGCTCAATGTTGATTCCGACGTAGAAGAGGTTGCATGGATCAAGTGTCTTCTCTTCGCATGATCATGGAAATTTTCTGGCTGTCAGCTAGATGGTTTGAGAAAGCATTTGATAACGTTGTGAGAGAAACTCTGTGGGACTTGCTGCCTGGATATGGTGTAGACGGCTCGCTACTGCGTACACTACAGTTGCTTTATAGGGACTGTAAGCCTTGCGTGCGAGTAGGGGGTCACTTCTTTTCGACGTCTGTACAGGCGTCAAACAGGGTTGTGTCATGTCTGCCTGGCTGTTCATAGTGTATCTGGACAGTTTCCAGCAGAAGTTGAAAGATTGTGAAATGGGTGTATATTTGGGTGACTTAACAGTAAAATTTCTGTGGTACGCTGATGATGCGGTGCCCATGGCCTCGTCGAAAGTCACCCTTAAGGCATTAGTTACTAATATGATAGAGGAGTGTGAAATTAACGGTCTTTGCTTGAATGCAAGTAAAATTAAGGTACTTGGAAGAGATGATGTAAGAACTAAGTGCAAGATTTTGGTAAACCAGGAACGTATAGAGCAAGTGAATGAAAAAGTGTATTTAGGAAGTATGTTTGGCGTGGATGGAAGATTTGATTCGAATGTAGAAAGGCGAGTAACTGCCAGAAACAAAGTCAAAGGTGCTTTGTCCAAATTGTAAAGAAGTATGCATGGATCGCGAAGCCTGGCGATCTGTTCTCTCTGACTACCCCGTCAGGGATACAGCGTGAAGATAGTTAAGCCAAGTTGAAAACTGTATATTTGTAATTATATATTCATAATATCTTTATTTAAAGGACTTAATAAATCACTTCTTACTCGATTGTATTCACACAAAATTGTACGGAACCCTCAATGGGAAAGTCTGAAACCGACAGGTCCGATCTTTTTTTTTAAATACTTAATATGGCTGCTAAGCAGTCTTGATAATGCCTCGTGTTTAGACAAAACTCTTGTCGACATCATACGACATGTAAAAAGCGCAATATTTCAAAATAAAAGGTTTAAAAAAAGTTTATTTAAATAGTAATGTGAAGCTCTAAAACGCAGAACTAATTAATATTGAAGAATGAACTTTCAAACAGTCATAAGTCTCTTGCCTTCAAGACACTCAATCACACAGAGTCCCTTCCCAAATTGAATACTGCTGACTCTTACGGATTTGCACGCGCAATTCCTATTCCTGTAACCTGCAAAATATGTTCCCTGTAATCCAATGAGGTTGCTTTGCAATGCAGATACTAAGGTAAACGAAAGTGATGAGTACTCGTATCAGTTGTGAGTTACGACACTTACGACGCGCCACACTGCCATAGACCCATGCAATTCTAGATAGTGCATACTTAGCAATTGTACAAAAAGTACGGAAAATAATATGTAGTATTCGGAAAAGTAAGACAAAATAACGTAACGTCCTTTGGTCTAGTGATTAGTAAACATGATGAAGCCTTTAAAATAGTAAAAAGTGAAATAAAAAATATTAGTAGTATGAAACTTATTGGAAAAGGAAGAGAATATTATAAAATATAAACATGAAAGGAAAAAATAATTTACGGGCGATCTGAGGCGGTAAAAAACGGTTTATTTCAAGTTCCGGAAAAAAGTCAAATGGCAAAGTTGTAGCTAAAAAAAGTTTTGTAGTTTCACTTTTTTCACATAACCTCAAAAGGTATGTGAAAAATACAAAAAAAAAAATTTTTTTTGGTTTCTTAATTGTATCTTTTACTGTTTTTATTGTTTCACGAAATTTGGTGAAAACTTACCTTTTTATGTCCTAAATACACTGTAATTTATTTGAGTTGAAATATTTATTTTTTCTACTAATTTTGTCTTAATATCGAAAAAGCACCCAAATTTTCAAACGAAAATTTTACCGTCAAAATATGAGCTTTTTTCAAAAAAAAAAGAGTGATTAATTGTAATTTATGTAAAATTTAATTATGTAATTTGTAGGTTAAATTCATATCCAGAAACAATCATGCTTATATTATCTGAGCAATCATGTTAATTTTTCACTGCCTAGGTGCAGAATGAAAGCCCATAAGTAATAATATATGGCGCCGCGTATCTCAGGTTCGAATTCGGGGTCGAAGCAAATATTAGTGTGATCCGCAAATATTTATTTTGAAGTTTTAATATTTTTTAAGCCTAAATAGCCGCGAAAACATTATTTTAGAATTAAAACTATGCACATACTTAAACAAAAACCAATTGCAGTATTGGTTTTATGTGATAAGTAATGCTACTTTATAATATACAGTAACGAATCAATGTCACTCGAGCGATAAAGCGAGAGGGAACGTGCAACATTCCTTGTCTCTATTAATACCATAATTTTTTTTGTAAATTATGTTTGTGATATACTACAGTTAAATAGTGGAAAGAGTGAAACGTGGATTATTAAACAATTTTCGGTTGACTCAGTGACCCGCTGACTCAGGGCCGTATTCCAGAACGTTTATCAATACTCAAGAAACACTTAATAGTAGTATTTATAAGGCAAAAACTAGTCTCAAGCGTCGATTGAGTATTGATAAACGTTCTGGAATACGGCCCTTAGTGTTCTGTAAGCGATCACTGCGTTAAACAACATTCTTTGTAGGTGGTCCTTGGATGGATGAACATTTTGTGGAATTTACATCTGCGAGCGTATCCGTGCTTCTGAAGGCACGTAGGCCCCCGTAGGTCCCGGTTGCCAGTAAAATGGTAGTCGTTAAGCCTGGTTGAAGGTCTTATAAGGGTTTGATAAATTTCAACAGCAGGTCGCCACAGCCTGCGCCTGTCCATTTCAACACGCCAATGGGCTCACCACCTAATACGTGGGACAGGAATACACATTGTGAAAAGTGGGCATATAATATGCCTCTGTCACCCCTTCGGGAATAAGGTTGATAGAACTCTAGATTGGCAGAAAATAACAGAAAAACATATTTCAATCGGTAGGCAATTGAAAGATTTCGAATTACATAAACTCTCTACGATAGTTTCAGATAATTCTGATTGCAATTCAAATCTCAGTAGGTACCTATTTGTCTTACAGTCATGAGATAGTGTTGGCTGGGAGGCGGCTGTAATTGCACGTGTCTGAATCTTGGCAACCGACACTACTTCTAATCGGGAGCACAACTTTGGAGGAAACTTCTGATTTGTATAGCTATAAAGGTTAAGAGTTGCTATAGTTTTTGAATGTTAGTATCTTAATAGACAATAGAACTCTATGGTTGTATAGGTTTTGTTGTATAAACTAGTAAGCCCTGTGGTGTATGGGACGGAGTGGGCTCTGAAATTTCAATATATATAAATTCGTTTAAAGAAAATAAGTCTATAGTATGGGGTTTTACAAAAGGGGTTTTAGAGGGTTTTTAAAGGGTCAGCAGCGTCCATTTTTGTTTTTTTAAATATAATAGTACTTTGTTTTTTACACACCGCCGTCTAGCCTGAAGTAAGCTAATAAAAACTTGTGTTATGGGATCTAGACGACTGATAGTCATACTTATATATATAAGTATGAAAGAAGTATGCATGGATCGCGAAGCCAGGCGATCTGTCCTCTCTTACTACCCCGTCAGGGATACAGCGTGAAGATAGTATAATATAAGTATGATTATAATAGAGCAATATACAGGCGCTAAGGTAGTCTCTTAAAGAACTAACGAAAAAATAAAACAACATGAAGCATAGTATGAAGTCGGGCGTAAAAGTCGGGCATAGAGGACCTAAAAAGGTAACCGGATTTATGAGTTAAATGACAAATGCGGATTTAATTCATTTTAGATTTTTACTGGTAAGTACTTTCAACTACTAATACCTAAGTAGTCCAAACTTAAATTAACTAAGTATTCCAGTAGTTTCTTTATTACAATCACTACCCCACTTCAATCCCATAGTACGTATAAGTGAGTGTGATTGTAACTGTCCATTCCACTTATCGACGCAACGTATGTACGAACTGAACTTTTGAAATCGTTGTAAAGTAAACGTTTGTTCACAATATTTGCTTCCACCTTCACGTGAGTGGTCTCTGTGGGGCGGACAGATATTGTTACACCTATTCGCTTTATTTGTTTGCAGTTCTCTTTGTTAGATTAAATCTTGGACACGTTTAGAGATAATATAAAAATGGAAGTATGGCAGACCATTGCTGTATGCCAAATTTATTAGTTTAGTCGACTGTTCTCACATAAATTAAAAGGAACTATGTAAGTGTAATTTTAATGAACTCAACATTGATTTTGGTTTTTTTTGTATAAATTCATTACCTATTGTATAATTGGTCAAATGTCATGTAAATGAAACTAATGTAATTACTGGCGGTTAGAAAAGAGTGGCCATCAGTTTTATTGCCAGGTTCTTCCACTGGCTCTACCTATTGCTTTGCGAATCTGGCAGTAAATGTAAATGTAGAAGCAGTAATCTTGACGTTCATAGGTGTTACTTTGTGACCTACATGAAAAAACATTTTTCATTTTATTTCATTTCTATGTTGTATGATCTTTGCGCTTTATCCCTGACGACGTAGTCAGAGACAACAGATCGCCAGGCCTCGCTTTCCATTCATACTTCTTTCTCTTTCTGCAGATTCATTAATTGCTTCATACATTCACGTCTAGTTATCCGAGTGCTATTGACTTTACTGTTTTTGAAAAATCTGCTTACGTGGTCTTCATATTTATGTAAGTCTCGGCCTACTCTGACTTCTTCTACCCTCTATTTGTGCATAATAAATGTTCTAATCGTTCCTTATTCATTTCTTGGATGACAAAATTGTAAAGACAAAAAGCTGCACATTATCGGTATTGATATTAAGTAAAAATAAATTTTCCCGGTGGAAAAATTCTGTGGAAAAAGGGAATGAGAAAACTTCAGCAAGTTGGTAAAGCCGCGGGTCTCAACTAGTATTTTAAATATTTACCATACTTATTTTACTTTTTTAGCTGCGATCCGAAACCTCGAAGTACTTTTCATAACCTTATCTTAATGTTTTATTATTCAATATTGGATTAGGGTTTTAACTGGAAAACGTCTTATTATATAACTCAATGCATTGCAGTTAAAAGTCTTTGTCCAAGGAGACACCGAGATAAACTATATCTATCAACAATTTGACATACTTATTCGTAATTGTGACTGGTGCAAATGTATCAATGCTAATATATGTCCCATTTCACAATATTTGCAAACATATTTTTGTTTCATTTTTTATTATGTGTGCTTAAATTCCCCGCACCTCCAATTCCACAGTAATAGTAGAAAAATCTGTAGCGCTTTCCTCCTCCAAGTTGCTTTATGTCATATAATAGACTAGATGAACTATATGACTACTATACTATACTATATGACTACTGCTCTGCTCCCCAGTGTAGTAGCGTAATAATATATAGCCTATAGCCTTCTTTGATAAATGGGCTATCTAATAGATACAAAAAGAATTTTACAAATCCGACCAGTAGTTCCTGAGATTACAAACAAAATCTTCAGCTTTATAATATTAGTAAAGATATATTGATCTTCATATATCCATAAATCGGTAAGTCTGTTCTGAACTGAAGTATTATTTGTACCGAAACAAAATTATCAACTTAAGAAATAGCAATATTCTTAACAGTGCTTGCTCAAATGTTTCTTGAAGGAGTTTTAGAACTTTGCCACTAACTTTTCGGCCTATAAACTATTATAAGGGTACCATTTGAACAACAAACTGAATTACCTCACACCTATCAGGTTAACTATCACGAAGTTACAGCGGCAACTAACAATAAAAGCGGTTGTGCAATTCCGTCAGCTCTCGGGTAGCGGTTCCGTGGCAACCCAACTATACCCCAGGGACGTATAGCCGAGTGATGGTATGTTACCCAACCGAGTTTAGGTGGATTTTTGTTTTGTTGAATTTATAACTTGATTTTGTATTAATTAACGCTTAGCATGAAGTTAAATATCAATCACGCCTTATCATGTATATCGTGGCAGAGGCATATTATATGCCCACTTTTCACCGTGTGGATTCCTGTCCCACGTAATAGGTGGTGAGCCCATTGCCGTGTTGAAATAGACAGACGCAGGCAATTTTTTTAAGCCGCCTATAAGGCGTTCAACCAGGTTTAACGACTGCCATTTTACTGGCCAACGGCTTAACTTGCCTTCCGAAGCACGGAAACGCTCGCAAATGTAAATGCCACAAAGTGGTCACCCATCCGACGACCAGCCATAGTGAAAGTTGCGTACCTCAGTGATCGTTTACCGAACACTGAGACCGCGGGGCCACGAGCGCTTCGAAGTTTAGTTTACTTTAAGCCTCCGCGGTGTAAGCATGCGACTGCAGCGCTGATGCTTATTTATGTACTTTGGCTGAGGTCTCGGGACGGAATATTTTTGTTTGGGTTTGAGTTTGGGTGTTTCCTATGTATAATGTGTATGTATTTAGAAATACATAATGTTTATCCGTTGTAGCTAGATTCCATAGCACAAGCCTAACGCTTAGTTTGGGCTAGATACCACTGTGTGAAATGTGTTCCGCAATACTTATTTATTAATATTAGTTTTAAGTATTGCATCAAGCATCTTATCCTATGGTCGATCTTTAGATGAATGACCGTTTGTACATTTTAACTTACGAACGTTGCCTTTCGTCAAAAAGCACGTTAAGCCGTTGTGTACGTTAGGCAAGTTGGTGGCCACAAAAATTCCCAACCTCTGCGACCCTGAACATCTACAGCAGGAGTTGGATCATGTTCAGGAGTACTAAAGATGAATGGGTATACTACGAGTAGCAGGAAGATACGACGTGCACCGAGGAAGACGAAACCGGGTGTAGACCGTCAACTGGCTTACTTGCCGTATGTGACAGGGATAACAGATAAGATCGGATCTTGTTTACGCCACTTCTCCATTCGGACGATCTTTAAATCGTTAGTCAAAGTAGCAAACTATGTGCAAACTTCAAAGGACGTCATTCCTGTGCAAGCACCAGGTGTCTACAAAATGGACTGCAGCTGCGGTCGTTCCTACATAGGCCAAACAAAGTGGACCATTGCGGAAAGGGTCAAAGAACACATCACAGCTGTAAAACACCGTCAGTTTAACAAATCAGCAATAGCGGAACCTTTCGAGTCGGGTATAAATCACTGGATCGAACTTTGTAACACTTCTGAGTGTCGGTTACATATTCATTGGATTTGATTTACTAACCTTATTTTTATATACATCCCTTTTGTGGAAACAAACTCACTTTTCACAATACTTTAGTTATAACTCTAAAGTCATTTGTCTAATTATTTAAAAGTTTATAATATTTCACATTGTTTGTGTTTGTTCGGAACGACATGAGTTTGACGTTGTCAAAACTTTCAGTTTGGTGCTGGACATTGAACTTGGATAGATTGGCTGTCCTGACTCACATCCACCCATAATGTATTGCGTGAGGTGTGACAAAACAGGAATAGTAAGGTTTTCATGTTGGTTTTGTTTATTTTGTTATAGTTTTGTCAAGGCTGTATAGGCCGTAAGACTTGGCCGATTACGGCATCGAGCGAAAAAAAGAAAGGAGCTCAGCCCTTTTTGCAACGACATGGCGTGATGAGAATATGCCTGTCATGGTGATTTAATTCGGATTAATATCCGAAGTCTTTTTAGCAAATATGTAGACATAATGGTTGTTGCTGAGGTGAGAATATTTGTTTATATTTGTTTCTTCGTAATCGGTAAGATTACTTGGCCTTTGCGAATAATATGTTCTTACGATGGTTGTACTTTGTATTTCAGTCTGCTTTTCAAGAGACTTAGCAAATAATATGAAAAAGGATGATGATAGAAGGATCTAGTTAAAACCCCACTGAATAAAGTGGTAAGTTAAAACTATATAATCTCTTAGACTGCATTCCTTAACAGACTGTTGAGGGTGAAAGTGATTTTTATTACAAATTACTAATGTCTGTAACTTTTCTGTAGTTACAGGGGTTTTTATGTTTATGTTTTAGGTTTTTCGTTTTGGTTCTTTATTTTATATCTACATAATAATTGAGTTTAACGTGTTTCCCGTTCTCTGCATTCTACTTTTTTACTCCTGAATGTCTGTAAGAAGACTTAAAGTAAGCTGAGACAATGTGCAAAAAGGATATTTCTCTCTACTCTGGTTACCTACTACCTGGACTTCTAGAATAGGAAGAGATGTGAAGAACTTGGACGTTCCTAAACCTTATATCCAGACAGGTAGTAATCTTTAATTTGTTTCTATGTATAATAACCCGGTAAAGGCCGACTGATGTTGATAGTTTAAAAGGAATAACTTTTAACTTTAAATATTCATTTTTCTATTACATATGTAGCTTTCAACTACTTTAATTTACTGGACTACCGATGTGACGTTCCTGTTACACATATTTTATAATCTTTTTATTATCACAAAGGAATATTAATGGGAAACTTTATTTTTACTTTGTTATGTTGTAGTGTACAATGATGATGATGATAGGAAGCGGCGTTGTGTGTTTAAATAAACTAAGAAATAGTTTAAATGTATGTCTGTATATAATTTAGATATTTTTAAGGCATCTGACAACTGCTTTAATATTTGTCATTTTAGGCCACGCCCATTTCCATACTTTGGTTTAAATTTTTATTTGTACTAAATATAAACTTATTTGTGTATAGTGACCATATATGTATTGATCCCACTATGCATGACTAAACCATTTCGCTTTACTTTCATGTATGTATATTCATGTCTACATATGGATATAAATTAAATAAATATAATTAATAAGTTAAGTACTTGGTTTTTTAATTGCATCATTCGTTTGATAGAGAGATACCTGGCGCCCTCTCTTTATAAATTCTGGTATTTCTCTGCTCCAGGTTGGTCCATACTCACTCCCTATACACATGCTCTGCTAGCTGGTGCACCGGTGATTCTTTGAGATAGTGTTACTTACTCATCTCCAGGGATTACCAACCGTACCTGATGGGTGTATGTAGGTGTGTTGTTGCTACCTAGTGCGCACCACCCCTACCAAGCCCGTCAACCGCTATAACTTCATCAACCCAAAGTCCTCTCCACTGATCGCCACTACTATCCACGTATGGTGCGTGAAGCTATTGAATTAGAAAACACCATAACTTCAATAGGGAAGATGGATTTAAGCTATCTGGGATGTGGAATTCAGTGATTAAGAAACTTGAACGTAAAAAACTAGTGCAAAACAAAATTGACGTAGTGAGTGTGGTGTGTCGCCGGCCTTCTTTCATTATAAAAATAACTTAACTACCCTCATTTATTTTTATAATGAAGGAAGGCCGGCGACACACCACACTCACTACGTCAATTTTGTTTTGTTTGTTACACATAAAAGTAACTCCATACATTTTTTTTTTATAAAATGACGATTCAAATAAGGTGGAGAATTTCAACTTGATTCGAGACGGTTCGGGTAGTTCAGGTGGCTAGAACATTGCCCTGGTTAGGCAAAGGTCACAGGTTCAATCCCTGTCTCGAATCGAATTGTCTTTTTCCACTTTATTAAAAAAATATAAAAAAAAAATATGATAAATTTAGCAAAATAATCGCTTTAAAAAAAAATTATCCATACATATTCTTGGCCCTTACCGCCAGTCCAGCCGCGACCACGGACGCTGCAACGCGTTCGAAACATCGGTGAATGTAAGTAGAATTTTGTTTCGCGTGAAGTCCCGAGTAGTATATAAAACATGAAACTTCTATATCATAAGTGTTTTTTTGGTGTTCCAAAAGTCCATAGGCTACGGTGACCACTTTGCATTAGGTGGGCCGTATGCTTGTCTGCCACCTTAGTGGCATATAAAAAAGTGAAACTTCTTTATCGACGTATGAGAGAAAGTCACAGTATTATTATTGTGTCATAGTCGGTAAGCCAAGTTTAAGGCCTAATGTGCAGCTTAAATTTTTTTATAACAGGTAGCCAAAATCTTACTCTGTGTATCACTTCCTTGCAAAAGTTGACATTATATCTATGTAAGTAGTTTTAATCAAAGGTTTACAAGGAAACCCTCATGGCTCATCCAATGTAAGCTAAATCGCAAGGTGTCGCAATAGTCGTTACTACGAGTAAGTGAACTGCCGCCATTAGAGAACTTCACTAATGCTGGGAACTTAGACGAGCCTGTGGGATTCATTAATGTTGTGTGAGAGATACTTAAGGTGATATTAGTTAATGGGTCGTTGATATTGTAGCTAATCTCTCATTTTAGCATAATATCTATGCTACGATTGACTGCAAGAAGAGTAACGGGAGAATTTAATTATTGGAATGAATTTCGTTTGAGGTTATTAAAGTATCGCGTTCCATGCTGTAAAATATTTATTCTTAAATGAGGTTATATGTTATACGTTTTTATTACCGACTTTAACCTACTGTTTCGACCAGGTGGTCACCGAGTGACGGATTTCCCCGTAAAATTAAATTTTAAAATAGACTGCGCATATTCAATACTCTCATATGTACTACTAGCTATCATATGCCATAATTAGAACTCTCAAAACATCTCGCAAAATTAGGAGGTCACCACTTTCAACAATGGGGAAATTAAAAGCCAATTGATAACTACTGTTTATACTGTTGAATGATGGCACTTGTTGGAACTTGCTGAACATCTTGAAAGAAAACACTTGTACTGTACCACTTATATACTTTTCAACCCTGACCAGTTTTGCCTTACGGCATTTTCAAAGCTTAATAGTTTATAACTACTCCTAGCTGCCAAATAAAATACTACCTCATGCTCCAAATACAGGTATATTTAAAAAAATAACACTTCTAGACCTCTAAAAACAAAATACGACTTTCCTAAAGGTAAAGAAAAGTAGAATTGTATGTTCATACGTGAGAGCGGTTCGCATAATCGGTTTAGCTTCACCTCTCCGGCGCACGATACTAAATCATTTGTAAGCCCGCACCTGACATGCGTTATCGGGCCCGCCCGCACCAACCCGTGGTTATTGGACACTATTGGAGCTTTTCTTTTCGATATTTATACGTGATGGAGGTCAATAGGGGTACTTAAAGTCGAGAAATTTTGTACCGACGACGGCAGTAATATATCAAATGTAATTTTTTCACTGTAGTTACTTATGCCTTAATGAATGTTGCTTTACAGGAATACTTTTCAGGTGAGTGTTTGTGTATAAAAACATGCTTCAAAATACTCTATACTCGATTTTTGACAATAATAGGTTCCAACTAGATTTAGGGCCTATACGCACACAACAGTGCTGACACGCGCCGATCAGTAACGTATACATCAGTGTCAGTGAAAAATTATATTATTGCATACAGTTTGTACGACGCTATCCGCACTCGTCAGTGACAGTGACGTTCGCACTTAAATTGAATAATTGAACACATAAACAAAATACAAAAAGAGATAAGTTATAACATAAATCATCTTACGCATTGTGTTGTTTTTAAACATACGGTGTGTATTTGATGAATATTTGAAATTCGTGAATGCTGTTTTATAACGAGCAGAAATCCTTACGCATGTTATGCCGATTTCGAACCAACTTTAAACCACACCACACGGTCTCTACCTGTAAGTCTAATATTGAAATTATATTAGGATTTATAAACTTATTTATTTCTTTGAAATTGACATGATAGTTGCTGTGCAGTTTTTGAGTATGTCATGCTCGCCTAAGTGTCCTGGCAGTGGTGGCGTATGTATCGGGTCGCCTTATTCCCTATAATACGGTTGAGAAGGGCGATGGCTGATATAATATATAATATAGGCGTCATACCCGTGAACGGGTGCCGTCTGTTGGGACTGGTCAGCTCATAGCTGTTATAGCAATTATTAAAAATAATCTTATTTATATTTAAGGTAAACTTAAGTTTAGTCGACTGTTCTCACATAAATCCAAAGGAACAATGTAAGTGTAATTTTAATGTTGTAAGCCATTCCTACATTTTAAAATGGCATCCATTGACTTTCTTGCCAGATTCTTCTTCTTCAAGGGTAGGCTGCCCTTAGAACCGGCAACTATAATCGCTCTAATTTTGATATGATTTAAACACAACATTGATTTTGTTTTTTTTTGTTTGTATAAATTCATTACTATATAATTGGTCAAATATCATGTTAATCAAACTAATGTAATTACTGGCGTTTAGAAAAGAGTGGCCATGAGTTTTATTGCCAGGTTTTTCCTCAGGCTCTACCTATTGCATTGCGAATCTGGCAGTAAATGTAAATGTAGAAGCAATATTCTTGACGTTCATAAGTGTTACTTTGTGACCTAAATGAATAAAGATTTATTATTATTATTATTATATTGCAAATTACAATTGACAGTAATTATGTGTTAGGGGGGAATTTTTTTAATAGCATAGTACATAGTATAAGTACATTACATATCCATACATAGTACTTTCTGCAAGTAAGGAGGTTTTAAGTGTAGTTAGAGTAAAGCTACGTTGACTACCGGCAAACTGGTTCTTACAGCCTGATTGAAAGGTCAGAGGGCATTTGCTGCCATCAATACCGAAGACCCTACAGCTGTCCTTAATAACTGTATCAAGTGAAGGGTTCCAAATATAAAGTTTAAAGTGGAAATTTTGTTCAGTCTCGAGCTCAACTCGACCCAGCGTCTTCTGGTTCAACGCATCAGACGCATTTACCTACTACACTACCGTGACCTGCTCGAAACTGACAAATTAATCCACCTCTTTAACTCTTAAGGTGACGTAAGACGCTGGTACGAGTCCAGCTTGTGGCTAAAATTTTTTCCACTTTAAAACTAAAATTTAGAAAAAGTTAGCAAACAAATTGCTTTTCAAAATTGTTTCTAGGGTTCCAAATAGTATGAGAGAGAGTTTTTGAGGGACCAGTCACTCATGATTTGAGACTACCAATACTTATTTACATTCTTGGTGATCGTGTTTCCTAAAAAGCATGAGACAGTGAAAATTTGAAAAACGAACGTAACTGTCATTATTATTTACAAGTTTGATTTTAGAAACGGCCAGCTATAAATCTAATCTCCTTTCAAATGCCCAATTATATTGTATACAAACACCACAAAGCCGTACGCAGTAGATATATAATTCAGCCACCACAAAACGATGCATCATGGTGACCCATTCTCCTCAATACACTGTCGACGGTATGTGTCAATGCTAACAGCTTGTAATTTTTCATACCGTTCCTGAACAACGACACAGGAAGCAATGGAGGCGTTTGAATGTGGTTTAATTAGCTGTAAAAATATGGCATATTGCATTCACTTATAATGTATTATTTTGTTATGTTTGTTAATGTAAATCTTGTGAGAATTAACTCCTTGTCTTTTATTTTAAGTGTTTTTCCATGTGCTTCCAAACCCTTCATAAATTGGAGTCTGGGATCCACCTTTGTAAATGTGCTTTTAATATTCGGTGTGTTTGGAAACTGTATCGTTGAATTTAAATACTGCCCAAGCGGGAGGAGCAGTGATTAATAAATTACATAATATCGGGAAATTGACATACTTTACTGTAAAACTAATAAATTACGAGATGTATGGGTTAAATGGGTGTGATAGTTGTTCGAAATATGCCACGGGTGAAAACACTGGATGCAGTTAATACTTCATATTTACCACATCCAAATTATCATACGTTCCACATGAATAGCTCCGTCACATCACATCGTCACGCGACGTGACGTCACATGACAGGTGACGTGTTTACACGCTTTTTATAGCCCGTCGGTTTTAAACGCTTCCCTTAATGTGCGCCGTGAAAAATGACCTTTCTCACATCTTTGAACTGTTTCCTTGTAAAACATTTTCGGCTTTACTAAAATTGGGTTTTGAAATTCGAATAGGGGTTTCAAAATTATGTTTAGTTTTGTTTCAATTTTTAAACAATGTTAGTTTAAAATTGCTTTTAAACTTACTATTTATCTATCTATTTATCTTCACGCTCTGGCCTTTGAGGGGGTAGTCAGAGAGGACATCAGGGACATCAGTCAGGTTTCGCTATCCATGCATACTTATTTCGGTCGCTGAGTATTTCTCTTAGTATGTCAACAAAATGATAAAAAGTATAGATTTTTTTTATTTTTTTTTTATTTTGATTTTTAAATCATTAGTAAATACTGACATCAAGATTTAGTTACCTTGCAATCATCCTATCGCAGTCCACTGCGGGACATAGACTTTGACCAATTTTCGTCACAACATACCATCCCATACATCCAATCCTACTTGTGAACTTTTTTACATTTTCGGTTCCTCTGGTCGGGACACCTATCCTATTACGTTTACTGAGCCAAAAGGACGTTTTGCAAAGATCTATTATTATTTATCTATCACGCCTTATCCCCGAAGGGGTGGCAGAGGCATGCATATTGTATGCCCACTTTTCACCATGTGTATTCCTGTCCCACGTAATAGGTGGTGAGCCCATTGCCGTGTTGAAATAGACAGACGCAAGTTGTGGCTACCTGCTGTTGACATTTTTCAAGCCGTCCATTAGACTTTCAACTTGACTTAACGACTGCCATGTTTCTGACAACCGGGACCAACGGCTTAACGTACCATACGAAGCACGGAAACGCTCGCAAAAAAATCAAAAAACCCATCCGAGGACCAGCTATAGTGAAAGTTGCGTAACTCAGTGATCGTTTACAGAACACTGAGTTCGCGAGGCCACGAGTGCTTCAATGCAATGTTATATGAGTTTCCAATTGTCGATTGACCAAGAAACATACAGTTTTACAAATCGCAAATCAATTAAACAGCCAACTTAACCATCAAACAACATCCCGACACGATTAATCACCAAACAAAAGCGCAACGCCAAAACGAAATACGTCAGAGAATGACAAATACGTTGAATTCAAAATCAAAAGGGGGTGAATGAGTTTTCCGTCCGTTGAAAATTGAGGCTGAGGTGAAAACAAGTGGAAAATGGGCCGAGAGCTCGCCCGAATTTATAGCAGGCGTTTATGGTGGCCGATGATTGATTTCTATGCGCTCGCCTTTTGCAGTTGTTTTTTTATTTAATAATTACGTGCATTTTGCATCCGTTCGTTTTAGTACGGGTTTTTAAAATTGGAAAATTTGATGATCATTGAATTATTTCTTGTATACTGCCGCTTATTTTCTTACTTAAGCTTACCTTCAATTACGAGAAGGTAAAGATAAACTACAATTTAAGATGTAAGTGGTAGTAGAAAATTTGGTTAAAGCAATAGTTAAAGAGTAGGTAGAGCATTGCCGTTAGTTAGGCAAAGATCACGGGTTCAATCCCCGTCTCGTACCAAGTTGTCCCTTGCCAACTTACCATGGTTTTACAAACTTAAGTGATATATTAACTTTTTTTTTAACATTTTTGTATTAAATAGGATTGTGTTACTATTTACTTGTGAGCATGTTCAGTTTCATTTCATGTTCGTTAGTGGTGGTATTTCAACTTCACATTTTCAATTACACTTTAAAAAATCTTTCTCTTGAATGTCTATGTCCATTGTTGGATTTCGTTATGACACTCAAGGATAATAAAATATAAAAATAAATTAAAACGTTTTTTTAAATATATAGGGTCTTTCATTAAGCGTGTCCTATCTTTAAATTTAAATACAACAAAGTGTGTGTAATGATGCCATTATGTGTGGAATATGACATCATTCAAATGTCCGCCACTGCATCTCTGGGTGGAGCGCATGCGAGATATCCAATTTTCCATGACTTTTGCGCATAAATCAGGCTGAATTTGACCTATGGCATAGGGCCCTTTGAGGGCCGCTGTGGTTTGTGGTTTATTCACATAGACCTGCGACTTAAGAAACCCCCACAAGAAAAAGTCTAGCGGGTTTAAGTCACACGATCTCGGTGGCTAGTTCACGTCAGCTCCACGTGAGATGACCATGCCCTCAAATCTCTCATGCTGAATATTCAATGTGGCTTGAGCTGTGTGGCACGAAGCGTCGTCTTGTTGAAACACACACATGTGGTTGGTGTTCAGATGATCCAGTTCTAGCCAAAAAAAGTTGGTAATCATCGACCTATAGCGCTCGCCGTTGACAGTGATGGCCTGGCCAACGTTGTTCTCAAAGAAATTTGGCCCGATGACGCCACCAGCCCAAAACCTACACCAAACTGTCACTTTTTCGGGATTCATTGGACGCTCTTGGATCTCATGTGGATTGGTATCGTCCCAAATTCGACAATTTTGTTTGTTTACGTACCCATTCGTCCAGAAATGGGCCTCATCGCTGAAGATAATTTTTCTGTGACAATTACGGTCAGTTGCTAACTGCTCCAGTGCCCATTCGGCGAACACACGTCGTTGTCTTTGGTCGTTAACCTTCAATTCCTGGGTGAGTTGAATTTTATACGGGTGCAGGCCCAAGTCACGACGCAAAATTCGCCATGTTGTGGTCTGTGAAAGGCCGAGTTCTTGTGAGCGACGCGAAATCGATTGCCTCGGATTCTCCTGCACACTCTCACGGACAGCGGAGATGTTTTCGGCAGACCTTGCGTTTCGTTGACGTACGGGTATTGGTCGATCATTTACCGAACCAGTGGACTCAAATTTATCCACTACACGAAGAATAGTCCTCTCGATAGGACGATTATGGCGACCGTACAATGGGCTAAGCGCGCGGTGCGTTGCCCGAACAGAACACTCATTTTGATAAAACAGTTTTATCATTTGCACGTGTTGTTGAATGCTATAGCTATCCATGATGATTTGGCAAAACAGAATGAATAAATGACAACCAATTTGACAGATGTAGCTTCAACAAGATGGCCGCTACAACTGCCAAAGTTCAGACGTGCCTATTGGAATTTACCTTATATTACCTTCATTTATTAAGCCTCAATTCAACCCGTGAATAACGTCACTAAATTTGATAACCGCTAGCAAAATGTTAATATATTCAAATCAAACACATTTAAAATTCTACATAGGTATATTTCTAATTAATCTATTTGTCAATGTCACTATAGAGTACAGAAAAGCTAGATTGATATCTCCATCTCTTTTCAGCTTAAAACATTCACGAAAAATCCTAACAAATAGTGTTGAAAGGAACGAGTTGACGCTGAGTCCATATTGATGATGACAGTGGACTCGGTAGGCGATGAGGGGCTCAATTAGAGGAAGCAGAGAGTAATCGCAGTCGACTGATTTATCGCTGTGACTTGATTGTTTAGCATTTTTATAACATCAGAGTAGGAGAGTGGAAACCTGATTTGTGTTATATTTTTAGTTTTATGAGAGCGCGTTTACATAATATTTATTATAAAGTGTATCGGGTGTAATTGGAAAATTGTATTGCTTCTGCGGACATCCTTAAACGGGAAAAATATTAGCACCTCATAAGTGATTAATTAGAGTCATGGGGTCGAAGTGCTCATAATCATTTTCGTTTTATTTCTTTTTCACACAACGGCTAAGCATTGCCATACAACGTGGCAATGCTGCCAGTCTTCTGGGAACGCTACCACGTTAGGACTGCGATTCGGAGAAATTTTATAACGCATGTTAGGTATTCGGTTATTAGTTATTTTTAGTTAGTTTAGTTTAGAACAAATTTATTTTAATATTAAACTGTAGTTTTAGATTGTGTAATTGGAGTAGAATTTATTTCTTAGCAACACACGTATTTTAAGATAGTACGTGTCCATTCTACCTTACGGCAGGGCAACTTCAACCAGATGAATCAAAACACCTTTGTAAAGGGACCAAATTGACAAAATTGTTCATTTTGTCTATTTGTCAAAATTAACCGAACAGAGTGACAAAAGTGGACTGCGATAAGCTTATTTCATTAGTTGATTGATTGTCACATATTTTAATTCTTTAACAATCTAGGGTACATTGCGTTACTATCACAGGTGAGGTACTTGTCCAGTCAGTTAAGTAAAAACTCATTAGAACTACAATAAGCTTTGGCGACTCTATCTTGGGACGAACTTTGGTAATATTGCTTGTATTCTTACAATTCGGGAATGCTATTTGTGAGTGATTGCACCAAACGGGCCGGGACATCTATTTACCTGTCCGGTCGGCTCAACGCCTGGAATAATACTGAGGACGTTTATAAAGATGATGATACCAATAATGTGATTTATTTATAACTACTTCCCATATTTGTAATAAAATATATTATTTTAAAGAATTATTAAACCGCATTTTTTTTATGTAATATAATTTACTATGTTTTATTATTTTTTTGTTAAATAGCCGGAGTTTCTCTGTTGGCAGTAGTAATAGTCGGCCCTCTACTTTACGGAAATCAGACGATGACGCTGAAAGCAATTGCTACAGAGTGACATAATCAAACTTATACTTATATTTATACATGTCGAAAGAGTAACAGTGAATAAGGGATGATTTTCAACACATGTAAAAGTCGTTAGTGCTTCCAAACAACTAATGAAAATTAAATACTTTATGAATATCTTATTTAATTTATAAAAGTCAACTTCTTAATGACTTATTTTATATTTATAAGTGTATATTCTTTATTTAAGAAGGTTTGTATAATAAATGTCTTTGTAATAAAGTTACCCAGTAATTTTTTGATTTAGGCAAGTGGAATAAACCACTCTATGCTGATCCGCCAAAAAACCTAAACAAAAGCATTTATCGCGATATCTGCAGCGAGGCGGGAGCGATTGAAAAACGAAAAGGAAGTGTCTGAAGGTTTTTAAAAAAGAAAAATGGTTGTGAATAGCTTTTAAAGGTGGTCTGAGACAAATGGTGTGCCGACGTGGCTCTGAGCGATCGTTCTGTTAAACCCATATTTATAAGTTTTATTTATTTTGCATATTTACTTTTGTACTGTGGAGTACTTGAGAAATGAAGTCATATACAAGTAACGATTTTCCAGTTTACAAAGCAGTACGTTGATTACAATTTTTTTTAATTGTTACTATGTTCCTGGTATATACTGGCCCTCTAGTGTCCTCTGGACCAAAATAACCCCACCTGTAGGTAAGTGAATACATACATACATATTTTCACGCCTTTATCTCTGAAGGGGTAGGCAGAGGCATACTATACGCCCACATTTCACCGTATGCACTTTTGTCCCACGTAACAGGTGGTGAGCCCATTGCCATGTTATTAGTAGGTAAGTGGTACATCAAGTAAAACCGAATGAGACAAGACCTATTTGAGAATGAGGACTCAAACAGCCACGTCCAAGTCTAACAATATCGAAAAATAATCTGAGCAATCAAGGACGATCTTCGACATCAAATAAAGGTATGAATTGACGCTGAGACTCTAAGGTCCGTATTCCAGAACGTTTCTCCAACGCTTGAGGCTAGATTTTGCCTTATAAAATCTACTCTCATGCGTCGATTGAGTATTGAGAAACGTTCCGGAATACGGCCCTAAGATAGAGAAGATAAAATTGCATTAAACGGTTCTGTTTTCTTTCTAAACTTTTAAACTATCTGAGTTTGGAGTCTGGAGGCTACAATTAGCTTCTTTTTTTTCGGCTGTCAATAAAACCTTGTCAGTTAAAATTATTAAAATATATATCCAAGATAAGCGTGATGTAAAGAAATGCGTCCAAAATAATGATATTCTTCGGAATTGAAAAATTAAAGTTTAGTCCAATAGAAAATATTTCCTCAGCATCACTAAATTCAACTATTAAGCAGGTAGCTAATTCAATTCAGTGAACTGGCAACTAAAGTTCAGGCAGAGACGCGAGGATGCATCCCCGTCGCGACAATAAATCTAATGTTGGCCAAGTGTGCGAGCAGGTGAACTAGCGATATGAACTTTGAGAATAGTTGGTTGTGAAGGGAAGGAGTTAGTTGTGAGCGAATGCTCTAAATGCCCGCGGTTTAGTCTCATGACTTTGGTTATACTTAATACAAAACGAGAGAGTATCATTTGTCTAAACTAATATGCGTTGAACACACAGTTTTGTAACGAAAAGGGATTTTGCGCAGTACTACACCTGTGAAATACTTAGAACTCCCGTCGCACCTATTTAATCGAATCGTTTATAAATTCTACAATAATGTATAAAAATTGCTCGATTTGTCAACATTTATGGTTACTGCTCCACTCTTCAGACTAGTGGTGTAATGATAGTATATAGCCTTCCTCGATTCGAAATATTTATTCTAATCCAACCACGAGCTCCTGAGATTACTGCGTTCAACCAAGCAAAGAAATGATTCAAATTTATATATTAGTGTAGATAAAAGGTTTGAATACCTTATGTTCTTTGACGTTTCGACAGGGTTGCACCTATCGAAACGTATACTCAATCGGAAATCCCGTTCGATACAAAAGTACGCACAGTGGTTTTCCTCGATTAGTTAGAAGTAGGTACCTACATGTTTTCATGCAACTTGACAACGCCGAAAATAAAAATGCAAAATATATCATAGCAACTCCTTGTAGTCATAAAAATGAATTCCAAGCTCCAAATCTAGGTAGGACTGGAATCAACTGAGAAGACACTAAGATGAATAAGAATAAACAGCAGTGTGCAGATAATTAACGTAAAACCTTAAAAATCCGAAGCGCTAGTCGGTAAACTCGTTAAGGGTACATTTTTCGGTCCCCAAGTGTAGAGGTTTGTTAATTAAAGTCCTGTCTGCGTTGACGTCGGTTGCTTAATGTTACGTTACAGGAAAAAAGCTCACAAGAAATGTGAACCAGTGTAATTAGTGGAGAGTAAATATAAAAGATACTAGGTTACGCCCCGGCTTTGCGCGTGACATACTTCGAACTCCCAAAGCACCTATTTAACCCCGTCGCTTATAAATTCTACAATAATGCATTAAATGTTGCCCGATTTGTGGACATTTATGACTACTGCTACGCTCTCTAAGAAGCGTGATGATATATAGCTTATAGCCTCCCTCGATAAATGGGCTATCTAACACAAAAATAATTCATTCGACCTGTAGTCCATCAAATCCGACCAGTAGTTTCTGAGATTAGCGCGTTCAACCAAAAACAAACAAATTCTTCAGCTTTATAATATTAGTATATATTAATGAGCTTAATTTGAAAAGATCGGTTTGTGTTTCTGAACTGTATTTTCAATATAATTTCGAAATCGCTTCGAATAGAATCGAAGAAAAACATGTTTTCTTATTGTTTTTAGAATTAAATAAATATACAAATGTCAATCTATAAAAATGGGTAAAATATTATTTTATCGCTTTTTTATCATAGTTATCATTTCATATAAGTGAGCATAATGTTACCTCTTTGTTTCATGGCTATTCTAAGCATACTATGCGCCCCCATTTCATCAGTTATATTTGTCCCATCTAATAGGTGGTAAAGTCTATTGCTTGATAAGCGTAAGTCGTGAATGCCTGTCAGTGAAACTTTTCAAACTGCCTAAAAGTGCTACTACATGATAGTTTCAAGTACCTATCCAAGCACGGAAACATAACATAATGAACGTCACCATAATGAAGAGCTTAACTTTGTGTAAAGAAAACAATTAAAATAAGAATATAAGTACTGATAATTAATATATAGGATAATTTAGTTCATCCACCAATAATGAGGTCAATATAACAGGTGTTAAAAACCTCGGGAATCAAATAATACAAAAAAATCAAGTATCTAGTATTACTATTAAGCTCCGATTTACACTAGTTCACACAATCGGATTATTACTAAGTAATCAAACTTCTGATCATCGTTATTTTCATAGAGAACAATAAATAATATATTATCATCTAATCCGCAATTAACCCGGCCAACATAAAAGGGCTATCAATAATTCCACTTACGGAACCACAGACGGAACTCCTCAATTTTGCACAATTACCCTCGTCTGCTCAGTTTTTTATTACGACAGGAAAAAAGTAATAAAAGAGGATTAAGGATTCAATAACAGGATCTGATAAAACACGGGGAAGCACCTGCTACGAATTTACGAGTAACCCTTCGCCTGCGTGACGCTATTGGAAGTTGAGATCATTTCATGGACCGGTGACCACAATTAGGTTAGTTTTTCTACTTATTGCAAAGGTGACGTCAATGGAACTTGGTAATGGAAAAAGTTATAGCAATTTGAAGGTAATGTGACGAGATAGTAAAGCAATTACGTCATCCCTGTAACGGCTATACAAAGATGGTCAAAATATTAGTTATTTTGCTAATAGTCTTGTAATATGATCACTTAAAGAGCTCTGATTATCCATTAGGGTTATAAATCTGTAAGTATAATATTCATTTTTGCATTGATGGCGATTTGTAAAAAATGTAGCGCAATGTTTTTATTTTTATTAATTTATTGATTGATGTTATACACCATGGGTATTTAATATCCTTATTTACCTACCTATTTTATTCTTATTTACCTGGGTCCAAGCGAATTTATTTGCTATCGGTACACCTGCTCATCATCGGACGAGGCAGGCGCGCCTACGCGTTTGGGGGGTTAGACGGCAGTCGCTGTTTCTGGCAGCTAATAAAGGTGGAACTCAGTCTTTGAATTCAGGTAGGATTTAGCAGTAACTGGGAATACGCAAAGATGAAGAAGAAGATTATATTATACTAGGTGTATAGAACTCATGAAGACCGTTCCAAAGAACTAAAATAAGATTAGGCTATCTTGTTGCGTTCATTAGTTTCTGTAAGCAGTCTTTTCTCTCCATCATCAGACTAGGTCCACAGTTTATGTTACAAATGTGAACCAAATTTTGACTCAATTGAAGTGTTGTAATACAGGCATCCAAGGCTCGTAGCCTCGTATTACTCTGTTAAGCAACTTTCACTATTGCGGGTCTTTAGATGGTTGACCACTTTGTAGTATTTCTATTTACGAGCGTTTCCATGTTTTGGACAGATTGTTAATTCATTGGCCCCTGTTGCCTGTTACATGGTAATCGTTGAGCTAAGTTGAAGGCATTATGGACGGTTTGAAAATTTGACAGCGGACAGCCTGCGCCAAACCATCTCAACATGGCAATAGACTTACCACAAAATGCTTACCGTGAAATGTTGGCGTACATATGACCCTTCGGGGATAAAGGCTTCAATGATAAGTAAGTTTTCATGCAAACATTGCAAATAAATACAAAGCTAGTAAAAAACAATGAATAAAAAATTTTATTACTCTCACGTACTTGGTTTTCTTAATAAGACTCCTTCAGGTAGTGTGTAACACTGCATTGCAAATAAAATGCACCGCACGTATTGTGCGCACGAACACCTGAATTAGTACCGCTTTGTTTATTATAATTACACACGGGCCCACTGGATGTGACACGTGAACATTATGAGATCACCTTTTATCGTTGCTTTGTTTTCTTGGCATGAATTGTTCTTGGAATTTGGTGTCTGAGCATTAAAATTTGTTTTCAGTTGAATATTTTTGTTTCATTCGACTACCACGTTACGATGTTATCGTTTATAGCTGTATTTTTTTTACCCCACATTTTCTTGCTTTCGTCCTAACAAGTCTACTTTGATGACAGGATCAACTGGTAGGTTTGTTATGCAGATCAGGATACTAGATATAAAAATAAAGCAACCGTGACTAACGCTCAGATCATGATAATTCAAGTAATTCGAATACTTTGAAGTCTCATAATGTCTATTGATGGATATAAAATCCATCAAATAAATAAGAAATAACGAGACTGAACGGAAACTACAGTTAAATCCCACAATCATCCATAAACGTTTAGCTCACCTGCACCATTGTTTGCGAGGGGATAAACCAAAAAAATATAACAACAAAGTCCAATCAATCGGAGAAATAGGAAAAAAAATGATTGGATTCACCTCACGTGCGGACGGACAGCCGGACAAAAATAATTGTGCCCATTTTTATTGGCACGATGTGTATTCAGCGGGCGGTGACAAGTTTTACTTTTGTTAGTCGCAGTCATTACTTTTGTTTTGTTTTTAAGGTGCAAATATTGTTCTTATCTGTGATAGGAGTAAGAATGGTTAAAATAAATTGAAAATAAAATGAAATAAAAATTAAATGTAAAATGAAATGAAAAATGAAATAAAAGATTAAATGAAAGTAAAATGAAATTGTCCGCAATTAAGAAGAAATCAGTTGCGATGACTGCGATAAACTCAAGCTAACGAACGGTTTTTTCAAACGGGTTTCACTAATAGTCAGAGTGGTTCATGAGGAAGGTTTAAGTTTGGAATGCACTATAGGTTTTATTCAAATTGGCTGAAAATGACAGACTATGAATCGATGTATGTTTCACCAGAAAATAACAAGAACCGCAAACGTTTATAAATTTCCTAGGAAAATTAAATAATAAAAATAAACTAATTTTTAATTTATATTGATATCTCAAAAACCGCTTGACCGACTTCTATAAAATTTAAATATGTCTACCTGGAAAGTTTACAAATTCTTGTTTGCTGGCGTTTATCCAGATTGAACGACATCTTGTGCCCTTGAACAATAATTTGTAGGGTTATTGAGAAATATAACGATTAATAAAAACCATTGAACAAAAAAAAACATTTATAAATCAGTTCAGGCGTCTGTAAGTAATCTGTGAAAATATTTAAAAAAGAACTTTCTGGGTGACCGCGATAAACACAAAAACTACCGAAAGAATGCTGTACCACTAGACAGAGTGATTCATAAGGAAGGTTTTAGTATATAATTCATTACATGTTTCATTTATATCGACGCAAATTGTGACAGACTGCAAATCGATGTATATTTTTCTTGTTTTTATTTTATTTTTCATAATCCTAGTGACCGATTTGCTTAAAAATCAAATGGGACAACCTGGAAAGTTAACCCGTTAAAGTTAAAACAGAATTTTCCCAAGCGGTTTAGAAATCTTCGAAAAAAAAAATCTTTGAATTGGGTACAACATTCGTTTATGAAGTTTGTCAAAAATGACAATTTGTATAAGGTTGTGTGATATAAGATAGTGTAAACAGGATAACAATGCCAAAACTATCAAATTTTATCAATTTTAACTTAGAACCCACACAACTACCAAGGTCTAAGAAACTTTTCCCAATAATTTGAAGAGTAACAAACCTTGAAATACAACTCCGATTGGCCAATTACTTAGCCAAAAACTATTTAGCTGCTATGTAAACTTGTAAGACAACCCGAATTGGCAAACGCGCCCAAAACTTTTCACAGATGAAACGTAAAACTTTAAGTTATCAGTTTGAGTTTTGAATCGATTCCGATTTGGGTTTGCGTCAAACTTAGGTGTTTTGTTATGGACTCTGACAGAAGTATCAATCAAAGAAATTGTTATTATTACAGAAGTTTGTTTAGGTTCGTACCAAGTTAACCAGTTACGTGAACTTTCGAGAATTATGGCTTTCAGTTTTATAGAACGTATCGTGGAAATCATATTAGTTTACAAATTCTTGTTTGCTGGCGTTTATCCAGATTGAACGATATCTTGTGCCCTTGAACAATAATTTGTAGGGTTGTTGAGAAATATAACGATTAATATTCAATACTAATAAGAATTCTTTCGGTCTGGTTGAAGGGACAAATCTATAAAACCATAATTAGGCCTGTCTGTTTATATGGCAGTGAGGCGGGGCCACTACTGAAGCGACACAAGCAGGAGCTGTGTGGAGTCATGCGGATGGACTGGACCGAGGAACTCTTGCATCCGCAGCAGTCTTCATATCCATTGAAGGTAGAAGAATGTCGCCTTCGATGATATAGTCATGTTTTGAGGCAACTGTCGGGCTACGTTGTCAAAAAACGTAGTTGGGTTCCGGTAAAAATGTAGGCATATTATGAAAATTAAAAAAAATGTAGGAAAACTACATACATTATATACTACATACATAATATACTACATACATTAAATTTTCATAATACCTAACTATACTGAAAAATATCGTTTTAGTTGCATAAATGGGAAGCAATAAATACATCCATGATGCTTCCCATATATACAACTCAAACGGACTTATTTTACTATAAATAAATAAAATAAATAAATATCCATCACGCCTTATCCCCGAAGGGGTGGCAGAGGCATATTATATGCCCACTTTTCACCATGTGGATTTCTGTCCCACGTAATAGGTGGTGAGCCCATTGCCGTGTTGAAATAGACAGACGCAGGTTGTGGCTACCTGCTGTTGAAGTTTTTCATGCCGCCCATAAGGCATTCAACCAGGCTTAACGACTGCCATTTTACTGGCAACCGGGACCAACGGCTTAACGTGCCTTCCGAAGCACGGAAACGCTCGCAAATGAAAATGCCACAAAGTGGTCACCCATCCGAGGATCAGCTATAGTTAAAGTTGCGTAACTCAGTGATCGTTTACAGAACACTGAGACCGCGGGGCCACGAGCGCTTCTTATTTTACTATGATGATTAAATCTAAATTCTATCCTCATTTAAACAAAATTGATCATCTTTTTTGTAACATAAATTAATAAAGTATTATTTTAATCACTCTTGTCATGATCGAATATTATACTCGATAATCGTATCTTTGAATTCAAAGATTGTCGGCACTATAAAATATATAAGTCGACACTATAAGTTACAATTAATATCGACCCTAAAATCCGGCTGACCCAAAGCTTTGAGCATTCATATTAATTTGTGGAGGTGAAGTTTGAGCTGAAGCCGCGATGTAATAACTTCAATGCAGGTTTAATTAAAATTTTATCCTTTGAGAGTGCCCGCAGATAACTAGTTCGATCCAAATATTTTATCTTTTGTTCTGAAAGTTTAAGATAGAATTGTGAAATGTTGGAGATCTTTTACATTTTTATGAATTTGTGATTATGATCAATAGATAATTTTATTACAATGATATTCTATGCTGATACCTCACCAGTTAAGTTTTTTTTATAACACTGTAGTAGCAGATTAGCATACGGCCCACCTTATAAACCGTAAAGTGGTCACAGTAGCCTATGGACGTTTGCAATGCCAGTGGTGCAGCACTCGCGCTGCCGACCCAGTAAAAACCTTCTAAGACGCTTTTCGAAGAATTCCAGTGTTCTGTAAACGATTACTGAGTTATGCAGCTTTCACTATGGCGAGTCCTCGGAAGGGTGACCACTTTGTGGCATTTATATTAGCGAGCGTTTCCGTGCTTAGGAAGGCACCTTAAGCCGTTGGTCACGGTTGTCAGTGACATGGCAGTCGTTAAGTCAAGTTGAAGGCCTTATGAGTGGCTTGAAAAATCTCAACAACAGGTAGTCACAACCTGCGTCTGTCTATTTCAACACGGCAATGGGCTCACCACCTATTACGTGGGACAGGAATACATATGGTTAAAAGTGGGCATTCAATATGTATGCCTCTGCCACCCCTTCGGGGAAAAGGCGTGATAGTAAATAAAATAAAAATATGTATTTAGAAATATATTTATCAGTTATATTTATCAGTTATCAGTTATTTATTTTATCAGTTATCTGGTTACCATAGTACAAGCTCTTCTTAGTTTGGAATCAGTTGGCGTTGTGTGAGTTGTCCCAACAATATTTTATTATTATTATAATATTGTTTATGGTTGTGTGTGGATGGGGACCAACCCAGGCCTCATTTCTCCGGGGCCCAAGCGGTCTTGCTAGCGGTGCACCAGCTGACGAACAGTTGAGTCAATGAAGCAGCCGCCCTTACGATGTTAGGAGGTAGATGGCAGTCGCTAGCTAAACGATATATACTAAATTGCAAGCAACTGAGAAAATACATGAAAATCTTGTTTATTGTACGTTTACACACATATTCATATTTGGTTGTGACTACCTGTTAAAAAAAATACTTTCAACTTTTAAAACCCCAATAAGGCCCACTAGCCTCTAGTTGCTTTGTCCCATACTCGAAACAATGGTAAGGTTTTCAAAATAGTTATTACTTGCGGCGAGAGTGCTACAATCGGAAATAAATCACATACTCTGTACCAATAACAGCACGATACACGTGTACTGCTACGGCGTAGTACATGCGTAGCAGGCGACCGCTACGAATGAGGTTTTCAGAACTAGTAGTTCAAAATTTTCAGGTGTTCAAAATGTAAAACTATAGTTATTCTGCATGATCTTTTTGTTTTGTCTTGGCCCATCTAGGGCAGGCAATGGAAACAGTCGTAAAATCTTGTCATTAGTATTCAAATTTTCTTAGTATTTGGGCATCCCAAGTAGTCCTTTGTCGATGTTAAGTCCAGTCCTAAGTCTTGTGTCCTTGTCCCAGTAAAGCAGTGAAACCTTTACTGCAGCTTTCTAAGGAGATTTAGCAACAAAGAACCCGTTGTTCACTGCAATATATCACATTTCCCTATGCACATTTTAGAAGTCTTTATATTTGAGATTTCACCATTATTAAACACAAAAAACATGAATTATCCACCAGCTTTGGAAAGTAATGTACAGCAACGGTGCGCTATGTTCGATAATTGGCGCCAAAAACTTGTATGACCGTTTCAAATTCTTTTTACATCTTAAACCACTAAACCGGTTTGGGTGAAATTTGGTACTTTGATAGTTATAATAACGTAGGTTTTTTTTTATTCGATTATAATTTAAAAAGTAGCGCAACGATATTTGTAAATTTATAGACATAGACGCCTGTCACGCCTTTATTCCCGAAGGGGTAGACAGAGGCATACTATACGCCCACATTTCACCGTGAGCCCATTGCCGTGTAAATTTGTGGCGTAAAAATGCGCTGGCATAAGCAAGTTACTTTTAAAAATGAAAATATCTTTATTCATATAGGTCACAAAGTAACACTAATGAAAGTCAAGATTACTGCTTCTACATTTAAATTTACTGCCAGATTCGCAAAGCAATAGGTAGAGCCCGAGGAAGAACCTGGCATTAAATCTCATGACCATGATATTTCGTATAAAACGGCGAGATCAAAAACCGCGCGATCAACCCGCCCGGCAGTCCAAACCGACTCTTATGTTAATACCCAGATCACGTACAACACGAACGAAGGTGGACGAGTCCAATAAAAATGTATAGTGGGATTTGTTTGAGATATACTTTATATACTTCCAATTGTGGTCGCGCGTCCACAAATTAGTGAATTATTACTGACCGCTGGGGTTGGGAACAAGGGTTGTATTGATCGTGTGTAGTGTATAGTTTTTAAAAATGATGGTAGTAATTACTTCGTCCAATTTTCAGTGGGTTTCTGTAAACGATCACTGAGTTACGCAACTTTTACTATGGCTGACCACTTTGTGGCATTTTACAGTTGCGAGCGTTTCCGTGCTTTAGAAGGCACGGTTGCCAGTAAAATGGCAGTCGTTAAGCCTGGTTGACGGCCTTATGGGCAGCTTGAAAAATTTCAACAGCAGGTAGCCACAACCTGCGTCTGTCTATTTCAACACGGCAATGGGCTCACCACCTATTACGTGGGAAGGAATCCACACGGTGAAAAGTGGGCATATAATATGCCTCTGCCTCCCCGGCGTGATGGATATTTATTATATTTTAACTAAGAATGAATTTTCTATTGATGAAGTTGAGAAAAGATCTGTAATATTTCAAGTCACTGTGAAAATTATTCAAATAAAGTTACTGAGAACAGTTTGGCAGTAGTTGGTATCAGTATATATAATGAGGATACGTCAAATAATTATAAAATTGACCATGTACAAGTCGGTCCATTAGTGACGTAGTTCTTCAGTACATTTGTAAAATATACACTTTACAATTTGGCGTGATGGATAAAAAAATAAATATAAAAATACTCTACACAATTTCGATCTTAAAATAACTAATCTATATAAATAAATATAAATATTTTTGGTTCAACTCACACAACGCCATCTGATTCCACACTAAGCAGAGCTAATATAACTAATCTTTAAGTAAATAACGTAACTTTGCCCTTTCCAGATCTATCCTAACAAACAATATCGCTCCCCTGGACACAAGATTAATTTTTAACGTTTTTTATTTTACTTCATTACTCGGGACAAATCCGCTCCGCTCCGGGGATCCGACAGGTAAAACTGTGTCCAATTTAAGAGCTTACCACTTAATCCTTGCTGTACTTTGTTTATATACTTACGAAAACTTTAGTTGTATAGCTTCAAAAAGGTAGATAGAGGCTTAAGTGTGGGTATATTCAAAAGAAAATATTGTATATCAGTACTTAATTAGTATTTGAAGTCAGTCCCAAGTATGTATACGTTCAAAGTAATAAGTCAACGAATGAAAATGTCAGAAAATTAATTGTAAATTTATAAAAAACAACACTAAATCTATTTGCTGTGAAGCGAAAGGACATCATATAAGTCCACCTGCAGACGGTGATTATAAAATATCTAGAGTAGATGGTTCACAGGAGCCACGCTCTTCCTGCCATACACACTTATAAACCGCAACACACCTACTAAAAGTGAAATGAATACTGATTGCAGATTTACCAACATAAATAAATTGATGTGACGTGGAAATATTGCGATAAAATTATTGAATATATTTTGACTATTTTAAGGAATAATGGAAGCAAATATTCCATTCTCGTGAAGATATTTAGTTTTTGAAACTAAGATTATGATAAATCCTTGAAGATATCAATCCGTTTCACTGTCAAATTCAAAGAGCTATTCTTCTTCTTGCTAAATTATGATTCACTTTTTGTAGCTCTTGTTGCAATTATTTGAAAGTCTAGAATCGAATAAACTTTGCGTTATCAAAATATCGATACAGCCGTCTATGAATGAAGGTGAATCAATCAATGTCGTGCACCTCGATCCCTCATCCCGAATCCCTAATAATCCCCGCACCTATGCGCTATCGTTACGTGTGATTAAATTTATGATCAATCGCCCTTTTGTAGACTACGTTTGTGAAGTGGTTAGGAAATTTGTCTTGTAACTGCTTTATTATATGAGTGAAATGGAACATTACTCAGAAATCTTATATGTTTATAGATGTTTACAGAGAATGTCTTTGTTTCATGGTCAGGTGCGATCAAAATTGAGAACAGACGCTCGTCGTTCTTACTTGATTCGTTGATACCCAAAGGCCGAGTCTACTATTCACAAGCCGTAGAATAGAACCAGAATCGCTTTTTTTTGCCGTCAAAATGATAATAGACTATCAAAAACGCAACCGACTCGCGGCCACTGGCGCGGTACGTGTTAGTAGAATTCAATCGGCCGACTTATAGAAGTCTATTGGAGTAGGTACGATTGTAATAGGACTACGAAAAACTGTCAAAATTGAACCGTCGGCTTTCTATTGAGCGACGAATTCTATTCTTTTCTGACGCGATTGAATTAGTAGACTTGGCCCCCGGGTCTCCGTCAAAGTGCAGAGTATGGTACATCGCAACACGACTCGACAACGAGTCTGAGCTCCATACTATTAGAACCGTAGTCTAGAATTGTGCTCCAATAGAATTCTATCGGCCCGGCCGATAGAATGTTATTGACATGTGTAGAACCTTAAGGAGCTCTAAATATGCATTTTTGGTGGTCTATATTAATCTTTTCATTTTTTTTTATTTAAGGTCAATTAACAGGACAAAACAGCAAAACTTACAAAATAATAACATAGTTTTAAATAAGACCTTGACTGAATGTCCTAAAAACAATGAACTTTGCATGCATAGAAAAACTTTTTATAAACAACATCTAGATTGCAGGAAAAAAATATGTCATAAAAAACGGAATTAGTGATCGATACCAAAACGTTTAATTCTATTGACCGATGCGTCGAAAATGTCAAGCTCATGACAAACAGCATTGTAAGTACGGAATAAACGATTCGCAGGCATTGAGTTAATATTGTACTACGTACATGGAGCAGACAGCGCGAACAAAATCTGTGCGCCACGCGCGGCGGTGCGGGGTTTGGGAAAGGACGCGCCCGAGCAGGCCCGAGCCATACGACTTACGCGCTCAAGAGCGAGAAAGCAACAGTGAACTGTGGCTCATGCACCACAGTTGAACAGAGCACTGGCGATATAGTGCGGTGGCTTCTCTATTCTCTATGTACGTAGTACAATATTAACTCAATGTTCGCAGGTGCGTTTTGTCCATAGTGTGTACGAGATATCGGTATGACGAATGTCTTGCGATTGCACAGACGACTGCCGCTTCTATGCACAGATTAACCAATTTGCTCCAAAATATCTGGGCTATCAATTTTCCTATTGATGATTTTATAGAGGTATAGCAAACCGGTGTTTCTACGTCTCAGACAGAGTGAAGAGGATTTGTAATATTGAAGCCTAGAATCGTAGGTCTGTAAAATCTCGCATTTATTATTGGCGTACGCAAGATGGAAGTAAAATATTTTCTGTACACCCTCAAGCCGGTTGATGTGGACACCATAGAATGGATTCCACACGGGACTGCAATACTCCAGTACACTGCGTACATAACAGTTGAACAGCATGATGGGTATCTCAGGCCTTTTGAAAATTTTAGTTTGCCTCAATACAAACCCGACAAGCTTACTCCCCTTTCTGATAACATATTCATAATGGTCTCTGAAGTCCAGCCTTTGGTCCAGAACAACTCCCAAGTCACGAATGTTGATTACTTCATTGACTTTGGTGCCATTTATCGCGTATGCTATAGTCAGTGGTTTTTTCTTGCGTGAAAATTTTATACATTGACATTTAATGGGATTTAATGTTATAAAATTTTCCTGGCACCAAGCGTCAATACTGTCAAGATCCTTTTGTATGATTAGAGCATCTTCTCTCGATCTTATAACTTGTAGATTTTGAGATCATCAGCATATAATTTGTAACTGGAAGCTATCACAGAACACAAGTCATTATCAAATACCAGGAAGAAGAGGGGCCCCAGATGGGAACCCTGGGGAACGCCCGAAGGTATAACTTGCCAATTGGATTTGTAATTTCTGACACTAACAGGCAGGGAACGATTACGTAGGTATGAGTCACACTATCGAAGTAAGGAACCACATATACCAGCATGTCCCAATTTTTGAACCAGTTAATCATGATTTAAGATGGAAATAAATTACTTTTTGGATCATACTTTCAAATAATTTGCCAGGTGCCGATAACATGAAATAGGTCTATAGTTTATTACATCACTACGATCACCGGACTTATGAATAGGTGTGACGTGTGCAGTTTTCCATTTCGAAGGAAATTTCCCACTTTTCAGAGACCTGTTGTAAATAATGTATAGTGGCTCGACCAACTGCATAGCACAAGTTCTAAGGAAAATGGGTGGAATAGCATCAGGCCCAGGTCCTTTGTTTACATTTATATTTTGAAGTGACTTTAAGATTTCAGTTTTTGACAGGTAACATGCGTGAAGGGTAGTATGGCTGTTGCCATACTACCCTTCACGCTGTTACGGAGTAATATTGCGGAGAACGTATGCTGTTGCGGAGAAGTGCTAGAATTAAGACTGCATCTATAGGTAGATTGGAAATGTTTAGAGAATAAATCACTAATTTGTTGTCCTCCCGAAGCAGTTTCCGCATTAATAAACATTTCGTCAGGTATAAAAAATCCAAAATATTTTTGGAATTTCATTAAATCATTTAGATCCAATAGTAATGAAACTATTCGATCTAAAAGATTTAATGAAATTCCAAAATTTAGTGAAAATTGAAACTAAAAGAGCCGGATGATATTGCTCATCTAACCTTACAAGAGGTGAATTATATTCAGTAACAGAAGATATTATGTTGGGGGCGTTAGTAATCACCAGATCCAGAAAACGGCCGTTAATGTTGAAAATCGGGTTCACTTGATGCAAACCATTATAAGAGAGAAAATCTATGAGAATTCCCTCCAATTTCGATTGTGGTCTGCAAGAAAGTACATGGTTGGTACCGGCAGTGTGGTTCACAGGCCGCCACTTCATATGAGGAAGATTAAAGTCACCCATGATCAAGATGTCAGAATGCTGGGGCATTTTGTTCTGAATTATTTTGCTAACATCGTTAGTGATACTTTCGAGACGGCTTTCAATGGTTATACACTCCACATATACACAGGTGTCTAATTACACTACCATCTCTATTGTTGATATCGATCCAGATGGTTTCATCCCTTGACTCCCACTGGAGTTTTCGGGTAGACTCATGGTTCTTAAGCACAGCAATCACAACACCACCTACTTCCACCTTCGTGCTACAGGTTGAAAGTCGGTCGCACCTGAAGACCGTGTACCTATTTTCAACAGAGTCATTAAGGTTCGATTCGGTAAATACAATGACATCAGCACTCTGCTTCAAGACATTGGTAAACAAATATGTAGTCTTGGTCCTACCAAGACTACAGATTTGTTGCCTACCTATTTTAAGGCCTCTTACGTTTTGGTAATAAATTTTCAAATTAAAAGAGTAAAATGAACCAATAGAAGAAATAGAAACCATTAAATAATCATCGTATAAAGTCAAATTGAGTGGAAATGGAGGCCTAAATTGAATTTAAAAATGCAAGATCCTTGATAATGAGAGTTTTTGAGGTCGCGTTTTTTCGCATGAAAATTCTGCCGTTCCGAACCCATACAAAGTCAAAGCTTTTTTCCCTAGCAACTTTTCGGGCTGTGGCGTGTAGCTGTTTGTTCGACAGGCTTAGATGTTGGCAAACGTATACTAGTTTCATCTCCTTGTCGGCGATTCCGAGATGAGAAGAGTTTAACTTGTCACTCGTATGTGCTTTATTGTAGGTTTTTGTTGCAGCGATCAGGGAGTCCCGTTTGACCACTATAGATCGAGGTCTACCCGAGTCTTTATTCAGCTTAGCTACGCGATGATAGTTGACTAGTTCGTTGTCAGGTAAAGTGTAAACCACAGTGGAAGCAAGCTGTTGAACAACAGTTTTGAGGTTCTCTGAAGAGTGCTCAGGTACACACTGAATTTCCAAGTTACACACCCGTGACTGTAGCTCAAACTGACTAAGTCGCGTTTGAAATTCACCTAATTCCGAGCGCAGTTCACCGAGTTGAGATCGAAGGGATTTGTTCTCTTCTTGTATGCCACTTATGGGAAGTTCATCTACTTCCGAGCGCAGCTCACCGAGTTGAGATCGAAGGGATTTGTTCTCTTCTTGTATGCCACTTATGGGAAGTTCATCTACTTCCGAGCGCAGCTCACCGAGTTGAGATCGAAGGGATTTGTTCTCTTCTTGTATGTCACTTATGGCGTTCTTCTGTGCGGCCTCTCTAAGCTGCTCGTACTTATCGGACATGAAATTAATGCTCTCAGTAAGGTCTTGAATCTTCATTCGTATGTCAGCACTGTCTGCAGAAATATTACGCCTGATATCGCGATGAAGTCGACTCAAAGAATCCTCGAGCTTCTTGTCGAAATGCTGTATGAAGTCTACTATATCAGTAATTGCGGGTCTGTCCACAACTGAAGCAACCTTTGCGTTAGGAGTGCACTGATTGTTCTTGTCTGCCGATCTACAATCACCGCACTTCCAACCTGCTTTATGTGCTTTAGGCTCTTTCGCAAAGTTTTTCGCCTTAATGTCCAAACACTGGTAGTGAAAACTTATGTTACACCTCGAGCAAGACTTATTTTCTGAGGTTTAGTACATTTAGAGCAGACATTCATTTTGTTTATAGCCTATAGTCAGGGAAATGCAATCAACTGATAACACTGCGACTGTCAGTTGTCTCCGTCAAAGTCGAAATGATTGATGTCAATTGAATGTGACAACTCAAAAATAGTCTTATGTGGGGTATTTTGACAACGACGATCAATTTTTAGTAAATATATCAATACTTAACTTTGTTAATTTTACTATTTTTGCCACAATTCTCACTCGAAATTGACACTATCGGTTTACTATGTGTAGCACTCCACTTGAACTTGACCTTCGGAGCAATAAACGACTATATTTTAATAATTTTGTAATAATTTTAAAAAGTGTGATGTTTACGGTGGCACTGGGTTGCCATGAATCAATTAGTAAAATTTCATAGCTATTTTGTCTCTATTCTGCAGCTTGAGAAGTGTGATTGTGAAATTACAAACTAAAACTATTATATTTTTAGTTTGTTAGTTAGTTTTGGACTAATCGCAATAGAACCGCTTTAGAATAGAACTAGAATGGCTTTCTATTGGAAAATAGTTGACTCGGCCCCCAGGTGTTAAAAAAAAAAAAAAATAAAGCTTAAATAAAGTAATAAATTAGCTTAGTGTTATTTAAACAATAACAACATAAAGAGTAGACACAATCGAAATGAAATGTTAGCAGACTTTGTTTTTAATGTTTTTAAACTTTCGCGATTGTCACTCATATTTCGGATCTTATTTGCGACGTATATTTTAGACTGCCTCTGTGGCGCGGTGGGAGTGCATCCGACTGCTACGCAAGAGGTCGTGGGTTCGATTCCCACCCCGGATAAAACTTTGTGTGATGAGCACTGTGGCGACCAGCGCCACCTAGCGTAAAAGCTATCGAACTACATAGATACTAAGAATCCTACATCGCGCTATGAGAGTTCTCACGCTGAAGAATGATATATACAACAGCCCAACATCAACCGTTGGGCCGCGGCCCGCCAGGCGTGATTACCTTGCCTGGTCGGAGGATCCTCCCTTTGTGTAGGAGGAACATCTCCACCCGTTCCTCCACAGTGGTGACCCCGACGTGATTGGAAGCAGCCTTCACGGAGCAGATCAGCAGCATCATCGCCACCATCACAGCACTCCAGTATGACGGTAATTAGTCTCAGCCAGCCAGCATCTCCGGCCTCATCAGGGATACCACTAGCTAGAAGCGACCGCTCCAGCCTGGTTACCTCCTCGGCCACACCAGCGTCTAGGCACAGCACACTGCACTACGGTCAATGTAAGAAGAGCACACCTCTCCCGTCTACGCAGCAGCCAGCCACTACGCAGCAACCACCCCGACTCACTGGGGTTACCTCATCGCGCACCGCAGCACTGCACTCAGCCCCGACTCACTGGGACTAGCAGCATTCGATTCCGACTCACTGGATTCAGCGGCATACGATTCCGACTCACTGGGATCAGCGGCATACAGTTCCGACTCACTGGAACTACACAATCTGGCACTGGCGCAAATCACAACAGACGAAGACATCAGACTCATACTCACAATCGACCTCCGGTCTCGGAGGGGAGTGATGTGGCGACCAGCGCCACCTAGCGTAAAAGCTATCGAACTACATAGATACTAAGAATCCTACATCGCGCTATGAGAGTTCTCACGCTGAAGAATGATATATACAACAGCCCAACATCAACCGTTGGGCCGCGGCCCGCCAGGCGTGATCACCTTGCCTGGTCGGAGGATGCTCCCTTTGTGTCGGAGGAACATCTCCACCTCGTCCACCAGCACGCACGCCAGCAGGCGCCGGTCCGCCACGATCTCCTCCAGCCGCTCGAACAGCCGCGCGACCTACTTACCGCTCTCGGCAAACCATTTCGAGAATAGCCCATGGGCGTTTATCTCGACGAGCCTCGCTCGGGGGAAGCGATCGGCGAGACGTATGGATAGCTTTTGAGCGAGAGCGCGACACAGACTGGTCTTACCGGTTCCTGGCGGCCCATGTAAGAGCACGACTCGATTCCAGCCGACGATGTTAGGATCGACGCCTTTGTCGGCGAAATCAAAAGCAGTTTCCACAAATCGCACCGTATCTTCTTTCAGTTTAGCATCGTAAATAAGACTCTCCCATAGCCCATGAAATTCTTGGCTGGGTAGCGCTCTCGCTCAAAAGCTATCCATACGTCTCGCCGATCGCTCCACAAGCACGATAGTTTATTCTGTGTCTGGGTGTTATTTATCTATAATTTGTATGTATTTAGAAATATATAAGTATGTGTATCAGTTATCTGGTTACCATTGTACAAGCTCTGCTTAGTTTGGAATCAGATGGCGTTGTGTGAGTTGTCCCAACAATATTATATTAATATATTATATTATATGATTAGGTCAACCACGGCTGGTGTAATCCGGTCGAAACGTCGGGAAGTATAAGGTAGGCTTTATATCATATATATAAATAAATATCATATATATTACACTGGGTTATATATTAATGTAATTATTGTATGATCATAATTTGCAATTAATTGCAATAATTTCCTACATTATGTTATTCCGTTGACCTCAAACACTTCAATCTGATAAAGATCACCAAAAAGTATTATAATGGAATTGATTTCTCTCACCGTGAACTCGAGGGTGCGCCTGGACGTCTCAGGCCAATATAAATGTAAATGTACTTGAGGTACGCTGTCCAAGTGGGTAACCTGACAAAAGTGCAGAGGCGACATAGGATGATTTTTTTATTTCGTACTTTGATTTCTACATACATACATACATATTGTCACGCCTTTATCCCCGAAGGGGTAGGCAGAGGCATATTAAACGCCTTTGATTTCTTCTATGAATATATACTAGGTACCTGCTTTAATAGAAAATATAAATATAAAGACGTGCTCGTGGCCTCGCGGACGTAGTGTTCTGTAAACAATCACTGCGTTAAGCAACTTTCACTATGGCTTGTCCTCGGATAGGTGACCACATTGTGGCATTTATATTTGCGAGCGTTTCTGTGCTTCGGAAGGCACGTTAAGCCGTTGGTCCCGGTTGCCAGTAACATGGCAGTCGTTAAGCCAAGCTGAATGCCTTATGGGCGGCTTGAAACGTTTCAACAGCAGGTCGCCACAACCTGCACCTGTCCATTTCAACACTGCAATGGGCTCAACCACCTGTTACGTGGGACAAAAAGGAAAGCATACGGTGAAACGTGGGCGTATAGTACGCCTCTACCTACCCCTTCGAGGATAAAGGCGTGAAAGTATGTTATGTTATAAATAATCTAGAAAATCAAATAAACTTTGCAAAAACTTGAAGTAAATAATAAGGGAGCCTCTGTTTAAATATCTTTATTTTTTCGTAATAAGAAAGTATAAAACGGCAATCATTATACTAAGTAAACATATTTTAAAAAGTCGTTGATCTTTCTGTCATATCTAATCATAATATTCCGGTTGCGGTTCTTTTCTGAGAGTGTATGATATGTATCCATGTGTCCACTCCGATTGCAAGGTAGGGCTCAAGAAACTTGGCATCTTACACACTTTTTTTTTTAATCACCGTGTCTTTATATTATCTTTTATACCATACTACGATTTAGATCTTGGGATCCGCTTTCATGCTTATGGCTGCTTAGTTATTGAGTCATGATTGGCCTTAATACAGTTTTTAAATTATTCTAGATTGTTGTTTTCGTTTTAAGGTAATTTTCAGTAAATAGGCATTATCAACACATCGCTTCTGCACAATTGACTACTTAGCTAATCTTTGGTCACATATCGACGACGTGCGTTCCGAATCACAAGAGGCTCTCATGCATAAAGAAACCACCGCAATGGAGCATCAGGCACCTGCACGTCAAACGACTGAATATTTCATTGACATTATAGTTTCAGAACGTGAACCGATATTTTTTTTATGGCTAAGGTTTTATTTTGAACTTGAAACACGTTTCACTCTTTGTCAGACCAATATCACCAACTCAATACTAATAAATAAATAAAAAGCGTTGGGACAACTCACACAACGCTATCTGATTCCAAACTAAGCCGAGCTCTTGTACTATGATAATGGATAACTGATAAACATACATATATATTTTAAAGTACATAAATATTATAAATAAATAACACCCAGACACAGAATAATCCATCGTGCTCATCACACTAAGTTTTATCCTGGGTGGGAATTGAACTCACGTCCTTTTGCGTAGCAGTCGGATACACTCCTTCCGCACTACAGAGGCAGTCAATGAATGAAGCACTCGTAGCCTCGGTAGATCAGTATTCTGTAAACGAATACTACGTTAAGCACGATCTACGATCATTTCTAAGATGGGTGACCGTTTAAGCTGGGTCCAAGCAGGGTTTGGAAGGTCAAATGGTAGTGTCTCCTAATAATATCAAATCAAAAGTCAAAGAAAAACTGCTTCTACCAGAAAAATAAAACTGGACCTTAGACTCCAAAATTCAGGTAGGTTCTAGAATCGGCTAGAAGTATAAACTAGAATCACACAAAAAGAAAATTCCTAAATACATTGACTGCCTCTGTGGCGCGGTGGGAGTGTACCAAACAATATCAGAATTCACAAATTTTGATCCGACACGGGAATCCAACCCAAGACCTCATCACTGCGCCATCGAGGCAGTCAAATAATAATACATAAAATATTAACATAATACAACCTTCATTCATAAAATCAGTCCAAAACAGCGGCTCCCACCTGACCCGGCAAACTTTACTCAATTACAATGAATACTTTATTCATATCGGAGAAGTTGGGGATCGTATCCATGATTTTTATATACTTGGCCAACTTTTCCCCATTACCTATGCATTGTCCAGAGCGACGTTATACTTATTTAATTTGATTTGCAACATCTGTTTAAAAAAGTTTTTGATATCTTATTTTATTCGTGTTTTGATCGTAAAGTATAAAGTGGAGTTTACCTGATATTTTGATGAAAAAATATCTTTATTTTGCACAGACGTCGCACGACGAATTTTAACAGCACTTACAAAATGTCATACTCTATTTAAAATATTTAAAGTGACCACCGGTTTGGAACACGACCACCTGAGAATAACCGGCAAGAAACTTATGAAGGCTTTTTTTTGATGGCCTATTTACAATTTAATATTATTTCACTTTGCCAGCAGATCATTTCCAGGCGTCCCTGTCCTGCAAATAGTCTTTAACAGAGTAATAACCTTTTTCACAAAGCTTTATTTTATTAAAACTAAACTTACTAACTAACTATCTTCACGTTGTATCCCTGACGGGGTAGTCAGAGAGGACAGATCGCCAGGCTTCGCGATCCATACATACTTCTTTCGCTTCTTCGAAATTCATCAGATTTTTTCTTTATTTTATTAACTTTTTAAATTTATTTAAAGGGAAATTTCTCAGGTCACAGGGAAGCTTGTTGTAAAAGCGTATACAGATTTGCGATCATAAGAAGTGAATAAGTCTGTAATAGATTAGCATGACCATTTTGTTACTTAAACTTGTATGTAATTACTAGCTGTGTCTCACAGCTTTGGCCGTGGTAACTCAATTCCCCGTCGGACCCATTACCTGCAAATCCTCCTCTGGATTTGAAGACTTAAGTTTTTTTCTTTTAAATAAATATTGTGGTACATTTCTTTTTTTAAACAGCGCCGTCTAGCCCACAGTAAGCTATTATAAACTTGTATTATGGGATCTAGATGACTGATAAACATACTTTATTTCTAAATACATGCCTATTACAAATAGAAAGCTCCTAAACTACGAATCAAACACTTGTGGATCACACGAAAAAAAAATCCGAGTCGGGAATCGAAACGATTCGATTTCGAACGAAACAGGTTTCGATTCCCGGGGACACTACCACTGCGCCAGCGAGTCAGTTATATAGAGCTGAACTCTTCGATTGACTTTTAAATGTCTACATAAGTAAAAGCGACTGCCATTTCACTTCCTAACTCCGTATGGACGCTTACGCCAGCCGCATCCTTTAATCATCAGGTTATTTTCTTTTAATTTTAATTGGGACTAATCCCACCCACATTCCCATTACTGTGACTCAAACCAGGATCTACAGCAATGACCAAAACACCAGAAAAGTTACACCGAGCTCGATCTCGGTGATGTCCCAGGAGAAGTTAGCATGTCTTGGAACCCGCAACGAAATGAATCAGAAGATAATGTGAGGAAGTAAGAAAAGAACGTAATGCCTCTTCCCTCCTTTGCAAAGCGGGAGACCTGGAAAGCAACTAGGTTATATCCAATAGAAATAGGGAAGCACCACGGTAATAGTATATTACGGGTCCTATGTGAGCTATGTTTGATTCCAGTAATATGTATGGCAGAAACGTTTAAAAGCACGAAAATTTACCCTCGATGCCACGATTTCCGCATAGTAAACTACTCCCGACGTTACTTGTAAACAATTAAGCATATTATATCGTTAATTTTGGTATAGGGTACCGCTAGTAAGTGTGATAGTTGGGGCATCCGACATGTTGGTGGGGTGACTTAAAAATAGTTCTAAAATGTAATAATTATTCCGCTAAAAACAAATAAGTACTGACGAAAAAGATATATTGTACGAAAGTAGAGGGTAGAAGGAGTCAGTATGAAGACCACGTGAGCAGATTGCTTAAAAACGGAAAAGTCAAAGTACTCGGATACCCAGACGTGCGTGTATGAAGCGATTGATGAATCTGCAAGAAGCGAAAGAAGTAGGTAAGCATGGATCGCGAAGCCTGGCGATCTGTCTTCTCTGACTACCCCGTCAGTGATATAGCGTGAAGATAGTTAATTAGTTAGCTAAAAAGAAATAACTAGGCAAAAATTACAAATTAGTTTATATTCATTTTGTAGTAAGTAATTAAGTACCTAATACACTAAATTCTTCTGACATACCTTAAATTCATACTCTTTGTTAAAGAAAAGAAAAAAATGGCCGCGACTGAACTCATTGGAAGTTTTAATAAGGACACAGGCTGCCTCCCAACGTTTCATCAATAAGTAGTATTCGGTGTTCGACATTGAGCTCGATAAGTTACACACTCAAGTCTGTACCTTTGTTTCATTTCCTGATATAAACGTATTTTTTTCACATTCTTAGTCAACGGCGCAGTAAGTATGAAAGCGACTTCATTGCTATAATTTGACATTTTATTAGCAGTTAATTGTAATTAATTGATGATGTAATTATTGCTTTATTAATGATGACTAATTGAATCAGGCGATACATGGCGGAAATCCATTTTAAAAAACTATAATTAATTTCATTTTAAATGTTATTTTTGCAATATTCCGATGTCGACATGTGTTTCGCCTACACACGAGGCATTATCAAGACTGTTTGGCTGCCAAAAACAAAATAATTATAGTTTTTTAATAATGATGATCACATTATTCAATCGTTATACTCGTACACGTATATTATACACTAAACGTAGAAAAATTAAAATAATGTACTTAGATTCGGTTTTTAAAGTTATGATTCTTTTAAGAAGACTGCGACTTCAACATTTTCGATTTTAAAACCACTTGAACTTATCATCATCTCAGCCGATTTACACCTACTGCTGGGTTTTAATCTTCAAAGGTCGCCACAATGTCAGCAATAAATTATCGATGTCAATTGTCTGCAGGAATGTGAAAATTCCCTAGATTACGCCATGACTTTTCATCAAGTGGCAGGCGACATTTTGGGGAGCAATATAAAAAAACGTAATAAAATATCTAGATTTAAAAATCCCAAGGACAGCATATTTTTACATCTAATATTAAAAAGGATATGCCTAAAACAAATACGTGGTAGAAATAAATGACATTTACTAGAGAATTGCTGGAAATGTTGCCTAATATTAACTCCAAATTTAAGTTGTGTACCTAATTACCAGAAAAGGACGCTCTCTCCATACTAGTTCCCCGATCACGTTATTAGGTATGAGCGTGGAACGTTCGAACTGCGGATTTCAATAAAGCGCAACCTTTTGTTACGTGTGCTACCAATATTTGAGCATCCAGACTACGCGCAACGGCTCGATATTAAAAGATTCATTTCACAATGAGGGCGCTCGTCATCCTTTTGATGGCCAAAGGGCAGCCACCTCAGATGTGGGTGGGCGTGAGGTTTTAAATTTGTAATCAATTTTTCTGAATCTGTTCTCAATTAGATTTAAATTTGTAGCACTGGCACGAAGTATCTAGTACTCAGGCTACTCTGTGCAAAATTTACACTTAAGTACAAAGCCTTCTAGTTAAACAGTTTCTAGTTAATAGAAATATTAGCTTACATGGTTGGTTCTCAAAGAGCTGGGGAGTCTATTTTATTAAAATATTTAGCAACTACAAAACCTTAAGAATGAAGTTTCTCACTTGGAGACTATATAAGAGTTTGTCGCTACCTTTTTGGCTGCCTCGCTAGAAAGCTAGACAATTTTAACCCAACGAAGTAAGTCAGGCATAAGTTCGGGTCGGGTCAGACTTTTGAACCGTGGATAACGTCCATACTGTTTGTTAAAATTTAAAGAAAACACTGTCATCCGCTGTCTGTCTAAGACCTTTGTGAACTACGAAAAAGTACTTGATTTACCGTACAAAAAGTTTGACAGTACGTCATTCCGAAACATGACATTGGTGGACTAGTGGTAGCCTTTCCACAAATGCCACAAACTAATAGTTGAAGTTGGAGTAGCCCTTGATTCATCTAAACCCCGGTAATTAGCATCACGATACTTTGCAGTATTGTATTAACTAGTGATATATCAAAGTGTCTATAACACCACTATCATGACCATTCAGGTGCGGACCACAAGAGTATTCCCCATTGAACTACGTAGAGAAGTGAGACAAAGTGAGGTAATAGACTTAAACTCTGCACTAAAACGATTAAAGACCTCTATTAGACGCTGAGCTTAATTACTATTAGTAATAGTCTACGAATATAATTTCTATTGTGTCATCTTGTGCGTTAGAACAACAAATGCTATCCAATATTCAACCTACTCAGCTTTCTATTACAGTAGAATCAACAACACTTCCTAAATAGTGTACACCAAATATATTCATGTCACATAATATTCCTTATAAGCATAAAATTAAATACATTAGCCATAAAGCACAGTTAATGTGTGCCATGCAAATGTGGTGGTAACAATAATATCCGGACAAAGTGCAAAACGACACATAAACATCGTCACTCTTCCTGTTGCACAGTTTTAGCTAAATTTTATGTTTAATTTGTTAGATTTATAACGATTTGTGTTACTACTTTTATTTAGGTATATTATATTACATAAAACATACATTTACAACAAAGGCTAGGGTTGTTACTACTTTCATGGTAGTCGCTTGGAATTCAGAAGTTTAACTTTCGTCTTGTTCTTCTAAGGTGCTCTTTCAGTTGCTTTCAAACTCCACTTAAGCAGAACTCCAGAATTTAGAGCCTGGGGTTCACTTATCTATACTAATGTTATAAAGCTGAAGAGTTTGTTTGTTTGTTTGTTTGGTTGAACGCGCTAATCTCAGGAACTACTGGTCGGATTCGAAAAAATCTTTTTGTGTTAGATAGCCCATTTATCGAGGCTATAGGCTATATATCATCACGCTACTACTCTGGGGAGCAGAGCAGTAGTCATAAATGTCAACAAATCGGGCAAATTATTATGCAATATTGTAGAATTTATAAGCGACGGGATTAAATATTTGCCCTATGCCACGGGCGAAGCTGTGGGGGTCACCTAGTGTATAGATATAGCTGCTACAAGTAGGCTATGATTTGGCTTTAAATTTTTTATGGGAACAAATTCACACAAAGCTTTCTAGCCCAAATTAATCTATTCGTTATATATAAAGCTGAAGAAATTGTTTGTTTGGTTGAACGCGCAATCTCAGGAACTACTGGTCCATTTATCGGCGTAAGCTGTATATCATCACGCAACTACCCAGGAGAGCGGAGCAGTAATCATAAATGTCAACAAATCATACATTTCGGGCGAAGCTCGAAGTTCAGAAAGCAAATATAAACTTGACTAGATGATCTAGACTACTGATGAACATACTTATATATTTTTAAATACATACATATTATACATAGTAAGCACCTAAACTCAATCACTTATATGTTTCTTCGCTCTTGGAGAAGAAGTAAAAATCGTTTGCATTCATAGAGTTTTGTTATAATAGTAAAAATATTTCATAGCGTATAGATATTGACTTAGTGACAGTATCAGACACAGTTTTAGAATTAAATTCTGTAAACATAGCCTATCCATATCTGTGCTTCCATTTGAAGAGCTCGTAGTAACTCAGTGTTCAGTAAAGGGTCACTGCGCCAAGGCTGGTCCACATATGGCTGACAAATTGGTCCATTTTCGAGCGTTTCCTTGTTTAGGAAGGCACGTTACTTCGATGGTCCCGGTTGCCAGTATTATGACAGTCATTAAGCGAAATTAACGACATTATGGGCTTGATCAACATCAGGTAACCACAATCTCCCCCTTTCCGTTTCAACACAACGTGGGACTAAATACAAATGTTTATATATATAAGTAATAAGTTTTATCCTGGGTGGGAATCGAACCCACGACCTCTTGCGTAGCAGTTGAATACACTCTCACCGCGCCATAGAGGCAGTCATGTATGCGCATAGTCTGCCTCAGACTACTATTTAGGGGTTAGAGGGGTGGTTAAATGTATGTTTTCCATTACAATACTTTGTTTTAGAAGTGATTTTCCGCAATGACCTCTTCTAAAAGTTTTGAGTGACCTGTATGAACGGGAAAATTCCTTTCAATTACCTCTTGTACTCGTAAAAGTCTCTCTGTCTGCTGTAATACCTTTTAAAATTACTTTCCGTTGTATCATTTCACAAGATTTAAACAGTAAATTAAAGCACTCGTGGTTCCGTGGATTCAGTGTTCTGTATACAAACACTGCGTTAAGACACTTTCGCTGTGGTTGGTCACGGCCGTTGCCAGTAACATGGCAGTCGTTAAGTCAAGTTGAAAGCCTGATGGCCGGCTTGAAAAATTTCAACAGCAAGTAGCCACAACCTGCGTCTGTCTATTTCAACACGGCAATGGGCTCACGACCTATTACGTGGGACAGGAATACACATGATGAAAAGTGGGCATATAATATGCCTCTGCCACCCCTTCGGGGATAAGGCGTGATAGATAATTGTTTTTTTTTTAATTCTTTATTTTTTACAGGACTTTTATCCTAGGATATGTCAGTCCTATTGGTACAAAATACATAATTTACAATATACTTTAACGTTAAGTACAATCATTTTGCTTTACTAGGCCTTTCTACACAATTCAAGGACACTTCTTGCAACCTCTGAATGAGGTGCAGATAAAATAATGTGGAATGAACCTATATTTTCTAAATTAATATTGTATTCCGAAATTTTTTTTATCACTAGCACTGCGATTCCGTTCACACTCCAACAGCAAATGTTGGACATCGTCAATTGTGCCACATGTTAAACAGTTGGGTGAATCGAGTAATCTCATCATGTGTCCAAATTTCCGTGATGGAATATGAACAGACCGAAGTCTCAATGCTGTAACAATTAAATTTCTATTTAGGCTCGACTCGGCAAACCAAGGGCAATGAGGAGGTCGACTTTGAATAATTTTGTAACAGATTCCTTTTTTCTTTGATCTTTCATCAAAATATTCTTTCCAAATATTATAACAGTATATTTTGAAAAAATTTAGAGTTTCTGCATAGAAAGGTAAAATTTCGAAATGGTTTCCATGATGAGACCCTAACTTTGCTAGACTATCTACCTCCTCATTACCCTTTAATCCAATATGTGAGGGAATCCATTGCAATTTTAATTCACCGTTTTTGCTAGTAATATTATTAATTTTTTGTAGGACTGTATAAGCGATTGGCAAACCTCTTTTTCCTGTAGAACATTTAATTAAGTGTAATAAGGCACTTTTGCTGTCAGTAATAATTACAGTTTTTGAGAACATAACTTGGTCTATGTATGATAATGCTTCCGAAATTGCAATGAGTTCCAACGTCATGATGTACACAGGTTGAGTAATCTTATAATATTTTTTATGTTTCTCGCAGGGTCATAAAAAGCTGCTCCTAAATTATCACCAGTCTTAGAATCATCAGTGTATAGCTTATGCCAATTTCTGTAATTATCGTTTAACTCTTTGAGAATATTATATTTCAGAAAATTGGGTTCATAGGTTCTTTTCGCTTGTAAAACGGAGCTCAGGGCAGGTACCACTATGTTGTTTACCTCTATATAACTAGTCCATATATTTAATTTGAACATCTCTAAGGGGTAAGATGTACTTATTTTCTTTTCTTTAATCTTTTCATAACTTAAGGCTAGCAGATGTATTTTCTTATTTTGCCAAAATCTATTGACGCCTAACCTAAGAAGGGTTTCCAACAAGGTTGAAGTTACACTGTTTGCCCATGAGTTAATTCTTAAACAATATTTTTGTGTAAGTATTTTCTTCTTGTTTCTAAAGGAGGGATACATAGTTCAGATTACATGACATGAATTGGAGTAGTTCTTAAAAAGCCATCTATAATCCGCAAAGCGCGATTTTGAACTTTGTCAAGTTTTGATACATTAGAATTTGCACTGTTGTCATATAAGAGACACCCAAAGTCCAACAGACTTCTGATCAATGATAAATATAAACTCCTTAAATGATTTTGGTGAATTAAAAGAGGTGATATGAGAGTTGAGACTGAATGCTGTAATACCTTCTAAAATTACTTCACGCTGTATCATTTCACAAGATCATTTAAACCGGGAGTCAATATCATTGTTCTTTTAAAGACATCGTTTATCCATATTAACTATATTTGCTAAACCCAAAAAATAAGCTCCCAAAACGAATGAATCACTCCATTCTGAACTAACAAGCGCATTATAGTCCGTTTACAGGGCGCCATTACTCTTGTACCCGTATTAATGACAGGCATCTTGACTGACTTACCTTGCTACGTACATACAGGAGCAATTGATAAGCGGGAGCGTTTTTTTATTTTAGAATGTTTTAACTTTGTTGGAAACGACTGCCGTCTAACCCCTTTGTTTACACATAATTTCTTGTATCAGTCAGCAGGCTCCACGGCCTACTTACCTAGACTTTATCTAGTTGGGACTCTCGTACATCTTCAAAATCATGACAAATCGTCACCACAATCATCGTTCTCTATTATTTTATTGACCGAAAGAACAAAGTGTGTAAGAGTCTTCACTTCCACTTGGTCAAATGTTTTTTGTGGATGTTATTCTCTATAGGTCGTATTTCTCTACGAGTTTCATTAGTAGACGTGTTGAATAATTTTATTGAATTTTTTGTAGACGTGTTCATTAATTTTATTGTATTATATTTGTTGTCAGTGATTTATGATTGAGAAGAAAATGGTGGTATAAATGGGAAATTTGCAGTAGTGTCATTTATGCGTCAAAATTAAATTGAGCAAACATAGGTAAGACAAAAGGACAAAAATTGAAGCGGTTCAATTCTTTCACAAATTATCGTATTTAGAACAAAATACATATTTTGTCTATTTACATAACGCCCCTCCATTGTTTGATTACGAACGAGAAATAACTAATATGTTTAATATTTTTTTACTACCATCACAATTTATTTCAGAGGTAGGTACCAATATCCACATATTATTGTAAACACTTGCCAAGTATACTAGACTCTCAAAGTCCGCAGAATGTATTCTTCTAGCCTAAGTCTACCGCTTCATCTTCCTAAAATAAGACTCTCCCATAGGGATCTGAAACCGGGATAAACAGCAAGTAGATCCCGAGCTACATAGTGTCCGACACAACCAGAATTCACAGATGATAGTGATGATAAACCAGTATTCTATTTCGCATTTCAGTTTTCGAAGCTGAAATACAAATACTGAATTTCATATCATTGTTCTATATCGAGTAAAAATCGTCATTAGTTTATAACTTGGTCCCTAAGGTAATGGAAACTTGCCATAAGGTAATTTCAACATTATTTCGATTCCTTTGAGTACAAAATCGAATGACACAACAAAAGGTTTTCCGCGCAGGTTGTTGTAGGGTCCCACTCGATTCGTTACAATTTTTCTTTGTCACAAAGGGACGGATTTGGGTGAAATTAATATTGTGAGTGCATTACGGTGTGTTCATGTTGTTTATATGTGTACTTAGATACACAAAAGATACAGAGATATTATTTGCAGCTGTGTTTCATTGCTGGAGTTCATTAAATTTCATTTTCATTCTATATATTTCTGTGGTATTGGTACACTTGCATAATATTTTTATTAATATAACAAATAACTTTTTGCACTACCCTGAACTTTGCTGGTAAAAAGTTATTACGCCTTTGTATGAAGTATTTGTGTATGAAGTTTAAGTAAATAAATAATCTTACGTCTTAATTTCATATTATGGACAGAAGCGGCTAAGCAGAACTTACATGACTGTCGTTGTAAACTTTCAGAATACAGAATCTTAATGCAAGAAGTTTACAAAATAGGTCATTAAACTATTGCAAATAAATAGGATTTACTGAAAACACTTAATAAAAACCAATAATAAAACTTCTGCTACTAATCGTAAGAAAGGGACTTTTGATGCAATATCGATTTTATAAATTCATTAACAAAACTTTACACATAAAAAGAAAATTTAAACATAAAGATACCCCACTACATCCCTGGATGTCCAAAACGGTCAATAGTGGTCCCAGATTAACTGGGAGAGTAATAACCGGGTCGAGCCGCGGACGGGTATAAATGTTCACGGATATTGGTTAGTAGGACGGACGTACCTTAGGCAAACGAAACCACCTTTTGAGAATAGGGAGATATATAGTATAGGTAATGTTTATATATTTTATTTTGAGTGTGTTTGTTGTTTTCTACAGTTTACTGAAAACTTAGCGCTGTGGTACTCCGCAGCATTATGCTGAGCTATAGACTTTTAGGCACATTTAATCATTTTATTTATTTTTGTTTACTTATAAAGTTTTTATTTAACTTGTTCTTATTTTATTATTGTTATTGCATTTACCGAATAAATGTGTTTCTTTCTTTCTTTGCAATTCTTTTATCATTTTTACACTGAAAGTGGTCACCTTGTCTTTTATATATAAGCAACAACAGAGGTGCTATATTCGCGCTGTCAACCTTGTAAAAAAACTTGTAAGACCTCATTCCAGGGCTCGTAAGGTTGAACACCCTGTCCGTGGCGAAGGGTGTCTTGTAAGAATGATGATAATGATGGTTACATGGTCATTGATTTAACAAATTCTTTTAACGGTTTTTAGTGGTACACACAGGTGTGACACTTGCCTAGATAGGGCCCAGAAGATCTTGTTTCTCGTTGCATTATTGCTTGATATAATAAACTGGCTGAAATGAACTATCTTCACGCTGTATCCCTGACGGGGTAGTCAGAGAGGACAGATCGCCAGGCATCGCGATCCATGCATACTTCTTTCGCTTCCTGTAGATTCATTAATCGCTTCATACATGCACGTCTGGGTATCAGAGTACTTTTGACTCTTCCGTTCTTGAGCAATCCGCTCACGTGGTCTTCATATGTAAGTCTCGGTCTACCTTGATTCCTTCTGCCCTCTACTTTCGCACGTGTCCAAACCAACGGAGCACGCCCTTTTCCAGCTTAACGCTGACACTTTCACTCAAACCTGCCATATTGCTTATCACTTCGTTGGGTTTTCGGTCGGCCAAGGTTACGTCGCACAATTTTTGAAGTGATCGCATCTCTATAGCATTCAGCTTACTTTTATGCATCTTCTGACATACCTAGGTTTCGATGCCGTAAAGCAACGTTGGCACTAGCACTGCGTTATGAATCGCGAGTCGTGCTTCTTTTACGATGCTTTGTCGCTTTACTAATTGTGACAAAGCACCGTTAACTTTGTTTCCGGCAGTTACTCGCCGTTCTACATCCGAATCACATCTTCCATTCGCACTAAACATACTCCCTAAAAACACAATTTCATTCACTTGCTCTAGTCATTCCTGATTTACCCTAATCTCGCACTTAGTTCTTATTAATACGTCTTCTCTTTCAAATACCAGAACCTTAGTTTTACTTGCATTCAGGCGAAGACCCTTTCTTGCACACTTCTCTTTCATATTAGTGACTAATGCCTGAAGGTCGGCTTCTGATGAGGCCATGAGCACCGCATCATCAGCGTACAACAGACAATTTACTGTTAAGTCACCCAAATTCACACCCATATCACAATCTTTCTACTTCTGCAGGCAACTGTCCAGGTGACAGTTGCCTGCAGTGAAGTTGACACTATGAACAGCCAGGCATGACTCAACCCTGTTTGACGCCTGTACAGACGTCGAAAAGAGGTATCACATCCCCCCTACTCGCACGCAAGCCTTACAGTCCCTGTATAGCGACTGTATTGCCCGCAGTTGCGAGCCGTCCACACCATATCCGGGCAGCAAATCCCACAGAGTTTCTCACAACGTTATCAAATGCTTTCTCTAGATCCACAAAAGCGCAGAAAACCTTCTGGCTAACAGCCAAAAATTTCTCCGCGATCGCATGAGAGAAAACACTTAATCCATGCAACCTTTTCCACGTTGGAATCCGCATTGAGCCTCACACAAATACCTTTCAGACTTTTCTTGCATTCTTGCCGTTATAACCTTTGCATACACCTTACTAGCTAAGCTGACCAAGCTGATCGCTCCATAGCTGGAGCAGTTTAGGCGAGACCCTCCCTTTGTAGATAGATACTACAACTGCTATTCGCCAGTCATCTGGGACCTTACCCGTCCGCCAGCATAAGTTGCATAGCAGACAAAGAGTGTCCCAGACGCGCGACCCACCGTACTTGATCATCTCAGCAGTAACTCTGTCTTTTCCCGCAGCCTTACCACATTTCATACTTCTTATCGCTTGTTCAATCTCTTTCATACTAATGACTTCAATGACACCAGGATCCGGAGCGTCACAGTGAGCTCCACTTCCCGATGCGGCATCTCTGTCCTTACTTGCATACATCCTTCCATAATATTCACTCCATCTCTGCAGGACGTCAGTTTGTTTTGTTAGGAATGAAAAAAATGTGTGTGTGATCCTGATTACACAGGTAAGAGGTGAAACTTCTTTACGACTTTTTACAGCTATAAATTTTTTCTCATGCATCGATAAAGAAGTTTCACAAATGATAAAGAAGTTTCACTTCTAAACAACATGGCGCGTAACTGAATATCACTATGATTTTTTTTACAGCCAAAAAAAAATAAACAAACAAAGTGAAGCGAGTGCGTGTTGCAATATAGTCATTTTATAAACATAAAATTGGAAAATAACCTAAAATATCCCTATATCAAGAATCAAGAATTGCATGTAGAGCGTACCGACACGAGCTCATGGGACAGTCCCGCGGCCGGGATCACCGTAATCCCGCAGGTGAGCCGGGATTACGGGATCAGCTGGCCCCTATCTGTCTTCATGATGTATTATGTTACAGACAGTCATTGACAGATATTGTCGGTTAGTTGCTGAAGTGCTTTGAAGCTCTGAGAGGGATTGTATATAATTATGTGAATCAATATGTACAAGTAAATTTTGATTAAAAATTAGGGTAAATTGTTACTAAGTACATCTAAATTTAATAAAAAATACAGTCAGCAGTTAATAAAGTTAGCTTCACTATAATTAGTATTTAGAAAATATAACACAGAACTAAAATACCTATTACGTGGAACAGGAATCCACACGGTGAAAAGTGGGCATATAATATGCCTCTGCCACCCCTTCGGGGATAAGGCGTGATGGATATTTTTTTTTTAAATGCATCATAAAATTTACTCCACATCGCAGTGCTCAGTCGGTAACATCCGCAGAAGATAAATAAACTCGCTATACTTAACAATAAAAAAAAAACAAACAAAGTGAAGCAAATGAAATTGTGTATTTAGGAAGTATGTTTAGCGCGGATGGAAGATGTGATTCGGATGTAGAACGGCGAGTAGCTGCCGGAAACAAAGTTAACGGTGCTTTGTCCCAGTTAGTAAAGCGACAAAGCATCGTAAAAGAAGCACGAATGGCGATTCAACGCAGTGCTAGTGCCAACTTTGCTTTACGGTAGTGAAACCTGGGTATGTCAGCAGATGCATGAAAGTAAATTGAATGCTGTGGAGATGCGATCACTTCGAAAATTGTGCGGCGTTACCTTGACCGACCGAATACGTAACGAAGTGAAACGCAATATGGCAGGTTTGAATGAAAGTGTCAGCGTTAAGCTGGAAAAGGGCGTGCTCCGTTGGTTTGGACACGTCCAACGAATGAGTGAGGAACGATTGACGAAGAATATATATTGTTCAAAAGTAGAGGGTAGAAGGAGTCAGGGAAGGCCGAGACTTACATATGAAGACCACGTGAGCAGATTGCTCAAAAACGAAAAGGTCAAAGTACTCGGATACCCAGACGTGCGTGTATGAAGCGATTGATGAATCTCGAAGAAGCGAAAGAAGTATGCATGGATCGCGAAGCCTGGCGATCTGTCCTCTCTGACTACCCCGTCAGGGATACAGCGTGAAGATAGTTAGTTAGTTAGTTTAGTTTTATTATAAACGGTTTTCTATTTTTTTTAATATCACAAATTAACAATATCAAGTCTTCTATTATTCTCCAGTAATTTAGTACAAACAGCAATTTTTAAGGAATCCACACCCTTGACTAATTTGTATATTCATCAAAATAATAGAACAATAATGATAGGCAGATCGGTACCGTCCATCTCAGACGATTCCTTACTTTCTTAATCGCAACAATGAGCTATTCGCCATTAATTACAGTATACACAAAACCACTGTTCCCAAAGTAAAATTAGAGTGTACTTCTGAATCGGTTGCGCGGAGAATTTTAAAGTAGTGTCGTTGTAAACAAGACTCGTGTAAATAAAATTAATTAGTTATTCGAAGCCGTACCTGGACTAACGAGGGGGGCGTAGGGGGAATGTCTCGTACTTTGTTCTGTCTTAGCCTGTCTTCAATTGAACGTGATTATGGTTTTAAATAGACGTTGTTTTTTTCGTCATGCGATACGTTAATAATAAATAAATAAATAAAACAGTCCGTACAAATTTGAGTATTCAATTCGCATTAACGTAATTATTTTTTCATGAGACTAACATAATACTATTAAACAGAGTAGACAGCAGCTCACGCGGTCGGATCGTTCGATCGTGATCGAGCCAGCGTCCGCTACAAGAAACATAATACTATGAGGGATTAAATAATTTATCTGTCAAGGTCATCTCTTGATAATGAAATAAACTATTAATAATTTGTATTACTTTGTTTTAATGACTATGATAAGAAGGACAGTTTGATAAACTACAGCTCTAAAACTTTAATCAGACCATTAATTCTAAAAAGTCGGATAAAACTTAACTAATATCCACCGCCTAGACTTCTATTTAAAGTTGGGAAAGAATCATTTAGTTGAAAGTGCGCGTTGAATTGCCCACTCAAGAAAGTTTCACCTGAAAACTTCCAAGTTTGGAATTTTAATGAAAAAATAATTTCAATTTGTAAAGTCCCGGATCCCGGCCTCGGGAACTTTGCTAACATCATTACCTTCGCATATTTGAGGAAGAGACACTTCAAAACATTTGCTTTTATGTTTAATTTATGCTTTAACTTGCGATAATTTTTTTTCCGTATACTGTGACGCGGTTTCAGGATAAATATTTAAAATAATTGTTTTGAACTTTGTATTTTATTTTCATTTACACGAAAATTGCAAAAAGCTAAATAATATCGGCTATATTAATCACTCACTTAAGCGACCATTTAATAACTATATTTTCATATAAAGAGTAGTAAATGTTGTAGATTGTAACCAGGTTCCAAATTGATACATTTTTTATTAAAAAGAAACTATCACAACCCTCACAATCAAAGCATTATCACGATCTTTAGGGGCATCTCAATGTTTGTTAATTAATTTTAAAAGTTAACGAAACAATTTGACTAGCATTTATGGGTCCAACCTGTGATTGCTAGCCGAAAAAGCTTCAGTTTGAAATTGTAGTATTATTTGTATATAAATTTAGGAAATTAATAGTTATTACTAAATTAATAGACTATCTAATTGTCCATGTCATCATAAATGAAGCGTTCGTGGTCCCGTGGACTCAGTGTTCTGTAAACGATCACTGCGTTAAGCAATTTTCGCTATGGCTGGTCACGCATGGGTGACCACTTCGTGGCATTTAAATTTGCGAGCGTTTCCGTGCCGTTCCGAAGGCCGAAGCCGTTGGTCCCGGTAGCCAGTAACATGGCAGTCGTTAAGTCAAGAAGGCCTTATAGGCGGCTTGAAAATTTTCAACAGCAGGTAGCCACAACCTGCGTCTGTCTATTTTAACATGGAAATGGGTTTACCACCTATTACGTGGGACAGGAATACACATGGTGAAAAGTGGGCATATAACCTACCTCTGCCACCTCTTGGGGATAAGGCGTGATAGAAAAATATGTAATTGTTCGAATAAATTTCGATTAATATTCGCAGTCAGTACCTTCCAATAACAAGGCAACAATATTCAGCGAACACCACGTAGTACAGGTGTTAATCGTAAACTTGAACGAGGCCTTCGCGCCAAGTTTGGCAAGTGTCGGCCAAGTTATGACAGCCCCCGACCGGCTTGACAGATGATCCCTGCTTCAGTGTGAACGGCCGAATATGTCCAAAACTTTGATATTGGATGGCAATTTAAATGCAGTAAGTTTGTTATAAGCGTTGTAAGTCGGGTAGGTTTTATGGTAAGAATTAACGATTATTAGAGTATTTGGCATTATACCTTACTTATTTTTATGCAAATTCTATTAAATAGCTTAGCGAAAGATAATTGTGTGTGTATTCATTGTTTAATATCAAATGATCTAGAAATGAACAGGAGCTGCGACAGTTGTCATTCAGGGGGATATTCTGTTCATCTGAGCGACCTGGTGTCGAAATTTTTAACTAAATATGTCCGAAGCCCCGGAATGCTACACTGTATATACAGTGTGCATCTACTGTTGATATAACTTTTTGATTAGTATTACGATTTTTAGAGACGTTTATTATGGACAAATATAGCGTTCTGGACTTCTAATTTTAGGGTTCTAATTTTTTTTTATATAATCTACTACATACAAAAAAGGCATATTTTTATTCTGAAAATGTAAATATACACGAGAGCGGTCTCAGTGTTCTGTAAACGATCACTGAGTTACGCCACTTTCACTATGGCTGGTCCTCGGATGGGTGACCACTTTATGGCATTTACATTTTCAGGCGTTTCCGTGCTTCGGAAGGCACGTTAAGCCGTTGGTCCCGGTTGCCAGTAAAATTGCAGTCGTTAAGCCTGGTTGAAAGCCTTACGGGCGGTTTGAAAAATGTCAACAGCAGGTAGCCACAACCTGCGTCTGTCTATTTTAACACGGCAATGGGCTCATCACCTATTACGTGGGACAGGAATCCACACGGTAAAAAGTGGGCATATAATATGCCTCTGCCACCCCTTCGGGATAAGCCGTAATGGATGTAAATATAACCTTTAGAACAGACGCTCCTCAAATAATCTCTAAAGTAAGTTAAGAGAGCGTGCAACAGTATCTAAACAAATTACCAACAATATGTATCACGGTGATTTTAACAGACGGCCATTTTCCACCTTCGTATAAACCCGAACCTTACCCCGTAAGTCTAAAATCGTGTTTGATCCGCTTTGGGCTGCACTGAACCAGAATAATCCGGTCACCTGATCCGGTGCGATCCAGTATGAACCGACTCGATGCGGCGACTTGTGGTGTACGCCCACACTGTAACGTCTAAAGTTCGGCTTAGATTAAAAAGTTGGGGAGAATGTTTATTTAATACGTAAGTTGGGTAAGTCTTGCTAAGATAAATAGTTTAGTCTGAAATTTCTGGTAAACGAAAAACTTATATTCCTAAACTCAAGACAATGCACGATTACCCTTCTTTACAGAATCCGTAAGTGAAACCTTGGTATGTCAGCAGATGCATGAAAGTAATGGATCGATCGCAAACCCTGGCGATCCGTCTTCTCTGACTACCCCGTCGGGGATACAGTGAAGAAAGAAGATATTTCCATCTAATCCAATCCCAAATCGTAAGTAAATCTAATAACCTATTTCGACCCATAATCGTCAAATGGAATTCTGACTGCCATACCAAATCCGCATGGTATGGTATTTTGAAATTTATGGGCTAATTCAATAAATAAAACTATATGTTTACGCCATTTTTATTCTCATACGCTACGTACCTGCTTTCAACTTAAACTCCTCTATCAACTATAACCCTTTCAGGAGGGTCCACAAAGGGTGGTAAAAAATTGCAAAAGGGGCCGCGTTCGAATACCTGACTAATTCATGCAAACGAATGCAAGCCAATTAATTAAGAGGAGTCTGACTACGGTCAGAAATCTGCTGCCGCCACCGAAACTGAGGCGCGGAATTATAAGGGTCAACGTAGACAAGAGGTGCTGGTCGCTGCGTTTTTTTATTAATATTTTCATACTTTTTATAAACACGAGATATCAAACTAGTCTAAAATGATTTGAAAAATACAACTATTATTTATCAATATGCGACTGACTGCCGCGCTGAGATCCCGGGGTCGATTCCTGGGTCGTAACAAATATTAGTATAATATACTAATGTGTGTTTCGGAGTTCGGGTGTTTCCTATGTATAATATGTATACATACATATTATCACGCCTTTATCCCCGAAGGGGTAGGCAGACCCATACTATACGCTCACATTTCACCGTATGCATTTTTGTCCCATGTAACAGGTGGTGAGCCCATTGCTGTGTTGAAATGGACAGGCGCAGGCTGTGGCGACCTGCTGTTGAAATTTTACAAACGACCTATAAGGTCAACGGGGTTTAACGACTGCCACTTTATTGGCAACCGGGATCAACAGCTCAACGTGCCTTCCAAAGCAACGAAACGCTCGAAAATGTTAATACCACAAAATGGTCACCCATTCAAGGACTAGCTATAGTGAAAGTTGCTTAACGCTTTACTGAACACTGAGTTAGCGGGCCACGAGCGCTATAATAATATGTATGTATTTAGAAATATCTAAATATGTTTATCAGTTGTCTAGATCCCATGCAACCAGCTTATATTAGCTTACTTTGAGCTAGATGGCGCTGTGTGAAAAGTGTCCCACAATATTTATTTATTGTTGTAGATTCAACAAATATACTATCAGATTATTCACCAGAAACTTCGAAAGTTAATTATTTTAATCGATTTGGTTGCTATTAGCTGATATAGTCACAGAATATGATATAATTGAGAGTATCAATGTTTCCTCCTCGCCTTCTTAAAATTGATGGTTACGGTTGAAGCAACTGTCGATCGTGAGGGACGTTGTCGAATTCAGCTCTCTCACTTGCTGAACACACTCTAAAGGGACTTCAATTTAGACGTCAACAATGTCGCTCAAGCAGTACAGCATCCCTGAAGGGGTTACCGAAATACTTATAATTTGAGTTACTAAAAGACATTCTTGAAATAACTTACATTGGTCAGTTACTTCAGTCCGCTTCAGCCATTGCGACTGTCATAATGGCAAACATCGTTTTGTAACTCTAAATGCTATGTTTTCTTCTTTAAAAAGGGAAATATAATATAATTCTCTATAACGAAATACTTATGATTATTGTGGCCCGCATATGTAGCGTTTCGCGAGTCTTACGTCAATACGCCCTTATTCAAGTAATTAATACTGCAATATCTCGTCTTTCTGCAATGAGATTCCGGAGAGATTAAGGTGTTTCATTATACTGATTTATCAGTGCCAGTTAAAAATGGAAGAATCTCTTCTTTCTATAATTACCTAGCATTTAAATCACGTCGTCAACGGTACTTGAACCGACTTTTAGCGCGTTAACTGTTTGTTTAAAACAATTTCTTAAGTGATATGAATGTGTGGCGACATTTCTGTTTTAATAATGCTGATAAAAACGAAAATACCTGAATTTACTCAAGTTTAAAACTACAAAAGACAAATACAAATATATGTATATTCTCCATCAGACAAATGCCTCTATATCGGTACATTACTTGTGGAAAGAAGAGTTGAATAGCGTGTTTAAAACCATCGCGAGTTCCTACCCGTCCGACACTCTCTATATCATTTGTTATTCAATATAGGGACGTGTGATATCGATAAACTAAATGAATTTATTATTATTTTTGAAACAACTCTGTCAAATGACTGCCTCTGTGGCGCGGTGGGAGTGCATCCGACTGCTACGCAAGAGGTCGAGGGTTCGATTCCCACCCAGGATAAAACTTTGTGTGATGAGCACGATGGTTTATTCTGTGTCTGGGTGTTATTATCTATAATATGTATGTATTTAGAAATATATAAGTATGGTTATCAGTTATCTAGATCCCATAACACAAGCTAATATTAGCTTACTTTGGGCTAGATGGCGCTGTGTGAAAAAGTGTCCCACAATATTTATAACATATGCTGTAACGACAATTAAACATATAAATAGGTAGATAAAACATTTGCTATTGAGTTTCACTGGAATCATTGCATTAAGAAAATTTTAGCTATGGCTAGTCTCGGATAGGTAACCACTTTGTGGCATTCACACTTGCGAACGTTTCCGTGCTTCGGAAAGCACGATAAGTGTTGGTCCCTGTTGCCAGTTAAATGGCAGTCGTTAAGCCTGGTTGAAGGCCTTATGGACGGCTTAAAAAAATCGCCACAGTATGCGCCTGTCCATTTTAACACAGCAATAGACTCACCACCTTACAGGTGGGACAAATAAGCTTTCGATGAAATTTGGGCGTCCAGTATGCCTCTGCCACCTCTTCGGCGATAAACGCGTGGATGATAGGTAAATATTCAGTTTGCCCTTATTGTGTTAGCGAGTATCAAACATTACGCTCCAAAAAGACTGAATTTACAGAATACTATCAATCACGCCTTATCATCGAAGGGGTGGCAGAGGCATATTATACTCTCACGTTTCACCATGTGTATTCCTGTCCCACGTAATAGGTGGAGAGCCCATTGCCGTATTTTTATTACTTTATTACTCGATGTTTATATCGTTAACACTTACATAATATTATATGTAAAGACCTACATTCACAAACACAGAAACAAATTTACCTTGAACTCGAACTAGCAGCAGACACAAACAAATCTATAAATTTAAAAATATATTTTAGATAATATACCTATTATATTATCGATAAAAACGTTGCCACTACTCAATACAGCGTTCACGTTGAGTTATGCAGTCTGGCGTCTACCGAATATCGATGAATTATTGTGCTATTTACGTTACATCACTGGCTACGAGAAAACGTATTGAATGAAGCCACACTTGTGAAAATGGTAATTTATTATTTTATTCGTTTCACCTGACAATAGGTGTTATATCACGTGTGTTATTACGACGAGAAAGGTTCTTTTTTATATTTATGTAAATCTATTGTGTGATTTAGGGCCGCATTCGTTGTTTAAAACGTTAAACCTAGCCTTAGCCTAGTGTTTATTGTGTATGCAATACGTCTTGTGTGAGATTTTTATTGCATGAATGAGGACGCATCATCGCAGTCACTATCACACGTACGTGTCACACTATTACACGATTGCTTTAGTATCTAAGTTTTTCTTTTATACTACAAAACAGACATATTATATGCAGGCGACCCACATGATCCAAAGTAATCAACCTCACCAGGGTACGCACTTATTGACTACTAAGAGCAATTATATGCTCTCTATGTACGGAATTCTTAGTAGCAACTGCCATTTAACCTTCCAGTATATACGAGACTAGCTGATGCCCGCAGCTTTGCCTGTGTGGTGAAGTTTTCCAACTTGAGATTTCGTAAGAACCCATTAGTGGGTATATTGAATATTCATAGAGTTTAGACTCTATGAATATTCAATATAGCCTATGTTACTAACGAAAAATGTATATTACGAAAGAATTTTTTAAATCGGCCAAGTAGTTTCTGCGCCTATTCATTACAAACAAACTTACAAAGCTTTCCTCTTTATAACATTAGTATATATTATAGTATACATTTTTATAGTATTTTTATAGTAAACATAGACCTAAATTTAACAGTATTATTCCTTACAAAATCCTCAACAAATTTAAAAGACACTAAGTTATTAAATTTTTTCAAGCCCTATTTGGTTGATACATTATTGATTACCTCTACCACTATGCTACTGCCACACGGAGGTCCCGGGTTCGTTACCCCGTATCAGAACAAATATTAGTGTGCTCTAGAAATGTTTGTTTCGGAGTTTGGGTGTTTCCTATGTATAAAATATTTGTATTTAATAATATATAAGTATGCTTTTCAGATGTCTAGATTCCATGCCACAAGTTTTTATAAGAATACTTTGTTAAAAAAATGACCCACAATATTTAATTATTTACATTTTTTTTTTACACACTCAAATAAGTACCACGAGAACACATAACCACCCTCTTGATAGCCATTGCACCCTCAAACAGAGCACCTTGAACGAATTGCTTATCTACTCTGATAATCGCGACCCCATCCATCCTCGTCACAGGGAAAAGAAACAAGTTTTATGTTAGATACTATTTTGTTGTTATCAGCTCCTTGGATCGCTTTGAAGGTAAAAATAACATGTGATCCTCAAAAGCTTGTATATTTTAAACCATAAACAACATGGTAAACCACGTAGTACATCTAATTATTGCCAATTAAATCGATAATATTTTACTAAATAATGGCACTACATTTGTAGAACTGTTGTCTTGTTTATGTTTAAATTATAATTAGAGGCTCTATATTTTTAATTACCGTTTTATTTATTTTTTATCTATTTATTTATTCATGAATCCTACAAGCTAACTGACATATGATATCCAAAATGCTTATAAGATTAATTATTATTAATTACCAACAAATTAGTCATCATGTTCAACAGTATGAAAGTTACTACAAAACTAAAATCATTATTATTATTTTTTATTTATTTAACAATAAAACACAATGATAAATGTATGATACAATAAATAAAATGTCAATTTCTATGATTTACAAATAATATGTCAAAGTATATGTCATGGTAATTACCGTTGTCTTATAATACATTTGATTAAAATGTTAACAAGCAAAATGATTTCGTTGTAATTTATATTCTGAAGACAAAGATAGAACAATATTATATTGTGAAGTTTTTGAAAAAACATAACTAAAATTTTGAGTAATGTGTAATAAAATTTCTATACGTGATAAACATTTGAGAATAGTAGATAAATATATATATAAGAAGTAAATATCTTCTAGCTTATCATAAACTCCAAAACTTTCATATAATAGTCATTCTTTAAAAAAACCTGTCCGGTAATAATTATTGTAGACTTGCCTTATTACTAACTGATATTAACTTTAATCTTTTTGTTTACATATTACACCAAATGACAAGGCTTCGTGTACAGAACACAACACAACGCTAAACTTTTATTTACTATGTTTCTTTTATCACATATAAGTGCAAAATAAATTCGTGCTTAACCATATCTAAGGCCATTTGGCGGCCGAAAAACCGTGTCTTGGCCTCACGTATCCTATTACCTACAAACTAAACGATCGCCGGACCTCATTACTGGCGTCTTAGACCCACCCCTGAAGAGGGGGGGGGGGGGGCTAAGTGACTCCGAACGGAAATAAAGGTGCACGCGACTGGAGGTAATGTTAATTGAATTTCTGCAGACGCTTGGTCTAAGGATGGGGTATGGCGTAGTCGATACATTAAATTATAATATAATTTATCGATTCATAATTATTGTAAATACATGCATTGAGGCATATGATAACGTGTTGGATCAGTATAAGTTTGCAAGATATGTAAAGTCTCTTCAGATGCAATCTATATTTAAAATCCCTATTTATCACATTTATAAAGACTGTACAGTTGAGGACTAGTATATTTTACAGCCTGGATAGATAACTTTTATTCGCTGTAATCAATAACCGTAGGTTTCTTTCCACGTATAATAATTAGTCCATTTCATTGAACAAACTTCATGAATGATTTTGAAATATATATATTTATTAGACTATGAACTTTACACATATTACAAAAGGAAGGTAAGGAATATTTACAAACTTATATCAAAAATAAAAAATAAAAGAAATATTTAGGCATTCTTCCACATCGCTGTCACCCACAACAGTACCCAGAATGCTGGCAGCATTGCCACGTTGAATTGTAATGCTGAGCCTTTGACCCAAGTACAAGCCAGCTTTCTGATCATGAGAACCATCGACCAAAAGCTTAGATAGAGCTCTGAAAAGAAGCTTTGTACTAGGACCCCACGGACCAAGAGTTTCGACCGCAAACGGCTCAAATACATAATTTCCTGCAAGATTTGTGTATTGGCGCCGTTTGAGTGCCTCAGCGGACGCGGCAGCAGCTCCCGCACAGCTAGCAGTGCCAGAAATATGCGAAGGTGCCAGGGTGTCCACACATGTGGCATCCCACACAAGAGGCCTTCCCATCTTCCAAGGCACCAATGACATCCCGTCAGGTCTCTTGCCATCGTCTCGCACCAAGCCCTTGGGTTCAAGGACTGCTGGTACGCCGGCAGCAGAAAGGGCGCGACGGATGATGTCATTTATACTAGCATGTCGCGGAAAACGGCCAGCACTTTTGGAACAAGACAGTCCGTGGTGACCGAGGCGTTCGACAGTTTCACCGCAGTGACAACGATGTGGAACAATGCAGAAAGTAAAATAAATAAATATATAAATTTTTGAAACTCATATTGAAACTCATATTGGGTAATATTTTTGATACTAATACATAGCGTAGCGTGTACATTCATTTACAAAATTATATGTGGTTCATACAAAATATTTGTAACATTTTCTATGCTTATCTGTAAATTATTATGATGGCTTAACATATTGATTGATTATCGATATCTGGACATCACTATAAGACGACTGGCGAGTGATACGCGCGGCGGTCGCGTCGCACGCAAGATTAAACGTCACAAACCTTCAAGATATTTCCACGAGAAAAGACGAAACACCTGCACAGTCATTGACACCCTTATCACAATGTAATAAGTTTCATTTTATGTTACATCAATTGGTCAAGGTATATTTGTAAAATTAAGAGTCACTTGCAGGAGACTGTAGTCATAATATTTTGGACTGTGTTACAATTACTGGAAGGAAAATTTAAATTGAACCACATTTAGTAATTACAGAAGAGCTTTTAAATGTTTACAACTCGAATTTTTATGTGACAAGAAATTTTCAACACTGAAGGCATTTCGAACAAAACATTTTTGAGAAATAATTATTTTCAGATCCTTGTGATGTTTACATTTCTGTGATTTGTTTTTTATAAAGTAATAAGAGGCACGGTCAGAGATCGATATTTGTGCATCAATTGTTTAATTTTAAAATCTAAAAGATGTATTGATTCTGTTGATAGATGTCACTTGGTGAAACTTGCTACATATTTTGAATGATAACTTATTTACTTTTATAAGTAAGTATTTTTAAAAGTAAAACAGTGTTTTTAAGTGGAACAGCACAAGAGTTTTGGTAGATTATCAATATTATAGATATTATATTACAACAGTTATAAGCTATGTATGTAAGTAATGTTAGTTTTCTACTCACTATACTTCATAAGAGACAATAAAGTATCCATATAAGTATTTCTTCTAATATTTTGTTCCTATATTAGTTTAGCAGCTTTATAAGAGTTATATTATGTAAATATATTGCAGATAAAAGTAAATATTCTCAAGAACGAAGAATCAACAATTTATTTACCTAGAGGTAAAATAAATATAAGTCTCTAAAAATTCGAACTGTTGACTGCGAGTTTGACGACGACTTTCCCCCAGCTCATGTTCCGCGTAAAGAGAGGTGCCGTTTCTGAGGCACGTACAAAGCTCGTAATAGAGGTTTATAACAGGTAATAGCTATTGAGTGCTTTATGATGTATTACACAGTTAAGTAATACAAAGGGTGCTTTTGATTTATCGATATAACGGGTTTAGTGAGAGAAAAAAATGTTAAAAAAAAAAATATCTTTATTTTGCATAGACCATTTTAACGGCGCCTACAACATTTAAAATATTTAAAGCGCCCACCGCCACCGGTTCGGAACGCGGCCCACCTGAGAAGAACCGGCAAGAAACTTAGGAAGGCTTTTTTTGATGGCCTATTTACAATTTAATATTATTTCACTTTGCCAGCAGATCATTTCCAGGCGTCCCTGTCCTGCAAATAGTCTGTAACGGAGTAAAAACCTTTTTCACAAAGCTTGTTTTTAATAAACTTTTTAAATTTATTTAAAGGTAAATTTCTCATGTCACAGGGAAGCTTGTTGTAAAAGCGTATACAGTTACCCTGGAAAGAATCGCCAATCTTATGTAGTCGACTGTGGTGGACTGAAAGATTATTTTTATTTCTAGTGTTTATATTATGTTTATTACAGAGTTTAGAAAACTGTGATAGATTTTTCTGGACATACATAAGATTGGCAAAAATGTATTGTAATGGTACGGTTAGAATATTTACTTCTTTGAATTTTTCTCGGAGAGAAACTCTGGGGCCCAAATTATAAATAGCGCGTACAGCCCGCTTTTGTAGAACAAAAATAATATTTAAATCTGCAGCACTCCCCCAAAGGAGAATACCGTAAGACATAATACTATGAAAATAGCTGAAGTAAACCATTCTAGCCGTATCCACATCTGTTAGAGTCCTGATCTTTTTTACAGCGTATGCAGCCGAACTTAATCTAGAGGCTGTCTTTTCTATGTGTGGGCCCCACTGCAAATTGGCATCAATAGTTATACCTAGGAACACGGTTGATTCTACAAACTCTAACACTTGTCCATTCAGTTGAACATTGGCCGCAACTTGTTTTACATTTGGTAGAGTAAATTTTATACATTTAGTTTTATTTTCATTAAGGCAAAGATTATTTGAGCTGAACCAATGAACTACTCTTGCAATTGCATTGTTTACATCGTCATAGTTATCTAATTGTCTTTTAATTTTAAAAATTAATGAGGTGTCATCTGCAAACAAAACAATCCTATTCCTGTCCCCTACATAAAATGGTAAATCATTAATATAAATGAGGAACAAGAATGGCCCAAGTATCGAGCCTTGCAGCACACCCATTGTAACCATGGATCCTACAGAACGTGTACCATTAATATCGACCCTCTGTATTCTATTGTTCAAATATGAAGACAGAAGGTCGAGAGCTTTGCCTCTTATTCCATAGTGTTGTAATTTTTTGCACAGCGTTTCATGTTGAACGCAATCAAAAGCCTTTGATAGATCGCAAAATATACCTAATGCATCGTGCTTGTCTTCCCAAGCTTCATGAATACATTTTAATAACTCAACACCAGCATCGGAAGTTGATCGCCCTTTCGTAAACCCAAATTGATTCGCATGGAGTATTTTATGACTATTAAAATGGGATAGCATTTGATTCAAGATTATTTTTTCATATACTTTGCTCAAAGTTGGCAGCACTGACACTGGTCGGAAATTAGACGGCTCTGTAGCGCTGCCAGCCTTGAACAAGGGAACGACTTTGCTGTGTTTCATTAAATCAGGAAATGTACCACTAGAAACACAGTCATTAAACACAGTTGCTAGATGGGGCGCAATTACCTCAATTATACATGATGCAGTTTTGACCGATAATCCCCAAATGTCCGCGGTTTTCTTAATTTCGATACATTTAAATGTTTTTACAATGTCCTGAGCACAAATATCTGTGAATACAAATGCATCCCTGCAACAAAGAACAGATTCTTCTAATAAAAGTTCAGCGGAACTGGAAGATGCTTGGAGAGATTTTGTTGTCAATATAGGTACATTTTTGAAAAACTGTTCAAACTCCGTAGCCACTTCCAGGTCCCCTGTAACATGGCAACCATTTACTTTTAAGTGGAAATCCCTTTCAGTCACTAAAGATCTACCGCATTCAGAGTTAATGATGTTCCAAGTCATTTTTATTTTATTTACAGAATTAGAAATTTTATCTTTAATGAAGTTTGACTTAGCAAGATGACACGTTTGTTTAAATATCTTTGAATAATTTTTAACATATTCCTGAAAGGTTTGCCTAAAATTATATGATTTTTCTGAATATAATTCAAATAATTTATTTCTACTTTTAAAGATACCTGGTGTTGCCCAGTCACTGAAAATAGGACGACCACCAATCTGTAGAGTTTTTGAGGTAAAAACTTTGCCAAACTCATCATTAATCAAATTAAATAAGTGTTTATATGACTGCTCTACACAAGTGAAGTTAGGTAGATATAGTAATCTCTTTAATACATTTTCTTTAAAATTATTCAAACGACTTTGGTTAATTGGTACATATTTAATTTGTTTTTTGCTGACTTTGTTACTACTTTTAGGAAATTTTATCCATTGGCCACGATGATCTGACTCCACAGGATCCACAATACCTTTATCTATAGGTTTAATATCAGTAAAAATATTATCAATACATTTTGCACTGGTGGCTGTAATACGAGTGGGTTCTAAGAATGTACTATGCAGATTAAAGGATTAAAATAAATTTTTCATTTTATTTCTCTCTGATGGAGTTAATGATGTATCTAATATATCAACATTAAAATCTCCACAAACTATTATAGATTTCTTAGAACATTGGCATTTGAACAGTGCTTCTTCAAGCTTTTCTTCAAATTTAATGTACGGAGCTTTAGGGGGACTGTATACGCTTAACAAGATGAAATGCTCAAACTCAATACTGGCAATCTCAATAACTCGCTCAATGGAGAGGGCTACTAAATCCTTACGTTCTTTAAATTTTAAGTTTTTATTAATTAATATTAATTTGTCTAGGTATGATGAGAGAAAAAATATAATTATATTGCTATATCATTTAACAAGTTGACCACCGCGGCTTCGCCAGCGACACTCTTTGATTCCCGTGGCGCCCATTTATTTCCGTTGTTTATTAATTTACAATGTTTGCCTATATTTTTGACATTCATGATTACTGCTCTGCTCTCCTGGGTGGCAGCGTGATGATATAGGTTAGCCTTGTTCGAAAAATGGGCTTATCCGACACAAATAAATATTTTTCCAATTCGAACCAGTAGATCCTAAGATAAGCGCATTCTACAAACTCGCAAACAAACTCTTCGCTTCTTATATTTAGTATAATAGGTAGTATATTTAATATAGAAGATAGGTTCTTTTTTCAGCTTAGAGTTTCATTTGACTCAAAACCTATTTCTACAATACTTGAGTTGACTGTGGAGCGCTAAATTATCATCTCCTTAGACACTGAAGAACTCTTCAGAACACGTCGTGGTAGAAACCAGTAACCCCATCCTCCTTTCCACAAAAGCAGGGCAGAAACGACACCCACATATAGTTGAAAGAATCGCAACTCGAGCCAAGCGTAACTTGACTAGTCAATTCCCAGCAGTACACAGTAGGCCCACTGTTAATGGTCATTGTGGCCGACTTGGATCTTTGAAAGTCACAAATCGTACCTGGATTTGGACCTCTAACTGGGAATACACTATAAAATGGAAGAGAGTCTTAAGAATGCCTATACGAAACTAGAAGTCTTTCATTCGTCACGAAATTATGTCTTGGAATATTTTTTTCTGAGGTCCCGTGTTCGATTCCGGAACACGTTTCGGAACAAATATTTGTGATCCACAATGGGTCTTGCAAACGTTTTTTACTTTAAATGCCAAATAAATCTATAAAAAAATACGAGAAAAACTGTGTTTTTACTTCTTTATATTTCAAAAAATTGGCCGAAATATTTACGATCAAAGTGCGTATAACGCGGGTGCGCATACGTCACAACTATGCTCATTCAACAGTCGCGCTCTCGTTCCTATCCGAACGCCGCGCATCGCCTTGTCGCAGTCTATGCTACGTTGTGACGTCGTAATGAGCGCCCCAAATCTCGGAAATTCAAAAAAGGGCTATAACTTCTCGTCGTTATAACTTCGGAAATACTGCATATATTAAAGTGAAATAAAAACTAATGTAATGTACATGAACTACGCTCCTATTTTAGCTGTATTTGATAGTAATATTTTGACCCTTTTGTGTTCTCCATTGTTGTTTTCGGAGTTTGGGTATTTTCTATGTTTAATATGCGAGGAGACAATACTGCTTCATACAGACAAATAAACACATACACTTGCAACATAACCTATGTACTAGTTAGTAAGAGATTATTACCTCTTTCTCGTTGGCCTCTGAAGTTGAGCGTTTTCTTCGTGCAATTGGTTAGGCTAGCTAGCCACCTCACAAATATGTATGTATTTAGAAATATATATCACTTTGACAGAATTAAGAAAAATCACAGAAAAAATGGCGTCAATTTCCAGACCACTTCTACAGAAAGTTTTTGGAAACCTGCATCTGAGATTAAAGGAATGCTGAGAGCGCAGCGAACGTCATTTAGACGTTACTATTTGAAAAAAATAAAATTTATTAGAATTTTTGATATTTGCTAATAAACAATTTAAGAACAACTGTTGTTTATTTTTTTGGGACTTCAAATCGTTGGGTCTTTATAGACACTCTGTATAATATGTAGTTAAACATATAAGAATTTATAATTATGTTTACCAGTTATATATACATTATAGCTCAAGCTAATAGTTCTTAACTTTTATGTTAGCTGTCTCTGTATAAATTCACCGAAAATGCTTATTTATTTTCCGTCACTATTAAAATAGCTTAGTGTCATTTTCAAAAAAAAACTGCCCTCGAAACATGCCGAAAAACATACAACAAATAAGATAGATCCCTCACAACAAACAGTAACAGGAGCCTGTGAAACAACTCAAACACCTGAACTGTTTGTTCACGGTAAAAGGTGGTATCCGGTTGCTCCCCTGGCCGCGGGTCACGTTACTCAACACAGACAATATGGACTTCTAGTGCCGATAAATTTGACGATAAATTTGTAAACACGGATTTTTTGGATTAATACTTAAATAATTTATTTTTAATTTTAAGGCAGGAAATCTTATGAGCAGTCAGAACGGGTTTAAGGTGGCAAGACTGGCTGTACATAAAGGACTTGTCACTACGCTTATGTATGGCACTGAGAATTGGGTTTGGCAGAAGAAGCATAGAAGTAAACATGCGTGATTAGTGAACATTGCGGTAAGACAGAAGAAGTAGTAAATAAGATAGAAAAAGGGATGCATGGATGAAAATAAAATGACTAAGCAGATTGTGGCGAGAGTGAAAGGACAAACTCGAGGGGATCGACCTCGTGGTACAAATGTCAATCAAATCAAAGACTTTTTGGATAAAGGCCATCTCAAAAGTATCCTTAACCGGTGAGTGTATATGAAAACACATTTATGAAAGTAGAAGAAAGTTTGTAGTAAGTGGAAAGCCATAGTCCCTGCCTACCACGATGGGTGAAAGGGGTAATTATATGTATTTATGTTTTAAGTATTAAACAAAAATTAGTAAATCAAATTTTTTGTTGATCTAAATTGAATTTTAAGAGAAAATTGTGCGCAATGAACTCTGCCTAGGTCTACTGCAGGCCTCAAATCTGCCTCAACTGCAAGTGAGCACCGACTGACTAACTCAAGAGAAGGAGCATATTATTCTGGCCTGCGCTGTGTACATTTAGGTCATTCACAGAATTCACGCCTAGTTTTATCCATATTAGTCCAGTTATTAAGGTTTATAAAAGTAACAAATATACTCACAAAATTTGTTTATATAATTTTAGAATTGTTGGTAGTAACTAGGTTGTAATTTCCCCATGATAACAACGTGTAGGTGTCTCCCACGAGAGCGCCGTGTACGGATGAGCTAATAAGTATTATAGCTAATTGAGGTCATCAATCAGTTTGTGACAATGATTGAAACGCCGGGGTTTTTGCACTCAGATTACATTTACAATTATCGTCTTCACAGGGAGATTTAGATGTTTAGTTTCGTAGTTTACATTTTATATAATCTTTACGTTATTTAATCTATACTTAATATTATAAAGCTAAAGAGTTTCTTTGTTTGTTTGGTTGAACGCGCTAATCTCAGGAACTACTGGTCGGATTTGAAAAATTATTTTTGTGTTAGTGAGGCCATTTATCGAGGAAGGCTATATATCATTACGCTACTAAACTGGGGAGTAGAGCAGTAGTCATAAATATAGACAAATTGGGCAATTTTTATGCATTATTGTAGAATTTATAAGCAACGGGATTAAATACGAGTAGGTGCGACGGGAGGTCGAAATATTCCACGGGCGAAGCTGTGGGGGTCATCTAGTAATTTATAAAATAATTTATAAATACTTATTATAAGCAGACCAAAGGGGTACATAAGAAAACGGGTGTCTAATCATATGCCGCTTACGCTGAATATCGTGAACTTTGAATCCTAAGCTTTGGAAGCAACCGGAGGTAACGCTCGAATGAAGATCTTGTCATTTTTAATTGCGACTAATCCCACCCGCATTCCCATTACTGTGACTCCTGTAAACCAGGATCTACAGCAATGACCAAAACACCAGAAAAGTTACACAGAGCTCGATCTCGGTGAAGTCCCAGGAGAAGTTAGCATGTCTTGGAACCCGCAACGAAATTAATCAGAAGATAATGTGAGGCAGTAGGAAAAGAACGTAATGCCTCTTCCTTCCTTTGTAAAGCGAGAGACCTGGAAAGCAACTAGGTGTAAATCCTATAGAAATAGCGAAGCACCACGGTAATAGTAGATATAGTATGGGTCCTATGTGAGCTATGTTTGATTTCAGTAATATGTATGGCAGAAACGTTTAAAAGCACGAAAATTCGCCTTCGATGCCACGAGATCCGCATAGTAAACTACTCCCGATGTTACTAGTAAACAATTAAGCATATTATGTCCCTCGTTTTGCCAAATGCTACACTCAACTCAACAAGATCTTGTCATGACAGTCACTCTTACCGGATGACATTTACAGCTGTATTCGACTGAGGTACGACAATGAGTGACGGCCTGGAATTGAGAGTGCAGGCCTGGGAAAAACAAGACTATTGGTATGGTTGGAGTTAATGGTACTATTTTTTTATTTTTCTTCATTATTTGGGTGGAGGAGAATAACTCACCTAAAGCATGAAAGCAGTCGCTCAAATTTGGTCAACCAATTAGGTCGTAGACTTCCTTCAAGGATTTACCGTGCTCTCTCAAGAAAACGTTGAGGGATAGGCGCATTCAGCGAGTTTAAGACTGTAGTAAAAAGTAAAACCCGTGGGAGTCTCGGCAAATTCAAACACGAATTTTTGAAAATTATTTTGTATTGTGCGTAGTCGAGTCGGGGTAATTATCCCACTAATATTATACGTGCTTGTATGAAGCGATGGGTGAATCTTTAAGAAGCGAATTAGCCTGGCGATTTATCCTCTCTGACTACCCCATCAGGGATACAGCGTGAAGATAGTTAGTTAATATTAAATACGCGAAAGTTTATAATAATGGATGTTTGTTACTCTTTCACCCAAAATCTACTGAATGGATTTTGATAAAACTTTACAATAACATATCTTACACATCAGAAAAATACATAGATTTCTTTTTATCCCGGGAACAAGTTCCTGTGGGAAACGGGAACGGGAGAATTTCACCATGCGTGCGGAGCCGCGGGCGTCAACTACTAGTGGTATAAAAATAAATATACAGAGGTACCACTCCCTAGGCCTAAGCCTTAACTATTAAGGGTACTATAATATTATAATACTAGTAAAGCGATTACAGCGACTGCGGGTCAAAGAAAACCAATAAGAAAGGTTGGTTGGCAGGTTGGCAGTATTCTGTTATTAAAATTACATTCATCACATCACAAAAAAAACCGTCGCTCGAAATGAAACCTACAGGATCTGATGAAACGTGAAAATAAGTACAAAATTACATAGTTTTCTTTCGTGGACAACGATTACTTACACGTGTCGTATCGTAGTAGGTAGATAGAATATAGCGTAGCAATTTCTCGCCAGAGGTAACAAAGTCTAAGGGTTTGACCGACCGCTCTGTATCGCTTTAGAGTTATGGCATAGTGTGGATCTTCCTTTTAATGTCTGAAACTTACCTTTATTTTTGGTTTTAGCAGTACTTTTGTCACATGGTTTTTTTCCCTCACACTTTGCGTCCGGAGCGCATGTGTTAGAAATGATTATGATACATAATAAACTAACTGTCAAGGAATCCTATATATTTAATATCTGTATCTGTTCGGGTAGCTAACACAAATATATGTAAAGAACTAATTTAAATATAAATTCAAATATTAATAACACTTTTAGTGGCATACTATTTCATTATTAGAAACAGTAAGGTTAAGTAAACTATAAGTTAAATATTTGTAAGGTATTTATTGCAACAGTAACCATCAATTGAAATCTGTTTCATGTAACTTTATACTTCATGTGGCACTAAGTGAAATATTAAGAAGGTAGGTACATAATTAAGAACAAACATTAAATCGGTTTATAATTTTTAATCAATAAAATAGCTAGTTTATCAACATAACTGCAGTATATTATTTCACGGGTGCGCCTGGTGGGGAGAACGGGGTGGCCGTGGTGCTCTCCGAAGGGCTGCAGAGCGGCATCTTGTAGGTGAAACGCTGTAGCGACCGGCTTATGATCGTGAGGGTGCTTATCGATGGGATTATTACCCACCTGATAAGTGCCTACGCGCCACAGACCGGTTGTAGCGACGCCGATAAGATGTCGTTTTGGGGCCAACTCGAGGGAGTGCTTCGGAGCATTCCGTTGTCACAGGGAATCGTTTTGGGAGGCGACCTAAACGGTCATGTGGGTGAGAGGTGTGAGGAGTTTGAGCGTGTTCATGGTGGTTTTGGATACGGCACCCGCAACGCTGAAGGAGAAACTATCCTCAGAACGTGTGTGGCTGCCGATCTGGCCATTGTGAACACGTATTTCAAAAATAAATCCGAACATCTCATCACCTATAAGAGCGGGAGGCGTACAACTCAGATCGATTTCCTACTCACTAGGCGACACAGCATCGGCAAGGTGGCCAACTGCAAGGTCATACCCGGAGAGAGTCTTACTGCACAACACCGTCTCCTTGTCATGGACCTCTGCGTGAAGCCTAAAGGCAAACGCATCGAGCGGTGCCAGCGCCGCATCAGATGGTGGCTGCTTGATGAAACTAGGTCTCAGGAGTTCGTCTCAGCTGTCGGTGACAAATGCACCGACACTGAAGGCGAACCAGTTCAAGATTACTGGGACAAAGTTCAGGCAGCCATCCTTGGAGCGGCGAAGGTGATGCTCGGTGAGTCTAAGGGTGGACGCAAATGTGACAAGGAAACTTGGTGGTGGAACGACGCAGTCCTGAGGGAGATCAGGGAGAAGAAAGCCCTCTTTAAAAAGTGGCAAGCGACCGGATCTCCCGAAGACCACGACGCGTACAGGTCAGCCAAGCGCGCCACAAAGAGAGCTGTAGCCAGAGCCAGACGAGACCACTTACAACCTTTGTATGATACGCTGGAGTCGTCTGAGGGGCAGAAGCTCATCTATAAGCTGGCGCGCTCCAGGGTCAAAACGGCACAGGATATATCCAAGTGTCGCTGTGTAAAAGACCCTGAGGGAAACCTGTTAAGCGAAGACCTCGCGGTAAAGGAGAGATAGCGCTCGTACTTCCACGAGCTGTTTAATAAACAGCATAAAGAGGTGCAGCCTCCGGACCTCCCTCCGAATCAGGGACTAGTGCCACCGGTAACTGGGTGTCAATATGGGTTTCGCCCTGGTCATGGGACCACGGACCCTGTTTTTGCCCTGAGGGTTGTCGCAGAGAAATACAGGTCGAAGAACACGCCTCTGCACTGTTTGTTTCTAGACATGCAGAAGGCCTTCGACTGTGTTCCTCGTGCGATGATCTGGTGGGCACTGCGGTCCAAAGGGGTTCCAGAGGTCTATATTGACACTATCCGGGACATGTACTGTGACTCCGATTCAATGGTTCGGACTGCTGTTGGCGACACGAATCCCTTCCCCATCACCGTCGGGGTACACCAGGGTTCTGTCCTTAGTCCGCTTCTGTTCAGTGTAATATTAGACCAATTGTCGGACAGCATCAGAAACCGCATGAGCAGCCTCCATGGTTGCTCATGTTTGCTGACGATATTGCGCTGGCAGACGCGGACAGGGGCAGATTGGTGCGACGTGTAAAGGCGTGGAAGGAGACGCTTGAGAACGGCGGTCTGAAACTAAATGTGGCGAAGACCGAGTACTTGGCACTAAACTCGACAGATCCCACATCCGTCCGCATGTGCGGTGATTTGGTCGAGCGCACGGCCAAGGTTAAATACCTGGGATCTGTTTTTCACACGTCCAGTGACATCGATTGCGATGTCAAGTCACGCATTGCTGCCGCGTGGGCCAAATGGCGGGAGATGACCGGTGTCATTTGTGATCCTAAAATGCCGATCCGGTTGAAGGTACAGGTCTACAAAACCATTATTAGACCTGTCCTTTTACATGGCAGTGAGACGTGGCCGATATTGGAGCGACACAAGCAGGAGCTGCGTGTCATGGAAATTAAGATGCTGCGGTGGATGTGTGGAGTCACGCGGATGGACCGCGTGAGGAACTCTCGCATCCGCGGCAGCCTTCACGTCCGTGACATTGCAGACAAGTTGCAAGAGTGTCGCCTTCGTTGGTATGGTCACGTCTTGCGGCAAATGCCGGGCTACGTAGGTAACAAATGTCTGGCCATGTCAGCCCCGCCGGGTCCCGGTAAGAGGGGAAGACCCAAGAAGTGCTGGCTTGACGTCGTAAGGGATGACATGCGTGCCAATGGTCTCACTACAGGGGATGCCGACGACCGTGCGAAGTGGAGGAGGAAATGTAGGAAAGCGGACCCCAGGCGTCGCGAGACGCAACTGGGACAGACGCTCGGATGATGATGATGATGCAGTATATTATTTGTATAAACTCAAATGTAATTGTAATAGGAATAAATACAAATGTAACAGTAATGGTACTTAGCTTAGGTTTTTAGATGCTCCGTCCGGTAACTGTCATAGAACTAATCAATATAAATTTACTGTATATCATATGTACCGCACTGCAACTACATATAATTATATCATTAGTATTAATCGTCGTAGTTAACAATTCACATGTGCACCGAACTAATAGCGTTATTCGAATGAAACCGTTTCCGACTGGTCATCTCACAACTCCCCTAGGGGAGTTGGAGGGAGACTGGACGAGGCATTGGCCTCTTTCAGTGATTGTCAGCGCCGCCTGTCGATACAGGCGGGTCGTTGGAGTGGCTAGTAATAGCCGTGGGGTCAAATCCGGGCGTCAAGTCCGGTGGTGAAGCGTGCCGCTAGCGAGCCCTGACCCCACCGGATGATTCCGATGGGCGGTCTACAAGCCAGCGGCAGCTGAGGTCGTCATCTGGGGGTCACCCTGGGGGCGTCGGCGAGGTCGAGCCTGGCGGGAAAGGTTCCCGGCAGGCGCCCATCAGCCGGCCTCAGGGTGACGTTGTCTAGTCCGGTCGAGCTGCAGCGGGGATTAAGTCCCGCGGCAGAGGTCTGTCCGGGGGGCGCCGGTGGTACGGAGCGATCTCCCGCAGGTGGTGGAAGTTCGACTCCCCGGCGCGTGCGAACATGTTGGCGCTCAAGCGACCGATGTAGTCGACGAGGCTCTCCATGCGTAGGTCTCGGGCGACGTTTCGTTCCTCACGAAGCGAGGGGCACCTACGGCGTGTCGCAGTGATAGCAACTGCTGCGCACGCAACCGTGCACGGTACGTTTCTGCTGCCAGCGCGTACCATGCAGGGGCGGCGTAAGTTAGGCGGCTGCGAATGTATGTTTTGTAGACGCCCAGTTTCGCGCGGAGCGGGAGGCACGAGGAGATCACCGGATGCAGGAGAGCTCGAGCGGCGCGAGCTTGTCCAACAATGTTCTGCACGTGGTGTCGCATGGTGAGACGACGGTCAATGGTCACTCCAAGGTACTTCACCGTCGGGGACCAGTCGACGGCTTTTCCGAGCAAGGTAAGGGGCGCGGGTTGCCACGCACCCCCCACAACAAGCGCTTGGGTCTTTGCCACGTTGACCGAAATGCTTGCCAATCCTGGCGAAAGCGAGGCGATAGTGGCGATGATCGAGTAAGGTTGCTCGTCAGGGTCAAAAGGACTGGCTGGTGATCCGAGAGAAGGTGGTCGTCCAGGACTTCGATCGATGGCGCGGCTGGCAGGCCGCGGACCAGCGACAGGTCGATGACGTCCGGCAGGAACGCTGCCTGGTATGGATAATGAGTCGGGACCTCTGGCCCCAGCACCTCATATCCATGCTGTTCCGCGATGCTGAAGAGTCGGCGCCCGTTGGGACAGATGCGCGTGGAGTTCCAGGCCGTGTGCTTGGCGTTGAAGTCGCCCGCGACTATGACTGGGTCCGGTGAGTCCATCGGGGTGTGGACATCAGCCGTTGACAGTCGCGCGTCCGGCGGCTTGTAGAACGCAAACACACGGATGGGGCGGCGATCGACGCAGACTTCCACGCCCAGGGCGTACGACGTCTGCAGCAAGACAGTTGGCAGCGGTTGGTGGACGACACTTCTCTTCACCAGGACTGCCAATCCCCTGAAAGCAGTCCCGGTCTGGGAGATTTGCTCCTCTCGGTACACATGGTACCCTGGTGCTCGGAGTGCTGAGTTCTTTCTGAGGCGCGTTTCGCAGATGAGGGCAATATGGACCTGCCGCTGTGCGAGCAGCTGCCACAGGAGCCTGGTCTTCACGGGGGACATCCCGTCGGCGTTCCAGAAGATGATGCGTAGGAAGTTATCTGCCACAGGCACAGATTTTCCCTACGCATTGCAGGATGAGCTGGACGGGGTCCCGTCCCTCCTGGATGGCTTGGAGCACCTCGGTCAGCACTCCGATCACCATGGTGATCAAAGGATCAGCCATTGTCCGTTCGGCCGGCACGCTGGATGTCGGTTTCGGGTCCCGATTCGCCTTCGCGGATAGCCCGCACGTACTCGGGGGTGTACCCTAGGTCTTTCAACTCCCGTTCTACGTCGCAGGGTTCGGTGTTGTGGGGTAGCCCCCTGATGGCTACCTTCAAACTCCTCTCCTGCGGCAGGGAGTATGAGAACCAAGAGATCTTGGTCTCCTTCTCTAGGTCGTATAGGTATCTTTGAATGATTCGGTACTCAGAGTCCGATTTTGGGATAAACCGGACCCCTTTCCCGAAGGCACGGCCGTTCAGTGCGTGACCCAGGCGCTTCTTCAGCTCTCGGATGTGGTTTGGCCCGTCCGGGAGCGATTCCACAATAAGCGGAGGGTACTTCGCTGTCTGGGGGTTGGCGTTTGTGGTGGCGGTAGTGGATATCGCGGCTGCCGGCGCTGTGGTTGGAGGCGCGTCGTTGGTCGCCTGCGATGTTCGCGGCGTCAATCTCCTCGGTTGAGGAGTTGGAGGTTTCGATGGTGGCGGTGGCGGGCTGCTCAGCGCAGCGGCGTGCGTGTTTGGCGGCGAGAAAGTCGCCTGCCCGTGCGTCCTGTGCGGGGGAGAGGGGAACCTCTCCGCCGGGATCGGGGCCGTTCCGGATTGCCCAGGGGTGGGCCATCTGTGTCCCAATGGTGTCGCCGTTGGCCGGGTTGCGGCTCGAACGGCTGCAGCTGCAGGGGGTGCAGCAGCAATGGCTACGGTTGCAGTAGCGCCGGCAGCTGGGGCCGGCCGAGTCGGCCGGGCAGTGGTGGCGGCCGGTGGTATGCACCTCTGCGCGGCGTCGGGACCGGCGAGCCTTGGCATCGACGGTGCTGTTGGAGTGGGCGTCCTGGGCCGCGGGCTGCCCGGGAAGAACTCTTCACCCCCGGATGTGCTGGGGCGGGCTGTTACTGGGCGGCCGAAGGTCAGGCTGGGCTGGCTCTCGGTCGCCATCCTTGTGAGATGCGCGATAGCGGCGTGTGCAGGTCCGCGGGAGTGGACGAACGTTCGCTTCGCCCCCCGAGGGGCGTGGGGGCCCGTCGCACGGCGCGTAGGTGGGTGCAGTTGCGGCGGCGGCATCGCAGCCGCTGCAGGCGAAGAGTGGTGAAAAACGCGGAGGGGGGATGGATACCATGTGCGGCCCTAACCCCGGCCTCGGCACGCCGATACCTCCTGACCCGGTCCCCGGGGCTTGCCGCTGGTGGCAGACTGGGAAACCAAAGCCAGGCGGCACGACGCGTGATCCGAGGTCGGAAGCTGGACGCAACTTGCGTAAGGTATCGGACGGTGGTACGGGGCGTACCACAGAGAGAAACTTAGGAGGGCCAGAAACTTAGGAGGGCCTGAAACCGTTTTTGTGCGAGCACTGCCTTTTATGTCAAATCTATTGGTGGGGTAAGTGACGTAATATTATGCAGATTGTATTTATACATCGAAAATCTATTCGCTGCACATGTGGATTAGGATAGACTGAAATGTCAACATCTTTTTAAACGGATGCTGTTATAATCATACATTCAAAATTAATAAACACGAATTTTGTGATTGGCCACGTGTTTGCTGCCGCCAACGGTTAGGTCCAATAGAGACATTAGTCCGCGTACGCTTAGATTGTGGAATGAGTTCCCTGCCTGGGTTTTCCGGAACTTCTACAGTATGAGGTTCTCCAAAAGGGGTCTTAGAAGGTTTTTAAAGGGTCGGCAGACCTCTGGTGTTGCAAACGGCCATAGGCTACGGTGATCACTTTCCATCAGGTGGAACATACGCTTGTCTGCCACCTCAGTGGTATAAATAAATGGTAAGTTTATTTCCATTTTGAAAAGGATTTAAAAGATCAGTGGGTATTCCTGTATTAATTGAACGGTGAATAATTATTTAGAGATTGATGAAACTGAAAACAGTTTGCTATGTCTAAACTAGAGCTACTAAACTGTTAAGGCAGCTCAGATTCTCATAATTATATGGAACTAGATGACCCCCACAGCTTCCCCCGTGGAATATTTCGACCTTCAGTCAAAATATCTGTCTTCAGTCTTCAGTCTGTTATTTAATCCCGTCGCTTATAAATTCTACAATGATGCATAAAAATTTGCCCGATTTGTCAACATTTATGACTACTGCTCTCCTCCCCAGTGTTGTAGCGTAATGATTTATAGCCTATAGCCTTCCTCGATAAATGGGCTATCTAACACAAGAAGATTTTTTTAAATCCGACCAGTAGTTCCTAAGATTAGCGCGTTCAACCAAACAAAGAAACAAACTCTTCAGTTTTATAACATTAGTATAGATGTACAGTATCCAGTAGGCAAAAGTGAACAACACTCTGTTTAAGTTTTGAACCATGAAGATAATTACTGCTATGTACTAAGACTCACAAAATACAGAATAGCTCTAATAAAAATCCATTTTAAATTTATCTTTTTCACCAGAATTGCCATTGTTTCCTTTCCTATTTCTCCTGTACCATGAAGTCAAGTTCAGCCTTCGTAATACGAGTACTAGCCCTATATCTAAAATTCCTACTACGCAACGTCTTTCTCATAATCAACATTTCTATTGATATGATAGGGAAAGATGTGCCAAATAGGTAACATGACTATTCTTTGCTCGTAATTTGGTATGTCCATACAATTCTTTCCTTTCTTGGTCAGTAATTGGCGCTATCAGAGTGCCGGCCACGCGGCCATAAAGAGGTGAAGCGAGGTGGGCAGTCGATCGACTGTGAACCGACCGACGCTGACACATTGATAAACTGAACACTTGCTTCAGAATATTGTGTGAAGTTAAGTGTAAAAATATTGACCTCCATTTAAGTTAAGTGTAAAATATTAAGTTTGTTTAAGAAATTTTTAGGCTTGATTTGATGGCAAAATGTTCTTGGCCGCAAGCTACGCTTTAAATCACACCACAGCAAAATGTTATCTAGTTGGAGTTTCTAAGAGACCGTTTCGATATACCATGATGTACTATTGCAAACAAGTAAGGTGGGTAAATACTACCATGTTACTGGCAGTCAGTACCAACGGATTGACGCGCATTCCGAAGGTAAGTAGGTAAAAACTCTTTATTGTACTCCAGAAAACACAATATAGACAAAGTAGTATTATACAACTTGGTATAACAATAGGCGGCCTTTTCGCGCATGGCAATTGCTTACAGGCAACCATTCGAAGCACGAAAACATTCATACAAAGAAAAACCACACGCTGTCTTGGACATTTCAGGATCGACCGTAGCGCTCGTGATCGTTTACAGAACACTATACTAGAGGGGCCACGAACTCTTCAAAGTTTCTTCCATATGAACACTGTACACCAATGATTATCAACTTATTGCTAAAAGTGGGGCCCCAACTCAGGCCTTCCCTCTATCGACTCGCAGTGAATTAACTTCAAGCCTTCTTGCAGCCCGGTTGAGCCGAGGCGAAACACCGTGGAATGGTGTCTTAAAGGCTGGGAGGCTCACATACAACCACTTTATAGTTGGACGATTGCGAGAAAACTGAATGCATAGTATCACGTACTAAAAAAAATTTTGGTTTAATGCTTGTTCTATTCGTTAAGCATTTTGTACTGATATTTTTCTCGTCAATATAACCGAATTTCAAAAATAGAACCCATAAACTGTACCAAAGTGACCGTGTGTGCGCCATTAGTTAAAGAAAAACGGTTGGCCCTTCACGGGTAATGCAGTCTCCACCTTCGCTAAGAGCGGTCGCGTGCGGGTTAACCGCACGATTTGTGGGCTCAATTGACTATCAATGAATAGTAGAACTACTTACCTTTGTGTTTTATTGCCTGCTATTAGGACTAGATGAGTTTGGGTTCCAAATTAGAGTGCTCACTGGTTAATAATTAGAAGAAAAAATATCGTATTTATATATGCAATTACGCATATCTTTGAAGACTGAATATGTTTAAGTCAATTGAACTTCCTAATTAACTGAATTAGATGCAATGAGGCAATTAAATGTGCAGGTAGAACCATACGCAAAGGTGGTGTACCGGTCAATCATAAACTGAAACAAATCTTTGCAAAATGAGTTAATAGATTTCATGAGATCAAAATTTATAAAAAAAGGCATCTCTAGTTGATAGTGCTGATCTTGCAGTGATTGCTGATAGAAGATCGCTCTGCTATTTCTGAATATGCAAATTTTCTTGATCGCCACGGAAGAGAATTTTCACGAATGAGACAAAATCATAAGCTAAATACTATTACTACTTGTCTTTCTGGAAAAGTCGATTGATGGGCTTTCGGAGTCTGGTGTTCATGGGATACTGTCCTTTTAGTGTTATTTTAAACATGTGTTATGTTTAAACACATTTATACATATTTAAATTTAGAAATAAATAAACAGAGTTATTTATTTTCTTATATTATTATTATGGATAGTACCATACGAAGCTAACCATCATGTTTGTAACACAGAAGATTTACCTGGGTGAAGATTAAAGCGATGAATCCTTTTTTATAGTTAGGTTTGATAATTACTAGATCATTAAGGCAGCAGCTGAGACATTGATACGCGATTCCTCAAGTTTCATTATAAAAAGAATGAAAGACTCTTAACCCAGTCCTATAACTCTAAGGTAGGTTTCAGTATCAAGTCAAGCCCCCGTCCCTCGATTGCCGTACTCGGTGAGTGCTCCACTTAATAATATTTTTCACCTTGTTTCGTTTTCCAATTTTCCGCAAGTCACTCTCGTGGGTAACGGTCCGTGTTTTGATTTAGAAATGCTTCAGGAGTAATATGAAATTTTAGTTGTTACGACACGATTACAATCGGAGTATTTTAATTGTTACATTGTTAGCGAAAGGTATGTGCAACAATTTAAATTGGAAATTTAAATTGTTGCACATACCTTTAATTTTATTTTATTTATTTTTATTTTTAACATATAATTATGGTAACTATGGTCACCATAAAATGTTTTTAATAAATTACTTAAATTCGAAGTTTAAAGCTTATTATTTTGTTGTCTTTTATAATTGAAGAAAGAATGGGGACTGTAACTCCTAACCACAGGCTGCTTTGTAGCCTATATAGGGGGACAGTACTCATCCCTCTTTCTTTGTGATTTACAAAACTGTTACAAAATAATGTAATTCAAAATGTTGTTACTTGAATAAATATTATTTTTATTATAAAAAAATCTATATCTTCCACACTTGGCTTCCATTAGCCGGGCGGAGTTCTTTTGGTTTAAAAAATACCTATGAGCCACTGATTAAGCACTTCATTATTTGAAAACAAAATCACAGTCAAGTAAATTTTCAAGTTATTTGCTAGTAATTTTTTCAAACTTTGTATGACGAAAATCAATTTCATTATGAAGTTTGAAAATATCGTAAGATATGAATGCACGCGTGTACTGTTACGTTATAGGTAGTCTGTTTGTTAGTACTCTTAGCTAGTACTAAACAATTCATTAATTTCGTCTGTTCATTTACTAAAGAATCATAATAGAACTATGCTAAGTTTCCTCCAGTTAATACCAGTTTTATAAGCATATTATTTATTTAAAAAATACTCAGATACCCAGACGTACACGTTAAGAAGCCATTGATGAATCTACAAGAAGCTAAAGAAGTATGTCTTTTCTAACTTTTCCATCACTGATACAGCGTGAAGATAGTTAGGTATTTTTTTAAACCAAATTATTCAGATTCTTATTTATGTTTTTTGTTCCTATTCTAAAGATTTTCCTGTCCACCCTAACAAAGCACCTTCCCATTTGATAACATTAGGTGAAGACACGATTCTCTAGAGACGTCTCCCACGTATTTATATTTTCTTTTAGTATCAGTTATTTCGCAGATATCATCTCCTACATTGTGATATCACTGGACGTCGTCGCGCTTGACCCCACTTGTCCCAATCTAATTTCATCCCTCTTATATTGGCCAAATGTTTGTAGCCAAAGCTTTGTTTAGGATTTGGCGTTGTAACGTTTTTCTTTTCATATTAGCGTAGAGACTGATGCATATAAAAGTAGGGTCTTAAAGACTGCTTTATTTAAATACTATATGCAGCTGTGCTCTGAATGTATTGTTTTCGACACGATTAAAAACTAGTCTCACTCTTCTCATCTATTTAATTAATATCGTTGGGACAACTCACACAACGCCATCTCATTCCAAACTAAGCAGAGCTTGTACTATGGTAACCAGATAACTGATAAACATACTTATATATTTCTAATTACATACATATTATAGATAAATAATACCCAGACACAGAATAAACTATCGTGCTCATCACACAAAGTTTTATCCTGGGTGGAAATCGAACCCACGACCTCTTGCGTAGTAGACGGATACACTCCCACCGCGCCACAGAGGCAGTCAAATACTTTTAAAAAGTAAATTTATAGTAAACTAGTTGATACGGTTCCCGTTTCCCACAGGAACTTGTTCCCAGGATAAAACGTAGCCTATGTGTTATTCTGATGTATAAACTTTATTATTGTAAACTTTCATTAAAATCTATTCAGTAGTTTTTACGTAAAAGAGTAACAAACATCCATACAAACTTTCGCATTTATAATATTATTAAGATGTTAGGCCACCTAGTAGGCCTTCAACGTGACTTGCCGACTATTATGTTACTAACGTTAGGGCAATGGCCTAACAGCCTTAAATGAAGATACCACAAACGGTCACCCATTTTAGGGACTGACTTTAGCGTACTCTCATACTACTCATCGTTTACAGAACACATCACGCGGTGGGCTATGAGCGCTTATATAAATTGAAACTATTATTTAAAGATAAATGATTTATAAATGATTTATTTGCTGTAAATGAGGTTGTAGCGAGATGGTAAGTCACAATTCACAAAATTATAGTACTAGCCCATTTAGCCATTTAACCAATAGCATGCAAAAGTTTCCTTAAATACTAAATTATAAAAGTACAATGAATTTCATTTTCAATCCGTAATTCAATTAATTTCAAATAAATTTACAATTTCATATGAATTTTTTAATTGCATTACATTATATAAATTTCATTAGGATTCATATATAATAAATTGATTACATTTCTGAATTTACAATACAAATTAATTAATATTTCACATGCATAATTATAGTAACAATAGGTATCCACAATAACAAAAACAATCACCATAGTCAATAAACAACCTATAAAATTAACAACATTGGTCCATGCCACTTATTTATCCCGGTATGTGAGAAACTCCTGAACTGAGTAAAAACAGTTTTCCAACAGCCAGCAGCTAATATTTGGTACAAATCTTTTTAAAGGTAATTCCTTAAAACGACCAGGAATTTTATTATAAATTTTTATGCACATGGAATAACTATTGCTCTGAAATTTTGTGGTTTTTGGTACCGTACCAAGTATCAACCGGTCTGGGTTTCTTATATTTTCGCTTTTCGTATTATCTTTTGCTTTTTTAAATAATGTAGGGTTCTGTTTTACAAATTTCACTACTTCGATGATATATAAACAAGGCAATGGTAATATTTTTAAAAGTTTGAAATAGGGGCGACAAGACACATCCGGTGCGATATCACATATGGACCTTATACATCGTTTCTGAGCAATGAAAACTCTTTCTATATCTGTACCGTTACCCCAAATGAGAAGTCCGTACCTAAGGATGGATTCCACATACGCAAAGTAGGCAGTACAAGCGGTTTTTCTGCTTGAGACCTTTGCCAGTTTATACAGTGCAAACGAAAATCCCGTAACTTTATTGCTAATCTTATTTATTTGTTCTTTCCAGTAAATTTACTATTTATAATCAACCCAAGGAATGTTACATTTATAGGATTTAATAACACCTGCCCCTCATAATTTGTATGTAATTTATAATCTTTGAAATTGTTAAAATTAATATAATTGGTTTTTGATAAATTAATTTGTAAATTATTATTGTTTAACCATTTTATAATAATTGCTAGAGTATTTTTAATTTCAATTTCATGTTGTGGGTATTGATGAAAGTAAATAACTAACTATCTTCACGCTGTATCCCTGACGGGGTAGTCAGAGAGGACCGATCGCCAGGCTTTGCGATCCATGCATACTTCTTTTGCTTCTTGAAGATTCATCAATTGCTTCATTCACGCACGTCTGGGTATTCGAGTACTTTTGACTTTTCTGTTTTTGAGCAATCTGCTCACGTGATCTTCATATGTAAGTCTCGGCCTAACTTAATTAATCCTTCTACCCTCTATTTTCGCACAATGAAAGTAAATGTAAAAAGTGTACCTATGTTACAGTAAATTAGTGAAGAAAATAAAACACCAACATTGGCTCAAATATTGGCTGTCAGTAATAACTTTTATGTCATAGCATAACGCGTTGTGAAGGGGCGAAGAAGCAGGTAACTTGACGGAAAATCTAATTTACCAAATTGAATTACAGTGTCCACCGAGTGTGGGATGTATTTCAACAATATATGGCCCCTTCTTGTGTGGCCATTCATATACGGGGAGGATACGACGATATAATTATTCTACCTATTAGTAAATTATTTGGATTTTTTTTTTCGGTATTAATTTAAAAAACGTGAAATTAGAAGGTATTTTTTTTTCTGGGAATGATAACAAAAACAGACGTTTGTTGTTTAGCACAAATTGACCCATTCAGTTTAATTCTACTCGTTATGTCTACCCGTTCTTGAGAAATACGGTCATGACGGATAGATAGACAGGCGGACAATAAAGTGAGTCAATTTATAATTTGTAATATTCTAACACAGCGAACTCTCAAACTGTCATCTATATGAACATACTCTGCAACTGTCATACATATAACCATACACCTCTTTCGGACACTGAATAAAAAAATATTTATCAAAATCGGTATCTCAACTCTGTAGAAAGTTATGCGTGGTCATACATAAAAAATATATACGCGTCGACTTGAGAACCTCCTCCGTTTTTTCGTCAGTTAAAAACGGCGTGTAGCGAAATATGAATAAATTGAAGCGCCTGCAACTTACAACCTGCAATATAGAGCCAATTGTATCTAGTTTTGTAATGAAACTTTTTGCGGGTGCTTAGAAAATTAAAACTATCCTCCTATCGACTGTTTGCCATTCGTGTTTATTTGCGTTCCGTTAATAAAATTATGAAATAACTGATTGTTTGTTACATTTCTATGTATACATATACTTAGTAGGTAAGACTCGAGTAGCTCCCTTAAAACCATATATAATTTACTATTAATAAACATAAATTCCGGTCTTCAAAAGGCACGTTAATCCGTTGGTCCATGTTGTCAGTAACATGGGAGTCTTATTAAAACTCACGCACATTGTAACTGATTACAAAAAGGGATTTTGCGTAAAAACAGTTATTTGTTATCGATGTCGATCGACAATGTGAGAGGAAAGACGCGATGGCGAGCGCCCTGCACTCGTGGTCCTGATGAAGGCTTCCGGATGAAGCCGAATATCGACAACAGTACGCGCAAAATCCTGTTTTTGTTTTAACCAACATGAGAGTCGTTAAGACCAGTTGAAAGACTTATGAACTTGAAAATTTTCAACAGCAGAATTTTCAGCACCTGTACATTGAACGTGGCAACACGGCAACCACCTGTTGCGAGGAATAAAAATGTTTTCGGTAAAATATTGGCGCATACTATGCCTCTGCCACCTCTTCGGGGATAGAAGCGTAATAATTAAACCTAAATAAGATCGCAAAAGTTAACAAATTCATGCGACACGCGATCACTCGCGACAGTTCCGTAAACATTTGAAACAAGTGTTCATTCCGAGTACACCTCTGCTCCCGCGGGCCACTGATTTACATTTAAATTACACTTAACTCACATACCGACTTTACTTTTTAAATGTTGTCTGCCAGCTGCCTCTGTGTTGTGTAGCAATTCTGTTTCAAATTTATTTTATTTCCATTTTTACTCTCTTCTTGTCTAGATTAAAATAATGGTAGCTTTAGTCCCCTGTAAAGAACCTGAGCAAATTTCAATTCCGCAGGTTGTGGCGATCTTTGTGCCTGTATAAATTAAAAAATTATAATAATTTATTAAACTTTTAAGTACCTAGGTTTCTACTGTTTTATAAACTAGAATATTGATATTATTATGTAGCTAATTTCTGAAACGGATAGACTGATTTCAAAGGGACTTTCACTGATAAATAGCTAATGTTATTAGGATTAACTTAGGCTACATTTTATTTAGAAACTACACCAGTGCAACCGCAGGGTTTAAAAGATAAGAATATAACATTACAAAGCCACGACATTTTTTAAGGTCTGATGAAGGTTACACATATTTACCTAACTCACTCTATAAAACAAAATGACACAGAACTATTATTTCTTGTAACACGCATATCAAACCTTCGTCAACGAACTCACAATAGTTAGACATGGATTACGCTAGGTGACGCTTGTCTAAGGGCTTACACTGGATTATAACGTCCATTGTGCTTTATAGTTTTTATTAAAACATATTTCTCTCTCTCTCTGTCACTGTCTCTCTCCCTGTCTCTCTATATACAATTTAAATTTATTAGAACCCGAGCCAGTATGTTTGGAACTTTTAAGGGTTTTTAAATGGTGTAATATTCTTGTCGTATGGACCGGACCTGTTCAGAAGAGAATACAAGTATATTTAATTGAAAAGGGTTACCACAATTATGTTTCATACCTTTTTTGCCTCACACTATAGGTATCTCTGATATTTCTTTATTCTATTATATATTTCTATTTATTCAAGAATGTCAGTATTTACCTGTGATGATGGCAAACTGTGCCATCCAACCATCCGGAAGGAAATACCATTCACGTTTCAGATTGCTATATTGGTCGGCAGCGGAAGCCGCAGTTACTGGATGTGCCACGAGCCCGCACCAACCTGCTCCACCTGGCGCCTTGGACACGGGCGCTACGGACACTCAATGGGGTGGTAGACAAAATTGATTTGTACTCTTGCTCACTGAACGAATTCACAGAAATAGCATATAGAATTAGTATATTTAGGGAATTTGGAACTTAGAATAGGTAAATAGATAAGTCAGTAGAAGATTAAGTAAATAATTGGAAAGGTAATAAGAATATTGTATTAGTGTTAAATGTCTGCTACTTTATACCGCATTAGGGGTAACCTGTAATGTTTACACTGTTGATTGATGGCACTTGGTGGAACTTGCTACACTTCTTGAACAAAAACACTTGTACTGTTCCACTTATTTATTATTTTACCTGACCGGTTTCGCCTTACGGCATTTTCAAAGGTTATCACATATTTAATGTATTTCGGATGTCAGTGAATACAATATAATCATAGTACAAGTGTTTTTGTTCAAGATGTGTAACCTGTAATGGTCTAAGTAATCAAGAATAAACGAATAAATAAAAAAGTGACTATCTAAGTTATTTTAAATGATAGAAATAAAGCTATCCGTGTATGGTCCTTCACACAATAGTTAGAATACCTTTTTTAAATCATTTATTTAAAAATTTAGCTGATGAGGTAAGTGTCAGTAGCATTTAAACCGTAAAAAGTGTTAATTATTAAAATAGGCAGATTTTGGTCTCCGAAGTGATATCTTTAGAAAAATCCAAAATATTTATTTTTGAATTGAATTGCCATTACTTTATTTAAGTTAACTTAAAAGTTTAATTTTTTCTCTGCTTCAAAAGACCCTATGGTCTTCAGGTCTATACCTGAGATAATATTTTATTTTCAACTCGATACCCTTTATGCTTTCCCGAGATATCAGACAGACAGACAGACAAACGGATAGACAACAAGGTGATCTTATAAGTGTTCACTTATTTTTCCCTTTTGAGGTACAGAACTCTTTCTGTTGATGATAGTGGATGCATATATCCTGGTAGTATACTTTTTTTTTATATAATATTGTGGGACACTTTTCACACAGCGCCATCTAGCCCAAAGTAAGCTAATATTAGCTTGTGTTATGGGATCTAGATAATTGATAAACTTACTTATATATTTCTAAATACATACGTATTATATATAGGAAACACCCAAACTCCGAAACACATTTGTGAATCACACAAATATTTGTTCCGACCCAGGAATCGAACCTGGGACCTCTTGCGTAGCAGTCGGATACATTCCTACCGCGCCACAGAGGCAGTCATGCACTTACTCTTGTGCTGGTAGTAATGACACAGTTAGGTTTTCTGTTGTAGCGTGTGATTGAAGAGTGGGAATCGACGAATTAAAACTCTTATCCAACAAGATCTGTTTATTGTTCTTTTGGCACCCAATCAGGACCGTGTAAGATAACCCCTGTGATTGCTGAAGGTGTTCCTTCCGTGTTCTTTGTGTATGGTGTTATCGTGAACTGGTACTGTACTTCGAGTTTAACACCAATACTGAACATAGTAGTATTTGCCGGTGTTTCCAATACTGTCAATATTCCCTCTGGAATTACGTTTGTACCATTGACTCTCTTGGCTCTCTGAAATAAAATAACATTGTGATACAGGTAGTGGATTGAAAAGTGCTAATATGAAAAGGGATTGTTGAATGAATAGGGTTAAAACATTTTAGATGGGGCGTGATATGTCATTAAATAAAATCAAATGTTGGTCATCCACTACATCTAGCTTTTCCACAACAAATAATTAACGTCAAAGTCAAATATTTGTGGTCAAAACATGACATATTTCAGAGATATGAATGTCTTACTCGCGACCTCAACTGCTGATTAACGGATGAGGCAACAAGGCAGACGCCCTTACGGGGTTCCCAACGACGGTTAGACGGCAGTATCTCCCATTAAACTAAACTAACATTATAATATATTCTTCACGCTGTATCCCTGACGGGGTAGTCAGAGAAGACAGATCACCAGACTCGGCGATCCATGCATAATTATTTCGCTTCCCTCAGTTTCATTATACGTTTCATACGTTTAGTAGATTCATTATCGTTTCATGCACGCCTGGGAATAAGTATCAGACCTGTAATATATATAATATATATGAAGCAAATAATAAAATTGAAAAATACTGGAAATACACTAAGATGAACATAAATATTGCCATGGTTAGGCAAAGGTTACGGTTTCGATCGCCGTTTCGAACCAATTTGTCTTTTTTCACTTTAATAAAATATTTGTGAACAGATAGATACTTAGTAATCTATACTTAATCTTTTAATATTTTAAGCTGATATAAAAACTGCAGTTAGTTTGTTTCAGCAGGAACTACTGGAAAGAGAATAATCCTTTTTGAGCTGAATAGCCCATTTATCAACGAAAGTTTATAGACTAATCACGCCACTGTCCTAGACAGAGGATCCATATATAAATGTCAACAAATCGGCATTTTTATGCATTATTGTAAAAGTAATAAGCGACGTGATTAAATAGGTGCGACGGGGGCTCGATGGCACGGTCGAAGTCACGGGGATCAGCTCGTAAATAATAATAATATCGTGAGACATCTTTAACGCAGTGCTATCTAGTCCAAAGAAACTTATTATGGAGATCTCAATAACATTTTGTAAGCACAAAGAGCGACCACCTCCCAAAATTAAATGGTATATGTTAGAAAAGAATGAATGTGCGAAAGAATTTAGAGAACAAGTGGTGAATAAAATGATAGATATGGGTGAAATGATATGATATAACCAGAAGCATCAATGATTGTTGGAATGAAATGGTAGGTTATATCTGGGAGGTGGCGAAGAATGTATTGGGAGAAACGAAAGGGAAAGTATGATAGACAATGATACATGGTGGTGGTCAGATGAAGTCCAAAAAATATTGAAGGAGAAAAAGAAGAAGTTTAAAGAATGGCAGAGCGTTCAGGAAGATAATGGTATTTTAAAAGCTGAAAAAAGGTAGAGTATGATGATTGCAAGAAGAAAGCCAAAAAAGCCATAGTTATAGCAAAAGTACAAGCCCAAGAGCAAGCATATAACTTGTTAGACAGCCCAGGAGATTAAAAACGACTTTTCGAATGGCCAAGGCGGGACAACGAAAGACGAGGGATGTATCTCTAATGAAATGCGTTAAGAGCGAAAGAGGTGAGGTGAGGTGAGAAAGTTACGAAAAGAAAATTAATTTCATTGTAAAAAACAACCTACGCTTTATTACAATAAAATTAATTTTCTTTTCGTAAAATATAAATTTAAATTAAAAGTTATTTCCTGATTTTTAGTTCGATTTGCTATTAATGCGTGTTTTTTTTTGCTTTTTAAACTATATTTTTTTAGTATTTGCCAATTGTGCGAGAAATACAGAAGTGCACACAAAAATTTGTACATGGTGTTTGTGGACCTCGAAAAGGCATACGACCGAATACTGCGAAAGGTGTTATGGTGGGCCCTGGAGAAGAAAGGAGTGCCTGAAAAGTATGTGCGGTTGGTCCGAACAATGTATGGTCGATGTAGTACCCAAGTTCGTTCTGTAGCCGATACTACTAGTGGTTTCGGTGTAAATGTAAGCCTGCACCAGGCTTTTAGCACATACCTCTTCCTCATGGTCATGGACGCCCTTACGGCAGACATACTGGAGAAGGCTCCCTGGTGCATGCTGTTTGTAAACGATATTGTACTAGTAGCCGACGAAGGCCTTGAGCTCCAGAGCAGATTGGAGATGTGGCGACAAAGACTGGAGAGTGTTGGCTTCAAAATGAGCAAGTCCAAGACAGAGTATCTGTTTTGCGATTTTGGCGGTCTCACCAGTTTTGTCGCCGTATCTGTTGACCTTAGACCTTTACCGGTATGCTCCCAGTTTAGGTACCTGGGGTCACTTACCCAGAGCAATGGGGAAATCAACCGGGACATTACACATCGGATCAATGCTGGATGGATAAAATGGCGAAAGGTCACAGCCACAACAAGTGCCCCTCAAGTTGAAGGGAATAATATATAAGACCATTATAAGACCTGTGGTTTTATATGAATCAGAATGTTGGACCGTTAAAAAGTTGGATGAAAGAAGAGTGCATGTAATTGAAATGAAAATGTTATGGAATGAAAGGTGGATGTGTGGTGTAGAATGGATAAAATATGAAATGAGTATATTAGAGGGAGTTTGAGAGTGGCGCCTGTGACTGAAAAAATGAGAGGGAACCATCTGTCTTGGTATGGGCTTGTGATGAGAACATCTGAAAGTCATGTCAAGAAAGAACTATGAATATGAAAGTTGAAGAATAAGGCCAAAGAAAAAATGGATGGACTGTGTAAGGAGTGATATGAATATGAAAGGAATGAATGATCAGATGACGAGTAACAGGGATGAATGGAAGAGTCCCAAATAAATTGGGACAAGGGCAAGAGGATGATATCTAGTCCAAAGTAACCTGGTACAAGCTTATGGTATAAGACAGCTGATAAGCATATTGCAGAATACATTAAACATTAGAAGTGCTCGTGACCCCGCGGACTCAGTGTTCTGTAAACGATGACTGCGTTAAGCAACTTTCACTATGACTGGTCACTGATAGGTGAACACTCATTTGCGAGCGTTTCCGTGCTTCGGAAGGCAATTTAAGCCGTTGGTCCCGGTTGCCAGTAACATGGCAGTCGTTAAGTCAAGTTGAAGGCCTTATGGGTGCCTTCAAAATTTTCAACAGCAGGTAGTCACAACCTGCTTCTGTCTATTTCAATACGGCAATGGCCTCACCACCTATTACGTGGTACGGGAATACACATGGTGAAAAGTGGGCATATGGTATGCCTCTGCCACCCCTTCGGGGAGAAGGCGTTATAGATAATTAAATAGATCATCATCATCTGTGTCTGTCCCAGTTGCGTCTCGCAACGCCTGGGTTCTGCCTTCCCACTTTTGCTCCTCCACTTCGCACGGTCGTTGGCAACCCCTGTAGTGAAACCATCTAATTATTTTTAGAGATATTATGCTTATATTATTTTAACCATTTTAAAAAGGGTTCGATTCCCACCCAGGATAAAACTTTGTGTGATGAGCACGATGATTTGTTCTGTGTCTGGGTGTTATTTATCTATAATAAGTATGTATTTTGAAATATATAATTACGTTTATCAGTTATCTAGATCCCATAACACAAGCTAATATTAGCTTACTTTCGGCTAGATGGCGCTGTGTGAAAAGTGTCCCATAATATTAAAAAAAAAAACCAAGCCACTAATTACCGGATATTCTTCAACTCGTGCGAATTCCTCCGTACCGTAACTATGCAGTATATGTTTCCATTTTATTATTTTCTTTACTTCCCATATATTTATCTGAAATTCCATAGTATTTTGAGTTACGTAAAGACAGAAAAAATAAAGTATAAAACCGGTCAATCTATTTCAAGGCACGCGTAGTTTAGGGTCCCATAGCTTATGGCTGTTCTCTGCTGTCTTTAAAATAAATTTATTAATTTGTAAAATAATCTTATTTACGTTATATTATTTATTTACCTTATACGAGTATACGTTATATCTATCTACTACGTCAATGCATCTTTCATACGGGTACTTAAAACAGCAGGTAAGACTGAACTTAACTTAATCTAACTTAAGTTACTCGGGCCATTTTAACACGGCAATGGGCTTACCACCTGTTACCTGGGACAAAAATGCATACGCCTGTGCCTACTCCTTCGGGGAAAAAGGCGTATTCAGTATTTATTTATTTGCAATTCCACAATGTCCAAATTTAATCTTTATTGCAGACAATAAGCATGTATCAAATACAATATGAGTAAAATTAGTGTACATAGGCTAGTTTAACTCAATATTGAGTTATCTTCATTACACACCCCTTACCTTATATTTACACTTACCTTATAACCAATAACACGATCTGCTTCATCAACGCTTTCCACTTCGTACCAACGCACCCTTAGCGTCGCCGGATCGAGCACATTATCTATTCCTACCCATGTAATTTGTTTTAATTTTGATTTTTTATTTTGCCACACTAACAAAAACACTTGCTACGATCAGCGTAACACATATGAGTATAATTTTCATAGTTATTTATCTAGTGTGTGCACTGTACAAAGTTTCTTATAAGAATGACGATAGTTTTTTTTTAATTATATGTCTAAACTAGGTCTACCACAAGTTATAAAGAATGAATCAAAGCCAGCGAACTTACTCAAGCGAGAGATTGTTCGCTTATGATTTTGTGATACCACTTTGTATTGAGTTGTTAGAAACATGCTGGGTTTTTCCCGAACGTCTACAGTATGGGGTTCTTCAAATAGGGCCTTAGAAGGTTTTTCGAAGAGTCGGTAGCGCGAGTGCTGCACCTCTGGTATGGCAAACGTCCATTAGATACGGTGACCACTTCCCATCAGGTGGGCCATATGCTTGTCTGCCACCTCAGTGGTATAAAAATGCTTTTTAAAAACAGAATTTTTTTTTTTCATACATTAAGGTGGTGCAAAGCTCACACGGACCATATTTAAATTTAAAGAGTTAAATTGGTTTTTTGCCATCCTTTGACTAACTGAGTTTCATAAATCGCATTGAATTTCTTTACTACTTTATACAGAAAAAAGTCTCGAATCAAATTATCGTTTACTTAAGTAAGTGTTCTAAAATGTATCCATTCGTTGGAGTTCGTTGTAAATATACTTAGGTTCCTTATCAACACGGCAATGGGGCCACCACCTATTACGTGGGATAGGAATACACATGGTGAAAAGTAGGCATATAATATGCCTCTACTACCCCTTCGGGGATAAGGCATGATAGATAAATAAATAAATAAATAACAAGTTAACATATGATGCATTGCAGTCATCGGTTCTGTATTCCGATGATGTTTACAGTTATTTTTTTAAAGGCTCACCTCTTGTTTAATAGTAGAGTCGTTGGAGACCTCATGATGGAGTTTCGATTCCCAGACAGGACAATTTTTTTTGATGTTTCGTGTCTGGGTGTTAATTATAACATGTAGGTTTGAATTTAAAAATATAAAGGTCTATCATTTCATTCCAAATATTGTTTGACAAAATGAAGATCGAAATGCAAAACCAAAATACTGAGTTAAAGGGTTCGATAACAAAAAGTATTATTATAGTAAAAAGTATTTTAGTAAAAAGTATTATGGAGAAAATGGAAAAGACATTAATTCCTATTGTAGAAGAAAATATGAAACCTAAAAATAAAATTGCAAAAACTGGTAAAATAGAGTATCTAAAAACAGAGAAGAGGAAAAATAATATTATAATATTTGGCCTTGAAGAAAACGAATCGTCTAATAGAGAATATATAAATATAAAAATAATTAAGAGAATTTAAGAAAATTGTAAAACACGACTTAAATATTGACATGGAAGATTACGAAGTCAACAAAATACATCGTTTAGGTAAGAGTAACAGGGAAAGTGATAAGCCGAGGCCGGTAATATGTTCGTTCGTAAACAATTGGAAAAGGAACGAAATTATTAAAATTAACAAGAACCTAAAGAAAATGTATATCAGCGAAGATTGCTTTAAGGAAGTGTTAGAAAAAAGGAAGAAACTGCAAGCAAAGTTATTGTCATTGTTCGCAAACTTGTTAGTTGACGAGAGGAAAAAAGGTAATATAGCATACTTGAAATTTGATAAACTTATAATAAAAGAAAACAATAACAACAATGAGAAAAGGAAAAGAGAATTATCTGCTTCACCTTCTGCTTACAACAACCAACCAAAAAAGCAATCGAATATATTTTCCTCCAAGACGCACAGGACAAATGCTTTCGATCTGATGCGTTCTAGATCCAGCTCTCTTTCCGATGTACCAACTACAAAAAAACAATAGCAGTTAGGATTCGGCAAACGGAAACTGAAACCAACCGAAGGAACTGGCAATGAATCAAAGGGAAAGCATCCACATCCACCAAGCCGACTGGTCATCGTGGGGGAAAGAGACCACAACCCTCCAACCATTACCGATAACATAAACCATAAAAATCAAACAGTTCTAACCAAAAAATTCTACATTGCATCCCTCAATGTACTTACCCTTAAAAATGAAGAAAATCTTACAGAACTAATGTATGCGTTAAAACACATAAAATGGGACATCGTCGGCCTAAGTAAAGTGAGAGGAATGGGAGAAAATATAATTTCAAATCTTGACTACATACTTTACTATATGGGCGAAACCCTAGGTCATCATGGGGTTGGATTTATAGTTAAAAAACAAATAACAGAGTATATAGAAAGATTCATAGGTATATCTGAACGTATTGCAATAATGAAATTGAAGGTGCCTGGATATAAAGATCTCTGGTCAATTGTACAAATATATTCGCCGACCGAACAAGCAAATCTAGAAACATTACATGCATTCTACAATGATTTAAACAAAGCTATTCAAGAGCACGGTCATAAAAATCTTATAGTCATGGGGGACTGTAATGGACAAATCGGAGAAAGGCGCCGAGGAGAAAACAAGATAATAGGACCACTCACGTACAGCAATAAAATCAGAAGAAGAAATGGAGAACTTATCACGAATTTTGCACTAGGAAACAATCTCACCATCTTAAATACTAAGTTCATCAAAAAGAAGAAGAACCTTTGGACTTGGATCTCACCTGATGGCAAAACGAAAAACCAAATAGATTTCATAATGACGAATAGAAATAAGTACTTCACAAATTTTACAGTGATTTTACAGTAATCAACAAATTAAACTTTAATACTAACCATAAACTAATTAGAGCAGAACTGGTAGCCAAACAATCAAAAATGCCTCGACCTAGACAAAGCCCAAGGAATGCAATTCTTGGAAAGCTTCAGCTAGAAGAAATAACCTCTGCTTTAGGAAAAAAAATTACAGACATCCAAGCTAAAACAAAAGAAATGGAAACACAAGAAAAATATGATTGGATGGAAAATACCATTAAAAACCAGGTAAAACTTAATGTAAACAACAAAACCGAACCGAAAAAATGGCTAACTCCCAATACCATTAATCTCCTAGAGAAAAGAAATCACTTAATTAGCGCAAGAGATGCTCAAGATAGAAGGAAACATTTATTGGAAATAAGTAAAAAAATCAAAGAAAGTATAAGAAAGGATCGAAAACGATGCAAAATGGAAATTATAAAAAAATATATGAGCAAAACGGGAGGAATCAAAAAAGCAAACAAAGAACTAAGTTCTATGGATTGGATAGTTAAAATGAAAAGCGACAGTGGAGAATGGAAACACAATAGAGTAGACATATTAGAAATAGCTACATCATATTACAAGAAACTATATGAAAGTAACACAACAGAATGCAAAATCGATTTGAACGAAACCGTAGACATTCCGAGTATCCTCCAAGCTGAAGTTGAGAAAGCTATAGATACCCAAAAAGCAGACAAATCACCAGGACCCGATGGTATAAATAATAAATCCTAAGAAAATGCAAAGAAGTTTTTATACCAGTCCTTACAAATGTTTTCAACAATATCTTGGACACCGAAATAATTCCCCAGCAATGGACAGAATCTAACATCATCCTACTATATAAAGAAGGCCGTGCCGTGTGATGCCGGCGGAGTAGAATTGTATCACCCCATATCTTCCCGTGGGTGTCGTAAAAGGCGACTAAGGGAGTGTGGGAAAGTTCTGACCCCTTGTTACTTTTTCACACATACATTGATGGGTGGGTGATTCAATCAGCTCTCTACTCGATAGCTACCTATGCTTTGAATCACTACGGGGACTATACAGGTATTGCTGTCACATCCCTTTGTATTGTCAGCAGTATCCCCTCCTTCAGCTATCCACTCACCAATAGCGGATGCCTCCCGCTGCAATCGATTGGCGAATTTGACAGCCACTAGACCTAGCACTACAATGCTTCAATACTTAATGTCTAGATCAGCATCAGAGGCTTTACTGATGCCTAGGGACGTTCCTGCCTCTTACCAATTGTAGCGGACCCCGTTCCATTGGATACATGGAGGTAGGGATAAGAGTGCACCTGTGTTTGCGCAGACACTGTCGTTTCTATTTAACTCTTGTGCACTATAATATATCCTGCGTAACTGACTTGGACTACTGACTAACGGACTGCGAATTTATATAAGTCTTATGGCGATGGGCAGAGGTAGAGAGGTCTGGTTGTGATGCCAACTGGGCTTTGTCTGATGCCTGCACGTAAGCGGCTCAAAATAGATGGTCGCCTTGCACTGCAATGGGTTGACAGTGTGATTCGGCAGCTCCTTGAGTGACAAAGCAGCTCTATTTAGAGGGGCCCTGCTTTCCCCAAACCGGGGAGAGGACTAGAAAAGGTGTCCTAAAAAAGGCTTAACCCATCACATCCGGAGTTAGTAACCACGGCTGGCTCTGCATCAACTTTAACGTGGTCGAAAACAGAAAAATAATAAATACAATAATAACCATTCTCATAATATACGAAATATGAATTTCGCAGCGTGGAATGTTCGCACCCTACTTGATCGTGAGGCCAACAAGGGCCCGCCTCGAAAAACTGCCCTCGTGCTACGGGAACTCCGTCGCTACGATGTGGATATCGCTGCCCTCAGTGAGACACATTTGGCTGACGAGGGAGAGAGGGTTGAGCATGGGGGAGGATATACTTTCTTCTGGAAAGGTACCCCGTCTTCAGAGCCTAGGAGATCTGGTGTGGGTTTCGCCATCAAAACCCACATCGCTCAAAAGCTGGAGGATTGTCCTGTGCACATCTCGGACCGTGTTACCACGTTGCGTCTCCGCCTGGACGTAGGCAATTACCTGAACATTGTTAGTGTATATGCGCCAACAATGGACAAGGATGATGACATCAAGACCAAGTTCTATGAAGAGGTCACACAAGCCCTCTCTAAGATACCTCCTAGGGAGCAAGTACTATTAATGGGTGATTTTAATGCGAGAGCGGGTCGTGACTTTGAAGCTTGGCCTCGGGTACTGGGGAGACATGGTGTTGGAAACATGAATAGTAATGGACAACTACTTTTGTCGTTATGCGCTCAGTTTGAGTTGACGATCACCAGCACCATGTTCAGACTCCCAGCAAAACATAAGACCACATGGATGCATCCGAGGTCAAAACACTGGCATCTGATTGACTATGTAATTGTCCGACAAAGAGATATTTCTCAAGTGCATATTACCCGCGTTATGCGAGATGCTAATGCAGTCTGCTCCTCAGATCACCGGCTTGTCGTCACGAAACTAAGGCTCCGCCTCCATCGTCCCCGCAGATCCCAGGGATTAAAACCTAAGCGTATGAACATTGACAAATTACAGAGTCCTGATATTCGTAAGATCTACGCTCAGGAAATAAGTGGATCATTCCATGCGATAGATGATGAGAATGGTGATGCTGTGGCTAACTGGCAAACGCTCTCATCCAATATAGTCGTCGCCGCCTCGCAGGTACTGGGTATCAGATTAAGCAGACACGAGGATTGGTTTGATGACAATGATGAAATTTTGACCAAAGCCATAAGAATAACACCGTTCTCTCCTTCGCCAGCATCGTGACGACCACCAGGAGGAGGAAGTCAAACGTAGTGGAGCAGAACTACGCAAAATATGTACGAGAAATAAAAGACAAGTGGTGGCGTGACAAAGCCGAGCGCATGCAGTGACTTGCTGATACCAAACAGCTGGGTGCTTTTTATGATGAGGTTCGCAAACTTGTTGGTACTACGATCCGTACTAGAGTGCCCCTGAGAAATCAGGATGGCACACAATTGCTTACCAACAAATTAGACGTACTATGCAGGTGGGGAGAGCATTTTAACACCCTGCTCAATGTTGATCGAGCTGCGGACATCGCACACATTAACTCGATGGCATCACTTCCCACGGACAACAGGTTGGACGAGCCACTGACTCTGCGCGAGGTTGTTGTCGCTATTCAACAACAGCAAAATAAGAAAGCGGTGGGCATTGATAGTGTTCCTGGTGAATTGCTCAAGTACGGAGGAGATAAATTGCATGAAACTATCTGGAAGCTATTCGTTCAAATGTGGGGTTCAGGAGCGAGTACCTAACGACTTTCGAGTCTTACGTATCTGTTCCTTGTACAAAAACAAAGGTGACAGATCCGATTGCAATTCCTACAGAGGCATCTCCTTACTGACTTCTCCGGGAAAAGTTCTTGCTCGAATATTACTAAACCGTCTGCTACCCTTGTCTGAAGGCATACTACCGGAAACTCAGTTTGGCTTCAGATCAAATCGGGGTACATGTGAGGCTATATTCTCTATTCGTCAGCTTCAAGAGAAGAGCCGAGAGCAGGGTCAACCGTTGTATGCATGTTTTGTTGACCTTGAGAAAGCTTTCGATAGCGTACCTCGGAAAGCCTTATGGATAGTGATGGCGAAGCTGGGATGCACGGACAAGTTTATTAGAATAATCCGACTCCTGCATGATGATATGCGATGCTGTGTCAATGTGCAGGGCGAAGATTCTGAGTTCTTTACAGTGAGCTGTGGCGTAAAGCAAGGCTGCGTACTCGCACCGACTCTATTTACCTTGTACTTTGCAGTTGTAGTTAAGGATGCCCTACAAGATTTGTCTGATGGTATTCGTATTCGTTTCCGCACTGATGGTAGTGGAGTCTTCAACTTATCAAGACTAAAAGCTCGCACCAAGGTGTCTCTCGCGACTATTACTGAGCTGATGTATGCGGATGATTTGTGTTTTGTGGCGGAGTCCCCAGAGGGTCTACAAATGCTTATGTCGAGACTAGATGACTCATGTCGCAGGTTTGGCCTTAAAATAAACGTTAAAAAGACTGAAGTAATGGCCCAAACGTTGAATAGTGCTCCAGTTGACATAAAACTCGGCGACGTCTCACTCAAGCAGGTAGACCAGTTCAGGTATCTGGGCAGCACCATTACATCGAAAGGATTGCTTGATAATGAAGTCAACAGTAGAATTGGAGCAGCTGCTGCAGCTTTTGGCAGGCTACGTTCAAAGGTATTCCGTTCACACGACATAAAGCTCCCTACGAAAGTAGCTGTGTACATGGCGATCGTTTTACCAAACCTCTTGTATGCGTCAGAAACGTGGTGTCTGTACCGCAAACATATTCGTACATTAGATAAATTCCACTTCAAAAGCCTACGCGACATTATGAACATACACTGGTCGGACCGTGTTCGAAACACGGAAGTTCTACGAAAAGCAAATGTTGGTGGAATCGAAGCCTATCTAATGAGACGGCAGCTACAGTGGTACGGTCATGTCTCCCGAATGTCAAACGACCGAGTGACGAAGCGTATTTTCTACTCTGAACTGCGGGATGGCAAGCGCAAACAAGGTGGCCAACTCCTGCGGTACAAAGATGTGCTTAAAAGACACATGAAGCGATGTGATCTCGATCCGTCACAGTGGGAGGCAATGGCAGCGGAACGGCCACGATGGAGGCACACCGTACACACCAAGGTGTTTGAGTTTGAGACGAGGCGGAGAAATGAGCTCGATGCTAAACGAGACGAGTTCAAGGCCCGACCACCCGCGGCCATAGATTATAATTATATTGGAGGGGTGCTGACTTGTAGCGTGTGTAATCGTACATGCGCTTCAAAAATAGGTTATGTCAGTCACCTGAGGGCACACCAGCGAAGCTCTCAATAGTAGCAGTAGTAAGTCGCTGTGGCCGAATACGGTCAGGAGAGAGTATATAAAGAAGGAGACAAGTATGACATTGGTAACTATCGCCCTATTAGTCTTATGGCCAACATCTATAAAATATTTGCTAAGATAATTTTAAAACGGATTGAAAGAACACTAGATGAACACCAACCAATTGAACAGGCAGGATTTCGCAAAGACTATTCGGCGATCGATCATATTCATGTAGTTCGTCAGGTTCTGGAGAAGTACCACGAATACCAGCTCACTTACTATATTACATTCATTGACTACAGCAAAGCATTCGACTCTCTACTACATAATAAATTATGGGAAGCATTAAAAAATCAAGGAATTGCACACAAATACATTCGACTAATAAGAAACATATACAGCAATAGTGCAGCAAGAATTCAGCTAGAAAAGAAGGACAAGCCATTTCAAGTGAAAAGGGGCGTTAGACAGGGAGACCCCCTATCTCCAAAATTATTTTCAGCAGTACTTGAATAAATTTTTAGACGACTCAATTGGGAAAACTTAGGAATCAACGTAGATGGTTCATTGCTCACGCACTTAAGATTCGCTTATGACATAGTGCTATTCGCCGAAACACCTGAAGCTATACATAAAATGATAGAAGATCTTACCTTAGAAAGTGGAAAAGTAGGGTTAAAACTGAATCCAGAAAAAAACCAGAGTGATGACAAATGGAATCAAAGCCACGTTACAGTTGGACAACATCGAAATTAACTACACTGATGAATACATCTATCTGGGACAGGTCATATCGCAACAAGAACCTATGCGCAAAGAGGTTGAGAGAAGAGTTACTAACAGCTGGAGAAAATATTGGAGTTTAAAAGAGGTTATGAAAGACAAAAAACTTCACATAAACATCAAAAGCAAGCTGTTAAAAACACCTGCATATTACCCGTCCTTATGTATGGCTGCCAATCATGGATTTTAACTCAAGAAATGACAAGTAAACTCTCAACCTGCCAATACGCTATGGAGAGGAGTATGCTAAATATCAAGAAATCAGACAGATTGAGAAACCATGCCCTCAGAAACAGAACAAAAACCAAAGATTTAACAGTGACAATTAGAAGACTCAAATGGAGATGGGCAGGTCACATGATCAGAGACTATGACAAAAGGAGTAAGAAAGTGACAAGATGGTACCCCAGGGACGGTAAAAGGAAGAGAGGCAGACCACTGAAAAGGTGGGATGATGATATCAGATTAGTGGTAGGAGTGATGTGGAACAGAGTGGCCCAGGAAAGATTTGAATGGAAACGGTTGGAGGAGGCCTTTGCCGATTGGCAAACAGACCTGCAGAAAACAAGCAAACAGCAAATACGGGAATAATTCTCTCAATTTTTATGTTAGTTCTTACGAAAAAGTTGTAAAAAAAAAATGTAACTATTTTAAGTGGGTTTGAATAAAAGGCTTTATTATTATTATATAGGTCTATCAGTTAGCAGGCTAATATATCCGTAATTTGGATTAAATGGCACTGTGTAAAAAATATACCAAATAAAATTAAAAGTACTTAATTCATTTCAGGACGATTGTATCTCTTTTACTGAAATGTATTTATATTTTAAGATAACTCCACTTATTCTGATATTCGCTTTAGTTCTGTTTGTGTGTCCCAAGCATTTAGGACAAAATCGAACTAAATTAATAGGTTTTCAATTAACATTTTCCTCAAAGCCACCACATGTAGTTATCATTATGACATACACACAGTAGATTCATTTCTGTTATTGGGATTTCCCAGATAGTGTTGTAAACATTTACCTAATGTCAAACTGACTCAAGACACGTGTTGTTAATCAGATTTCCCATTATGGAACCTCGTGGTGATAATATGTAGGATTGTTTATTAAACTAATTAGCATAATTTTAAAACCTTTTAATGTACCAATTGCATTTTTATAAAATAAACGAACTATTTTCACGCTGTAACTCAGACGGGGTGGTTACAGAGCTATTTTTGCGTGGGTAAATCAAAAACACACGCTGCACTTCGTTCTACGTGCGACCAGGAGTGGCAGATGAGCGGTGAGCGGTCACAGGTGAGAGCTGAGCTCAAGGCTCCTGACAGACTTTGTTACTTGCTAAGGCGGCCTCGTTTCGGAGGGGTTCGGATAATATCCCACTTCCTTGGCGAGAGGAGGAGTGTAGGATATGCATGTAGCTCTCATGCCATGCCAACGTCTAGGACCTGCTTCTGTAAGAACTGTGGGCAGCCCACCCACCGTCCTCAGGTCATGGAGACTTGTAGTCTTGGGAAAAATGCAACGGTTCTATAATGGCTCTACATATTTCTTAATAAAATTTTAGAGGAAGAGTCATTTAATCATTTAATCTCCAGGTTGTTTGAACAACGTCAAATACAGTGGAAGCAGGTGCAGGTTGAACTGAAAATAGCTGCTTCTACAGACGTGTATTGCTGGCACTATGAGATCAGACTATGAGACAACTCGTCCAGCTGCAACTATGTTTGATGTTGTTCATACAACATGGAGATTATAATCGTGATAGAAATATCAATTGTACTCAAAATTTAAACAAAGAAACGTATAGAGTCCGAATACAATTTGTAAAATAATAAAAAGAAATAGCTTTAACGAGAGTTCAATGTAGGTATGTCGTTTACTAAAAATTTAGTTAGTAAACAATAAAGAAAAACTATAAATTATAAAATAAAACATGTTTATTTATATGTCTGTAGTATCGAAAGCAGTATTCGTAGAGGAAAATATTATGAAAAATGCACGCCTTGACATCAAAGTACACTTTCACATTTTGATCATTGGGCTTATAATAATTTGTAACAAACTTCATTGGTGATTTTCGGAATGTATTTAACATTACTTAGAATCATGTACCCGGGTCCTGGTATGATGAGAGGGTGGTCCTTCTTGATTTTTGGTAAAGGCTACGATTAGAATTTCATAAGGTACTCCGGGCTTCCAACCCTCAAATCTTACTTTTGGATGGTCGTCGGCTTTTGCTATCAGTTCCGTCAGGTTTCCCTCGGGGAATATTTTAGGCTTGAATTTCTAAAAAAATCAACAGTAATTCTAATGAGCCATACATAACAAAATAAATTACATTCAGCCGTATTACGAGAATGAGAAACTCTTTTATGAATCTATTATTCGTAATTAATTAGACGATTGTAACCACTGTGCCTCAGGTGGGGCGCACGATTGTTTTCCATGTTAGTGGTATAAAATAATTAAGTAAAAGAAAAGGCGGTGGCAGATAAATATATGTACCTAGCTTACCCGTTCCTAAAATCACAAACAGTACAACTAGGTACCGCATTTTTACAACTACCCGCTTAGTTTTATTTTTACTTGTATTTTGATGTTAAATGAAATATATAAATTACAAAATTAAAGGCATTTTATTAGCACTTCCTTTCCCTGATGAAAACGTTAAGTGTTACTCGATTACTCCTAAGCTAAACAAAATTAAGTCTTTGTTGTTATTTGGCCTATAATTATGTTGATTTCTTAACACTGCAGATACCAGGACATTCCACTAAGTTTGCTGATAAATCCTTTGCAGTAGAGGCTACACGGCTGTGGAATGCGCTACCAGTTTCCATCAGGAAAGCTCAAACAGTAGTGTCCTTTAAAAAAATGGTTTACAAGCATTATTTGGAAATCTGAAATAACTATAAATCAAGTTAAGCTTGAGTATGTATGGGATATATGACTATGGTATGTATGTATATATTTATGTGTATATACAGTATATATGTAGATATATATGTATGTAGAGGTATATATATATATATATATATATATATGTATGTGTTTATTGATGTATAAATTTACGTCTTTATAAAGCATTATATTATGTAAAGTACACACATCAACACGGTCTAGGGATATTTTTAAAAAAGCGAATTACTATCAATGTGTTAATTATTTATATGACATGTATATATTTAAAAGATACGTTATTTAATATTATACCATTTTTTAATAATGGTTAAGGTACTTCGATTAAAATTTCAGGAATTTATGGAAAAAAATGAAGCATAGACGGAAACCGTACATGAATTAACTTTTAATTTATGAGTAAAAACTGAAAAAATAGAAAAATCATTTAATTTGTGTTTATAAACTTGAAGTTAGTAGTCTGAGAAAGCGCCCATGATGTTCATAACACATCGGCAACGATTCAGCATGCTCAGAACAAGGTTGACAATGTCTTGCTGCGGAATATTGTCCCATGTCCTTCTGAGGTGCGCAAAAAGTTGATCTTCTGTAGCCAGATTTTCAGGAACTTCCTTCAGAGCTCTTCTTTGCAGCATATCCCACGCATGCTCAATAGGATTTAGATCTGGCGATTGAGCAGGCCAGTCTAAGGCCCTAACATTGTGTGTATGTAACCAAGCTGCTACCGTTCTCGCCGTGTGTGCCCGGGCATTGTCGTGCATGAGCAGGAAATCTTGCCCCATTTGTGTTCTGTGGGGCAAGATTACGGGCCCCAGCACCTGTTGGACGTATCGTTCTGCCGTCATATTGCCCCGCACCCAAACGAGATCCGTCCGTCCTCCAAGACGAATTCCTGCCCAAACCGTAATTGTTCCTCCTTGGTATGGGTGAACTTCCTGAGGGTTCTGAAGACGGCTCCATCGTCCAGGAACTCGCCAAATACGCGTCCTTCGTGAATCTGGATGGAAGCCGAACCTGGATTCATCCGTGAACAGCACATTGGACCATTGCTCACGGCCCCAGTCCACGTGGTTCCGAACCCATTCTAATCGTCGTCCACGATTGCCTCTCCGTAAAGGTGGGACCCGGAGTGGTCTACGAGAGCGTAGATTGCTTTCATGCAGTCGCCTTCTTACAGTTTGGTCACTCACAAGCACTTGGTGTTCCACTCGCAGCCCTTGGACCAATTGAGACGCCGTTGCATTTGGTAGAGCTCGCGCAGTAATTTGCAAAAATCGGTCTTGTCTGGGGGTAGTGATGTGACTTGGCCCCCGGTGCCTCTCCGCTACTTCACCTGTGGCACGATAGCGTGTCCACAATCTTAAAATTACATTTTGGTGGGTCCCTATGGCCTCAGCAACATTACGCTGAACAGATCCAGCTTCCAGCATTCCCACAGCTCGTAACATCTCCGCCCTCGTCAAATGTTGGCGTTGCATGACTACAATACCTCAATTTTAACTTTATCTTTCGTTTAAAAATGAAAAAAAACTGTAACTAAACGTAATTCGTATTGTTTTCTAAATTTCGCACAAATGAAAATTCCCTCTCCTACACATCAAGACATTTTTATGCCATCGAAACAAAAGAATTTTCAAAAATTTGAATTTGGAATTAGTCTGAGATAAATTACAAACAAATCGGTGTATAAAAGATCCCAATGCGGCCAGTACTTTTCGAGTTATTTAATTGAGTATGAAATATCCCTAGACCGTGTTGATGTGTTTATTTCTAACTACTTATTTACAAAAGTAAGTTAGCTGTCTGTCTGTCGCGTTTTTACGTCAAAATTACTGAACCGATTTTGTACAGAGATTTGGTATAGAGATAGTCAAGAGCTCGAGAAAGGACACCATTACGCGGGCGGAGCCGTGGGCATCAACTAGCATCTAAATAAATTTTTGATTTGAAGCTATCCTCACTCTATGTCTATGGAGGGGTAAGGTGTGTGTAACTTAATTTTGAACTGACATTAACACTAATTTTAGCTATTATAGTTATTGCGAAGATATTTTTTTATACCACTGAGGTGGCAGACAAGCATACGGCCCAACTGATGAAGAGTGGTCACCTTAGCCAAGTTGGTCAGCTTGGATGTTTGCAACACCAGAGATATAGCACTCGCGCTGCAAAAATTGAGGTTACTAAATTAGACTTCCTCTAATTTTTTACCCCAATCGTTACCCTTTTCATACATTTCCTTACAAGAACTAGAAGGCTATAGTGGGAGGAATATATGTATATATATAAGAATCGTACTGATTACTTGGTTGGTAAATATTTAGTTCAACATGCTGTTCTGCAACTCTGCGTCGAGCGAGCTTTCGTGTGTGAGTTTTGAAACAACTAAAACCGTGTTCCTCCATAACTCTTTGGAGCCTAATAAACCTGAGATCTAACTTTAGTGGCCTCAACCCCAACCTATTGTCAAGGAGTTAATTGCCCTACCTTTTTGCCTCCAATTGCTCTTACTAGGTTGACTGGTATATCATCTTTTGATACACCAGCATTATCATTCGCCTTTGTTTTCCAGCTACCGTGAAACAGTTTAGTATTAATAGGAAAATAGATGACATTTACCGGATACTCTTCAATGTCCATTGTATTAATCTCTTGAGTGTTAATGTTAACTTTATTTATTCTTCTTTTTACTTTTTTCACCTCCAATATTTTCACCTGAAATTTAATTTATTACTAATTTGCATCGCCCAAATTTAACCGTATACTTTTTTGTCCCACGACATTGATAATGAGCCAATCAGCAGTGTTCTTTAAACGAATTTTTCGTATTCAATTTACGAATATTTCCATGCTTCGAAAGACACGTTAAGCAGATAATTCCGGTTGCCTATAACATGACAAACGTTAAGCCAAATAAAAAGCACTGCAACCTGCGCCTGTATATTTCAACAATTCTTAATTCTCATAATGTTCACATATTTAAGGAAAAGGATGTACTAACCTTGTAACCTAAAACAGGGTCTGCCTCATCAACACTGTCTACTTTAATCCAAGATATATCAAATGATGGAGGTTTGTCATTAATTTTTATACACAACCTTTTGGGAGCGCTTAAACTTCTTGCATTATCGATTGGTTTACAATAACACATAGTAGCTAACAAACTAACGATGAATACAATTATCATTTTTATTTCAATCAAAACAATATTACTTATATTCTCTCACGCGACTAAGTCTCTAAATGATTGCATCGGAATAACTTAACATGCTAAAACCGACCTATAAGTGTTTAAGTATAAAACTTGTTAAACCAGTTATTGTAAGTAATCGTATAATGGAGTAGTACCGCTGTAAAAAGGTTACGGATAAATTATAATATGCAAAGCATCAGACATTGTTTATTTTTTGTGGGAATACCAAACTTAATGACTAATGGTAGTGAATTGAAGTATTGTTTATATTATTTTATACTATCTTCACGCTGTTTCCCTAAAGGGGTAGTCAGAATGTACAGATCGCCAGACTGCGCGTTCCATGCAAACTTTTATTGCGTCCTGCAGATTCATTAATCACTTCATACATGCACGTTTGGGTATCCGAGTACTTTTGAGTTTTCCGTTCTTGAGCAATCTGCTCACGTGGTCTTCATATGTATGTTGCGGCCTACCCAGACTCCTTCTGCCCTGTACTTTCGCACAATATATATTGTTCATCAATCGTTCCTCACTCTTTCGTAGGACTTTACTATGTCGCAGGTTAAACAAATCACAAAACAAGTTGCTATTACATTTATTGAAGATTTTTATTAGTATTCAATGTGTTTAAAAATACTACATACTAGCAGTAGAATTTTTCGAGCCTCCAACTTTGAGACCTATAGGTGTCGTCATTGGGCCTTCGCCCTTCTTCGTAAAGGCAAACAGCGAGTACTCGTACCAGACTTCTGGTTTTATATTTTCCACTACTACTGTCCGGTTGTCTGCAGATGCTTCGAATATTTGTGGTTGACCAACAGCATATTCGGAAGCTGCATGCTGAAAGGAATCACATTTTTAAGCGTATTATATTGGAGTATCATAGACATCAAGTAACAAACTAGGTATTCGTAGTGTTAATATTACTAGTGAAAAGTAAAGTGTTATAAATGTCGAATATCGATCGTAACCTCTTTTTGACTGCCTCTGTGGCGCGGTGGGACTGTATCCGACTGCTATCCAAGAGGTCGTGGGTTCGATTCCCACCCAGGATAAAACTTTGTGTGATGAGCACGATGGCTTATTCTGTGTCTGGGTGTTATTTATCTATAATATGTATGTATTTAGAAATATATAGGTATGTTTATCAGTTATCTGGTTACCATAGTACAAGCTCTGCTTAGTTTGGAACCAGATGGCGTTGTGTGAGTTGTCCCAACAATATTTATTATTATTAAACCGACTGCCTCGATGGCGTAAGTGTTAGTGTATATGACTGCCGCGCTGAGGTCCCCGGTTCAATTTCCGTGTCAGTACAAATATTTATTTATTTAATGCATGGAAGACTTACAGCTACACATAACTAAATAGTTATCAGGTTTAGCTTTCTAAAAGCCATTTACAAGTCCTCTCTTATAGTTGCAGACTAGTTAGTTACAAAAATGTGAGCTTTATATTATTAAACATGTTAAACAAAACCTCGGTAATCCAGTTACACATAAATCACACAAGTCAAAATTATAGGTAACTAAATAGGTACACATTATCTTTACAAAAGTTTACACACGGGTCTATCTAACTTGTGTAAAGTTAGATTTATAAACTAAATGCATAATAATACACCTATAACTAAATATGAATTATCTAAATAAAATATTGGTGCGATCCTTAAATATTTATTCCGGGGTCTGGTAGTTTCCTATGTTTTACTATGTTTATATATTTAAGTATGTTTATCAGTTGTCTAGATTTCATAGCCCAAGCTTGTTGTAGCTTATTTTGGGCTAGATAGCGCTGTGTGAAAAGTGTCCCATCATATTTATTTATCTGGCAGTGTTGTAGCAATGTTACAATGATTCCTAGTTCAAATTTTGACAAATGGGTTATAATTATATATTTCCTTTACCTAGATCCGTGCTATGGTAAAGGAAATAATTATAAAATTATGACACATTTGTACTCGTAATTTACTGTCCTAACATCATCACGATGACATTTAAGATAATGTGCACTAAAACTTACATCATAGTCAATTTCAAATTTAATTTCTCCGTCGACTAGCACTGGCTTTTTGACAGGTTCCATCTCCCAAACCACTATCTGAAAAATTAATATTAAAAATAAATTATTTATGTTGTTATTTTAATGGTGGATAAATTTCCAGAAAAAAGTTCGATATCTTGGTGCTCTCAATATTTGATAACGATGACCACAATCTATACAGATAAATAAAATTAAAGTGTTTGTTTGTAATTACAAATTAGCTTTTAACTAATACATATCAAAATTATATTTTCTTATTTTATCTTTCTGTACTGTTTGTTATGGGTAATCTCCGAAACGAATGGACCGATTTTAACGGGACTTTGACTGGCAGATAATCGATATTAGAGGTAACTTGGGCTACATTATATCCTCATATTCTCACGGAAACTAGCACTACGTTGGCAAAACTGAGGAGCATCCACTAGTTCTCTAGGCTCTCCACCTGTTACGTGGGACAAAAATGCATACGGTGAAATGTGGGCATATACCTATATGGTATGCCTCTGTCTACCCCTCCGGGGATAAGGGCGTGCCAATATGTATATATGTATATTTGACAATAGTCCAGTCCGAGACTACCAGGACTTTAATTGGGCGTGCTAATTAGTGTCTAGCACATAAGACCTTTTAGCCTTTTTGTTACCACCTCACTAAAAAGGCAACGGGATCAAAATTTCTTCCGAATTTAACATCTAAAATAGACGATTTTTTTTTTATTAAATTTTTTGGGCCCTTTAGACCCATTCCAGCTCCGTGTTTCGGAAGGCACGTTAAGCCGTCGGTCCCGGTTGCCAATAAAATGGCAGTCCTTAAGCCAAGTTGAAGGCCATATGGGCGGCTTAAAAAAATTCAACAGCGGGTCGCCGCAGCCTGCGCCTGTCCATTTCAACACGGCAATGGGCTCACCACCTGTTACGTGGGACAAAAATGCATACGGTGAGATGTGGGCTTTTAATATGCCTCTGCCTACCCCTTAGGGGATAAAGGCGTGACAATATGTATGTATGTTACAATAGTCAAACTATAGTAAAATGTGCTATGAAATGGGCTATTGAGTTGGGGTTAAATTAACTGGAATACCCGAACTATGAATGAAGACGGCGTCTGTCATTTATATATAACACTATTAAAATATTGGCAATATTAAATACTATTATTAGTTTATCAGAGAAGGGTCATTCGGCATTCGCTTCTAAACTCAGACGAACTGAGAAGTTACAGTTTAAGGACTAATAATATTACAAAGTCCACTTAGCCTGTATAAAGTACTCGTATGTAAGTATGCTTAAGTTTAGTACTATACGTTAAAACTGTATTTGTGCTTCTTTGTATATTTTATTTTAATAAAAAAAAACAAACAGTTCAAAGAAGTTACCTTGTAACCAATGATTGGATCATTTTCATCCCAATTCGGCTCTGGACCCCATCTCATGATGAAGGCATGTTTCCCCGATGCCTGGTGTATTACCGTAGTCTTTAAGTCAGATTTATGTTTACTTTGCACAATCTGCCACAAACACACAACGGAGACAAAACACAATAGTTTCATTTTCTTTTATCAGATTTTTGGTATGAAGTTGAAATATAGAAAATAGTAGACGTGTTAATATTTTGCATCAGAACTAATGTAGTTAATTTATACTAGAACACTTAGCAATTTTATGGATAGTAAAATAGTTTTAAATTAGTCACAACACTATTATAAAATACTAAAAGTTGTACAGTAAAGAACACGTGTGTTTCACTCAGTGTTGTCAGTTATTGTGCCAAGAATTTTCCTTAAAGAACCATTTTTTCATACCTAACTGTATAAAATAAGAACGTTACTACGGAAATATGAGCGAAATTATAATAAACAATTTATGAAGTGTGGATGTTTGTTACCGTTTCGTACAACAAGTACAGAAAGGATTTCAATGAATCATTATGTACGTCATGTATCATAAAAATATATAAGTTATAATTTATAAAGGAATTGTGTAAATTGTTTGTAATATAACTACTAATATTATTATATTTAATATATATATATATTTTTTATTAAAATTATTCTCTTATTTTCATTATTCTATTATTCACCAACCAAGTTCCGTGCTTCGGAAGGCACGTTATGCCGTTGGTCCTAGCCCTCTGCCTAGCCCTTCGGGGATAAAGGCGTGATAATATGTGTGTGTGTGTGTATGTATAACTACTAATATAAATAAATATTATTATTATAATGACTAATAAGTTACAAGTGACACAATATTACCTTCTGCGAAATACCTCGCAAAAACCATTATGAACTTATTTAATGGTAATTCTTTTGACTTGGTTGTTAATTATTTCAATTGTAATGTACTTATTTGATTTTAATATCTGATTTTTATTGTAATTTTGCTGACGATTCGATTTATAAATTTTTCATTTTATTTTATATATTTGTACGTCCTTGGGACAAAACATAGCGTTTTTTATGGTATTCGAAATCTATTATTAATGTACTACCTATGTTTCACAAATAAATATCTGATTCTAATAACTGTTACTTATTTGTAGTACCTTTCAGCCCCCAAAGTAAATCACTCTAATTACGTATTCCAGAACTTTTCTCAATACTCAATCGACGCTTGAGGCAAATTTTTGCCTTATAAATACGGAATACGGCCCTAAGATCGTTCAAAGTGGGATATAATTATATCCTACCTTAAACTCATTCTATGTTTATTATAAAAAACTGGGGTTATACCTACATATTGGTATGTTCATAAAAAAGAAATCACTGTCCACTTGGGTAATGAATAAACACTTAGATACTACTTGGAAGAGAGAAAAGAAATACTCTAAATACTAATAAAATCCTTAAAACATACAGCAATCACATTATCGTTATCTAAACAAAAGCAGCTTAAAAATAAATCACCCGGTCCTTCGCGCAAATTAAACATTATTCTTGAACGGAATTTCCGTTCGAGTCCGGAGCACTTTTATTGGAATTTTCGCCAATAGATGTACGTGGCAATACATACGTTAAACGCCTGTAACATTCACACCCCACGGCATTTAGCTTCTTTATGTCAATCGGCACACGCACACAACCGGACGACGCATGCACACATGGAGGGACATGCAAATCGCAAAGACGGAACAGGGAATTCAACGTGTATTCTATTTTCTGGAGCAATTTGGAAAGAAATATGGTTTTGGTACTTGGTGCGTGGGAAACCAACATTTATTTTATTTACAATCTGTGATTGATTCTAATTTCAATCAAATCGTATTTTGATTTTAGATTGAAAACTGTCACGGTGAGATTTGATATATTCACTTTGAAGTACCGTAAAATTTCACTGTGCAGTCTATAAAAAAACTCATAATATGCAGAAATTAAATGTGGTTTAAATAAATTCAACCTAAAGGACAAAATATGTTAGAATTTTGTCAAAGATTATTTCCCTTCTTCTATTTAAAAACTGTATGATCTTAAAACTGCCCTTTTAAGAATTTCTAAAGTCTATTTATTTCTGATATCTTCAGCCTCAGCGCCTTGCCATATGTGCAACACGAATTGTTTCAGATATTAATCTTGCAAACTCATGACACTTATAAATTGGCTAAAAGAATATTTTTAAGAAAAAAAAAAATTAACTACTTACTCTGGTAAGACAAATGATTGTGGAGTTACTGATCATGTTATGAAAACTCTATACAGGAATGGAATTTTCATTTCCAAGGAAGGGAGATATTTATAAGTATTACATCTATACTGTAGGGCCTCTTAAATAACATTGTATACAACAGCTACATTCACCTCTGTACTTGAATCAAATTATGCTTACGTGGAATTGTATTTTTATAATATCTTGATGCTCCTACTTGTCACTTTATATGATTTCTATTGTAATAGGAATATCAGGACATATATGTAGTCGTGCTCCTACTAACTAACTAACTATCTTCACGCTGCATCCCTGACGGGGTAGTCAGAGAGGACAGATCACCAGGCTTCGCGATCCATGCATACTTCTTTCGCTTCTTCGAGATTCATCAAACGCTTCATACACGCACGTCTGGGTATCCGAGTACTTTTGACCTATCCGTTTTTGAGCAATCTGCTCACGTGGTCTTCATATGTAAGTCTCGGCCTACCCTGACTCCTTCTACCATCTACTTTTGAACAATATATATTCTTCGTCAATCGTTCCACACTCATTCGTTGGACGTGTCCAAACCAACGGAGCACGCCCTTTTCCAGCTTAACGCTGACACTTTCCTTCAAACCTGCCATATTGCGTATCACTTCGTTACGTATTCGGTCGACCAAAGTTACGCCGCACAATTTTCGAAGTGATTGCATCTCCACAGCATTCAATTTACTTTCATGCATCTGCTGACATACCCAGGTTTCACTACCGTAAAGCAAAGTTGGCACTAGCACTGCGTTATGAATCGCCATTCGTGCTTCTTTTACGACGCTTTGTCGCTTTACTAACTGGGACAAAGCACCGTTAACTTTGTTTCCGGCAGCTACTCGCTGTTCTACGTCCGAATCACATCTTCCATCCGCGCTAAACATACTTCCTAAATACACAATTTCATTCACTTGCTCTAGACGCATTTAGTTCTTACGTCACCTCTTTCAAATACTAGAACCTTAGTTTTACTTGCATTCAAGCGATGACCCTTACTTTCACACTCCTCTTTCATATTAGTGACTAATGCCTGAAGGTCGGCTTCTGATGAGGCCATGATTACCGCATCATCAGCGTACAGCAGACAGTTTACTGTAAAGTCACCCAAATTCACACCCATATTAAAATCTTTCAACTTCTGCAGGCAACTGTCCAGATACACTATGAACAACCAGGCGGACATGACACATCCCTGTTTGACGCCTGTACAGACATCAAAAAGAGGTGCCACATCCCCCCTACTCGCACGCAAGCCTTACAGTCCCTATAAAGCGACTGTATTGCCCGCAGTAGCGAGCCGTCCACACCATATCCGGGCAGCAAGTCCCACAGCGTTTCTCTCACAACGTTATCAAATGCTTTCTCTAGATCCACAAAAGCGCAGAAAACCTTCTGGCTAACAGCCAGAAACTTTTCCGCAATCATGCGGAGAGAAAACACTTGATCAACGCAACCTCTTCCACGTCGGAATCCGCATTGAGCCTCCGATAAATACCTTTCAGACTTTTCTTGCATTCGTGCCGTTATAACCTTTGCATACAACTTAATAGCTAAGCTGACCAAGCTAATCGCCCTGTAGCTGGAGCAGTTTAGGCGCGAGCCTTTCCCTTTGTAAATAAGTACTACAACTGCTACTCTCCAGTCATCTGGGACCTCACCCGTCCGCCAGCACAAGTTGCATAACAGACATAGTGTGTCCCAGACGCGCGACCCACCGTACTTGATCATCTCAGCAATAACTCTGTCTTTTCCCGCAGCCTTACCACATTTCATACTTCTTATCGCTTGTTCTATTTATTTCATACTAATGACTTCAATGACATCGGGATCCGGAACATCGAAGTGAGCTCCACTTCCCGATGTGGCATCTCTGTCTTTTATTGCATACATCTTTCCATAATATTCACTCCATCTCTACAGGACGTCCGTTTGGTCTGTTAGGACGTCATTGTTAACACTAAGCACTCTATTCATACTGCGTAGTCTAGCCATGCTTTCTTCTTCATTCGAACTACTTCTTTCACTTCCTCATTCCACCATGCATCACGCTTATTACTACTGCCTCTTTTCGTTTCTCCACACACTTCCACAGTGGCTTTTACCATACTATCCCTAAGGTTCTGCCATACACTTTCCACATCCTCACTACTTACAGTGACGTCGCCAAGCTTTTTGGTTACCCTTTCTTTATATTTATCCCTAATGGATGCATCCTGCAGCTTCCAGCTTTTGATGCTATAAGTCGGCTCAGGTTCAGGACACTCGATACGATGACGCCAACCCGCGAACAGGCCCCTAATCCTAGTTATGACTAGGTAGTGTTCTGATCCCAGCTCAGCGCCTCGATAAACCCTTGTGTCCATCACATGTTTACGGAGCCGACTATCCATTAGGAATAGATTTATCATGCTTCTCTTTGACTTACATTTCCTCGTATACAAATGAATTTGTTTGTGGTTGAATATTGTGTTCTCACATCACTCGCGTTCGACGAAAATACTGGCGCGTAAGCAGCTACCAGGAAAATCTTCGTTAAACCAAGTTTTACACGGATCCAGAGGATTCTAGGACCTACCAGTTTGTACTCATACATACCAGAGGCCAATCGCGAGGACAGCAAAATTCCAACCCCGACTGCCATGCTCGCTCTCTGGTACTCCAGACCAAAGCGCGAGCACCCCACCCGGAAGCTCCAAGACTTCGCTGCCCTTGCGCTTGGTCTCTGTCAAGCACACTACATCTAACTTTCTCTCATTCATAACATCCATCAACTCATTCATCTTATCTGTCATTCCTCCCCTAACATTCTACGCAGCTACCCTGCACTCCATCCTCCACTCCCCGCCTTGTCGGGCCGCGCGTGTAGGGTGGCGGTCCCCTACACTGCTCTGGCACACACTTTTAGCACCAGCGGGGACGAACTGGTGCGCGTCGCCTCGGGGGCACGCCTTTAGCATTATTCGTCCTGTTGACACTCGTGTTGGAGTAGAATTGCAGCCGTAGCTGGCAGGGACGGCGACGTGCACTCTTCTAATCTTCATCCCCACTAGTAGGAGAAAATAGTAGGAGTACAAGGAAGAACCCATCTTATTAATCCATGACGGGCTATCAGAGAGGACAGATCTACTACCCCGTCATGGATCGTCGTGAAGAAAGTTAAGTTAATGTTACTAATAATATAAATGTAATAATGTTTGTATGGGTGTGTCATTGAATGTTTTTACACTTACACTCAAAAAAATATAAAATAAACTACAAATTACTGTATGGATTTTATTGAATCTTACAGCAATATAGCATAGACATAAATAGGATTTCACATGGTTTTTTTTATGCCAGGAACAAGTTCCTGTATAAAATGAAAACGGGAAAACTCAAACTTATCTCAATTCTAATGATTCAAATCAAATTAGGTAAAGTATCAATCTTACAAGTCGCTGTATAGCTCCACTATATCCCGTATTGTCCCTTTAACACAAAACAGAGGCGTATAATAAAATACGATACAAAAAGTACTAAACGTGAACGTATTGATTTGGTGGAATTTTTATTAGGAGCCTACCTCGGAGGGGCTCGAGGTATTTATTGTTCGTATCGCCTACCGGCCCAACTTATTGCCGATTTTTAATTTTGTTTATATGGAGATTCGTGTGTCGCACTTTCCTTTATGTTAAGGAGGGGACGGACGTACAATTTTCTTTGTTTGTGCAGACAGATTGCAATGTATTGCGATCAGTAAGAATGAGTAAGGCAATTGTGTCAAAGAGGAAAAATACAGGGCAATTTGTCTTACAGTTTGATGACGTAATTTATTTTTCCAGCAACGTCACTTACAATTAATAAGGCCTTTTGAGTAGACATTTCTGTTTTTTAATTTATTAATCACGCCTTACCACCGAAGAGGTGCTACTATACAGGAGAGCGGAGCAGTAATCATAAATGTCATCAAATCGGGCATATTTTCATACATTCTTATAATGGTACTTAATAAGCGACGGGATTAAATGGATGCGACGGGGATTGAAAGTATGTTACGGACGAAGCCGTGGGTATTAGCTAGTTATAAAATAAAGTAGTTCGCTACCTCCTTCTGTCTGTTCGCGATAAACCCAAAAACTGCTGCATCGATTTCCATGCTGTTTTCACCAATTGATAAAATAGTTTCTGAATAAATAAAAATTGGATAATATTAATTGTTATTTTTTGTTTACGTTGACCAAAATATAACGATATTTGTTGGAGATGAGAGAAAAAATAAGCAGTCGAGGAACGTTTAACGAAAACGCTGCCTAAACTTTTTAAGATGTAACAAAAAAATGTACGGTATATGTTTGTCTCATAAGGGTAATACACTCGCTTGCTATAAACGTGTACGTGAAAACCACGCGAGAGAAGCTGCGGACATAAGCTAGTTATAAACAAAAAATCTAAAAATAGAGTAAATACACCACAAAATTTTAATACGAAATAGTTTTACAATTTTAAGTGAAAATTTGAATAAATAAAAACAGAAATGAAATTGCAAGGTGGGTACACACGGCATGGTAAGGCCGTGTTTACACGCCGCGGCAAACGGCGCAAAAGGTACGGATTTGTTAGAATGTAAATCAAACTGGATGTTTTATTAAACACTCCAGTGTGCTGTATTTTCAAATTAAGCGGCGGTGTCGATGATAACTTAATATGGAATAGGCATTTTTTAACTACAAATAACTTGGAAGCTAAAAAAATTAATACAATACATACATACATATCGTCACGCCTGTCTCCATCGGGGTAGGCAGAGACTATGGCTTTCCACTTCCTACGATCCTGGCATACAACTTTCACTTCTTCCACTTTCATAAGTGTTTTCATACACTCACGCCGGTTAAGGGTCCTCTTGACCTGACCTTTATCCTTTTTACGATAACATATGTACGTCGAGGTCGCCCCTTACCAGTTTGCCCATTCATTCTCTTCTGATAATTCTGTTTCGTTAGTCTACTTTCATCCAGGAGTCCGACCTATCTACCAAATACAATAAGTTATGTTAATCATGACCTATACTATGTAAACTATGTAATGGAAATGCTGCCATACATTGGTAAGTCAAATGACATCTAAACTACCAATGCAGTACAACCAGTTGAACGGATTTGGCACACTTGACATATAGTTTAAAATACTCACTTTTAGGTAAGGTTTCCAAATTCATTGCGATCGTAACTGTGGGGCTTAAGGTAGATGTTTTAACAGAGTGTGTCTAAACCACCGTCTTGACGTGGCCTAGGGACTTTCACTACCATCACACTTACATTTCTTCTAGTACAAACATAGTGGTAGAAAACAAGTGCTTAGACATTTTACCTCCGCTACATGCCAAAAGAGGTACGATGACTCATAAAATCGTGTTGTTCGTATCGATACGAGGAACACTTAGGACCCTGTTAAGAGGATGGGGTAGAGTAAGTGTCCACTTTGATCAGCTGGACCATATGATTGTTTGCTACTTTAGTCCTATAAAGAAGAACCGACTTAGGGTAGCAAAGAGATATACCATATATTTACTAATTATATTTTGCAAAGAATTATTTTTGTAATATAATCCTACTAATATTATAAACGCGAAAGTTTGTATGTTTGTTAATCTTTCACGCAAAATCTACTAAATGGATTTTGACGAAATTTTACAATTATATAGCTTACACATCAGAATTACACATAGGCTACTTTTTATCCTCGGAATAAGTTCCTGTGGGAAACGGGAACGAGAAAACTTCACCACGCGTGCGGAGCCGCGGGCGTCAACTAGTGTGTGTATAATTCATAAAAACTATAATATATGCCAGTTCAAATGGATTAGGGTCAGTTTTGAACCAAAAATAGTTGTAGGCATGTCTAGAAACAGCTAAACAGCTATGGGCAAGTTTTTGTCCTAGTTTTTATTCTTAATATATAACCAAAGTTAAACACGGGGGCAAATCGCGAGTATCCACTAATTTTAAAAACGTCCTCTCCATACTTTCGAACCTTAAAAGATTTCCACCTCAGCGTTCCCGCTGGCAATATTTACCCGTTACTTTCTGTAAACACCAGAACATCTCGAATATAACTCGTACAAGAAAATTAAGCTTGTTTAATTATCTAACTTCTCCCGCCTTTTGTTGCGTGGCTCTTTGGATATGTAATATTAATTTATCTGAAAGTAGGTGAGGTGAATCTTTCAACTTGTATGCAAGAGATGAGAATATTAAGGACTGGCAATATATGATTTTTAAATTTTATGGAATGTTAAATGCGTGACGACAAACTTACCAGTAAGTATTTTCATTTCAGTTTTTCGACAGATTTTGTAAATTACATACATACATACACGCCTTTATCCCTGAAGGGGTAGGCAAAGGCATATTAAACGCCCACATTTCAACGTATGCATTTTTATCCCCTCCTAATATTAAAACTAATTATTAATAAACTAAATATTAATTAATAACTCCTATTGCCGTGTTAGAGAGATATCATTTATTAAACTTCGTTTAATGATTAATGACTACCATATTAGTAGCAGAGAGCAATGGCCTAACGTACCTTGGACAACTGCACAAAGGCCAAAGCACAGTAGTAATGCTTTTAATTGGAAACCCATCTTAGTACCGAATGTACCGTAAGAATGTACCGTAAATGTACTTAATACAGTGTTAATCGTTTATGAGTATAACAATTTTAATTTATATTCGATATGCAAAACACCAATTTTCCTGAACATTATTCACGGTCATTAATAAGAAGTACCAGGACGCCAGAACTCGACCGGAGCAAACTTCGTATCTGCTTCCGCTAACTACTAAAAGATGGTAATGAAGCGAGTTTACCTTTATATACCTGTCTCTCTCTTGCCATCCAAATTCGTATTATTTCGTCCTTGTCTAAGCTGCTGTCAGAGCCACAACGCCGATTCAGACGGTGACAAGAAATTAATTAGGGGAAGCTTGGGAAAATAATGGTGTCCCGTGATTTTTAAATGAAATTTATTTTCTTCACTTCATTTATTTCTGGGCGACATGACACTTCGGAAATTATTAGACTTCAGAGGGCTTCCCCTTCCGTAGGTAAAGTTTCAACTTGTTTACCTTGACATGGCGCGGTCAGGCTTTTTAATATTGCTTGTTGGTTTTTCTGTATTTTAATGTTTAATGGAGATCAAAACTGGTATGAGTTTGTAGCTGATTTTTTGCATGTTTGGTCAAGGTAAAGATTTATTAAAGTTATGCTCAGTTTGCCTAAATAAATTCGTAAAACGTTTAAAGTGTTTGGAGTTACAGTACTATAGTAGACACGTTGAAGTAAAAAACTAGAATGGTAGATAAAGTAGTAACAGTGAGGACCGACCACAAAACCAAAGTAGAATAGATGTAGAGTAATGAAAGGAGTAGGTATTTCATTTAACTTGAAATTCGCCATGCATTACATTTATAGCTACCGATCATTGCATCCCACACATCGCATATGGTGAGCGCGACAAGTATACATTCGCGGTCGCTGTGGCGCGTTTCCATAACGCTCGCTCGGACAGTGACCGCCGATGGTACACGGGATCCGGGTACTTTACTTGGTGTGCAGCCATGCCTTGTGAGAGAAGCTAAGTAACAAAAGTTTGACCTTTAACATAAATGAATGTAATTAATGTATTTATGTACCCTTCTGCAAGATCACCTATCGTTTTTTTATATTTAGTTTGCCAATATGACCGCTTGATGGATAGCCATGGCGATATTTACTTAATTAAGGGCCACTTTCATAGTCGTTTTGACTTCTGGCAGTATTCCTAAAGTTGGCGGCCCTATGATGTGCCTGAACCCGGGATTTTAAGAGGAAGACAATACGTGCGACGGCAGAGCGTTCTATGTTACTATATTTAGACAGAAAAACTCTTTTAAATCGTTCTGTTCTGGCGAAAATTCTCCCTTGTTGTTCAGGAACGATAAGGTGAGGGTGGAATTAGGCTGAAGAGAGCTTTAGTTCACTCGATGTGGTAGATTCGGCAAAATACCGTCAAAGAAGCTATCGTTCTACGTGACGCCAGCGGCTCACGGCTTTTTTTACCTTAGGACAATCTATAAAGCAAATATCACATTTCTCAGGACTCCATGCTAAGAGAAATTGAAAATTTATATGATGAGCGCTATATCTAATTTAATTGTTACCCATTAACATTACAATACACCCAAAACTACTCCAATTTGTAACTAAGTATGGGTCCAAAAGACCCCAGGTAAATTTAATTTTGGGGTAAACGTAATTGTAGACGACGCACATCGGGTCATATTAACACATCGTAAATTCAACCCTTAAACACCTTGCTAATAATTAAGATCGGTCTTTGAAACCCTCGGGATTGTTGGGCCAATTTAACAATAACACCTACTGTTGTGGACGGGTTAAAGGATATATTGGGTCACCTTTATTTAGTGATATTTTATAGGGGTTAAGTAAAGTGAGGTAAGTGTTATGGGTTAATCGTTGTCTTTTGTTTAGGTATTAGGTATCGTTCGTTGTATCTCCAAGGCGAGATAAAGGTAAGTCAGCGCGGTGAGTAAGTGAAAAACTACTTATTTCATTGGTAAATTGGTTCGGTAGATCGTATCGGACTGAATATTTTTTTAGTCTAAATAATGGCCTGCAAATAAACACATGCACCGTATTGTAACATAATAGTTAAGACATGTTTGCATTGGTAATTATTTAGAGTAACACAGTTCAAAGAAGTTCAAGGATCCCAACAAAGTCTCCGAACTCTAACCAAATCAGCCTTCAAGACTGATGAAAACTGATGGACGAAGCTCTTGCATATGAGTAAGACTCTAGCGTCTTTAAAGGGGTTGGAATGACAAACGAATCGTTTGCAACAAATGTTGTAAAGATACAAACCTAAAAAGAAAGACTCTAACTAAATCAAAATTATATTTTGCTAGCGGACGCCCTGCGGATTTAGCATCGTAGTTGCCTTTCCACGGGAATATCAATTTGCCAGTGAAAGTACCGATAAAATCAATCCACCCGGTTCAAGACGGACAGAGGGATAGAGAAAGAAAATTCTTTTTACGTAAGTAATCATAAATATAAAGCGCTCGTAGTCCCGGGGACTCAGTGTTCTGTAAACGATCACTGCGTTAAGCAACTTTCGCTGGTTACGGATGTGTGACCACTTTATGGAATTTAAGCCGTTAAGCCGTTGATCCCGGTTGCCAGTAAAATGGCAGTTTTATGGGCGGTTTGAAAAAATTCAACAGCAGGTAGCTACAGCCTGCGATTGTCTATTTCAACACGGCAATGGGCTCACCACCTATTACGTGGGATAGAAATACACATGGTCAAAAGTGCAAATAATGTGACTCTGCCTTTTGGGGTAAGGCGTGATAGATAAATTAATGAATCATATATGCATTTCGTGAAAAGTCGTTAATTTGGACAAACGGATACTTAAATTTTACTTAGCGGTAAAGATAAATTGGTGGCAACGATATTGTAACAATTATTTTGTGGTGTTGATACAACTACCATACGACTTTTTTAAGTGTCAATGATTGCTTTTAATTGACTTAGATTCAAATCTACATTGTTCTGAAGGATAGCGTAAGGGTTTGTATTGACAAACAAAATGGCCTATTATTTTGAGTTGGAATCGTAATTTTATCAACAAAACTTTAGTTTATTTCAAACTCATTACGAATAACCAGTTAATAAGTCATTTTAATAGACAGTAGTGACACAAAATGTTTTTAGAGCGCACGCATCCAGCTCAAATTATTCAAGAAGAGTTACAAAACAGTAATCCATACCAAAGTACTATCACTACTCGGAAAAAAAAGATTGATGTACTTAAAGATAAAATAAAAAACTATTTAAATCTATTTTTAAATACCTCCTCTATACATGGATTGAGTCATTTAGTGGCGACCCAGAGACAATACCTAGAAATGTGAGTATATAATCAAGTAACTTTCCTGTATATAGTATTCTTACTTAATATAGATCTCCGTTGAATTCTCGAAAGCACATCCATCATCATCCGAGCGTCTGTCCCAGTTGCGTCTCGCGACGCCCGGGGTCCGCTTTCCTACATTTTCTCCTCCACTTCGCACGGTCGTCGGCATCCCCTGTGGTGAGACCATTGGCACGCATGTCATCCCTTACGACGTCAAGCCAGCACTTCTTGGGTCTTCCCCTCTTACCGGGACCCGGCGGGGCTGACATGGCCAGACATTTGTTACCTACGTAGCCCGGCGGTTGCCGCAAGACGTGACCATACCAACGAAGGCGACACTCTTGCAACTTGTCTGCAATGTCACGGACGTGAAGGCTGCCGCGGATGCGAGAGTTCCTCACGCGGTCCATCCGCGTGACTCCACACATCCACCGCAGCATCTTCATTTCCGTGACACGCAGCTCCTGCTTGTGTCGCTCCAATATCGGCCACGTCTCACTGCCATGTAAAAGGACAGGTCTAATAATGGTTTTGTAGACCTGTCCCTTCAACCGGATCGGCATTTTAGGGTCACAAATGACACCGGTCATCTCCCGCCATTTGGCCCACGCGGCAGCAATGCGTGACTTGACATCGCAATCGATGTCACTGGACGTGTGAAAAACAGATCCCAAGTATTTAACCTGGTCCGTGCGCTCGACCAAATCACCGCCTATGCGGACGGATGTGGGATCTGTCGAGTTTAGTGCCAAGTACTCGGTCTTCGCCACATTTAGTTTCAGACCGCCGTTCTCAAGCGTCTCCTTCCACGCCTTTACACGTCTGCCCCTGTCCGCATCTGCCAGCGCAATATCGTCAGCATACATGAGCAACCATGGAGGCTGCTCATGCGGGTTTCTGATGCTGTCCGACAATTCGTCTAATATTACACTGAACAGAAGCGGACTAAGGACAGAACCCTGGTGTACCCCGACGGTGATGGGGAAGGGTTTCGTGTCGCCAACAGCAGTCCGAACCATTGAGTCGGAGTCACAGTACATGTCCCGGATAGTGTCAATATAGACCTCTGGAACCCCTTTGGACCGCAGTGCCCACCAGATCATCGCACGAGGAACACAGTCGAAGGCCTTCTGCATATCTAGAAACAAACAGTGCAGAGGCGTGTTCTTCGACCTGTATTTCCCTGCGACAACCCTCAGGGCAAAAACAGGGTCCGTGGTCCCATGACCAGGGCGAAACCCATATTGACACTCCGAGAGAGTACACTCCTGCCGGATCCGAGAGTCTATAATCCTCTCGAAGATCTTCATGGTGTGGGACATCACCTTAATACCGCGGTAGCTCCCGCACTCCTGCACTGACCCCTTACCTTTGAAGACTGGAGTAATAATACTTAGTCTCCATTGGTTTGGGATCTGCCCGCTGAGGAGTATGCGGTTAAAAAGGTTTACTAAGATGCCCACACCGCGAGGACCCATCGCCTTCCAGGCTTCGATGGGGACTCCATCGGGTCCGACAGCTTTCCGATTCTTCATGCGGCGAAGCGCAGTCAGGACTTCTCCAGGCGTTACCGGTGGCACTAGTCCTTGATTCGGAGGGAGGTCCGGAGGCTGCACCTCTTTATGCTGCTTATTAAGCAGCTCGTGGAAGTACGAGCGCCATCTCTCCTTTACCGCGAGGTCTTCGCTTAACAGGTTGCCCTCAGGGTCTTTTACACAGCGACACTTGGATATATCCTGTGCCGCTTTGACCCTGGAGCGCGCCAGCTTATAGATGAGCTTCTGCCCCTCAGACGATTCCAGCTTATCATACAAAGGTTGTAAGTGGTCTCGTCTGGCTCTGGCTACAGCTCTCTTTGTGGCGCGCTTGGCAGCCCTGTACGCGTCGCGGTCTTCGGAAGATCCGGTCGCTTGCCACTTTTTAAAGAGGGCTTTCTTCTCCCTGGTCTCCCTCAGGACTGCGTCGTTCCACCACCAAGTTTCCTTGTCACATTTGCGTCCACCCTTAGACTCACCGAGCACCACCTTCGCCGCTCCAAGGATGGCCGCCTGAACTTTGTCCCAGTAATCTTGAACTGGTTCGCCTTCAGTGTCGGTGCACTTGTCACCGACAGCTGAGACGAACTCCTGGGACCTAGTTTCATCAAGCAGCCACCATCTGATGCGGCGCTGGCACCGCTCGATGCGTTTGCCTTTAGGCTTCACGCAGAGGTCCATGACAAGGAGACGGTGTTGTGCAGTAAGACTCTCACCGGGTATGACCTTGCAGTTGGCCACCTTGCCGATGCTGTGTCGCCTAGTGAGTAGGAAATCGATCTGAGTTGTACGCCTCCCGCTCTTGTAGGTGATGAGATGTTCGGATTTCTTTTTGAAATACGTGTTCACAATGGCCAGATCGGCAGCCGCACACGTTCTGAGGATAGTTTCTCCTTCAGTGTTGCGGGTGCCGTATCCAAAACCACCATGAACACGTTCAAACTCCTCACACCTCTCACCCACATGACCGTTTAGGTCGCCGCCCAAAACGATTCCCTGTGACAACGGAATGCTCCGAAGCACTCCCTCGAGTTGGCCCCAAAACGACATCTTATCGGCGTCGCTACAACCGGCCTGTGGCGCGTAGGCACTTATCAGGTGGGTAATAATCCCATCGATAAGCACCCTCACGATCATAAGCCGGTCGCTACAGCGTTTCACCTCCAAGATGCCGCTCTGCAGCCCTTCGGAGAGCACCACGGCCACCCCGTTCTCCCCACCAGGCGCACCCGTGTAGTACAGCTTGTAGCCTTTCTGCAAAGGCCGGGCTCTGTTGCCCTTCCACCGAGTCTCCTGCAGGAACGCCACGTCCACCCTCCGCCTGGAGAGTACTTCGGCCAACTCTACCGCACGCCCAGTCAGCGTGCCAATGTTCCAAGATGCGAAGCGGATTCGGGTTGGGGCTAACTTCTTTAGCCGTGCTGGCCCGACACACGGCAACCCTAGCCCACTTGCCACAGGAGTCGGGCGGGGCTCCTGCGCGCCGTTTTGCGGCGGCGCCCTATCCCTAGCAGCATTCCTTTTACTTCTTTTCATTATTTGTTTCGGCGGGTGGCTTTTATGGGAGCGACGCCCTCAGACCTCCCAACCCCAGAGGGGAAAGCCAGCGCCAGAGCCTCGTCCGTTAATCAGCAGGTGCACGCACTGGCACGGGAGGTTGACTTGGGCCCCGAAGATCTTGGTGGGGCCCCTTACACGAATTCTCGAAAGCACATACCTACTCTATAAAATAGATGGTTTTTCTGCGA